>CM054063.1:302469193-303167849 GCA_028641055.1 Alopecurus myosuroides | reverse complement strand
GAGCATCATTGAAATTGAGATTTCTAAGTCATTTTTCCATGCTATGTACACAACCAGATGAGTCCTATGCTATAAAATGTTATAGTAGGATAATTCATATGATGATTAGACAACAGTGGGAGAGATCCTTGTGTCATTTTAGAAATGCTAAGGATATGTTTTCCTATATAGTAATGACAAAATATTAGTTGTAATATGTTACACTAATAGTCTTGTCATTTATTCAAGTAATTTTATCTCAATTAAAATATGTGATGAAGGGTAGCACAATAGGATGGAAGAAAGTTCCATGCTAGATTTGAAAGAGTTTCAAAATTAAAATATTGTGACAGATACTACAACAAAGGCTAAAGTATATCGTTGTGTTAACAACTGATTATAAGTGTATTTTGTGTCAAGGAGTTCTTTATTGAACTTGGTGAAATTCCAAGAATGCTGACACTATGAATCTACATTTTCACAATGTTAGTAACATCAGTTTAAGCTGAGGAATTAAGGTATCACCGGAACTTGGTGAATTTCCAAGATTGCTAAACACTATGAAGCTACATTTTCACAATGTTAGTGACAATGGTTTAAGCCGAGGAATTAAGGTTTCACCGATTGACCATATATATATGCAAAGCCATCTCATTAGAGAATGAGTGATGCGTGTAGACGCAAAGAACATGCAAATACAATAGGACCTGAACAGTTCAGATCTTTTTGATAATGTTTACCACATGCGAAGCATGGTAATAACACGGGTACGCCATATGTGTTAAGTGCTTACAGACTAGATTATTGACTCTAGTGCAAGTGGGAGACTGAAGGGAATATGCCCGAGAGGCAATAATAAAATGGTTATTATCTTATTCCTTGTTTATGGTGAATGTTTATTTCTCATGCTAGAATTGTATTAACCGGGAACGTTGATACATGTGTGCTTAATAAACAAACAATGGTTCCTAGTAAAGCCTCTTTTTTAACTAGCTCGTTGATTAATAGATGATCAAGGTTTCCTGATCATGAACATTGGATGTTATTAATAACGGGGTCATGTCATTAGAAGAATGATGTGATGAACATATACCCAAAGAGAATATAGCAATGCGATCAAGTCATTTAGTTTACATTGTTATATCAAACATACGAAGTAACTTATTCCTTAGACCCTGAGATCATGTCAATCGCTGATACCGGAAGAGTGCATTGATGGCATCAAACGTCACACCGTAACAGGGTGACTATAAAGGTGTCGTTAAGTATTCGGAAAGTATTAGTTGAGGATCATGGATCAAGAGTGGGATTTGTCCATCCAAATGACGGAGAGATATACTCTGGGCCCTCTCGGTGATATCACATCGAAACCGCTTGCAAGCACGTGATATGATCACAAGGATGTTATATCACGGGAACGAGAAAAGAGTACTTGTCGGTAACGAGATTGAACAAGGTATGGTTGATACCAATGATCGAATCTCGGACAAGTAAAATATCGCGAGACAAAGGGAATAGTTCACGGCGTTGTTGGTTCACACGATCACGAGAGTCATCGTTGAATATATAGGAGTCATCACGGATCTCCAGATCCCGCTGTTGATTATTGATCGGAGAGGAGTCTCGATCATGTCTATCTTATTCGCGAACCGTAGGGTGACACACTTAAGGTTCGATGACGCGTTTGAGAGGATACGGAATATCGAAGAATATTTTGGGCAGCACCGAAATTGTTTCGGGGAAAATTGAAATAGTTCAAGGGGTTTTTCGTCGAATGGTTGTTAATAAAATTAACAAATGATTCGAGGTGCTATATGCAAAAGTTTGTTAATAGAATTAACAAATGCTGAAATAAAGAAATAAAAAGGTTTTATTTATTTATTAAAAGAAAACCTTTGGATTTTCCAAGTGGGAAATAATGGGAAAGTGAGTGGAGGTGAGTGGAGTGTCCACTCACATGATGAGGGAAGAGGTGGGGGCACACCCATGGGCTGGCCGCACCCCCCTTGGGCTGCCTCCCCCCTCTCCTATAAAAGGAGGGTGAGAGCTCTCCCTCCTCTACACACTTGCCACTTCCTTTTTCCCTCCACCCGCTGCTCCATTCCATGGTCTCCGGCTTGGCGAAGCCCTGACCGTGGGATTCTTCTTCACCACCACGCCGTCGTGCTGCTGGAGTTCCGAGGGATCCTCTACTTCCGCGCCCCGCTGGAACGAGGGAACGGAGGTCGTCATCAACCGTACGTGTGACCGATCACGGATGCACCGCCGGATTGCGGTGCCCATCTTCTCGCTATCGGGATCGGTGTGGGTACGACTACGCCAACAACGAGATTTGATCTCGTACCACTTTGAGTCTTCGAGGGTATGTGTTCTCCTTAACCCTCTTGTTGCCCGTTGCACTTCGTCTCCTAGATTAGATCTTGGCCTTTCGGGTGTCTATCGTGTAGGAAATTTTTTGTTTTCTATGCAACGACCCCTTCAGTCGGAGTGGACGGCGGGCGCAGCATCCTTGTCGACGACGGGCGCGTCATTCTCCAGGTCGACGACGGGCTCGGCATCCTTGTCGACGGCGGTCGCGGCATCCTCCTGGTCGGCGTGCGGGCTTGTCGGCGCGGTGGTGTAGCTCGCACCCCCAGACGATGTCGGGGCCGGGGGCGTGCTGATGTCGGTCAGGATGAGGTTGCACTGCGCCAGAAACCAAGCTCTCACCTCGGGGGTCATCGCGGCCGGGTTGCCGCCCGTGAGGAAGGCGAGGTCGTTGTTCCTCTTCTTAGCCGCGGTGCCAGCCCGGAGGAGGTCAATCTTGACCTGCGAGTTGGCCATGAGCGCCGCCCATCGCTGTTTCGAGACCTCCTCCCTCTTGCTGGCCTGGACCTGGGCGTCGGCGATGCAGGTCTCGATGGACGCCTGGAGCTTTGCCGCTGCGGGCGCGCCGTCCCTAGCCAACTTGGCTTTCTTGTGGCCCATCGGCGGACGCCGTTCGGACGCGCACGCAACCACCGCGTCAGGAACGTACTCCTTGCCCTTGCCGATCGACCGCCGCACCTCCGCCCACTTCTCGCACTTCTCAATGAGGACGAAGACGTGGAGAAACTTGAAGTCGGAGCCCTCGTCGTTCTTGTACGCCTCGAGCATCCGGACGATCTCCATCTCGCGGTTGGCGCCGCTCTGCGGCCTCGCCGAGATCTCCTCCTGGATGCCGTGACACTTGTTGCACGACGCCTGGATGTTGGCCCAATGGTTCGCCATGGCCTTCTGGCCGCGGTCGGTGACGCATGGGGCGTAGTAGGGATCGATCATGCGGCGCTCGTCGTACGCCGTCTTCACCCGCTTCCAGTAGTTATCGACGTGCTGGTTCGCGCCGACGATCGGGTCCATGCTCACCGTCTTCCACGCCTCGGCGAGGAGAGCGTCCTCCCTGTTCAGCCACTTGATGCGAGGCTCGGCGGGGGGCAGGTGCACCTTGGGTTCCTTGCGGGGACGGCCAGGACCACGGCGCTTCCGGCCTTCGCCGGCCGGATCTGTCCCCTCTGGCACCACGGGCGTCTCGTCCACATCGTCGTCTTCGCCCTGCTCCTCCGTCGCCTGCGTGCCGGAGCCACCTTCGCCATAGTCGCCACCGCCCTACGTGAAGAACTCCCCGCTGTTCTCGAGGAAGCCCGGGCTCGCCGCCGCCGCCATCGAGCCGGACGCGATGATCTCCTCCATGTAGCTGTCCTGGGGCTGAAGTCCGGCGAGAATCGCACGGCGGTGGGATGGGGAAGCTGCGTAGCCCGGCGCGGCACCATACATCATCGGCGGGTGGTAGGGGAAGGTGAGGTTGGGGTTGAAACCTCCCAGGGAATCGCCTTCGACGAACCACGCTGGCGGCGGGTGCGGTGACATGCGTGGCGACGGCGACGGCGAAGCCGGCGAACCGGGGGCCGAAAGGGCTCTTCTTCTTGGCGAGCGGCGCCGCGGCCGGCGTAGGTGGCTCGTCCGGCGCGGCCTCCTCCTCCTCGTCCTCCAGGTTGTCTTCCTCGGCGGCGGCCTGCTCCTCCGCCTGCAGCTGCCTCTGCCGCTGCGCCGCCTCCCTCCCCCGGCGCTTGATGTTGGTTGTTTCCAGGCGCGACCTCTCGGCGATCCACTCCTTGTTCGACATGCCGGGTGGCCGCTCCTTCGGTGCTCTTGGCTTGCGCGGTTTCTTGGCCGGTTCGGAGGCCGCGGGAATGGAAACGGCGGTGGCGGCGGCGCGGGGTCCTGTAAATCGGGCGGGAGCCATGGCGCGTAGATCTCGGGTGCGGGGGGAAATGGCGGGAATGGACCGGGGGGAGAGGTACATGTGGGGGGAAAGTGGAGGAAAGCGCCGAAAAAAGAGAGGGAAATCGTCTTCCGTCGCCGACATGCGTGGCCCACGCGCGCATTTCGCCCCCCAACGCGCTGGGTTCGGCCTAGGTTCAGCGGCGCCAAACGGCGCGAAAAACGGCGGAAAGCGGCCCTAAATCGATTCCTGGGGGGGGGGGGGGGCGACTGGTGCGAAACGGCGCCAGAAACGCCGCTTGGGGGGGCTCTGGGGGGACGGCTGGAGATGCCCTTAGCTTTCTCATGGAGGGGCCACAAATAGCAGTTGCTATAGTCAAGTTATCACATTGGCACGTTCTCTTAAATCATATCACACATGCTTTACAAAATTATCAAGTACTACCACAAATAGCAGTTGCTATAGTCAAGTTATCACATTGGCACGTTCTCTTAAATCATATCACACATGCTTTACAAAATTATCAAGTACTACTGTATTTAATCTTCGTCTCGACAGGAAATAGCAAGTTCCCTCCTTGGCATTAACATCCTGCTCCAGCACCCACCTTAGCTGCCTCCTCCATTCTCCAGCGCCCTCCTTCCCATACTGGGGTTCCAATGGACACATTAGTCACATTCCCTGGGAAGATAGGTGGAGGCCCTGACAGATCAAAGCCCTGAAGAACATACAAGTAACCATCAGCCAACTAACCAACAGTACTGTGTAAAGGTACTATACCAAGATACGCCATTACCTCTAATGATTTCCTGAACCTAGCCTCCTCAGCTTCCCACTGCAAAAACACATTCATTAGCAACAGACGAGGACACAAAATGTCAAAACAAACAAACTCTTTGCTAGGATACATACATCACGGACACAGGCTTCCGGCGGCACCTTTCTTCCACCAAATAGATTGAATGTGCGCATCACATGACCACCAGCATATCGAACATCTTTAGGATGCCTCAGATCATTTCCATTATTTCTACAACTGAAGCAGTGCCCTTTACAAAAGAGACAAAAAGGAGAAAATTGTTATGAACTACCAAACAACAAATCAGGCACAATAAAAATGTTGAACATGATAATGTAATGTATGTACTGTAATGCATAGAGTTGTGTTTGGTTGAGGAACCAAGAGGAAGTTCAGGGCCCACCATACTTACGAAAGAGGTGAGCTGAATCTAATTCTACTCAGTCCATCTCTTCAGCCAAATACAGAAATGGAGCAATCCCATTCCAACTAGTTGGACCCAATCAAACACAAGAAAGAATTGATCACACCCCAACTAAGAACATAGAATCTCTATACTAGAACAAGAAACATATGTAGTATTAAATATAAACTATCTAGGATTTTCCGCTGCTGTTTGGAAGGCCATGGCCTCTTGGCTCGGAGATGCGACCCTCTTCCAAGTGAGGCCATCTTCCTCTGGCGCTGAAGACATTTGGAAGCACTTCTCCTCTCATGGGGGCTTTCCAACAAAGGGGCTTAGATCGATCACCACCCTCGTTTGCTGGGAAATTTGGAAGGAAAGAAACGCCCGAGTTTTTAACAAGACGGCCTCCATGCCTTCGGCTCTCATCGCCCGGATCAAAGAGGAAGGCCGGGCTTGGATCGCTGCCGGTGCTAAACACTTCGCGCAGTTGGTACCTTGATTTGTTCGTTCGGTGTTTGTCTGTAGTCTTTCCCTTGTGATGTAATCGCTTTGTTGTTGGCTTAGGCCACTCTATTTCTATTCCTCTTAACCAATGAAAAGGCAGAGCTCCTGCCCCGTTTCAAAAAAAAATATAAACTATCTACTCCCTCCGTCGCAAATTAATTGTCTTAGATTTTTCAAAATATGGATGTATCAATACACCAAAGTATGTCTAGATACATCCATATTTTGACAAATCCACAACAATTAATTCGAGACGGAGGGAGTAACTCATAGCAAGTGAGTTAAGAGATTACCATCATCAGTAGGTGCAATTATGCACAAACAGCTGACCGGCAATTCCCCTTGCATAAATATTACTTCAGCGAAGAAGAACTTGCAATCAGACGCTCCTTTAGCCTTTGCAGTGAAATTGATGTGATGGTACCACGTGCGGGCATCAGCCTCACAGAATGACTTGTAGCACACCACCTTAGTGAGTTCATATGCAAGATCCTACAATAATAAGCATAGTCCAATGAGCCATTTAGTGTTATGGATAAGCATAAGACATATTAGAGCTCTAACAATGTTACGGCTTGTGATCAATCCATAAATACCATCGAAAATAAATAGACACTAAAAAACACGAAGACAAGAACTGAACCGATTCAATTGCACAATTTTATACAACAAAAAGAAAAGAAAGAGCTGGAGAGAGGGATAAGAGTAAACCTCCAAAAGACTGTTGTCATCGTTATACTTGTCCACCAAAGCAAGAACCAACTGGTGCTGATTATCACTGAGTTTCTCATCTATTCTCGAGTGCTTCCTCGTGCCATCAGGCAGGTAGAGATAATGTCGTACAGCAATGTCCACTGCAGAAACATTATCCATTGTAGACCTGATTTACATTAAAGGCAGTTAGTACACGACACTTCATAGAAGTTGTGGAGAATACAAAGGAAACAGAATCGTGCGGGTGTGCCTGATTTGAAGCTAACAAATTGTACAGGTTACAATTCACTAACTCAGACCAAAAAAACTATACATACTAGTATCATACTCATGAGTTGCTATGGAAAGCATATAAATAATTACTATCAAAATTTCTTGTTTCTTCTTATTTCATTTCTGTGTAGGCATGATAAGGCATTGTCTTCGTCCTCCCCCTCTTTCTGGTCTACTTTAGGCTGTGTTGGTGTCTTCTTGGACTCCTAATAATAAGTACCCTAACGTCATTTCGGTTACTTCCTCTAATGAATGTTGACATTAAACGACAACCTTGTTTTAAGGCACATAATGAAAAGTGGACGTGCAACAATCAGCAATCGTACAAAACTACCCTGTCCTGATTTGCACGCATTCTACTTGTGGTCAGCTCCGCATGAACAAACGGCCACAAAAAACACAAACTCTAACACCAGCTCCAAAATAGCAAGAGGCTAATTGAGATATATCATATATGTGCATTAGATAGAGGCTGTTTGAATATCAGAAACTGAACATCCCTTTGTTTACCACTGACAAGACTTTTTTACGAGCTTTTCAAGTTCAACTGAAAAGACAGTCCAGTTCCCATGTTTCCTTGAATTACCTCACAAGAAAAAATAGCATAAATGGTGTGTTCTTCCCTACTTTTCCTATATATAACAAGACTGTGAGATAGTGCAACTGACTCTCAGTTAACCAGCTAAAATGTTCTAGGTGGTAGTAGTGGAGCAGCAGCAAAAGCATCGCCGAGCTATCTACTATGATATGGAAGATATACATACAAACTATGATGCAAGATCTAGAAAGTAAGTTGAGAAACTTTACATTTTTGGATCCCGACGGTCATCAAGATGGCGCTCGATAGCATGTTCTGCTTCATGTATTCCTTTGAATGGCCCACCAACGTGAGGATATGTATGGTAGCTTCCCGCACTGTCGACCCGGATGTAGAAGTCTATTCCCCACTCAGATTGTTTCCTGTGCAGAAATGGTGGCCCTAGAGACGGGGTAAGGGGGCGCCCCAGCAGGTCCCCTGGGTACTGAAAGTCTGGCGGGCGAAGCCATGGTGGAAGGTACTGGTACTGAGAGGGCAAGTAAGAGGTAGATGTTGGCATGCCAGGAGGCGTGTGAGCTACCGATGGGCCAGGCACATGTTGTGCCTTCTCCTCACACCTGAAACAGAATAAACAGGGTTGATGAGTCACAAGGACAGTTCAAGCTAAGAATTGCAATTAAATATATATACACTGAAACAATAGCAGATTCTTCTCCTGCGCGCTGGCGCAGCTTGGCTGGAGTGCGGTGCGCGCGACCTTGGGGTGCAACTGGGCCCCGGCAAACTTCCCGCAATTTTTTTCGCTTCACCGTAATCTTCTTGGCCAACAGCGCAGGAACAGCTGGGTGCTGTTTGCTGCCCTTTGTTGGGCCATTTGGCTGATTCGAAACAAATTTACTATTGATGGCATTTTCCCTAAACATCCTCTTGACATCTTTTTTAAAATGCAACTTTTCGTGCAGATGTGGGCAAGTCTCGCAAAAGAGCAAGACAGGGAGCGTCTGCTGCTGCTGGCAAGCGAGCTTAGGACGATTTACATCTCGTTAGCGCCTAGTTTGCAGTCGTAGAGCTGCTGTGCTTCCGGCCTGTTCTTGGGGAGACCGGCCCCGTTTCCTGCTTGTTATGTTGGCTAAGCTGTATGCCCAGCGTGTTGTATGACTTAAACCACTTTTGCTTCATTAATTTAAAGCAGGGCCTAGGCCTTTTATCTAAAAACAATAGCAGATTCTATAAGAGATATCTCGAAGTGCCCCATATATCTACAGACAAAACAACTAGGATTTGGCGAGATCAGATATCCTAAGCCCAAAGGATGTAGGAACACCATCTATTGTGAACAAAACAGCTTGATCTCGACTAAATACCGAAAGAGCCCATGTCTCGGCGCTATGCCAAGTTGATGTGGAACAAGAAATTTTCCATTCGTTACAAATTCTATATGAGATCCCGAAGTGCACATCTATCTACAAGCAAGTGCAAAAAAAACTATAATTCAGCCACATCAGACACGACACACGAGGGATGCAGCTATCGGTGCACAAAACAGCTAGATCTCGAAGAGACCAGAAGTTCTAATTAAACCTAAAGACTGAAATACTATCGAATTCTATACAAGACTCCATCGCCACCTAAAATCCGTAAGTGCACATAACAACTAAAATTCGTATTCGGCCAGATCAGATTTCCTAAACCCCGAGGGATGCAGCTGCAGCTATCGGTGCACAAACCGGAAGAACCCCATATATCTATCTGTCTGTTAAGACGAAACCACAAAAGAATTTCGACCAAAACTGGTCATAGAGCAGCGGCGGTGTTCATACCCTGGCGGTGGAGGCTGGGGAGTGTAGTTGGCGTAGACCTCTGGGGCGGTCCAGCGCGGAGCGAAGTGGCCAGACCTCGTCCCTGGCGGCGGAGGCTGGGGTGTGTAGTTGGGGCAGAAATCAGGGACGGTCCCGCGCGGAGCGAAGTGGTCAGCCCTGGTCCCATGGCCGGGAACATAGACGAAGGGAAAATTGAGACCTCCGGTGGCTTGTGGATCCATGGATGGTGGTGGATTTCTTGGTGCGAGGCTACCGCCGACAGGTGGATACATTAGTGGTAGTTGGTTGAGGCGCACGTAGCTTGGTTCGAGGACCCGTGAATCCATGGCGGGTGGGGGTGGGGGTGGGGGCGGCGCTGATCCGGCGATTAGGGCGTTGGCGCGAGAGAAGGGGAAGAAAAGAAGCAGCTTGCCGCGTGTCCTTCCCTGCCTCGGCTTTTCTTCGTGCCTAGGCACTACTGGGCCCCGTTCTGTCTGACACTGGGCCCAGTAGTGCCTCTCCCGAAAGTGTCCGATTCTTTTCCCAATCAAGCTGTACGAAAACCCAATGACACTTTTGTGATCAAAAGATTAGCAAAGTGAAAGATCCAATTACGGTCGATCTTATGATAAGAGCATAAGCTATGATGGCAGTACTAGCTGATGCTTCCGAACCTCACGGATCGCAATGGGGAGGCATGTGTTTTATGTTTCTCCACCAACCTTTAAGAGTATGCAGTGTGTGGTGTGTCTAAGAAAGTTACTAGAGTCCTTCTTGCCGGATCAAGTCAACCGCTCTACGCCTCAAGACCTAGCCGTACTCGGGCGGACTAGGGTTTCACGCCTCGGCCGCCGGCGCGCCGGCGGAGAGTTTCTTCGAGTCAAGTTAGGTTGCGGGCGGTTGCTCTTCCCGGCGCTTCCTGACGCTGGTCCCCTGAAGCGAACGCAGGTGCAATTGGAGCCGAGCTCGAGTCTTAGGCGGGTGCGGAGGTTGATTTCGAGCCGTCATCGGAGATCAGGCAGGCTAGTGTTTGCTCTTGTCATCGGAGATCGCTTTTTTGCTTGGGTGCTCTGGAATCCTAGGCGGGTGCGGACTGCGGAGGTTGAATTCGAGCAGTTATCGGGAGGCCCTGGTTCTGCGACTTCTTAAACAGCAACAAATCAGCGATTCCCAACAACGATTCCTGTAAGCTGTATGGACGAGGATGGTGTCGCCTTCAAACTCTACATCGAAGCCATCGTCTTCGGGAGGGAGAGATGAATCTCTGGACGAGATGCTTAAGCGATTGGGAGTCGAAGATGATGAAATTGACGATTTAGTCTTTGAAGATGAGGATGATGTTCCAAAGCAGGGTATGAAGTGGACGGCGCTGGCACGAGTACACACATCAAATTATTTTAGCCCCCAGACGTTTGATTCACACATGAGAGTGGCGTGGAGCCCGGCAAAGGAACTGATTATCACACCATTGGAGAACAATATTTTCTCCATCCAATGTTCATGTCTCGGTGATTGGTTAAAGGTAGAGAAAGGAGGTCCCTGGTTATTTCGTCAGAATGCGGTATCCATTGAAGCATATGATGGATTGTCACCTGTTGAGTCTGTTGATCTCAACCATATAGCGGTTTGGCTGCAAATTCACAAATTACCGATTGGCTATAGGGACAAGAAGCTTATAAAAAACCTTATGGAGAAAAAAGTCGGCATAGCTGAGGAGATAGAATTGGACGTGCATGGAGCTGGGAATTTTGTTCGGGTTCGTGTCCGGCTGGATGTTCGCAAAGCTCTAGCCAGATTTGTAACCATTATTAGAGGTGGACAAAGGGAATTCTACGGCATCAAGTATGAGAAAATCCCAAAATTTTGTGGGGCTTGTGGTATGTTTGGCCACATCCATACAGAATGTGGTTTGGGTGAGCACGATGAACACTCTCTTAAATGGGGAGATTTTCTTAGAGCTGATTTTGGGACTTGGTACCGGAAGGGAAACAGTGGCTTCCGTGGAGGTGCGCGAGGAGGTAGGGGTAGAGACCCTTCAGGTCGTGGAAGATTCAATGATCAATCAACTAGCTGGAGATATAATGCGCTACCTGTTGCGGCGTTTGGACACAAAAAATCGGATGAGGAAGAAGCCTTGAGTGATACTGCATCTAGCCCTATGAAAACGGATACCCCGTTAATAGAAAAAGACCCCCCGGATGCCAATGCAAAGAGGAGTTTATTAGATGCTCTCGGATCAGAAGTAGTGGTGAAACCACCCACGGCTCCTTTACTTATTTCAGCGGGAAAAGAAGTCCATCAAGAGGGTTTGCAGGTTTCAGGAAGTGTGTTGAAGGAAAAGGAGAGGACCAAGAGGTCGAAAAAGGAGGGAACTACCTCAAACAGTTCACATGGATCGGCGGGCTCCCGAGAGGGATCCGTCCGGGCGCAATGAAAATCTTAGTTTGGAACTGTCGTGGTTTGGGAAACGCTGCGGCAGTTCGAGCGCTTCTAGATGTTCTGAGGCGCTATAACCCGGATGTGATCTTTCTCTCCGAGACACATCTCGAAAGTTTTCCCGCGGAGAGTTTGCGTAGAAGAGCAAGGATGGATTTCAAAATTGTACAAGAAAGTGATGGTAGGCGTGGAGGTATTCTTCTGATGTGGAGGAAGGAGATTAATCTATACCAAAATTTTTCGCATCCGAATTATATTGATGTTACTGTTGAAGAGGATGACCATCAAAAGTGGAGATTTACGGGCATGTATGGTGAACCTAAATGGAGAGATAAATACAAAACATGGGATAGAATGCGCTCCATTCATCAACATAATTCTATACCATGGTTAGTTATGGGAGATATGAATGAGATTGTTTATTCTCATGAGAAGGAGGGTGGCAATCCAAGACCACAACATTATATGAAGGCTTTCCATGATGTTCTTGATGATTGTAATCTCAACGATGTGGGATTTATCGGTGATCGTTTTACTTGGCACAGGGGGCTGCTAAAGGAGAGACTAGACCGTGGAGTTGCAAACTCCGAGTGGAATCATCTATTCCCTCACGCGGCAGTTACCCATCTCGATCATAATGGGTCGGATCACCGGCCACTGCTATTAGATACTGACTTTTATGCTCAATCTCCTTCTTCACAGGTAACAAAGCCACTTATTTTCGAGGCGAGATGGTTCAAAGAAGAAACATTTTCGGATACCGTTCTGAAAGCATGGGAGGATTCGGCCCAGGGCATGATTCACACGGATGTGCTGGCCCGGCTCAAGAACATGCACTCGGGCCTCCACAGCTGGGACAGAACAGTGCTAAAGAAGCCCAAAAAGGAAATTCGCAAGGCCCAAAGAGAGTTGGATGATCTTATGCGAGGCCCAGTCTCACCGGGGTCGGATCAACGTAAGTTTTATCTAGCTCAGCGTATTGAGTTTTTATTGGAGCAAGAAGAAATTAAATGGAACCAAAGATCTCGTTTAAATTGGTTAGCGCATGGCGATAAAAATACTGCATATTTCCATAGTCAAGCCACTGCGAGAAAGAAGAGGAATTTTATTAAAAAACTCAAAGATCCGAATGGCGTATTTGTTGAAGGTTCGGATTCCCTCAACCCTCTTATTTCAAATTATTTTACTAATCTGTTTTCTATGGAGATTAATGAAACAGATCCGGATTTTCTTGAGAAAATTGTTCCTAAGGTGACCCCGGATATGAATGATAAACTTATGGCCCCATATTCTTCTGAGGAGGTTAAAAAGGCTGTTTTCAGCATTGGGGATTTAAAGGCTCCAGGGCCTGATGGTTTGCATGCAATTTTCTTCAAGAAATTTTGGCATATTGTGGGTGAATCGATTTCTCAAGCAGTGCTACAGGCCATCAATGATAGGACTATTCCTGATGGGTGGAATGAAACAATTGTTGTGCGTATTCCTAAAGTGGATTCTACGGAAGAAATATCCCAATTTCGACCAATTTCCCTATGCAATGTGGTCTATAAAATCATTTCAAAGATGATTTCTTTCCGGCTAAAAGGTATACTCCCTGATATAATTTCACCCACTCAGAGTGCTTTTGTTCCGGGAAGACTTATTACGGATAACGTTTTGGTGGCTTATGAGTGCATCCATAAAATTAAAAATAAGAGAAAGGGTAAAGATGGTCTTTGTGCAGTGAAATTGGATATGCATAAGGCCTATGACAGAGTGGAGTGGACTGTCTTGCGTAATATGATGATTCGTATTGGTTTTCATCCCTCCTGGGTGGAGTTGATCATGGCTTGTGTTACTTCTGTTACTTATTCAGTCAGATATAATTCCCAATTGACAGAAAGTTTTACTCCAACAAGAGGTATACGGCAGGGGGATCCCCTATCCCCTTATCTGTTTCTACTTTGTGCAGAGGGTTTATCAAGTTGTTTATTGCATGAAGAGGAGGTTCGTGGCATCGAAGGAATAAAGTTGTGCAGAAACGCACCATCAGTCTCACATTTACTTTTTGCTGATGATTCTTTAATCCTTCTAAAAGCAGATTTACAAAATGCAACCTCATTGCAACGAGTTCTTGATAACTATTGTGCAAATTCGGGACAGTTGGTTAGTGTGGAAAAATCTAGTATCTTTTTCAGCCCTAATACACGAGTAAATAGAAGAGTGGATATTTGCAATGTTCTGAATATTAATAACGAGGCCCTCTCGGATAAATACTTGGGTCTCCCGGCTTTAGTGGGAGCTGATAGAAGTGACTGTTTTAAGCATTTTGTGGAAAGAGTTATGCAGAGGATCAAAGGATGGAAAGAGAAACAACTTTCTATGGGTGGTAAGGAGATTCTTCTGAAAGCTGTGGTTCAATCGATACCAGTTTATGCAATGTCGGTCTTTCTGTTACCGAAAAAGGTATGTAAACAAATTACTGATGTGATGGCTCAATTTTGGTGGGGTGATGATGATCATGGAAAGAAGATGCACTGGTACGCGTGGTGGAAACTTTGTTTTCCTAAGAGTGAGGGTGGTTTAGATTTCCGGGATTTGCCCTCTTTTAATCTAGCAATGTTGGCAAAACAAATTTGGAGACTTATTATTGAACCAAACTCACTGTGTGCTCGTGTTCTCAAAGCTAAGTACTATCCCACGGGGAGTATTTTTGATGCAGGCATTAAATCTGGGAGTTCTTTTACTTGGCAGAGCCTCGTGGCTGGATTACAAACTTTTAAACACGGTTATATTTGGAGGATTGGTTCGGGTTCCTCAATTAATATATAGTCCGACCCCTGGCTCCCGTCGAGTCCTACCAGAAGGGTAACTAGCACACGTGGGAACTCCCTTTTATCTACGGTTAATGAATTAATTGACCCAATGACGGGCCAATGGGACTTGCAAATGATTGAGAGCAATTTTAACTCTATGGATGCTCAACGTATTTTGCAGATCCCTTTACACCTAGGGGCATTTGATGATTTCGTTGCTTGGAATGGGAATAAGAATGGGATTTTTTCAGTACGATCTGCCTATCACATTGAATGGAAGTACCAATATAATGGTCTCACTTGTAAAGCCCTCCAACATGGATCAGCGCAAGACAATTCTAATTGGAAATCAGTTTGGGGGCTTCGTGTATCGGCAAAGGTAAAAATATTCATTTGGAGGGCTATCCATGGAATTTTACCTCTCAAATCAATCCTTCTTAATAGACACATCGCTGATAATGATTTATGTCCGTTATGCAATAATCATTCGGAGGATATTAAACATATGATCTTCCAATGTGGGACGGCTAGTGATATCTGGAGGGGTTTGGGAATCCAATATCTTATTGACGAGGCCCTCCAATTAAATCAAGATGGCTCGTCAACTCTTGAGGAGCTATTAAAAAATGGGGTAAACCCGGTTCAGGGTTTTTCGGTGCTTCATACTTGTGATCTTATAGCTACAGCTGCTTGGTATATTTGGTGGATCAGGCGACGTCTTTCACGAGGTGAGAAGGTACCTCATAGCAGTCAATGTGTGTTTTCCATTAGGGCTATCACCGCAAACTATTCCAAACATGGTTCGGATAGCTATTCTCCTCCCAAAGTTAATTGGACAAAACCGGGCCAGAATAGATGGAAACTTAATGTGGATGCAACTTTCTGTGGAACTAGTAAAACTGGTGCGACTGGTGCTATCATCAGAGATAGCCAGGGTAATTTCATTGCAGCAACTTCGACTCTTATACCCTATGTGGATTCTCCAGCAATGGCTGAAACCATAGCAATGAAAATTGGCCTGGATTTTGCGTTACAAAGAGGAGCAAATAATTTAATTGCGGAGACGGATGCCTATGAGGTTTTCCAATACTGCTCAGGAGAATTGGAACTGTGGAATGAGGCAACCGCAATATTCGCAGACTGCATTGCTATCTCTAGCTTTATTGGTAATGTAGAGTTCAGCCATTGTAATAGGGTTTGCAACATGGCCGCACATGATATAGCTAGGTTTGGGTTTAGTTCAAATACTCCTTGTACTTGGGTCGATGAACCCCCTAGCTTTTTGTTCCAAACCCTCTTAGATGATGTAACAGTTATGTAACTTGTGGTAAAGGCGGCAAGTTTCTTACGCACTCTTTTCCTTCCAGGGTACCCGAGGGGACTGGAAGGTTTTTAATGAGGCGGCTTGCTGACCTAATATAGTGGTTTTAAATTTCAAAAAAAAAGAAAGTTACTAGAGTCCTAGGTCTCACAAAATCAAAACTCCTCTACCGTTTAGTCAGCCTGTGTGGGTCCCATGTGACAGAATAAGTTTACTTTTCTCCCTAAACTGCTCCTACTTTAACCAATAGAGAGACTTCAAGTCACCATGCCAATTTTTAAATCAACTAGCCACAGTTGTATTGTACTAGGCATAAGTTCAAGAATCTTTTTCTTAATCCCACCTTTTCCACCGTTTAGTCCTAGGTCTAAGAGAAAAAAAGTGCTCTTAATCACCTCTTCCTTGCAACGCTGCACACGCCCTTAAGTCGAGACCACCATGGGGTGGACCTACCATTGTCATTCTGCTTCAAAAAGCATCTACTGATTCTTCTCTTTTTCTCTCGTCCCTTTTCCTCTCTCTTCAACTATTCCGTCGAAGAGACCGCCTCCTGTAGAGGAGACTCTGACATATATGAGGCAACATCCGAAGCTCTCTCCTAACAACCGAAGTTCTGGTCCCACCTTACTCCAACCGTGTGACTGTTGTGGGTCCTAGCCTCTTTGACATGCATTGCTCATGGTTGCTCAGCTGATACATCTGACAGCTGTGGATTTTTTTACGGAATCCCGTTACGACCGACGTGGTCACGGGGAAAAGTAGAGGGATTAGGCCCTTAAATCATGGAAGATGATCATATTTGCACCAACGCCATACTCCCACATCAAGCCATAACGCTGTTATGTAAAGAAAAACCCATAAGTCTAATATTATTGCAATTGCGCCGCATTATCTCATGTTTGCCTTATTCCTTCTAACCTTCTCGCTTACCTATCTTGCATGCTATCACCCTCCTGCACATGGATCATTTTCTCTTCCTGCTTCTCTTGTCGTCGCCTCTATTTGTCCCTTCTTTTTGTTTCCATCATTCTTCCTCCCTTATGCCACCTTCCATTTCCAACCGCAGATTACCCGATGGATAGTACTTCGCTCGTAAAATCTTTGCACATAATGATTCAAGTTCCACCATAAGCCTCCAAATTTGCTTTGCTAACATGGCTAGGTTAAAACAATGTAAGTATCGGAAGCCCATTCACCCCTTATGTTTTGGGGAGCACATTTTTCACGAAGAATACCAATGCATGCATTTCTTCCCCTCCTTCTCTCCCCACCAATATCTTGCTATTGCTGCGGAAATCTCCTTGCAAATTCATTTCGTGATTTTAATACCGATGTGGCATAAGTCGGAATAGCTTGGGCTACCGCCTTCAGTAATATTTCTTTGTCTCCTGTTGATAGGTTCTTCTCATTCCACCCACTTATAATTTTACATGCTCTGTCTACCAAATATTGGAAGCACTCAGAGCGCTCCATTCCAACCTGGCTTGGTAGTCCCAAGTATTTGTAACTCAAGGCTTCCGATTTGATATTCAGGATCGAACATTCTGCTTCCTTGTCAGTTGCTATTGTGTTAGGGATAAAAAAATATGTTTGACTTTGGGTCACTTACTAGTTGTCCAGAACTAGCACAACACATATCGAGCACCTTCCGAAGCGTGGTGGCATCTGTCACGCCAGCCTTCATCAAAATCAGGGAATCATTGGCGAATAGTAAGTGAGAAACCGACGGTGCCTCCCGGCACACCCCGACTCCTTGTAAACCACCAACCTCTTCTTCATGTGTCAATAGACTTGAGAGACCCTCTGCACATAGGAGAAATAGGTACAGCTCCCCCTTGAAGGTAGAAACTCCTCCATCTCATCCGAGTTGAACCATACTCTATAATTAACTATTGTCACATAGGACACGATCAAATTTATCCGGCGCCGATCAAAACCAAGCCTTGTCATCATATTTCTCAAAAGCCCCACTCTACCCGTTCATAGGCCTTACGTATGTCAATCTTTACTACGCCTTGCCTTTTCCCTTTGAGCGTATGCAGGCACTCGTACTCTACCAGTACGTTGTCAGTGATTAGTCGACCCAACACGAAGGCACTCTCGTTCAAGATTATAATCTCTGGTAATATAACCTTCAGCCTACTTGCAAGGATTTTGTAGATGATTTTGTATAGAACATTACAAAGGCTAATTGGCCCGAATTGGGTAATCAACTCCGGGTTATTTACCTTCGGTATTAGTACAATTGCTGCTTCATTCCAGCCCGCTAGTATCACACCCGATTTTAGGGCCTCTAGCACCTCCTTTGTAACCTTATCACCAATCAGGGCCCAATTTTTTTTAAAGATAGCATGCATTTCATCTGTACCAGGTGCTTTGAAGTCCGCAATTGCATGTAGTGCATTTCCCACTTCCTCTTCCGTGAAGGGTGCTAACATTCGGGTATTCATCTCCTCGGTAACCTTCGGTTGTACCCTAGTGAGGAGTTCCTCCTCTGTTCTGCTCACTTATGACGGAAAAGTTCAGAGAAGTGGTCCGTAATCACTAGTTTTGAGAGGTTGTTCCCCTCCCGTCAAGTTCCATCTAATGCCTTCAAGTTCACAGTCATATTCCTTTTCTTACGTGCGCGGGCATAGTTACAAAAGTTTGTGGAGTTCCTATCTCCATGAGCTAACTAATTTTCCCTACTCTTCTGCATTTTATAGACCTCCTCTTGTTCGAGCACCTTCTCTATCTCCTCTGTTAACTCCTCCTTTTTTGGACATTTTCATCGGACATTCCTTGGCCACATACTCCAACTGTCTCGTTAATTCCCGCATTTTAACCCGAGGTTTCTTCAGCACCGTCGAGTCCCATACATGCAGTGAATTCTTTATTTCTGTGACCGCCTTTGCAACATTTCCGGTGCTTCCCTGCAGGCCCTTCTCCTAGGCTGCTCGGACCACCTCACCCACGCCCTCCTCCCTGAGCTATTTGGCCTCAAATTCTTTTTCCTTGGTCTGGCCAACATTGTTGTGCTCCTATAATACTCTGTGTCCAGTAGTATCGGTCTATGATACGACCGGCGCATCTCTAGATTCTCCACACATGCATACATAAGAGGAGGGCCACTACTCGTTGGCGCACGCTCTATCCAGTCTCTACCTTATACCCGGATCTTTTCGATTCTTCTTTCTCTTCCACGTAAAAGTGTCTCCGATGTATCCTAGATCCTCCCGCCCACAGTTCGACAAAGCGTCTATGAACGCCTGCATGCAGTTTAAGGGCCTTAGATTGCCCCTGCTTCTCATAACTATATAGTATCTCATTCCAGTCCCCGATAACCAACCACCTCGTGTGTTCTTGACCATGCAACTCTCGCAACATGTACCATGTTTTATGTTTATTTTCCCAAGTTGGTTCCCCGTATATCTCCGTCAATCGCCACTCCTCATCCATCCGGCCTTTATTGACCACCAAATCAATATAATTCAGGTGGATTGCTTTGATATCAATGACCACATCCCTCTTCCATAAGAGTAGAAGACCACCAATCCTTCCACCACTTGGCGCTAACAGTGCATCGTGCATTCCTGTATTCAACCAAATATTCTCCCCTCACACCTTGTCCAAGTGTGTCTCTGAGAGAAACATAACATCTGGATTGCACCGCTCCTGGATATCCTGGAGCGCATGAACTGTCGCAGCGTTCCTCAAGCCACGGCAGTTCAACCCTAAGGAACCTCCTCCCATCGCTCCCCTCATAGGAGGATCCACATATAGCCATTCATGATACTTCACGTCTTTCTCCTCGTGAACTCCTCTACCGCACTGCTTCATCTCATGCACCATGATTGATTTGTGTGGACACACGTTCGTTGTGAGACCCCAAGAGGAAGGTATGAAGAGTGCAGCAGCAAGTTTTTCCCTCAGAAAGAAACCAAGGTTGAATCGACCAGTAGGAGAAAGAAATCAATTTCAAAAGTTGTTGGCAGCTGATGTTGGTAGGGTGTGAAAGAACATAGTTCCTAAATCCTATTTTGAGTGTTTGATTACAACATATAGATGGACTAATGTGCTTTGCTAAGTGTACTCAGAAAAGATCTACCCGTAAACATCATACAAGTTGCAGCAATAAGAGAGAAAAGCTTACGGAAAAAGATGCGGAAGAAAGAAGAAGAAACGAAGAAGAAAGGAGAAAAGAGAAGAAGAAAAGGGGGGTGGCCGGCCTGCCTGGCCGGCCTGGCCGGGCTGGTGGCTGCCGTGGCCGGCCTTGCCATGCCCCACGCCGGGTGCCAGGCCGGGTCGCTCGGGTGGGGGTCCGGCCTCACCCCACAGCCCCCGCCGGCCCCAGGCCGGGTGCTAGGCCGGGCGCTTCGGGTGGGGGGCCGGCCCCGCCTCGCTTCCACGCCGGCCCCAGGCCGGGCTGGCTGGGCGCCTGGCTGCCCCACGCCGGCCTCCTTCCTCTCCACGCCGGCCCCAGGCTGGCTGCTAGGCCGGGGTGGGTTTTTGCCCGGCCCCTGGCTGCCCCAGGCCGGCCAGGCCGGCTCCTAGGCCGGGGGGGGGGGGCGCTGTAAGGTGAAAACTGCCCCCCCAACGACCGTATTTCGTACGAGTATAAATAGGGTGTCTCCACCTACCTCCTTGCTTTGTCAATCTCACCCACACTTTATCACACCACCATTGGTTGACCAAGCTCAAGGTCAAGATCAAGATCTCCTCAAATCCCCAACCAAAGCTCGTGATACTTTGGGATTTGAGGGAGACACCCCCGATCTACAACTCCACCAAGTCGATTGGAAATCCACCCCCTCATCCCTTAGGGATCTTGTCATTCTTAGTTCATTGGAGCTAAGAATCTTGTTGCTCTTAGTTCATCGGAGCTCGGAGACTTGTTGATATCCCCGGTGCTTTTGTGCTCGTGGATCTTGCTTCTCGGAGTCTTGGCGGCTCTCGGGATTTGGTGAGGACCCTCCAATCTTGTGGAGTGTGCCTCATCCTTGTAAAGGTTCTAGTTGTCAACCTCAACGGCAACATAGTGATTCGAGCCTATCCACATCGGTGGAAGGACTCGAAGGAGATACGGTGTGGCATTTGAGGCCTACTCGGTGTTCCACTTTGGTGGCACTGCACCGCTCCAACGGAGATTAGCTTCCATTGGGAAGTGAACTTCGGGATAAATCTCCGCGTCATTATGTTCGGTTATTCCTCAACTTACCTTTACTTGTTACTACTAGCTTAGTCATTTATTCACCTTGTGCTAGTTGTACTTGCTCAACATATAGGATTGCTCACCTAGTTGCATAATCTAGATAATCTATATTTGAGCATTACCTTGTTAACTTGAAAAAGAAGTTAAAATTTGTAGTTAACCTATTCACCCCCCTCTAGTTAACCTCTCGATCCTTCAATTGGTATCAGAGCCTCGTCTCTTTATAAAAGGCTTTACCGCCTAAAGAGGAGGTAAGGATGGCCGATGAACCCGTCACCATGGATGGGATTCAAAAGCTAATCCAAGCTATGATTGAAAATTCCGAGAAGAAGATGGAGGGACTAATGAAAGAATTGACATGTCCATCTAGACAATCTAGTGAAAAGATTATCTTAGATGAACAAGGAAACCCCATGCCAATTAAAGATGGAACCGAAACATCATCACCTATAAATGGTGTAACTTTAAATGGTAGTGGTGGTAATTCTTTTGGCTTTGCATATAACAATGCTCCTAATGTTCAACATCCATATGTTACTCAGCTTGGTCCACCTCCTTTGGTGGATCGTCATTGTTTTACTAATTGGAAAGCTTCCATGAAGTCTTACATGTGCAGCTCTTCAATGCAAATATGGAGAATTGTTGAAAAAGGGTATGAGCCAAAGGATCCCGCAAATCTAAGCTCAAGTGACATCATAGATGAGCAACTCAACGCTCATGCTTTGCACATGTTGGAGAGGGCAATGGAAAAGGAAGGAGTTGAGCACATCCGGTCCTTCACTAGTGCAAAGAAAGCCTATGATGGTCTTGTTGATATGTTCGAAGGCAATGTCAACCTCCAAAGGTCCAAGAAGTCAATCATTCAAAGAAAAATTGAACACTTTCACTTGAGTGATGGAGAGAACATAGAAGACATGTTTAGAAGACTCAAGGCTCTTGTGAATGATATGAGAGATAGTGGATTCACGGATTGTACGGAGAATTGGGTCAAGGAGAAATTTCTACTCACCTTGATTCCATACAATGAAAACATGGTGATGAACATACAAGCAAGGGCCGACTACTTGGACCTATCCCCCAATGATGTTTTGGGTCTCTTTATTACTCTAAAGGTCATGAAGCAAACTTCCGATGATGTCATGGCCCGTGTAAACGGAATGAAGAAAGCATCTCTTGCCTTGAAGGCCAAGGTCATTCCCCATGAAGATAATGACTCAAGTGATGATGGTGGATCCACTCATGAGGTCTCCGAGAAAGAGATGAAGACATCCCATGAAGAATGCTTGGCTCTTGCTCAACACAAGTGGTGGAAGAAAGGAGACTTTAGATCCAATGCCACCAAGAACAAAGGGAAGGAAGGCTCAAGATCAAAGAAAGCAAGAACTTGCTTCAATTGTGGAGATTCCGAGCATTTCGTTGCTGAGTGTCCCTTCAAGAGTAGAATTGAGAGTTGAGGGAGACTCATCAAGAAATCCACCTTCATTCCTAAGTCCAAGAACTTCATCAAGAGAGGCCCTCCTAGGGCATTGATTGCTAAAGAAGTCGAGTACACCTCCGGTGGTGAAGATAGTGACGGTGAAGGAGAACAAGTAGGTATGGCGGCCATGGCTAGGGGCGTCATACCTCCTAACTTAAGCCCTCTCTTCTCCAACCCAAATGACAACAAGGGCCCTTCGAGTCACAAGTGCTTCATGGCCAAGGGTATATCCCCAAAGGTGACTCCTACACTCAAACTTGCGAACTCCTCTATTCCGTCACTACTAAATTGTGTCGAGGAAGACCCTCTAGTAAACTTTGTGGAAAAACTAGAAGGAGAAACTAAATCTATCTTTGTCTCCCTCATGGATCAATTAAATGAGGCACATGGCCTCATTGATGAACATGAGGAGAGAATAATGTTACTTGAAAAGTTTGCTCGTGATGATGCTAGAAAAATTGAGGAGCTTGATAAAGCTCTAGATGAATCACATTGTGTTAGAGAAAGCATAGGGGAAACCTTTGAAATTGACATAGCTAAAGTAAAATTTGATTGTCAACATGCTTTTGCTAAGGTAACGGAATTCATGGCCTTAAATGATGCAACTAACAAAGGTTATAATGAACTCATTAAGGATTTTGATAAGCTTAAAATTGATCATCGTACAATCTCAAATGAGCTCAAAACCTTAAAAGGAGTAAGAGTTGTGAATGAAAACTCTTGTGCTACTAACTCTTTGTGTGTCAAGGCAACTCTCATTGAGGAGAACAATAGGTTGAAGGCACAACTCAACAAGGGCCTTGCCACTTGCATCCAAGGCCAAAAGAACCTCAATGATCTTTTGAGTAATCATAAGAGAGTTGTTGGCAAAGAAGGCCTTGGTTTTGGTTCCACATCCAAGGTGGCTTACAAGAAGAAGTCAACTACCTCCACTAACTCTATTGTTTTTGTGAAGGAGGGGGAGTTGGCTAATGATGAAGATGAGTTTGATATTATTGCTAAAAGTATTGTTCCTAGGAACACTACTACTCACAACAACTTTGCGGGAAAGTATAACCCATCTTATGTGCTTCTCAAATCTATTAATGGTCATGTTTATGCAAAGTATGTAGGCACCTCATATGGTGATGATTACAAGCATGCTATTTGGGTTCCCAATACCCTTGTGACTAATAAAAAAGGACCCATCCAAAAATGGGTACCTAAGACAAGAAGTTGATTCATTGTAGGGTTGTATTTCCGGTGGAACATCATGGATGATTGATAGTGGTTGTTCCGCACACATGACCGGAAGCAAAGAAGTATTAGAAGACTTGAAACTCCAACTTCTCAAATTTGCTCATGTAACTATTGGTGATCGCTCACAACTTAAGGTATTGGGACATGGCAAGGTGGTCATTTCTCCGGATTCATCCATTGAGAAAGTCCTCCTTGTTGAGTCCCTTGGTTATAATCTTCTTTCCGTCTTGCAACTTTGTGAGTGCAATTTTACATGTGTATTTGGGCGTCACCATGTGCTTGTCCTTCACACTATTTCTCTTAAAGTAGCCTTTGTTGGATTTGTGGAAAACGGTATGTATATAGTGGATTTCTCGAAAGAAACTACACATATCGCCACATGTCTAATGGCTAAATCCGACGTGGGGTGGCTTTGGCATCGTCGCCTAGGCCACGTCGGTATGAGAAATGTGGTATGACTAACAAGTGTGAATTTTTCCAAAGATCGTCCTTGTAGCTCTTGTATTGCCGGAAAGATGCATGAGAAGAATCATCCTAAGACATCAAGCGTCGCCACAACAAGACCCTTTGAGCGCATTCACATGGACCTATTTGGTCCTCCCACATATGATAGTCTTGGTGGCAAGAAGTATTGCTTGGTAATCGTTGATGATTATACAAGATACACTTGGGTTTTCTCAAGAAGAAGAGTGAAACTCAAGAAAGATTCATTACTTGGGCCACCGAAGTGCAACGCCAATATGACACCAAGATCTTGTCCATTAGGAGTGACAATGGCTCCGAGTTCAAGAACTACACCATGGATGAATTCTTGAGTAATGAGGCGATAAGACATCAATATTCCGCCGCGTACATCCCTCAACAAAATGGTGTAGCGGAGAGGAAGCATCACACACTTATTGATATGGCAAGAACTATGATGGCCAAGTTCAAATACCCATATAACTTTTGGGCCGAAGCCATCAACACCGCTTGTCATCTATCTAACCGAATCTTCCTTCGTCCGATGATTGGCATGACTCCATATGAGCTCCTAACCGGTAACAAACCCAACCTCAAATATCTTCGAGTTTTTGGGTGCAAATGCCAAGTATACATAAAGGGAACTAGATTGTCTAAGTTTGATTCTAGAACTTTTGAAGGCATTTTTGTTGGTTACGCCACGAACTCCCACACTTATAGAGTCTACAACATATCCACCGGGTGTGTTGAAGAATCTATGAATGTGGAATTTCATGAGGATAATGGATCCCAAGTGGAGCAAATTGATTGTGATGATGTAGGTGATGAACCATACTCCATAGCCATAGGAAGAATGGGTGTAGGTCCACTTATACCTATTGAGGGACACCTTGTGGCAAATGAGGATGGAACTAGCTCTACGCAAGTGGAGCCCTCTACATCAACCACCAATCAAATGGTAAACCAAGAACAAGAAGAAGATCTTCATGTGGATACCTCCCATCAAGAAAGTGATCAAGATCCACCCAAGGATAATGGTGGAAATGGTCTTGGTGATACGTCACCGAGAACTCCAATAAGAGTGGACAATGGTCTTGATGAAGGAAATGATGAGGATATTACACCAAATGAAAATCCCGATGATGCTCTAGTTCGTATCATGTCTCGTCAAGCATCAAGATTGCAACAAAAGTCACTATATCAAAAGAATATCATTGGTGGCTTGGGGAGAAGTGTCTCCACTCCTGGACAAGTACTCAAGTTTTGTGGTATTCACTTATATGTCTCTCATGTTGAACCTATCAAAGTGTATGATGCTCTTGAAGATGAAGATTGGGTTCAAGCTATGCATGAAGAGCTCCATAATTTTGAGATAAACAAAGTATGGTCACTAGTGGAAAGACCCAAGGATCACAATATCATTGGAACTAAATGGGTGTTCAAGAATAAGCAAGATTCTCATGGGCAAGTGATTCGCAACAAAGCACGATTGGTTGCTCAAGGCTACTCTCAAGTCGAAGGACTTGACTACGGTGAAACTTTCGCTCCCGTAGCTAGGCTTGAATCCATTCGTATATTACTTGCATTTGCCACTAGTCATAACTTCATCTTGCATCAAATGGATGTTAAAAGTGCTTTTCTAAATAGACCTTTAAATGAAATGGTATATGTTAAACAACCTCCGGGGTTCGAGGATCCCAAGTATCCTAACCATGTCTACTTCCTCCATAAGGCTTTGTATGGCCTCAAACAAGCCCCACGTGCTTGGTATGATCATTTAAAGGAGTTCTTAGTAGACCGTGGTTTCATACTTGGGGTAATTGATCCCACTCTCTTTACCAAAAGTGTAGATGGACATTTCTTCGTATGCCGAGTATATGTTGATGATATTATATTTGGATCCTCTAACGTGAGTTTTGTAGATCAATTTGCCAAACTAATGACAAGTGAATTTGAGATGTCTATGATGGGAGAATTAAAATTCTTCCTAGGTTTTGAGATCAAGCAATATCATGAAGGGACTTTTATTTGTCAAGCCAAATATATTCAAGACATGCTCAAGAAATTCGATATGATTAATGCCAAACCATTACCTTATCCAATGCCAACTACCACAAATCTCTCTTTGGATCATGAAGGTATACCGGTAGACCCCAAACTTTATAGATCCATCATTGGATCTTTGCTTTACCTTTGTGCATCTAGACCGGATATTATGTTTAGTGTGGGTTTGTGTGCAAGATTTCAATCTAACCCCAAGGAAAGCCATATGATTGCGGTCAAGAGGATTCTTAGGTACTTGGTTGACACTCCAACTCATGGTCTTTGGTATCCATCAAACACAACTTTTGATCTTGTGGGATACTCGGATGCGGATTGGGGAGGTGACAAAGTGGATAGAAAATCAACCTCGGGTGCTTGCCAATTTCTTGGTAGGTCCCGTGTGTGTTGGTCTTCCAAGAAGCAAAATTGCATTGCCACCTCCTCCACGGAAGCGGAGTATATTTTCGCCGCAAGTTGTTGCTCTCAACTCTTATGGATGAGGCAATGTCTTAAGGATTTTGGAATTAAGATTAAGACAATGCCTCTTTTATGCGACAATGAGAGTGCTATTAAGATTGGTCACAATCCGGTACTTCATGGCAAGACCAAGCATATTGAGATTCGGTATCATTTTATTCGGGATCATGTGGCCAATGGTGATATCTCACTCTCTTATGTCAACACTAAAGATCAACTTGCCGACATCCTTACCAAGCCTCTAAATGTGAAGAGATTCAAGGAATTGAGGAGTGAGCTCAACATCATATGTGCAAGCAATTTTAGTTGATTGAAAATCTTGCATACACACCCCTACTACACTCTTATTTGGATTCTATATGCACGCATAGACATAGGGGGAGTGTAGCTCAATCAATGAGCCAACACTACCTTTATAATGCATAAATAAACAAATCATGCCTAATGATCATTTTTAATGACATCATGTGCTTCAATGATGAGTCTCGACAATGCACCCAAGATACATCTTCGCGGTGACATATCGAACATACTCATACATGGTGGCTACGGCCACCGCCCAATTTTTGGTTGGTGTTTATATCAATGAGACATTTGCGTTCGAGTGTTCACTCAATTGCATTTCCACTTGTTTTCATATTTCATTGGTATCCAATGTTGCTCATTTCGTTTCTCATTTTTTTTCTCTCCATTGGATAGAAATGAAAACATCATATGCATGTCATCATCCTCATTTCATTCGTGCACATGGTCAAATAAAATTGCTCTAAGAAACAAACTCACGAAAATGTGCTATTAAGACATTAGCTTCACCTTGTCGTTTTGTTTGTTAGAATATATGTCATGAAAATCTTTGAATTGGAATATTGTTTTGTTGATTTTGTTGCGTGTTGTGGCTTGGTAGTTGTGTAGGTTCACTTTGCTTTAGGATTTTTTTTTTAAAAAACACACACACACACAACCCAACCCAACCCAACCCAAGAGCCGGAAAAAAAACAGCAAAAAAATTTGCGCGCGCTCACCCCCACCCCGGCCTCCGCCACAGCCGAGCTGGCCCTAGGCCGGGTGCCAGGCCGGGGCGCTTGGGCACCTGCCTGGCCTCGCGCTACCGCCGCGCCGGCCCCGGGCCGGGGGCTAGGCCGGGGGGGTTCGGCCACCATGCCGGCCTCGCCTACACGCACGCCGGCCCCAGGCCGGCCTCCCCGCCCCACCCGCACGCCGAGCCGGCCAGGCCGGCCTCCCGCCCGGCCCCAGGCCGGGGTGGGCGCTGCCCACGCCCCCACACGCCTAACACGCACACGCACGCACACACCTCCCCAACCACCCCATACCCCTTCTTCCTCCTCCCATCTCCTCCATTAGAGCCCCTTGGTGCTCTTCCCTACCCCCTCCCCCCACCTCCCTAGCCCATCCCTACCGCCCAAATTCACGGATCCGCAAGCCCTCGACCTTCTCTGCCCCCTCCTCCACACGGATTTCTCGTTGGCCCCTTATTGGAGGAGATCGGGTCACTTTATTGCCTAGTGCTTTTTGTTTGATGATGGCTTCACACTCGGGTAATTTTTCTTTGGGCTCTTCTATGGATTATGTGTATGTGAGTGCTATCTATCGGTGTGCTTGTACTAGTGTTCATGTGCTAGATTTTTTCCCCATCTATTCATGCTAGGGTTCATGCCACTCATATGTCACTAGATTAATTCCTATGCCATGCTATGTTGATGTCATATGCTCCTCGTGTCACTAGATTAATTCCTATGCCATGCTAACTTTGCAAATTATTTTCTCATGTTTGGCCATGGTTCAAAAAAATCCACATTATTGATATGATTGTCCTAGTGTCGTGATTCTAAACTATTATGTTCCTTGTGACATGATGTGTATGCTATGCCCTAAATTTTTTTTTCTTACATAATAATGGTGTTTCTAGTATCATGTCCAATATTATTCTCATGCCTATTTTCACTATGAACACCACACAATCCTATACACATGCTATAATAATGTGCTCACACTAATAATAATGTGCCCTGTCCTCATTAATATTGTGCTTGTGTTTGTTTTTCACCATGCATCATATGTTTCAGGTGATTTCAATCCTCAACATGAGTCCGAGGTCTCCCGCTCTCTCCGCCCTCGCAAACCTCGCAAGAAGAGTGCCGCGGATGTTGCTGGTTCTACTCCCTCACAGAGACAGGGTCCATCTCTTCCAATCAATCCGAAGGAACCCGTGATCGCAAACTGGGGTGGTCTTAGTGCCACCGACTTTGAGGAAGCAAGGCTGAAATTTAATCCTTATGAGTTTGGTGAAAGCACATGCCCGGATCCTCGGTTCTATTGCAAGATGCATCAAGTCATGCATGAATTTATTCTTGGCAAGCTTCGGCATAGTCATGTGGATCAACATTACTTTGACATTGAGTATGCTCGCAACAAGTGGCCTGAAGTTATGGAAATCATGGACTACCACAACATCACTCCTCTCATGGGTGACACTCTTGCTCATCCATTTTCCCCAGAGCTGCTCAGGGAGTTTTATTCCACTGTTCACTTCTCATCTAGAGGCCCCACGCGGCTCCCGCGTACGTTGACTTGGATGAGCGGTGGCTCCAAGTGTGAGGCTACCATGGATGAGTTTGGTACCATTCTGGGTCTTCCCGAGTATCGGTTTGATTATACCTTCTATTTCCGCATTCATGGTGATTCCAAGAAAATTATGAAGGCCAAGGAGGGTATTCGCCATTGCTATCCCGAAGGTACCGGCTCCATGAATATTCCTAAGATCAAGTTCTTTTCTGAACATTGGTATATGGTACACGCTATTCTTCGCAATACCATCAACGCCAAATTTGGTGATAAGGGCGAGGTACGCAAGTGGATGATCAACCTTCTATATCACATTGAGTCTCAAATGAGGGCCCGGAAGAAATTGGATGTTCTGGATTACATGTGGCAAGAGATGCAGAATGTGGTTCGCGAAAAGCGGGTCCCCATCTATGGCTCCTATATTCAGCGTCTTATTGAGACCAGGATCCCAACCGGTCTCCTCAACAACTATGCCAAGGTGACTCCCAAGAAATCTATTCTTATGCTTGATGCTCCCATTGAGTCTGCTGCTGATCCAAGGCCTAAGCGCACCCGCACCGAGTCTTTTTCTCCTGGTACATCTCAGGGGGTGCGCCGCTCTCCTTCTCCTTCTCCTCCTCCTGAGACTTTCAACCTTAAGAAGATTCTTCAGAAGATGAACTGCTTCTTCATTGATAAGCAACATCAGGATTATGAGGCCTATCGCAAGGGCAAGGCCTCTAGTCGCCGTCAGCGTTTCATCCAGACTGATCTTAAGATTCCCCTTAGTGATTCTTCCAGCTCAGAAGAGATTTCAGAGGATATGTGGAAGTCTCAGCATACTTATTGGTGTGGAGATGATGCTAGCTCACTCGGCTCTTTTGCGGCGCCCTACACTACCACTGCTAGCTCCAGTTAGGCTCCTCCAGAGGACTTCATTGCTGAAGATGATCAGATGGGCGACGAGTGATTCGGATTGCATTTTCTCCCTTTGTGGTGTATGATGCCAAGGGGGAGAAACACTCACGCATTGCATTGCATTTCATGCATACATTTGCGTCTTATCTTCGCTATTTGCTTCCGTCACTCTTAGTTGAGACTATTTGTGTGGTTTGTTGAACTTTGGTGTTATTGTAAGACTATGTCTTTATTTATGTATCGTACTCTCTATCTATATATTATGCGTGTGATAGTTGATATATTGAAGATCATAGCAAGGCTATTATGTTATTTCATCTACTCACTATTTCGATGTGTTGAATCCATAATGAGGGTAGTTGTTATTCATCTATAACTATGAGAAGAATGCTATGGTAAGATCATTCTAGTGGTAAATATTATTGCTCATCTTTGTGTTCATACATGTGTATCTTCAATGTTAAAATCATGATTGGATAAATTCTCGCTCTTCACATAAGTATATCGTAGTCACATCATTATCTTATAAAACATAGTGTGAAGATGAGATTGTGTTAGGTGCACTCAACATGATTATCAAATATACATGTCAATTGTTTTGGGCACACAAATAGGGGGAGTACGAATATATGCTAATTCTCTCACAAATAGCCATGCAAAATTATTTCTTACGCAAATCCGTATGTTGTCATCAAACATAAAAAAGGGGGAGATTGAAAGAACATAGTTCCTAAATCCTATTTTGAGTGTTTGATTACAACATACAGATGGACTAATGTGCTTTGCTAAGTGTACTCAGAAAAGATCTACCCGTAAACATCATACAAGTTGCAGCAATAAGAGAGAAAAGCTTACGAAAAAATATGCGGAAGAAAGAAGAAGAAACGAAGAAGAAAGGAGAAAGGAGAAGAAGAAAAGGGGGGGTGGCCGGCCTGCCTGGCCGGGCTCCAGGCCGGGCTGGTGGCTGCCGTGGCCGGCCTTGCCATGCCCCACGCCGGCCCCAGGCCGGGTGCCAGGCCGGGTCGCTCGGGTGGGGGTCCGGCCTCACCCCACAGCCCCCGCCGGCCCCAGGCCGGGTGCTAGGCCGGGCGCTTCGGGTGGGGGCCGGCCCCGCCTCGCTTCCACGCCGGCCCCAGGCCGGGCTGGCTGGGCGCCTGGCTGCCCCACGCCGGCCTCTTTATGATACATAAAGAAAACATGAGAGTACTCAAATAATACTACAACTAGCAACTCTGATAAGAGATGCATGCAAAGCAGGAGCTAAATAAATGCAGCAGCCAGACAGAGACTAAGAATACAACGTATTCTCATGAAATAGCGGAGCGTGTCACTCTCCAATAAAAGAATGCTGGGCTCCAACCAAGCTTATTATGAAAGTAAAAACAAATTGAAAGCAAACTTAAAACAAAAATAAAATACGCTCCAAGTAAAGCTCATAAGGTGTGACTGAATAAAAATATAGTTTCACTAGAAGTGACCTGATAATTTATCGATGAAGAAGGGGATGCCTTGGGCATCCCCAAGCTTAGACGCTTGAGTATTCTTGGAATTTTCTGGTATGTACCACCGGGGCATCCCTAATCTTAGGCTTTTCACTCTTCTTGATCACATCATATCATCCTCTTCTCTTGACCCTTGAAAACTTCCTTCACACCAAAATTCTCACAATCTTCATTAACAACGTTAGTGCAATCGAAATAATAAACTCACATAGTTCTGTTTCTACACAAGAATAGCACTAAAAAACATTATATACTGTCATCAACTCTTTTAAAACTCTTTTTCTCAAAATAACACCAAAAGAAAGAGATTAAGATGCAAATGCAATTATTGGCAGAAATCTGTCAAAACAGAACAACAGACAGAGATCGATTTTTTCGAAAATATTTTGTTGCTCAAATCAAAAAGTGGTCAACTAAGAAAAGTTGAGTATATAGCCCAGGATTAAAAAAAAAAAAATCTCAGGTCATATTGTATTTTCTGCTATTTTATACGTAATTAATAGTGTACAGCAGAAATCTGTTTCCTGGGCAGAAATCCGAAATATAGTGTCAACTTTACACTAGAGGCTTTACTTGGTTCAACAAAAACACAAAAGAAAAGATACAACGGGGTTTCTAAGGAAATAGACAACACCCAGGTGCAAAGCGCACCAAATAAAAAAAAAGAAAAACAGAATGAAAATAGAGAAATAAAACGGGTTGTCTCTCGGTAGCGCTTTTCTTTAACGCCTTTCAGCTAGGCCTAAAAGATCAACTCAAGTATTTTCAAGTGAAGAAGCATCAATATCATAACTTTATCTAATAATAGAGTCAAAAGGTAGCTTCATCCTCTTTCTAGGAAAATGTTCCATACCTTTCTTGAGGGGGAATTGATATTTAATACTCCCCTCTTTCATATCAATAACAACACCAATAGTTCTAAGAAAAGGTCTTCCCAAAACAATAGGACAAGAAGCATTGAATTCAATATTAATAACAACAAAATAAACAGGGACAAGGTTATTGTTAACCATAATAAGAACATCATCAATTCTACCAAGCGGTTTCTTCTTAGCATTATCAGCAAGACGAACATCCAAATAACAATGTTCCAACGGTGGTAGATCAAGAATATCATAAAGCTTTTGAGGCATAACAAAGATACTAGCACCAAGATCAGACAAATCATTGGAGTCAAAATCATTTACTTTCATCTTAATGATAGGCTCCCAACCATCATCTAATTTCCTAGGGATATATGTTTCAAGTTTTAACTTTTCTCCCCCAACTTTCATGAGAGCATTGGTAATATGTTTAGTGAAGGCCATATTCATGGCACTAGCATTGGGACTTATAGAAAGCTTTGGTAGAAACATAATAACTTCATATATATTACAATCATCAAAATCAAAATTATTATCATCAAAAGTAATGGGACCATTATCTCCTACATCTCTAAAAATTTCAGCACTTTTACTCGAAGCAGTTTCAGCAATTTGAGGCAATTTAGCACGTTTCACCAAAGGAGTGGGGACTTTATCAACACCAACTACTTTACCATTGATAGTAGGAAGTTTACTAGCACTTGGAGCTTCAGTTTTACTACTGGTTGTGATAGTACAAACTCTAGCAATATTATTTTTTCTAGTCAATTCATCTTCTATTTCCCACCTAGCGTGTAATTCAGCCATCAATCTAACATTATTATCTATTTGAACTATGATGGCATTAAAAGTTTTTATTTTTATTAAAATCTTGTAGCAAAACCTTCAGTTTTAGAAAATCAACATCAATAGCAAGGCTATCTACTTTAGAGGTAAGAACATCTATTTTACCAAGCTTTTCCTCAACAGATTTATTAAAAGCAGTTTGTGTGCTCATAAATTCTCTAAGCATGTTTTAAAGATCATAGGTAGAGATTTTATTATTATTGTAGGAGTTGCATAGGAATTACCATAACCATTATTAGGAGGATAGGGCTTATAATTGTTTCCACCAAAATTATTTCTATAACCATTGTTGTTAAAATTATTATTTCTAATAAAGTTTACATCAACATGCTCTTCTTGAGCAACCAAAGAGGCTAAAGGAACATTATTTGGATCAACTTGAGCTTTACCATTAACAAGCATAGACATAATAGAATCAAGCCTTTCACTCAAAGAGGAGGTTTCCTCAAAAGAATTTACCTTCTTAACTTGTGGGGCTCTCTCAGTGTGCCACTCTGAATAATTTATCATCATATCATCAAGAAGCTTTGTTGCATTTCCCAAAGTGATGGACATAAAGGTACCTCCAACAACTGAATCCAATAGGTTCCTTGAGGAAAAATTCAGCACTGCATAAAAAGTTTGTATAATCATCCAAGTAGTCAGTCCATGAGTGGGACAATTCTTCACCATATTTTTCATTCTGTCCCAAGCTTTAGCAACATGTTCATTAGCAATTTGTTTAAAATTCATTATGTCACTTCTTAGGGATATACTCTTAGCAGGAGGATAATATTTTCCAATGAAAGCATCTTTACACTTAGTCCATGAATCAATATTATTTCTAGGCAAAGATAGCAACCATTCTTTAGCTCTTCCTTTCAAAGAGAAAGGAAATAATTTAATAATATCTCCATTCACATCTTTATATTTTTGCATCTCACATAGTTCAATAAAATTATTAAGGTGGGCAGCAGCATCATCAGTACTAATACCAGAAAATTGCTCTTTCATACACCGATTTAATAAAGCAGGTTTAATCTCATAGAAAGCAGCAGTGGGAGCAGGTGGACCAATAGGTGTGCAAATAAATTCATTGTTGTTTGTGCAAGTGAAGTCACACAACTTAGTATTCTCAAAGGAACTCATTTTAGCAGAATAATACCAAGCAAATAAATAACAGCTATGAAGTAAACTAATTTTTTTGTGTTTTTAATATAAAGAATAAAAACAAGACAATAAACAAAATAAAGCGGTTGAGAGTGAGAGACTCCCCTTTCCAGAAGACTTCTTCCTCCCCGGCAACGGCGCCAAATAAATCCTTGATGCTTAGGTTGGGATACCCCAAGAGGAGGGTGTGATGAGCATAGCGCTAGGACTTTTCCCCTTAGTTAAGAACCAAGGTTATCAATCCAGTAGGAGAAAGAGGATATTCGGAAGGTTCATGCCACTGACGGTGGTGCTGGTGCTTCACCGGTGTCAGCAACAACGTGGAACCTGCACACAACACAACCAAAATATGTTGCCCCAACGGTACAGTGAGGTTGTCAATCTCACCGGTCTTGCTGAAAACAAAGATTAGACGTATAGTGTGGAAAAGAGTGTATGCTTGCAGTAAGTAAAGAGAGCAGCAAATTGTTGTGGTTTGTTTAAGCGCGTGGAAAATGGACCGGGGTTCATAGGTTCACTAGTGGTGTCTTTCCATAAAAATAACATGTTGGGTGAACAAATTACAGCTGGGCAATTGACTAATAGAGGTCGCACCGTAGTGCACAATATAACATGAAGACTACTATGATATTTAGTGCGGGCATTACAACAAAATACATAGACCGAAATCCATCTGCATCTATGACTAATAATCCACCCTAAGGTTATGATCCGATCCCCCTTAGGTATTATGTTGCAAGCAACAAATAATCGTATTAAGCAATGTGTGTAATGTAAGCAATGATTATACACGCGGGTAATCTCACCGATGTTTTCTCCCTAATGGCAACAACACATCCTCCCTCTTCACGTTTCGGTCACTCGAGCAAGGCAACGAGGAGGCATGAACCCACTATCAAGCATAAATACTCCCTCTTGGAGTCACTAGCAACTACTTGGCTAGAGCAACCACTAGCAACGGAAGCATGCAAGATCACAAATAACATATGCAATAAATACTATAATCAACTTGGCATAAGGTCAATATTCATCAGATCCCATCAAATACAGCATATAGAATTACATAAGATCAATCTCGATCATGATAGGCAGCTCACGAGATCTAAACATGGAGGCATATGAGGAGGAGACAATCATCTAGCTACTTCTATGGACCCGTAGTCCAGGGATGAACTACTCAAGCATCACTCCGGAGGCAGACATGGTGATGTAGAAGCCTCCGGTGATGATTTCCTCTCCGGCAAGGTGCCGGAAAACAGCTCTAGAACCCTCCTGATCTAGGGTTGACGACGACGGCGGCTACGGAACTTTTTTGGGATTTTTTATCAGGTGCCTAGGGTTTTCCATCTAGGGGGGTAAATAGGCAAAAGGGCAGAGGCGGTGGAGGCCAGGGGACCCACACCCATAGCTGGGGCGACCATGGGGGCCCGCGCGAGCCCAAGGTGTGGCCCCCTGTTGGCCCTCTTTGACTCCTCTTCGATGTTCTGGATGCTTCGGGGGAAAGAGGCACTTCGGGCTTTGTAGGGTCCAATTCCGAGAATGTTTCCAAATTTGGCATACCAAAAACAACAGAAAGCAGGGAACTGACACTTGGCATCTTGTCAATAGGTTAGTCCCGGGAAACGTATAAAATGCTATAAATAAGGGAGAAAACATGTAGCAATTGGCATAATATAATCATGGGGCATCAGAAATTAGGGATACGTTTATGACGTATAAATGATCTAGCCAAGTTGATGTTTGTAACTCCAAGAGGGAGTATTTATGCTCGATAGTCGGTTCATGCCTCCCTTTCGTCTGTGATCGAGTGATAGAAACGGACAGATGGTGGATGTGATGTTGCCATTAGGGAAAAAACAACAATGCTTTGTCTAAGGATAATTTTATTGTTTATATTACGCACTTCACTTAATGCAATAATCTGTTGCTTGCAACTTAATACACAAAGCCTGCTTGTCTTACGTTCTGAGGGTGGATTATTAGTCATAGATGCAATTGGATTACGGTCTACGTATTGTGTTGTAATGCCCACATGAATCTCATAGTAATCTTCATGTCTTGCATATGCACTACGGTGCAGCCTTTATTTCTATCAATTGTCCAGCTGCAATTTGTTTACCCAACATGTTATCTATATTTTATGAAGAGACACCACTAGTGAACTATGGACCCCGGTCCATTTTTTTTACACTGGTAATACAACCTACTGTAAGCACTGTTCTTTTTACTGCAATCATTGTTCTCGTTTCATTTACTGCAAACAAGCACCGTTTTCCACACTATACGTCCAATTCTTTGTTTTCAGCAAAACCGGTGAGATTGAGAACCTGATTGTTTCGTTGGGGCAAAATATCTTGGTTGTGTTGTGTGCAGATTCCATGTTGCTGAGCCTAGTAGTGCACCCTGAAGGATCGAGAGGTTAACTAGAGGTAGGTTAACTACAAATTTTAACTTGTTTTTCAAGTTAACAAGGTAATGCTCAAATATAGATTATCTAGATTATGCAACTAGGTGAGCAATCCTATATGTTGAGCAAGTACAACTATCACAAGGTGAATAAATGACTAAGCTAGTAGTAACAAGTAAAGGTAAGTTGAGGAATAACCGAACATAATGGCGCGGAGATTTATCCGAAGTTCACTTCCCAATGGAAGCTAATCTCCGTTGGAGCGGTGCGGTGCCACCAAAGTGGAACACCGAGTAGGCCTCAAATGCCACACCGTATCTCCTTCGAGTCCTTCCACCGATGTGGATAGGCTCGAATCACTATGTTGCCGTTGAGGTTGACAACTAGAACCTTTACAAGGATGAGGCACACTCCACAAGATTGGAGGGTCCTCACCAAATCCCGAGAGCCGCCAAGACTCCAAGAAGCAAGATCCACGAGCACAAAAGCACCGGGGATATCAACAAGGCTCCGAGCTCCGATGAACTAAGAGCAACAAGATTCTTAGCTCCAATGAACTAAGAATGACAAGATCCCTAAGGGATGAGTGGGTGGATTTCCAATCGACTTGGTGGAGTTGTAGATCGGGGGTGTCTCCCTCAAATCCCAAAGTATCACGAGCTTTGGTTGGGGATTTGAGGAGATCTTGATCTTGAGCTTGAGCTTGGTCAATCAATGGTGGTGTGAGAAAGTGTGGGTGAGATTGCCAAAGCAAGGAGGTAGGTGGAGACGCCCTATTTATACCCGTACGAAATACGGTCGTTGGGGGGCAGTTTTCACCTTACAGCGCCCCCCGGCCTGGGAGCCGGCCTGGCCGGCCTGGGGCAGCCAGGGCCGGGAAAAAAAACATATCTTGTATGGTGCTTGTTGGGAAAAGAAAACTGCTGCTTGATGTAGAATTTATAACAGTACTAGTAGAAGCTTGTATAGACTGTGGCTAGAACTTTTTCATGCCATGTTAAATGTTATTTTAGTTTTAAAGCCTTGTGATTATTGAGTAGAATGAATAGCCTTAAATAGCTGAGAGTGTTTAATATGTCTTGAAAGATTCATGAGTTGTTCTTGTCATAGTAAAGCATCAATATATGGTATTCTCTTTCGAATGTTTTATTTGGTTGACTTGGCGCATGCTCACACCATGTTTATGACTACAAACCAGTCACGAATAGTATCCATGACCATTTATATTTTGAACTTGTGATACCGCTTATGCTTTAATTAATGATGTCGCTATGCATTATTATGGCTCTTATGCTCTCTTGATTTGTCGCTCCCAGTCTTTTGCTAGCCTCCACCTGTACTGAGTATGGAATTCTAATCATGCATCCAAACTCCTTAAACCAAATTTTTCCTATTGTGTACACCATACCTACCTACATGTGGTATTTAACTGTCACTCCAAGTAAATTCTCATGTGTTACCTTTAAAACCTTCAAAATTATTACTCCTTTGTGTTCTTGTTTTTTCTCATGAAGACGTCAATAGAGAATCTTTATCTCACTTGTTGATTGGATTTCACACCCTGTACTAGCGGCTTCATCCGCTTATCCAAATGATAGAAGAGCTGGCAGCAGGGTGGCCAGCCCCAAATTAATACAAACAAATTCTCTTCACTATTTTTGCCCCTGATCATATCAGTCAAAGAATAAATGTGTAAACAAAAGAGAAAGAGGGATGACCTTCTACACCAGTTGCATCCTTCACCATGGGAGCCGCTCTTGTGAATCCAGTTGGCTTGTGACGTACTGTATTGTCTGTTTACCACTCGTTGATACTAGCATATACCCCTCCTAAAATATAGGCATTCCTCCACAAATGTCAAACTTTTAATACCTATGTTTAATAAGATAAAAAGCCCTAGCACATGAGTGATCCCTTATTCCCTCTGCGAAGGGACTTTCTTTTACTTTTATGTTGAGTCTCCATCTTCTAACTTTATGCACAGTTGAGAGAGCATTTTTGCCATTCTGAGTTCTATGTGCATTTGTCCCATAAACATCAATAATTACTTCATGATGTGATATTATTTGTTCTTGAAGTATTTGTTCTAGTCTTCCTCTTGAACTTTGAAAGTGTCCTGGCATTTATGTTTTGTCCCACTCTTAAGGACTAGAGAAATACCACTTTGCCATGCTTTCTTTATACCTGAAACAAACGTTTATCTTTCTTTGCATTATTATCCATGATCCTTTATTTAAGACACTCTTCATGGTGCAAAGTGATTGCTATGCTTTATTATTAAAGTTCTATTTATCATGTTCGTGTTAAAGTTTATGATCTCAGCGTACATATGCTTTTACATTTTAATGATCAAGATTATGATAGTAGCATGTCACCTCAGAAATTATTGTTTTATCATTTACCTACTTGAGGAAGAGTAGGAAGTAAGCTTGGGGATGCTTGATACGTTATAAACATACCCCTAATTTCTGATGCTACATGATCATATTATGCCAATTGCTACATGTTTTCTCCCTTATGTATAGAATTTTTATATGTTTTCCGAAACTAACCTATTAACAAGATGCCAAGTTCCAGTTCCCTGTTTTCTCCTATTTTTAGTTTCAGAAAAGTTGTTCTGGAAACATTCTCGGAATTGGACCCCACAAAGCCCGAAGTGCCTATTTTCCCCGGAAGCATCCATAACACCGAAGAGGAGTCGAAGAGGGGCAACAGGGGGGCACACCATGGGCTGGCGCGGTCCCCCTGGCCACGCCAGCTATGGGTGTGGGCCCCCTGGCCTCCACCGCCTCTGCCCTTTCGGCGATTTATTCCCCCCGGATGGAAAACCCTAGGCACCTGATAAAAAATCCCGAAAAACTTCCGCAGCCGCCGTCGTAGTCAACCCTAGACCAGGAGGCTTCTCGAGCTGTTTTTCGGCACCTTGCCGGAGAGGAAATCATCACCGAAAGCTTCTACATCACCATGCCTACCTCCGGAGTGATGCGTGAGTAATTAATCCCTGGACTACGGGTCCATAGCAGTAGCTAGATGACTGTCTCCTCCTAATATGCCTCCATGCTTAGATCTCGTGACCTGCCTATCATGATCGAGATTGATCTTATGTAATTCTATATGCTGTATTTGCTGGGATTCGATGAATATTGAACTTATGCCAAGTTTATTATAGTATTTATTGCATATGTTATTTGTGATCTTGCATGCTTTCCGTTGCTAGTGGTTGCTCTGGCCAAGTAGTTGCTAGTGACTCCAGGAGGGAGTATTTATGCTTGATAGTGGGTACATGCCTCCTCGTTGCCTTGCTCGAGTGACAGAAACGTGAAGGGGGAGGATGTGTTGTTGCCATTAGGGAGAAATCAATGGTGAGAGTACACGCGTGTACAATCATTGCTTACATTACACACATTGCTTAATGCAATTATCTGTTGCTTGCAACTTAATACCTAAGAGGGTTCGGATGATAAACTGAGGGTAGATTATTAGTCATAGATGCAGATGGATTTCGTTCTATGTATTTTGTTGTAGCGCCCGCACTAAATAGCATAGTAGTCAGCCTCTATTTGTCAATTGCCTACTTGTAATTTTTTAACCCAACATGTTATTTTTATGGAGAGACACCACTAGTGAACCTATGAACCCCGGTCCATTTTCCACAATGTTAAACAAACCACAACAATTTGCTGCTCTCTTTACTTACTGCAAGCATACACTGTTTTCCACACTATACGTCTAATCTTTGTTTTCAGCAAGACCGGTGAGATTGACAACCTCATTGTACCGTTGGGGCAAAGTATTTTGGTTATGTTGTGTGGAGGTTCCACGTTGTTTCTGACACCGGTGAAGCGCCAACACCACCGTCAGTGGCATCAACCTTCTGAAGATCCTCTTTCTCCTACTGGATTGATAACCCTGGTTCTGCTACTCCTACCACTGTGCTCATCACACCCTCCTCTTGGGGTATCCCAACGCAAGAATCAAGCACTACTAGTAACGGAGAGCATGCAAGATCATAAATGACATAAACATGATAGATTTATAATCAATTTGACATAGCATTCAATATTTATTGGGTCCCAGCAAACACAACATGTAGCATTAGAAAATAGATGATCTTGATCATGTTAGGCAGCTCACAAGATCTAAAAATGGTGGCATAAAAAGGAGAAGATATCTATCTAGCTACTGCTATGGACCCGTATCCAGGGATGAACTACTGACATATCACTCCGTAGGCAGGCATAGTGATGTAGATCCCTCCGTTGATGATTTCCCATCCCGGTAGGGTTCCGGGGAGAGATTCAGAACCCTCCCGAACTAGGGTTGACGATGACGGCGGATGATGACCCACAAGTATAGGGGATGTATCGTATTACTTTCGATAAATAATAGTGTCGAACCCAACGAGGAGCAGAAGGTGTTGACAAGAAGTTTCGATGAAGGAATAACTGTAAATACTGGAAAATAGATTTGTAGGTTTTTTTTTGATATTGCAGATAAATAAAGTGCGAGTAAATAAAGTGCAGTAGTAATAATTGCAGCAAGTGGCCCAATCCTTTCTTCAGCAAAGGGCAAGCCGGTGAGTTTACTTATGATTAACGAACGTTCTCGAGGACACACGGGAGGTTTCTGTCAAGATCTTTTCTTCCATGCAGTTGAATAATTTTTGTGTTTTAGTAAGTGTTGTGTGGGTGAATCTATGCTAATGTACCGTCCCATCCAAGAATAATACATACTTGTGATTATACCCCTTGCAAGCATCCGCAACTACAAGAAAGTAATTAAGAAATAAATCTAACCACATATTTAAACTCTGGGATCATACGCTCCCTCGTGTAATGGGTTCCTAAAGGGGGTTTAGGTTTCCGTCACTCCGACAACCCCACAATTAGTATCCAAATACACGATGCATTCCCCTAGGCCCATAAATGGTGAAGTATCATGTAGTCGACGTTCACATGACACCACTAGAAGAATAACACCACAACTTAAATATCAAACATTAAATGTTACTCAACATTACTTCACTACTAACAACTTGACTTCTCCCATGTCCTAAAGAACAACACGAACTACTCACAAGACGTCATATGGATCATGATCTGAGGTGATATAATGGATGATAACAATCTGTTCATAAAGTGCAAACACTGATAAATCTCACAAGCATCAACTACTAACAAGGAATCCACATAGGGAGAGAGATCTAAAGAAAAACAATGATAGAGGCCCCTAATTGTTACAGCGGGATGAAGGTGGATGATGAGGGTGATGGTGCTGGTGGTGATGATGATGATGATGATGACGATCTTGATGATGGCCAGAGTGATGGCGGTGATTTCCCCTCTCCGGAGAGGAATTTTCCCGACAGATTTCTCCCTACCAAAGAGCTTTTCTCTCTTGGGTGTTTTCCGCCCCGAGGCGGCGGCGGAATAATTCTTCGACGATGGGCCAGGGTGGCCACGCAAAAGATATCCCCCAGAGGTGGGACAGGGTGGCCATGCCCCTAGGTGGCGCGGGCAAGGGGGGCCGCGCCACCCCATGGTGTGGGCCCATGGTGGCCCCCCTCTGGCTCTCCTTCTGGCTGTGTTCCTCCTCTGAACTTTCACGACACCCCCGATGTCCCACGTCTTCTTCTGATCTTCTGAAATATGGTATCCCGACGGTGCTTTTTCCATCAGATTCCTGGTCCCGGCGTTTATTCTCCAAAAAATATAAAACATGCAAAATAAGATGAAATAACATAAGTGATGCATCATGACATGAAATATATCGATGAATAACAGAAAATTATGATATAAAATAGTGATGCAAAATGGACGTATCATCGGTTATGGAACTTTTCATGGATGGAGGCTCATGTATTTAGGGTTTCCCTGAGAAGAAGTATAAATAGGCGAAAGGGAGATGTCGGTGGGCGCCCGAGGGTCCCACATGGCCACACCACCAGGTGGCGTGGCCAAGGGGGAGGCGTCGCCCTATGGTGTGGCCACTCTGTGCCCCCCTCCGGGTCTCCTCCGGACTTCGTGTACGTGACAGAAAAATAGTCCTCTGGGATTTTATTTCGTCCAATTCCGAGAGTATTTCCAAAACAAATTTTCTGAAACAAAAAAACAGCAGAAAACAAGAACTCGCGATGTGGCTTCTTGTTAATAGGTTAGTCCCTGGAAATCCATAAAAATGCTATAAATTGTATATAAAACGTGCAGCAATTGGCATGAAAACAACATGTAACATCAGAAATTATAGATACATTTGAGATGTATCAATCATCCCTAAGCTTAATTCTACTCATCCTCGAGTAGGTAAAACGATAAAAACAAAATCATTTTTGAGGTGACATTCTGCCAACATAATCTTGATCATCATATTTATAAAAGAAATTGTGAGATGAGATCAAAGTACTCTAAACATAGGCATGATAGATATAATTTCAACAATGTAAACTTAGCAACTATGTTGCAACATGAAAAGTAACACAAACAAAGGATCATGAATAATGATTTACTGAAAGATATATGTTTGTTTTGAGCATAAAGAAAACATAGCAAAGTGGTATTCCGCTTGTCCTTAAAAAGATAGAAAACATAAATGCCATGACACCTTCAAAGTTCAACTGGTTACTTGAAACAAGTAATTTGAGAACAAGTAATAGCATGTCATGAATCAATCAATAATAAATCTTAGGACCGATGCACATTATACTCAGAATGAAAATTATGCTCTCTTAATTGTGCATAAAGTTAGAAGATGATGACTCAACAAAAAAGTAAAAGAAAGGCCCTTCACAGAGGGAAGAAGGGATTAACTCATGCGCTAGAACTTTTTTATTTTGTTAAAATAGAGGTATTGAAAATAATTTTGAGAGAGGTTTTTCTACAACGGGGCTAGGGTCTCGTCGGAGATGGAACTCCGGCGTTGGGATCCCACCACAAGCTACAGAGGGGGTGTCATAACATGTGTGTATAAGTGTGATATGGGTTTTGGATGACAGACGATGCACTTCAGGGTGTGTCGACCTACTTCAGCGACATCCACTTCTCTCTAGCGAGTTTCATGAATTATAGCATGAAATTCTTGGATCAGACAAACATGAGGGAAAATTGTCAAGACTTGGTTCATACATTTGTCTTCTGACTTTCTAATGCCTATCCCAACACAACTAAAGCAACTAGTTAGACACTTTTCTACCCCATTTTGACGTCGGTACTGGCTTTATTTGTATAAGCCTGGTTTTCTACAACGGGGCTAGGGTTTCATCGGAGGGGGACTCCAGCTTGAAAGTACTAGATGAGACAAACATGAGGGAAATTTATCAAGAGTTGGGTTATGCATGTCTCATATTTGGATTTCTCTCATTTTTCCAATCGATTTAGACATATTATTTATCAACTTTCAATTTACGGAGTTGCATATATGAATTATTCAATATTAAATGGAAAAAGGCAAATAAGTTCATTATTATTTGCATTTAAAAATATTTTAATTCAACATATTATTTATAATTCATTTTTTCATTTGAATGATTATTTTGATTCATATGTCTTGAAAGATTCATGAGTTGTTCTTGTCATAGTAAAGCATCAATATATGGTATTCTCTTTCGAATGTTTTATTTGGTTGACTTGGCGCATGCTCACACCATGTTTATGACTACAAACCAGTCACGAATAGTATCCATGACCATTTATATTTTGAACTTGTGATACCGCTTATGCTTTAATTAATGATGTCGCTATGCATTATTATGGCTCTTATGCTCTCTTGATTTCTCTCTCCCAGTCTTTTGCTAGCCTCCACCTGTACTGAGTATGGAATTCTAATCATGCATCCAAACTCCTTAAACCAAAGTTTTCCTATTGTGTACACCATACCTACCTACATGTGGTGTTTAACTGTCACTCCAAGTAAATTGCTCATGTGTTACCTTTAAAACCTTCAAAATTATTCCTCCTCTGTGTTCTTGTTTTTTCTCATGAAGACGTCAATAGAGAATCTTTATCTCACTTGTTGATTGGATTTCACACCATGTACTAGTGGCTTCATCCGCTTATCCAAATGATAGAAGAGCTGGCAGCAGGGTGGCCAGCCCCAAATTAATACAAACAAATTCTCTTCACTATTTTTGCCCCTGATCATATCAGTCAAAGAATAAATGTGTAAACAAAAGAGAAAGAGGGATGACCTTCTACACCAGTTGCATCCTTCACCATGGGAGCCGCTCTTGTGAATCCAGTTGGCTTGTGACGTACTGTATTGTCTGTTTACCACTCGTTGATACTAGCATATACCCCTCCTAAAATATAGGCATTCCTCCACAAATGTCAAACTTTTAATACCTATGTTGAATAAGATAAAAAGCCCTAGAACATGAGTGATCCCTTCTTCCCTCTACGAAGGGACTTTCTTTTACTTTTATGTTGAGTCTCCATCTTCTAACTTTATGCACAGTTGAGAGAGCATTTTTGCCATTCTGAGTTCTATGTGCATTTGTCCCATAAACATCAATAATTACTTCATGATGTGATATTATTTGTTCTTGAAGTATTTGTTCTAGTCTTCCTCTTGAACTTTGAAAGTGTCCTGGCATTTATATTTTGTCCCACTCTTAAGGACTAGAGAAATAGCACTTTGCCATGCTTTCTTTATACCTGAAACAAACGTTTATCTTTCTTTGCATTATTATCCATGATCCTTTATTTAAGACACTCTTCATGGTGCAAAGTGATTGCTATGCTTTATTATTAAAGTTCTATTTATCATGTTCGTGTTAAAGTTTATGATCTCAGCGTACATATGCTTTTACATTTTAATGATCAAGATTATGATAGTAGCATGTCACCTCAGAAATTATTGTTTTATCGTTTACCTACTTGAGGACGAGTAGGAAGTAAGCTTGGGGATGCTTGATACGTTATAAACGTACCCCTAATTTTTGATGCTACATGATCATATTATGCCAATTGCTATATGTTTTCTCCCTTATTCATAGAATTTTTATATGTTTTCCGGAACTAACCTATTAACAAGATGCCAAGTTCCAGTTCCCTGTTTTCTCCTATTTTTAGTTTCAGAAAAGTTGTTCTGGAAACATTCTCGGAATTGGACCCCACAAAGCCCGAAGTGCCTATTTCCCCCGGAAGCATCCATAACACCGAAGAGGAGTCGAAGAGGGGCAACAGGGGGGCACACCATGGGCTGGCGCGGTCCCCCTGGCCGCGCCAGCTATGGGTGTGGGCCCCCTGGCCTCCACCGCCTCTTCCCTTTCGCCGATTTATTCCCCCCGGATGGAAAACCCTAGGCACCTGATAAAAAATCCCGAAAAACTTCCGCAGCCGCCGTCGTAGTCAACCCTAGATCAGGAGGCTTCTCGAGCTGTTTTTTGGCACCTTGCCGGAGAGGAAATCATCACCGGAAGCTTCTACATCACCATGCCTACCTCCGGAGTGATGCGTGAGTAATTAATCCCTGGACTACGGGTCCATAGCAGTAGCTAGATGGCTGTCTCCTCCTAATATGCCTCCATGCTTAGATCTCGTGACCTGCCTATCATGATCGAGATTGATCTTATGTAATTCTATATGCTGTATTTGCTGGGTTTCGATGAATATTGAATTTATGCCAAGTTTATTATAGTATTTATTGCATATGTTATTTGTGATCTTGCATGCTTTCCGTTGCTAGTGGTTGCTCTGGCCAAGTAGTTGCTAGTGACTCCAGGAGGGTGTATTTATGCTTGATAGTGGGTTCATGCCTCCTCGTTGCCTTGCTCGAGTGACAGAAACGTGAAGGGGGAGGATGTGTTGTTGCCATTAGGGAGAAAACAATGGTGAGAGTACCCGCGTGTATAATCATTGCTTACATTACACACATCGCTTAATGCGATTATCTGTTGCTTGCAACTTAATACCTAAGGAGGTTCGGATGATAAACTGAGGGTGGATTATTAGTCATAGATGCAGATGGATTTTGTTCTATGTATTTTGTTGTAACGCCCGCACTAAATAGCATAGTAGTCATCATCTTATATTGTGCACTACGGTGCAGCCTCTATTTGTCAATTGCCTAGTTGTAATTTTTTCACCCAACATGTTATTTTTATGGAGAGACACCACTAGTGAACCTATGAACCCCAGTCCATTTTCTACAATGTTAAACAAACCACAACAATTTGCTGCTCTCTTTACTTACTGCAAGCATACACTGTTTTCCACACTATACGTCTAATCTTTGTTTTCAGCAAGACCGGTGAGATTGACAACCTCACTGTACCGTTGGGGCAAAGTATTTTGGTTATGTTGTGTGGAGGTTCCACGTTGTTTCTGACACCGGTGAAGCGCCAACACCACCGTCAGTGGCATCAACCTTCCAAAGATCCTCTTTCTCCTACTGGATTGATAACCCTGGTTCTGCTACTCCTACCACTTTGCTCATCACACCCTCCTCTTGGGGTATCCCAACGCAAGAATCAAGCACTACTAGTAACGGATAGCATGCAAGATCATAAATGACATAAACATGATAGATTTATAATCAATTTGACATAGCATTCAATATTTATTGGGTCCCAGCAAACACAACATGTAGCATTAAAAATAGATGATCTTGATCATGTTAGGCAGCTCACAAGATCTAAAAATGGTGGCATAAAAAGGAGAAGATATCTATCTAGCTACTGCTATGGACCCGTATCCAGGGATGAACTACTGACATATCACTCCGTAGGCAGGCATAGTGATGTAGATCCCTCCATTGATGATTTCCCCTCCCGGCAGGGTTCCGGGGAGAGCTTCAGAACCCTCCCGAACTAGGGTTGACGATGACGGCGGATGATGACCCACAAGTATAGGGGATGTATCGTAGTACTTTCGATAAATAATAGTGTCGAACCCAACGAGGAGCAGAAGGTGTTGACAAGAAGTTTCGATGAAGGAATAACTGTAAATACTGGAAAATAGATTTGTAGGTTTTTTTTGATATTGCAGATAAATAAAGTGCGAGTAAATAAAGTGCAGTAGTAATAATTGCAGCAAGTGGCCCAATCCTTTCTTCAGCAAAGGGCAAGCCGATGAGTTTACTTATGATTAACGAACGTTCTCGAGGACACACGGGAGGTTTCTGTCAAGATCTTTTCTTCCATGCAGTTGAATAATTTTTGTGTTTTAGTAAGTGTTGTGTGGGTGAATCTATGCTAATGTATCGTCGCATCCAAGAATAATACATACTTGTGATTATACCCCTTGCAAGCATCCGCAACTACAAGAAAGTAATTAAGAAATAAATCTAACCACATATTTAAACTCTGGGATCGTACGCTCCCTCGTGTAATGGGTTCCTAAAGGGGGTTTAGGTTTCCGTCACTCCGACAACCCCACAATTAGTATCCAAATACACGATGCATTCCCCTAGGCCCATAAATGGTGAAGTATCATGTAGTCGATGTTCACATGACACCACTAGAAGAATAACACCACAACTTAAATATCAAACATTAAATGTTACTCAACATTACTTCACTACTAACAACTTGACTTCTCCCATGTCCTCAAGAACAACACGAACTACTCACAAGACGTCATATGGATCATGATCTGAGGTGATATAATGGATGATAACAATCTGGTCATAAAGTGCAAACACTGATAAATCTCACAAGCATCAACTACTAACAAGGAATCCACATAGGGAGAGAGATCTAATAAAAAACAATGATAGAGGCCCCTAATTGTTACAGCGGGATGAAGGTGGATGATGAGGGTGATGGTGCTGGTGGACGATCTTGATGATGGCCGGAGTGATGGCGGTGATTTCCCCTCTCCGGAGAGGAATTTTCCCGACAGATTTCTCCCTACCAAAGAGCTTTTCTCTCTTGGGTGTTTTCCCCCCCGAGGCGGCGGCGGAATAATTCTTCAATGATGGGCCAGGGTGGCCACGCAGAAGATATCCCCCAGAGGTGGGACAGGGTGTCCATGCCCCTAGGTGGCGCGGGCAAGGGGGGCCGCGCCACCCCATGGTGTGGGCCCATGGTGGCCCCCCTCTGGCTCTCCTTCTGGCTGTGTTCCTCCTCTGAACTTTCACGACACCCCCGGTGTCCCACATCTTCTTCTGATCTTCTGAAATATGGTATCCCGACGGTGCTTTTTCCATCAGATTCCTGGTCCCGACGTTTATTCTCCAAAAAATATAAAACATGCAAAATAAGATGAAATAACATAAGTGATGCATCATGACATGAAATATATCGATGAATAACAGAAAATTATGATATAAAATAGTGATGCAAAATGGACGTATCATCGGTTATGGAACTTTTCATGTATGGAGGCTCATGTATTTAGGGTTTCCCCGAGAAGAAGTATAAATAGGCGAAAGGGAGATGTCGGTGGGCGCCCGAGGGTCCCACATGGCCACACCACGAGGTGGCGTGGCCAAGGGGGAGGCGTCGCCCTATGGTGTGGCCACTCTGTGCCCCCCTCCGGACTTCGTGTACGTGACAGAAAAATAGTCCTCTGGGATTTTATTTCGTCCAATTCTGAGAGTATTTCCAAAACAAATTTTCTGAAACAAAAAAACAGCAGAAAACAAGAACTCGCGATGTGGCTTCTTGTTAATAGGTTAGTCCCTGGAAATCCATAAAAATGCTATAAATTGTATATAAAACATGCAGCAATTGGCATGAAAACAACATGTAACATCAGAAATTATAGATACATTTGAGATGTATCAATCATCCCTAAGCTTAATTCTACTCATCCTCGAGTAGGTAAAACGATAAAAACAAAATCATTTTTGAGGTGACATTATGCCAACATAATCTTGATCATCATATTTATAAAAGAAATTGTGAGATGAGATCAAAGTACTCTAAACATAGGCATGATAGATATAATTTCAACAATGTAAACTTAGCAACTATGTTGCAACATGAAAAGTAACACAAACAAAGGATCATGAATAATGATTTACTGAAAGATATATGTTTGTTTCGAGCATAAAGAAAACATAGCAAAGTGGTATTCCGCTTGTCCTTAAAAAGTTAGAAAACATAAATGCCATGACACCTTCAAAGTTCAAGTGGTTACTTGAAACAAGTAATTTGAGAACAAGTAATAGCATGTCATGAATCAATCAATAATAAATCTTAGGACTGATGCACATTATACTCAGAATGAAAATTATGCTCTCTTAATTGTGCATAAAGTTAGAAGATGATGACTCAACATAAAAGTAAAAGAAAGGCCCTTCACAGAGGGAAGAAGGGATTAACTCATGCGCTAGAACTTTTTTATTTTGTTAAAATAGAGGTATTGAAAATAATTTTGAGACAGGTGTATGTCTATGTCAACGAATAGAAAACAAACAATACAGTACATCAGAAGTTAACTAGACTTTACAAGAACGACTCCCATTGAAGGATGTTCTTTATACCGGGGTCAGTAGATCATCCCTCTTCTCTTTTATTTACACAATTATGCTTTAACTGAGAAATCAGGGACAAAAAGAGTGAAGAGAATTTATAGTAACCAATTTGAGGCTGGGCACCCCGTTGCCAACTCTTCTATCAATTTGGATACGCGGATGTGCCACTAGTCCTGGTGTGTAAAGTCCAATCGACAAGTGAGATAAAGATCGTCTACCTGCGTCCTCATGAGCTAAAACAGGGGCCAAAACATGTATAATTTTGAAGGTTTTAAAGGTAGCACATGAGAAATTTACTTTGGAGTGGCGGTTAAATACCACATATAGGTAGGTATGATGGACACATTTGGCAAAATTTTTGTTTTTGGTAGTTGGATGCACGAGTAGAGCTCATACTCAGTACATGTGAAGGCTAGAAAAGACTGGGAGCGACAGATTAACAGATCAATAATGGCCATAATCATGCATAGCGACAAAATCTTATTGATCAAAGCATAAATGATATTACAAGTAAAAAACTAAGTGATCATAGAGGCTAGAGGTGACTGGTTTGTAGTCATAACATGGTGTAAGCATGCTCCAAGTCAACCAAATAAAGCATTCAAAGGCGAATACCAAAATATTATGCTTTGATATGATCAAAGTAACTCATGATTTCTTTAAATGGTGCATTAAGCACTCTCAGATGTTTGATATAAGTCATGCTACATCAATAAATACTAAGCATTAAAATAATATCTAGCATGACATGATAAAGTCTAAGCCGACCTCCGCTCCCACCTCGGGTCTCCCACCTCGCATCTCCCCCACCGCCGAAGGCCACTCCGGCCTCGGCGGACACCTCCCACCGCCCGGCCGCTCCAGCTCCGGCGCGGCCATGGCGCCCACCCCCACTCCCCTATCCCCTCCTCCTCCTTCCCCGCGCTCTGGCCACTGTAGAAGCCCCGGCAGCCATGAGGACAGATGGCGCGGTGGGAGGGAGAGCGATTCCGACTGCTCTCCGCGCACGTACCGCGACGTGCTTGCCGGATCCTCGACGAGCGACATCACGTGTAAAGGTGACGGCACAGGCGGCGACGTGTCGCGGCTGCGCTCGGTGGTGGCGCGCGACGAGCCCTCCAAGGTCGTGTTCGATGCGCTTGACGATTCTGGTGATTCCATTGAGGAGGCTAACCCCAACCAAGCTCTTTGGGAACAACCCAAGCGACAGCAGACGCGCGGGTGCCGCAGTGGGAAGAAGGCGGTGGCAAATACGACGCGCTCCACGCACGAGGTCGGTGCCTTTGACGCCTACAACGGCCTTTCACTAGTGGAAACAAGGCCATTTGTCCCAGGTCGTAAGGGCCAATTGTCCCGGTTGTGCAACCGGGATGGGCTAGCCGGGACAAATGGCCCTCCCCCATTGGTCCCGGTTGTGCCAGGACCCGGGATGGTAAGGCTGGCCCACGTGGCGACTCTGGGCCAGGGACGGCGAGGGAGTTCGTCCCGGTTCGTTTTAGGGACCGGGATGGATGCCTTCTTAAAAAAAAATATATTCCGCCCATTTTCCCTGCCGCGGCAGGGTTTTTTTGGTTCGTTTTATTTTTTTTGGCTCCTGCCTCGCAATCGCCAACCGGACTCCCCTTCCCCAACCGCGTCCAGGCCCACGTCTTTAATTAAGCCCACATTTTTGGTCAAAAGGGCCCACTGGCCCGCGTCTTTTATTATATTTGGTCAGCGACTCGCGGGGCCTGGCCTTCCCGGTCCCTTAAATTAAGACCACGGACAGTCAAAGGGCCCACTTCCGCCTCGTCTTCCCGCCCCTCCACTTCCTCACGCGCGCGTGGCCAGCTGCAACCGCCGCACGCCTCGGCTCCCGCCCCGCATTCATGGCCGCCTGCAACCGGCGCCACGTTCCGGCCGCCGGTTGGCATGCCAGCCCCCCCGGGTCCTTTTTAAAGGGTCCCCGCCGCCCGTACAACCCATCCACCCCGGCCGCGTCCCAGCCAAAGGAACCCTAGCCGCCATGTCGTCCCGCTGGTTCGGCAAGCGTCCCCGAAACGACCACGAATCCGGCTCCTCGAGCGGCGCCGGCCAGAGGGGCTCCGGCGTCCCACCCCCGCCGGCGGAGGCCTTTGGCTTCGGCCCTGGAGGTGTTCGCATCGGCGGGGCGCCGCGCGTCCCCGCGCCACCTCCGGCGGCACGCCCGCCGCCCCGCGCCGCGCCCAAGGGCAAGCGCTTCCGCCAGTACATCCGGAAGGAGGAGGCCGAGTGGCATTGGGACCACGCCACGCCGGTCTTCTGGCGGGACGTCCACCTCCCGGAGGGGTGGCACCTCAACCCCCAACGCATCCCCGTGCCGCCGGCCCCGACCAACGAGGCCACGCTCGAGGAGATCGACCGCCGGCGCCGTCTCCTGCCGGCCCACCTCCTCAGGGAGCGCGCGTACGCGCGCAGCTCCCCCTACTGGGCCACCTGGTTCCAGCAGGAGCACGAGCAGCGCCGGCGCTCCTTCATTCCCGTCCCCCACGAGGAGGTGAACGTGGAGGACTACCCCGCGCCACCGCCCGGCCGGGAGAAGGAGCTGTGGCTCCTCGAGGATATCGAGGACTTCTCCGAGGAGGAGGACCCCGAGCTCCGGGCCAGCTTGGAGGAGGCCTGCGAGGCCTCCCGCCGCACCATCATCGAGGGCGAGGTCAAGCGGTGGGAGCAAGTCGTGGCCGCCGCCGCCGCCGACGCCAACGCCATGCCGCCGCCCCCGCCCCCTACCGCGCCTACCCCCTGGTGGCACGCGCTGTACGCCGAGTGGGAGGCATCCGAGGACCAGCCGCCGCCGCAACCGCTCCCCCCGGCCTGGAGTACGGCATGTCCTGGGCCTGGACCGGGGGCGCCTGGTCGCCAGAGGAGCTGCCCCCGCCGCCGCCGCCGCCGCAGCCTGAGGAGGAGCTGCCCCCGCCGCCGCAGTACGCGCCCCCGATGCGTCCGCAGACGCCGGCGGGCCCGCCCCAGCTGCCTACCCACCTGTGGCAGGCACCCCCTACCAGTGCATCTCCTCCGACGAGGAGGACTAGGCCGGCGCCCCTCCCCCCGCTAATATACTAGGACCCCCCAAGAAAAGGCCGGCCTCCTGTGGCCGTGCCGCCGCCCCTAGATGTAAGCACGGCCGGCCGCCTGTGGCCGCGCCACCCTCCCTATGTAAGCACGGCCCTCGGGCCTTTTAATATATATTGTTCGTGTCCAGTAACGCGTCCCTAGTTCAACCCTAGCCCCGCCCGCGGAACCAGCGTCGGCGGGATCTTCCTACCCCCTCGCCGGCAGGGCTTCGCCAAGGCAAGCCCGCTGTCCCTGAGTGGTTGCTCGGCCTGGAGAGAGGGCTGAGCTATTTATACACCTGGGCCTTCAATCCCGGCCCGTGCCACCAACCGGGACTAGAGGCACCCCCCTTTGGTCCCGGTTGGTACCACGGGCCGGGACCAAAACTTTTTTTCAAAACTTGGAGGCACCCTGCGCGGCAATAATTTTTAGCGCCAAAATTTGAAAATTGTTAAAGTTTGCACTTTAACAACTTCTACATACTTTCGAATTTGACAAAAATTTCAACATGAAAAATGCTAGAATTTGCATAACTAATTCAAATTCATTTTTCGTTTAACTAAATAATTATTTTAACTATTGAAACTATTAATTATTATACCATTTGCATATAATTTTAATATAAATATCGACAAATCGAATTGTACCTTCTTAACACGGAGAATTTGGTATCTTCCTCAAGCAACACAATGAATACTTAAAATACTTACTCAACTCAAGGTGACATCTTCTTTTAGGGCTAACGTTGATTGGTAACTTAAATATTTATGTAAATTAGAAGTTTATTCGAGTGTTTGACATCTTCATTATTATCTCCACCGGCGCACCCACCAAACTGTTTCTCTCTCCTCGGTCTCCCCCATTGAGATGTGGGCTGCGCATGGGCTGCTGTAACCGGCCATGTGTGTAACCATAGTTCTCCTTCGAAGGTTCAATCTGAGCATTATTAATTTCGCCATCTTTTCAAAACATAGTGTGATGGAATTTCTTTAATATTTCTGATCTCATGAACCTTCAGTACCTGGCAACACGGCAGACCTACATTTTCAAACTTTTTGCAGCTACAAATGTATTCTGATTAGTCGAATCTAACAAAATGACCCCGACGCCTGTTTTTGACAGTTATCTCATACTCAGATATGGGTCCAATTTCGCCACAGTTATAGACCACGCAATCCAATATCAGTTCAAATTCTAATCTGAAAATCTCAAACAGTGCAGGAGTGTATGCATTAGCACCTTGCCAAAGTAACCGCACAGGTGCAACCCTTTACGTCATTTGAACTCCAAGGTAGTTAGCTTCGAAGTCTGGACACAGGGCTGGTTACAGCGGCCCTGTGTGCAAAGCACATCTCAATGGACGATACTGAGGAGAGAGAAACAGAAAAGTGCGTGGGTGGCCGCTGGTTGAGAAGATAATGAAGTGAGGCTGGTCATAGTTGTCAAGCACTCAATGCTTGCCAGCTTTTGACCGGTCAATACAAATTATTGGTCAAACTTGCACCTACTCCGTTCATAATCACAGAATCTCGTTTATTATTACAGAATATTTGTGAACACTTTTTCAACAGAACTATGATCATGTATTCCACGTTTACTATTACACTTCTCCAACAACATCCCTGTTAGTCTTCTGAAATTTCTGCGTGTAGAGATGGTCCATGAACCCTTGTCCCTTGCTTATGATCGCTTCGGCCGTAACCATGGAGCATCTTCATTATTTAACGGGATGGTGGGGTCAGCTTTCACTGTGAAGGGTGGAATTTCAACAAACCTCTTATAATCTTCTGACATGTCTGTCGTGTCCTCGATTCCCACGATGTTTCTTTTCCCTGAGAGAACTATGTGACGCTTCGGCTCATCGTATGATGAATTTGTTTCCTTATTTTTTCTTTTCTTCGGTCTGGAAGACATGTCCTTCACATAGAAGACCTGAGCCACATCATTGGCTAGGACGAATGGTTCGTCATTGTAACCAATATTGTTGAGATCCACTGTTGTCATTCCATAAAGCGGGTCTACCTTTACCCCTTCTCCATTCAGGTTGACCCATTTGCACTTGATCAAAGGGACCTTAAAAGAAGGTCCATAGTCAAGTTCCCATATCTCCTCTATGTAACCATAGTATGTGTCATTTTTTCCATTCTCGTTTGTTGTATCAAAGCGGACACCACTGTTTTGGTTGGTGCTCTTCTTATCTTGGGAGCTCGTGTAAAATGTATTCCCATTTATCTCGTACCCTTGAAAACTCCCAATAGTCGAAGATGGTGACCCTGCCAACATGTACAGCTGATCTTCAACAGTGGTGTCATTTATAAGATGTGTTTGCAACCAACTTCCGAAAGTCTCCATGTGTTCGCGTTTAATCCATGAGTCATCCTTCCCCGGGTTTGCAGACCGTACAATATTCTTGTGTTCCTCGACATACGTAGCCATGAACATAGAATTTTGTAGAACTGTGTAGTGTGCTTTGGTCAAAGAATGCCCGTCCCTAGGTATCATTGTTTTCTTTCCCAGCGTTCCTTTTCCCCTCAGTCTCCCCTCATGCCGCGATTCAGGAACACCAATTGTCTTAAGGTCAGGAATAAAGTCAACACAGAACCCAATGACCTCCTCTGTTCCATAGCCCTTCGAGATGCTTCCTTCTGGCCTAGCACGGTTATGAACATATTTCTTCAAGACTCCCATGAACCTCTCAAAGGGGAACATATTGTGTAGAAATACCGGACCAAGAATATGAATCTCTTCACATAGGTGAACCAGGAGATGAGTCATAATGTTGAAGAAGGATGGTGGGAACACCAACTCAAAACTAACAAGACATTGGACCACATCCCTCTGTAATCTTGTCAGAATTTCTGGATCGATTGCCTTCTGAGATATTGCGTTCATGAATACACATAGCTTCACAATGGGTACTCGAACATTTTCCGGTAGAAGCCCCCTCAATGCAATCGGAAGCAACTGCGTCATAATCACGTGGCAGTCCTGAGACTTCAGGTTTTGGAATTTTTTCTCTGCCATGTTTATTATCCCCTTTATATTCGACGAGAAGCCAGGCGCAACCTTGATACTGTAAAGGACTTCAAAGAATATTTCCTTCTCTGCTTTAGTAAGAGCGTAGCTGCTTAAGGAATGGTGCCCTGTATCTGTGTGCTTGTTGCTTGGGTCTTTCATACATTGTTGGTCCTCCCGTGCTTCTGGCGTATCTTTTGACTTCCCATACACGCCCAGGAAGCATAGCAGATTGACACGGAGATTCTTTGTCACGTGCATCACGTCGATCGAAGACCGTACCTCTAAAACTTTCCAATAGGGTAGCTCCCAAAATATAGATTTCTTCTTCCACATGGGTGCACGCTTATAAGGGCCGTACGGAACTGGTTGGCTGCCAGCAGCCTTACCAAAGATTACTTCTAGGTCCTTAACCATATCGAATATATCATTACCACTACGGAGCTCGGGCTTCTTTCGGTTATCTGCCTCACCTCTGAAATGCTTCCCTCCTTTTTTCCTTAAGGGATGCTTGATCGGAAGAAATCTACGATGCCCCAGGTATACAACCTTTTTACATTTATCCAAAAAAACATTGTCTGTCTTATCTAAACAGTGTGTGCATGCATTGTATCCCTTGTTTGTATATCCGGAAATGTTACTAAGAGCAGGCCAATCATTGATGGTTACGAAAAGCAACGCCCGTAGGTCAAATGGCTTTTGTTCGTTCTCATCCCACACACGTACACCTGGTTTGCCCCACAGTTGTAAGAGTTCTTCCACTAATGGCCTTAGATACACATCAATGTCGTTGCCAGGTTGCCTCGGGCCTTGGATGAGAACTGGCATCATAATGAACTTGCGCTTCATGCACAACCAAGGAGGAAGGTTGTACATACATAGAGTTACAGGCCAAGTGCTATGACTGGAGCTCTGCTCCCCAAAAGGATTAAAGCCATCTGTACTTAGACCAAACCATAAGTTTCTCGCCTCTCCTGCAAAGTTTGGAAAGTCTCTCTCGATCTTTATCCACTGCGATCCATCGGCGGGGTGCCTCAACTTTTCGTCTTTCTTACGGTCTTCTTTGTGCCATCGCAACAACCTAGCATGCTCTTTGTTTCTAAACAGACGTTTCAGCCGTGGTATTATAGGAGCATACCACATCACCTTAGCAGGAACCCTCTTACGGGGGGTGGGAGGGCTCGCCGTCAACATCACCAGGATCATCTGCTCTAATCTTATACCGCAGTGAAGTGCATATCGGACATTCATCCAAATTCTCGTACTTCTCACCGCGGAAGAGAATGCAGTCATTAATGCATGCATGTATCTTCTGCACATCTAATCCTAGAGGGCAGAGAGCTTTCTTTGCTTCGTACGTACTCTCAGGCAATTCGTTATCCTTTGGAAGTTTTGGCTTCATTAGTTGAAGTAAACTCTCAAATGCCTTGTCAGTCACACCGTTCTGTGCCTTCCATTTCAGCAACTCCAGTGTGGTACCGAGCTTTGTGCTACCATCTTCGCAATTTGGGTACAACAATTTTTTGTGATCCTGTAACATGTTGTCCAGCTTCAACCTCTCCAATTTATTTTCACAGTCTTCCCTTGCATCAGCAATAACTCGGCCAAGATCATCATCGGGCTCTTCTGATGCCTGTTCTTGATCTCCTCCTTCTTCTGCATTCTCTTCCATTGCAGTATCGTCGTATTCAGGGAACAAAAGATCTTCTTCTTCATCATCGTCTTCCATCACAACCCCTCTTTCTCCATGCTTGGTCCAGCAGTTATAGCTGGGCATGAAACCTCTATGAAGTAGATGGCCGTGAAGGATTCTTTCGGAAGAATATTCTCTGACGTTCCGACAATCAACACATGGGCAACACATGAAGCCATTATCTTTGTTCGCCTGAGCTACAGCAAGAAATGCATTCAGGCCTGCCATATACTCGGAAGTGCGTCGGTCACCGTACATCCATCGCTGCTGTGCATCCATCTGCATCATATAATTAAGTTTATCAAAATACATTACAATAACATATTAATACAGAGATGACCACAGTACATCGACAAATACTACTTTTTTATGTATCAGTTACAGATGAAAAAGATAATTTGTTAACCTCGGTCGAAGATACCATTTTCAGTGAGCTTATGTGCGGCTCGGGAATTTCGTCGAACACCTCGTGTGCATAGTAAAATAAAACACACTAACACCACACTCTCTCATACCTCCAAGCAAAAAAAAAGATGGAAGGAGGGAGGGCTGGGGCAGTATATATAGGGGAAGGGGGCATTGGTCCCGGTTCGTGGACTGAACCGGGACAATAGGTCATGCGCGTGCCACGTGGCATGTGGCTAGGCATTGGTCCTGGTCCGTGGCAAAAGCCGGGACCGATATGCTCCCCACGAACCGGGATCAATGCCCCCAGGCGATTCCTGTTGCCCCGGGTGCACGAACCGGGACCAATGCATGGCATTTGTCCCGGATTTGGTTGCAACCGGGACAGCTGCCCCCTGCCCCCCTGGACGAGAGGGGTGGTTTCCACTAGTGTTTGTATCCTCTACACGCAGCCTGGGCAGAGCGTCAGGGATTGTGAGATGGGGCCGGTCTGCATCCGGTGCGGGGAAGCAGGCACATGTCCCGGGCATTCTCCGCTCCATACCCGCGCCCCCCGCCGGACGCTAGCGACGAGCCCGCAAGCAAGCGCTCGGTGGGTGGCTCTACGCGCTCAACCCCTGGTGGCCAGCCGCGGCCGGTGCCTCGACCTGTGCAGCATAGGGTGGAAAGTGGCGCGGAGTTCAACGCTAGCCGCGGTATCCCGCGCTCGTCCATGGCTTTGCAGGGGTAGAGCGGTGCTCAACGGGATGCGCGAGCAATCAGGATGGCGTCGAGCTTGCCGGCGTGCTCCCTGGCGGCGCTTCCAAACACAGGTGAGGCTCGGACGGCTCAGCGGCCGCCGGTGGCGCCACCCCCATCACGGCCGATTGCCGCGCCGCCCGTGCGTACGGGTGCAGGCTCCTTCATGGGTGATGCGCGGAAGGAACAGCAACCGCGCCGGACAACCTCGCCACCGGCATAGTCGCATCGGGCCACCGTCTCCTTCCCACCTTGCCAGCCACCGCCTCCACAGCGGGACGAACGGACGTCGGCTACCTCTCTCCCGCTGGCCCGACGCGACCTACGCGATGATGGTAGGTCTCCACTTTCCACCGCTGGCCCGGTTAATCTCGGCGGCGAGCTTGCACGGAGGCCGACATGCACGGCATGCATCTTCGCATGCTCACCGGAGGTGGAGGACGCGGAGTACGCCATGCAGAACGCCCTTGTGGCTATCCCTGTGGGCGAGCGGCGGGACATCACCGCGGAGCAGGTGGTGGAGGGCATCAACGCGAATTTTGATCTGCCAACGGTGGTGTTCTCGGTGCACCGCCACCATGAAGGGACCTTCTTGGTCTACTTCTTCGCTGGAGAGGATCGAAGAATGGTGCTGGATAACGGGTTCATCGATTCTCGCTTCTTTCGGTTGTTGGTTCGCCCCTGGTCGGGTTGCACCGGCGCCACGGCTGGTGCGCTGGGGGTGCACATGAACTTGGAGATCGAAGGAATGCCGACAAATACGTGGAGCACGGCGGCGGCGGAAGCTATCCTCACTCCCAACTTCTGGGTGGAGAGGCTTGACCCTCTGACACGTTCACGGGCCGACATGGATACCCTTCGCCTCTCGGCATGGTGCCTCTACCCGTCGTTGATCCCTAAGGAGGTGGACTTCCACGTGGTTGAGCCCGGCGAGCTTCCGTCTGCGGAGACCATGGCGGCACAAAGCTCAGCGGTCACTGATGCTCGTGTGTTGGGAACCCAAAGAGGAGGGTGTGACGAGCACAACGGTAAGAATTGCCTTCAGTTAAGAACCAAGGTTATCAATCCAGTAGGAGAAAGAGGATCTTCGGAAGGTTGATGCCACTGACGGTGGTGATGGCGCCTCACCGGTGTCAGCAACAATGCGGAACCTGCACACAACACAACCAAAATACCTTGTCACAAAGGTACAGTGAGGTTGTCAATCTCACCGGCCTTGCTAAAAATAAAGATTAGAGGTATAGTGTGGAACATGGTGTGTACTTGCAGTAAGTAAAGAAAATAGGAAATTGTAGAGGTTTGTTTAACAGTGTAGGAAAATGGACCGGGGTTCATAGGTTCACTAGTAGTGTCTCTCCATAAAAGATAGCATGCTGGATGAACAAATTACAGATGTGCACTTTACAAATAAAGGTTGCACCGTAGTGCACATTCATGACATAATGACTACTATGGTATCTAGTGCGGGCATTACAACAATATACATAGACCGTAATCCAACTGCATCTATGACTAATAATCCACCCTCAGGTTATCATCCGAACCCCCTTAGGTCTTAAGTTGCAAGCAACAGATAACCGCATTAAGCAATGTGTGTAAAGGAAAGAAATGAATGCACACACGGGCACTCACACGCTGTTTTCTCCCTACTGGCAACAACACATCCTCCCCCGTCACGTTTCTGTCACTCGAGCACATGCGAAAAGGAGGCATCAACCCACTATCGAGCATAAATACTCCCTCTTGGAGTCACTAGCAACTACTTGACCAGAGCAACCACTAGCAAAGGAAAGCATGCAAGATCACAAATAACATATGAAATAAAGACTATAATCAACTTGGCGTAAGTTCAATATTCATCGGATCCCAGTAAACATAGCACATTAGAATTACATAAGAACAATCTCGATCATGTTAGGCAGCTCACGAGATCTAAACATGGAGGCAATGAGGAGAAGACAACCATCTAGCTAATGCTATGGACCCGTAGTCCAAAGATGAACTACTCACGTATCACTCCGGAGGCAGGCATGGTGATGGAGAGGCCTCCGGTGACGATCTCCTCTCTGCCACGGTGCCGGGAGACAGCTTCAGAACCCCCCTGATCTAGGGTTGACGACGACGGTGGCTGCAGAACTTTTTGGGGATATTTGATAATGTGCTTAGGGTTTTCCATCGAAGGGGAATATATAGGTGAAAGGGCAAAGGCGGTGGAGCCCCGGAGGACCCACACCACCAGCTGGCGCGGCCAAGGGAGGACGCCACCCGATGGCGTGGGCCCCCTGGTGCCCATCTTCAACTCCTCTTCGGTCTTCTGGATGCTTCCGGGAAAATAGGAACTTCGGGCTTTGTGGGATCCAATTCCGAGAGGTTTTCCAGAATAATTTTTCTAAAATAGAAAAACAGCAGAAAATAGGGAACTAGCACTTGGCATCTTGTTAATAGGTTAGATCCGGAAAAAATGTAAAAAATGCTATAAAGAAAGGAAAAAACATGTAGCAATTCGCATAATATCATCATGGAGCATTAGAAATTATAGATACGTTGGAGACGTATCAGTCACGCCGCCGTAAGTTGCAACTCTACTGTAACCCCTCCTGGTGCATGTGACAAGCTTCACAGATTTCCGCCGGTCAACTCCGGGCGGTAGAAGCGGAGGTGGCGGGGATGGGCCGACTCCGGGCTAGCGGCTGTCGCGCCACTATGACTACTCACTGGGAGTCCCTGACTCCTTGCCGGTCGGTGGCGGCACCGCCGCATCTGGCTCCGGTGGCATGGGCACGGGAAGCGCTCCTCCCCCTAACGGCTGCAGGGGTGGGCCACACCAACAAAGCATGGGCTCCACCAGCTCTGTCGCGTCTCGTGGAGGTGCGCGTACCCTGGCCTCGGGTGTGGTTATGGGCGCACTGGCTCCATCGTGTTCTCCAAAGAGCGGAAGGAGACCGGGTCGTAAAGGGAAAAGGGGCGCATACGTGCCCCATGCCCTGCAGCCGCAACGGATGACGTCGCGGAGACTGACACGGTGCGGCTGTTGAATGGATCCGTTCAAACCGGTGCCAGTGGACCAACCCGAGGAGCGGGAAACTGCCGCCTAGTTGGAGCCACCGCTTTCCAGCGCGGTAGGGGCGAACAAACAGGAAAAAGATAAATGCCCTGCGGACCCCTGTAACACCCCGGTTTTTTATTAACCATCTTTCTCGAGAAAGCATGCTTTAGAACCCCTTTATCCACCCTTTAGTGGGTTTATGATATCGATAATCCGACTTTGTGGTTGCGACCGGCTCGTCGAGACAATCGAAATGGACTATTCATTCGCGAAAAACGGAGTTCGCATGCATGTGTTATGGTATTTCCTTGTCCAATGGAGAAGATTAAAATGGTATTTCGCAAATTGTATGGTTTAAATTAAAAAAGAAACTGCCTTAACCCTTCCTCCACCGTGACTTATCCATGTCCAACACCAGAGCAGCCCCCTTCCTTTTTTCTTCCTCCCACGAGCCTGTCCCATCCTTTTCCATGGCGCATCCTCCCTCTATGCTCCCTTCCTCTTCCCTTTCCCCTTGATCCCTTGCAGCAGCCCACGTCCTACCCTCTCTCAGGTGCAGTCTTTGGACCTGTTCTTGAGAAGGAGGAAGAGGAGGCGCATCCTTCCTCCATGCTCCCTTCCTCTTCCCTTTCCCCTTGATCCCTTGCAGCAGCCCACGTCCTACCCTCTCTCAAGTGCAGTCTTTGGACCTGTTCTTGAGAAGGAAGAAGAGGAGAGAAGATCAAGAAGAAGACAAGGGAGAAGAACAAGAACCAGAGGAGGAAGTGAAGACCCCCAACTTCCTGTTCGATTTCCTTTTTTCTGGTATCAAGAGTGAGTTCCCCAACCTCCATGACCCTCTCAGCTTCTGTAGATGATGATACCTAGGTTCCTAAGGAAGGGGTGCAGCAGTCCCTTTTGGGAGTAGGGCAAGAATCTGTTTTATTTCCGTTTGTTTTAATTAATGATGTCGCTATGCATTATTATGGCTCTTATGCTCTCTTGATTTGTCGCTCCCAGTTATTTGCTAGCCTCCACCTGTACTGAGTATGGAATTCTAATCATGCATCCAAACTCCTTAAACCAAAGTTTTCCCATTGTGTATACCATACCTACCTACATGTGGTATTTAACTGTCACTCCAAGTAAATTGCTCATGTGTTACATTTAAAACCTTCAAAATTATTCCTCCTTTGTGTTCTTGTTTTTTCTCATGAAGACGTCAATAGAGAATCTTTATCTCACTTGTTGATTGGATTTCACACCCTGTACTAGTGGCTTCATCCGCTTATCCAAATGATAGAAGAGCTGGCAGCAGGGTGGCCAGCCCCAAATTAATACAAACAAATTCTCTTCACTATTTTTGCCCCTGATCATATCAGTCAAGAATAAATGTGTAAACAAAAGAGAAAGAGGGATGACCTTCTACACAGTTGCATCCTTCACCATGGGAGCCGCTCTTGTGAATCCAGTTGGCTTGTGACGTACTGTATTGTCTGTTTGCCACTCGTTGATACTAGCATATACCCCTCCTAAAATATAGGCATTCCTCCACAAATGTCAAACTTTTAATACCTATGTTTAATAAGATAAAAATCCCTAGCACATGAGTGATCCCTTCTTCCCTCTGCGAAGGGACTTTCTTTTACTTTTATGTTGAGTCTCCATCTTCTAACTTTATGCACAGTTGAGAGAGCATTTTTGCCATTCTGAGTTCTATGTGCATTTGTCCCATAAACATCAATAATTACTTCATGATGTGATATTATTTGTTCTTGAAGTATTTGTTATAGTCTTCCTCTTGAACTTTGAAAGTGTCCTGGCATTTATGTTTTGTCCCACTCTTAAGGACTAGAGAAATACCACTTTGCCATGCTTTCTTTATACCTGAAACAAACGTTTATCTTTCTTTGCATTATTATCCATGATCCTTTATTTAAGACACTCTTCATGGTGCAAAGTGATTGCTATGCTTTATTATTAAAGTTCTATTTATCATGTTCGTGTTAAAGTTTATGATCTCAGCGTACATATGCTTTTACATTTTAATGATCAAGATTATGATAGTAGCATGTCACCTCAGAAATTATTGTTTTATCGTTTACCTACTTGAGGACGAGTAGGAAGTAAGCTTGGGGATGCTTGATACGTCATAAACGTACCCCTAATTTCTGATGCTACATGATCATATTATGCCAGTTGCTACATGTTTTCTCCCTTATTTATAGAATTTTTATATGTTTTCCAGAACTAACCTATTAACAAGATGCCAAGTTCCAGTTTCCTGTTTTCTCCTATTTTTAGTTTCAGAAAAGTTGTTCTGGAAACATTCTCGGAATCAGACCCCACAAAGCCCGAAGTTCCTATTTTCCCCGGAAGCATCCATAACACCGAAGAGGAGTCGAAGAGGGGCAACAGGGGGGCACACCATGGGCTGGCGCGGTCCCCCTGGCCGCGCCAGCTATGGGTGTGGGCCCCCTTGTGACGCCCCGAGATCGGGCACTATGCAGATTTCAGCATTCCCGCCAAATCCGCATAATAACCGATTCCAGGTTGCCACTTATGATAACATTACAACAGTTCACGAATATTCCACAATTACAACAGAAACAGATAGATACAAGATGACTCAAACGAGTCAAGGATACAACTGATACAAATACAAAGATCCAAATAACAGCGGAAGAAACAACATATCATCCGTCTACGGACAAGATCCAAATTGGACTGAGAGTCCTGAAGATAACCGAAGGCGTCCAATCCCTGCCCAGGCCAAGCCGGAGGGATTCCCAAGCTAACGTCGTCAGACTTCAAACCTGTTGACTGCAATGTTGAATATGCGGCCACGAAAAAGGATTTGTGGGTCAGTACGGTTAAGTACTGGCAAGTGGATAAACCATACTCACAAGATACCGGCGTAGCCAGTCATCACAAGATACAAATACTTCGGTATCAACGGGAAGGAAGGGATTATTGCAAATAAGCGGCAGCGGGCTGCACCTAACTGTCACATCCCTGTTTTTAAGCACTTGTATAATAGTATTTTAGCATGTCTCTTAAGACCCTTGTAATGAACTTAAGTGGACAACATGTTGTGTACTGATGTTTATCTATGCAATATTAGTGGTGTGTTTCTTTTCACTCACTTGAGGAGTTTTTCTCCTAAGAAACACATTGCTTTATTATTGTTTTCCCATGTTTTCCACTAAGGTTCTTATGAGATTATTTTTTTAAGACTTGAGGTGACCTTTTGTTTCAACTTGAAGATGTGTTATTAATGTTTAGGAATCATCTTGAACTTGAAATAAAATTAATTGGAAAAGATTCCATTAGCTTTTCCATTATAAATTTTGCCCTGAAAAACAGCCAAGTAGCTGTTTTCAACCCTTGTTTTCCACCACAAGGATTATCCAATTAGGGATTTTCTTTGATCAAAACTACTCTCTGATATGAGTACAACAAAACTACACTCTTGGAAAAACCTACAAAGAAAATTAACATACAATGCCAAGATGGTTTTTGAGTCATCTTGATAAGACAGAAATTTGAGCACTTTAAAAACAGAGAATGTACCTACTTTGCCATTTATTTTCAGAGCCATAAACCCATCTTTTTTCAAATCAAATGGTTGGATCTGAAACTTGGATAGTTGTTCTTTGTTGAGCAATTTAAATCACTCATTTTAGAGCTGGTTTGCTTGGTGAAAACAAACCCAACTTTTGCTATCTCTGTCTGTTTTTCCAGCACTTAGAAAAATTCAGAGAAACTGTCTGACTGAATTTTTCTGACAGAACAGTGATTACACTTTTAGGCTTGATATTTTTAGATGTTGTGCACTGATCCAAGCCAGGGCACTTTGCCTATTCGAAAGCCTAATGTTTATACTTCTAGAAGGTGGCATTGGATGCTACTTGGGCTGACCAGGATGAGAGAAACATGAGGTGGCATTTGACTATATTGTGATGTCATTAGAGTGGTTGAAATAGTGTTGATTCTTTCTTTTGCCCATCACTTGGCCTTTGCTGTGGCCTTGCTCATCATTTTGGTACTTGCTTGACCCTTTGGCACCAATAGAAACCAGTGCAAGCCCTGGAGAACCCCCAAGGGGCAAGGGCATGCCCATGCCAAGCCAACCCGAGCACCCCACCTTGGCCTCGTGACTACAAAGCCCTAGAGGCCTAGCCCTCTCGCCAGCACACTCTCCTCACCCCACTGAACCACCCCATCAAGCTCTCGGTTGCTCGTTCGCTCTGTGCGAGCGAGGCGAGCCGCGCCCATTTTCGGACCCGATCGGATCGAGCTCGAGGTGGCGCCGCGACCACTGCCTCTCCCACCCCCTTTTCACCTCCATTGCGATCCCCTAGCTCGTGCCAACCTCCCTGACACCCTCTTGCCCTCGATCGCTTGCAGATTCATCGCCGTCGTCCTCGGAGCCGCCGCGGGACGCCGTCGAGCCGCCGCAGCGCACACCCGTCGCCACCGCCCGAGACCGCGCCACGGCATCGCCCAAGCCACCCTCCTTCGACCCCGCACCGTCCCCTTGCTTCTCGCGAGCCCTAGGTGAGCAAAACCCCGTGCCCGTGAGGTGTTCGTCCGCGGTTAGGAGGGAGAGAGAGAGAGGAGCGACGCGGGGAGGAAGAAAGGGCAGGGACCGTCGATCTGCGAATCGACGGCCCCCTTTGAACCGTGCGTTTCGCGCGCGCGCGCGTGCTCGCGGGCTGCGCTGTGCGTTTGCTGGGCCTGGCGCTGCGGATCTGGCCCGTTGGGCAGTTTTTCGGTTAAAAACGAAATTACCTTTTTTCTGGCAGATTCAAATAGCTGTAAGCTTTAAGCCTAGAAAAGGTAGCAAATGATTTTATTTAACCTTGCTAATTTTTGTACTACTAGCCTTACAAAATTGCAACCATATCCCACTGGCAGAAACTTGTTTTGAGTTTTTATGATTTTTCTAAAAATCATATGCCAGACAGTACCCTAAAAATTGAAATGAATAGAACTTCAAAAATACAAAACATTTTTGAGCAAACTCAACTGTTTTGGAAAGCCCTTTCCAATACCTATCAGTAGAATTTTAGTTTGCATCAAGGAGAGTTACCATTTGGAAATGCCATCCATTTTGGTAAAACATCAGTGGGCTATTCCATGATTTTTAGAGGGAGTTTGGGATATTATTTTTGAGTGAGGCAAGTTGGAGAAGCTTTGTAGTGTTAAGGACTATCACATCCTAGAAGGATTTGCTTTTTAGAGCAACAGAAAAATTTAGAGAGACAGAACAAGTTTTGGCTATTTTCTGCCTAAATTTTAATTCTAGATCTTGCCTTATATGTTACTTTTGTGAGTTGCAAATGATGTGATCTTGCTTGTTATGTTATTTTCCATGGTGTTTATGATGTATACAAGTGATATGAGCATGTTAGAATAAATGGTTTGAATGGTAGCATTTTAGAACTAGTTTTCCATGCTTATGTCTTGCTATTGGCTAGATTTTTATGTATATTTTGAGTAGATATTTAAATAAATCTTTAGGCTAGTTGCTAGATTGTTTTTCATGGAACCAGTACCACTTAGGTACTGTTAATTAGTTTATAGCACCTCTGAATGCTTGGTGCTTGTGGTTGAAATAGGTTAAAATAGAAATGCTTAAGGACTAGATCTCACACTAGAATATTCATGTTTGTTTTGTGTCTTGTTTTCCACTAGGGAAAATTATGACTCTTTGGTATTGAAACCAGAGGATGAAAAGTACTTGTGGCAATATTTCATTAGGGTTTTCACCTCTGGTAGATTTCCTATTAAATAGCACAAAAGCATGAGTAGCACTTGAGTAACTAGAAATAAATCTCCTCACATGTGTAGCTTTTTAAGCATATCTATCCTTGTTTCCTAGCTATGTTTTTATGTCATTTTTGTGAGATCCAGTAGCATATATGGCACTGGTTAGAGGTGTATTTTGCCTCTGAAATCTTGCACACTTGTGCATAACATTAGCTAGTATAGTCTAAACTAGTCTAGTAGTTTCCTAAATTTTCTACTAGTATGAGTAGGAATTTTTGGGTGTTTGTTTGTTGTTTTTAGCACTTTTATGAAAGTGACCAGAGGCTTATTAACCTCTTGGTGAGCATATTTACTAGTGGAACACCCACTGGTATGTTTGCCTCATAGTGGAAAATAGGTTGACTTGTTGTCATGAGCTTATTTTCACTACTTGAGTAATTTAGCAAATTATGTGTGCTAGCCATAGGAATTGTTGTGGGGATTTTTAGGCATCAAAATGTGTTTTATGGGACACCCTACTGTCCAGTAGCATGTGCTATATCCCACTGGTCCACAATGTTCTTAACTAAGAATCATTGTTTTGGCCACACCTAAGCACTAGGAAAAAGCAGATTTTCCAACTATAGTTTTTATGCCAATTTTTCCTTAGGGAAAAATTGAGAACTATGGGTGGTCCTTTTTGATTGCTTGCTGTATGTATTGCTTGTAGCATTGCTTGCCTTGCTTGGTTCTGAAAGTGTGTCTTTATTTCTTTTTACGACGTTAGAAAACGAGGAGGAAGGAATTGCTGAAGAAGGGTATTGCAACTCCTGTTACTTTCAGGATCAGGACCATCACTTGTACCAAGGCAAGCCATCCTAATGCTTGCTGTATAACTACTTATCATTATCTATCATGCATGCTTTTCACTTCTGAAGTTTTACAAAAATATACCTTCAAAAACTATTTTTGTGTGAATCCTATTACTACTATTAATACTACTAGTATAAGGACTCATAATCATAGTCAACTTGGTATTACCAAGCCCTTAGACACTATATGGTATATAAATACCATACACCTACTTAAAACTTGAGTTCTTAAATGAACTAAATAAAATGTGTTTTTGTAAACAAATACCTTATTGAAGGAAAACCCCGGAGGAAGGGTGAGATCCTGTCTGCCGGAAGGATTGTTATGATGGGAAACTTTATGAGAAATGTTTACAAAAGACACATAACCTAGTCTTCGCTGGACAACCATTATCGTACTGCCACTTTACCCCAATATGGGTAGGGGCTTGATTAAAAACTTGTTAGGGTTAGTATATGTGCTATCTCAAAGGCTATAGGGGATTGGATCCTCCGAACCGAAGTGTCGCTAGGAGTGAGAATACGGGACATCTAAAGTGTGGGATTAATTTTCCCTCCGGATGCAGCAGTTGGGTCTCCTGTTAGGCGGTGTGTGACATGGCTTGCCAGGGAGGGAAAACCCAATTGAAGAGATAGTCATGTACTAGTTTGTACAGAGTGGATAGTCAAGACCAGTTATCTGATGTTCTCATAGGTTGGGAACAGTCCATGGTTGTTTCATGGCAGACTCTGGATCTGGTGGAAATGTGTACACCTCTGCAGAGTAAAACTATTTCGAGATAGCCGCGTCCTCGGATATGGACGGTTGAATGGCCATGTAGCTAGTATTGTGTCAACTTTTCAAAAGAGGTTTTGAAGGAAGGCTTTTGTACCTGAGAGGTACTATGGAGGAATGACTTGGTATCTGCGAGATACCGATGAGAAAGAAACTACTACTAAAAGTTTCTGAAAAGAAAAACTTTCTTTTCCAAAAGTATTATAAAACCTCCAAGATATGTGATATCTGCGAGAGCAAAACTACATTATTTTAAATGATTTTGTTTACAAAGAGGTGAACTTGGAGAATCAACCATGGCAAATCTTTTATCTGTCATGGGTAGCTGAACCATATGTATGGCCTACCCACTCCACCAAATAAGCATGTATGCATTATTGTAAGCTAATAAAGGATGTCTTGTTGAGTACATTCAAATGTACTCATTTGGTTTCGCCCCTGGTATCTACTTATCAGACTACGAGGAGCCACCTCAGGAGGAGTACTATGAGGAGGAGTTCTACGCTGATGGCCCTGCGAGTTAGGATCGTCTCCCAGTCAGCAGCCTGTAGGATGAGGCGTGACTCGGGTTCTACTACGCTATGCTTATCGTCTTCCGCTGTGTTTACTTTGAATGTCTGTCCTGCGTGACAGTTATCAAGAACTTGGTCATGTGACCATTTATGTAAGACTCTATATTCGTGTAATGGATGATGTATTCTGTATGCCAACTACGTATGTTGTTCACGACTGGTTCTTCTGGGATCGTGAATGAATGCATATGAGGGGTTTTGGACCTACCGGTCTGGGGCCTCTACAAAGTTGGTATCAGAGCCATCCTGACTCTAGGAGACCTTAGTTAGCATGGACGTTAGTGTATACTCCGATAATCTAAGTTACTAATACAAAGAAAATTGGATATGACTAAGTATAAAACTATTCCCTATATCCCACCACCTCTCTGGGTTAGACTCTACTTGCATTAAAGTTATTTCTTGCATGAACCTAAAACTTTGCACACTTGTATCTAACTTAAGCTACTTAAAATTTTGTGTAGATGGACGTGGACATCACCGTGGCTTTTCAGTTGGGACGTCCACGTGGCGAGTCTTTCCTTTTCGAGGAGAGGCTAGTATCTATGGCTACTGTGTTGGGACGGCCACTTCCGGAGCTGCGAGGAGGACTAGTTGTCGGGGCACCTCTGGAGGGAGACTGGTACGCGGAGGTCACTATCCGCGCACCTCTGGCTAGCCCGACAGTGGAGGCCTACGTGTACCGTGCTGTTGATCGTTCTTGGAACGAGGCGGCGGTGCGCGTGATACAGGAGTCAGTAGCACGTCTGGCACACATCGGGGAGTATATGTTCATCGGTTCCCGGTTCGAGCTGATTGGGAGACGTGATGAGGATGGCATACCACTTCCTGTTGAGCCAGACCTTACCACTGTTGGTCCACACTTGGACGAGATGGAGATTCTGTTACACCGCACTCAGACCAGGCTAGACGACCAGCGTCTTGACACCCTCCACGGCATATTGGTGCACCAGACACTGATAGCCGAGACTGACGAGCTGAGGGCTGAGCTTCACGACAGCCAGGAGGAGAGTGGAGCTCTGGCTCAGCAGTTGTCCGAGTCGAGGGAGCAGTTGGAGGCTACTACCGCGAGGCACCGTGCCTTACGGAGGCAGCTGAGAGCCACCCGCCTTGGCCGTGCACGCCTCACCACTAGACTGACGGCCTTGGAGGGGGCTAACGCCGTTCTGCGCGGCAGGCTTCAGATAGCTCGTGATGACATAGCCACGAGAGACGCTGCCGTAGAGGAGCTGGAGGAGGAGGCCGCAGAGCTCCACAGGGAGATTGAGGATCTTCTGCCTGTTGAGGATGTTCCCTCCGACTTGGAGGGGATGGACATGAGCGAGGCTAGCGAGCAGGATGATGATGACCTGTTTGACGAGGAGGAGGAGGACCCTGAGGAGCGTATCTTCGACGTTGGGGACAGCGACGACTCTGTGTAGTCGCTGCCTTCTCACCCTTAGCACATGGTGCTGGTCTAGATACTAGTTAGGTATGCTAGATCGTTTTGCTAGATAGTTTGCTAGTAGTAGCCTTGCGATGACCCCACCAATCGCACCCCCTGTAGCTCGATGAAGCCTTCCTTGTATGATATGGCTTGTGATGTGTGTGTGTAATGTAAGGAACTCTGTTTAATTATGGTGATGAATGAAATGTTTGGCTTGATTTTCTGTTGATTGTCACTACTTTGCGTTCATTTCATTCAAGTTTGCGACTGCCCCGCTCTTGTTTTTGAAACATATCGCTAGTATTCCTTTTGTTTAAATATTAAGGTACTGGGTTTTCAAAAACAAGAATTTACTTCTTAGACTTACACATGTTTCACTTCAGCATGGCACCCCGTCGCGAACCCCCACCGCCACCACCACCCACAGTGGAGGCGCTGTTGGCCCTGCTGATGGAAGATCGCCAGGCCAGCCGAGATGAGAGTGCAGCCACCATTACCGCTCTGCAACAGCTAGCTGCTGCCGCCAACAATAATGGCAATGGCAATGGAAATGGTGCTCGCTCGAGGCTGAGAGACTTTCAGCACACCAACCCCCCAGTTTTCACCAGGATTGTGGAGCCTCTCGATGCTGACGACTGGCTCCGCACCATTGCAAACAAGCTGGAAGTTGCTTCGGTTGATGAAAATGATAAGGTCCTGTTGGCCTCCCATTTTCTCGCTGGTCCTGCCAGGACTTGGTGGGAAACTACACGTGAGACTGTTGCTGCTGGTCACGTGTTCACCTGGGAGGAATTCTCTGCAAGGTTCCGCAAGTATCACATTCCCCAGGGGATGATGGCACTTATGCGGGAGAAGTTTCTAAATCTGAAGCAGGGAAGTATGCCGGTGTCTGAATACTGGGAGAATTTCACTACTCTGTCCCGGTATGCACAGGATGATATTAATACTGATGCTAAGAAGAAGGAGAGGTTCTTAAATGGGCTGGATGATGAGCTCCAGTGCTCTCTGGTAGTAGTTCCATTCCAGGACATGGAGACTCTTGCTAATGCCGCTATGGTGCTGGAGCACAAGCGGAAATCTGCTGATGATAACCGCAAGAGGAAAATGACTGCTCATGGAGGACCTAGTGCTCAGAGGACTCGCAACACTCCGTATGCGAGGCCACCAACCCACAAGGCGCCTGCTTATGCACCCCGCCCCAACCACAACTATGCACCAAGGCCCAACAACTACAACCACCCTGCACCGTATGCACCAAGGTACGGAGGAAACAGCTATGGTGGTAACCATGGGAATCACTCTGGGAATAATCATGGAAACCGCTATGGAGGTAACACTGGAGGAAATGGGAACCACACCAACAATGCGCCCAAACCAAACCCAAGCTCAAAGCCTTCTGGAGGTTGCTTTGCCTGTGGAAAGGAGGGTCACTTCGCTCGCGATTGCCCCAACAAAGCTACTGCTCCAGCCCAGCCTGCTGCAACCAAGATGAACCATGGTCCTTCCACTGGACGGCAGAATAGGATGAAGGGACACCTGAACCATATCAATGCTGCTGAAGCTCAGGAGGCACCAGACATGGTGATGGGTATGTTTCCTGTCAACTCGGTACCAGCCGCAGTACTGTTTGATTCTGGTGCATCACATTCCTTTGTCACTAAGCCGTTTGCTGAGAAAAGTGGTATGAAGCATTCCCGTATGCACAACCCTATGTTAGTACAAATACCTGGGGATAGTACTAAAGCCAACCTAATTTGCAATGAGGTACCAGTAGAAATTCAAGGGAAAACTTTTCATGCTGATCTTATAGTACTGGGATCCAAAGGGATAGAAGTGGTACTCGGTATGAACTGGATGGCCAAGTATAAGGGAGTTATCGATTGCACTAAGAAATCTATTGAAATGATCTCAGAGGATGGGGAAAAGGTTGCGTACACTGCAACCCGACCCTCGTCACAAGTTCACTGCCACACTGGTATAGCCCAACCTGCCCTTGAGGAAGTCCCGGTAGTTTGCGAATACCCGGATGTTTTTCCTGAAGAATTACCCGGTATGCCCCCTGATCGGGATATCGAGTTTGTGATTGAGTTAGTGCCCGGAACTGGACCCATAGCACAGAAGCCGTATCGGATGAACCCGAAGGAATTAGATGAGTTGAAGACTCAACTGGAGGACATGTTAAGGAAGGGATTGATTCGCCCTAGTGCATCGCCCTGGGGATCTCCGATCATTTTTGTGGGAAAACGGGACGGTACCACTCGTTTATGTGTGGACTACCGCAAGTTAAATGATGTTACCATCAAGAACAAATACCCGTTGCCCAAAATTGAAGACTTGTTTGACCAGTTGAATGGGGCTGTAATCTTCTCCAAGATTGACCTTCGGACTGGTTATCATCAATTGAAAGTCCGTGATACTGATATCCCAAAGACTGCTTTTACCACTCGTTACGGGCTGTATGAATACACCGTAATGTCCTTTGGTCTAACCAATGCCCCTGCCTATTTCATGAATCTCATGAATAAGGTATTCATGGATTTTCTAGACAAGTTTGTCGTGGTGTTTATTGACGACATTCTTATATATTCAAGGAGTGAGGAAGAACACGAAGAGCATCTGAGACTTGTGCTCGGAACACTTCGTGAGCATCAGCTGTATGCTAAGTTTAGTAAATGTCAATTCTGGTTGACGGAAGTCGGATTTCTTGGACATGTAGTATCTGCGGGAGGAATATATGTTGACCCTGCTCTAGTTCAGTCTGTGGAGAAGCGTGCTGCTCCGACCAACCAGACTGAAGTCAGATCCTTTCTGGGTTTGGCAGGATATTACCGCAAGTTTGTTCAGGGATTCTCGAGTATAGCCAGACCCCTCACCCAGCTGCTCAAGAAGGATAGCAAGTTCCTATGGACGGACAAATGTGAAGAAAGTTTCAATGAGTTGAAGCACCGACTAGTGTCTGCCCCAATCCTTATAATGCCAGATGTCACCAAGAATTTCGACGTATATTGTGACGCTTCTAAGCTTGGTCTTGGAAGCGTGCTTATGCAAGAAGGGAAGGTGATATCTTTCATATCCCGCCAGTTAAGACCCCACGAATTGAATTATCCCACTCATGACTTAGAGCTTGCTGCCGTTGTTCATGCTCTCAAGACATGGCGGCACTTTCTTATGGGAAGAAGAGTGGAAATTTACACGGATCATAAGAGTTTAAAGTATATCTTTACTCAACGTGAGCTCAACATGAGGCAGCGCCGCTGGATTGAGCTCATTAAAGATTATGATCTGAGTATTCATTATCACCCGGGAAAGGCAAATGTGGTTGCAGACGCTCTTAGTCGAGAGCCGGCCTCTCTAAATGCTATGATTTTAGTAAGGCAACCCGAGTTGTGGAAAGAGCTGGACCAGCTTGGTATTGAAGTGGTCAGCTATGGCATGTTGGACGCCATAGAACTTAAACCAACCCTGGTTGACCAAATCAAAGAAGCGCAGAAAGGCCAGAAAAGTATTGATGGGATTAAAGCCCGCATGGAGAAGGAAAAGGTTGCTGGGTTTACCATCGATGCTGATGGAGGATTATGGTATGAAGGCCGTATTTGTGTTCCCTCTGAATCTGATCTCAAGCAGACCATCATGGTCGAAGCTCATGAGACCATGTATTCTATCCATCCTGGAGGAACAAAGATGTATCAAGACCTGAAAGAGAGATTCTGGTGGCATGGAATGAAGCGAGAGATTGCTTCATTTGTAGCCAAGTGCCATGTCTGCCAGCAGGTAAAAGCCGGGCACCAGCGTCCCGCTGGATTGCTCCAACCATTGCAAGTGCCTGTTTGGAAATGGGATGAAGTGGGAATGGACTTCATCACTGGACTTCCTAGGTCCAGCCGAGGAAATGATTCTATATGGGTTGTCGTGGACAGGCTCACAAAAGTTGCTCACTTTATTCCTGTCCGGACAACCTATCGTGGAGATCAGCTTGCGGATCTTTACATTTCTCGGATTGTCAGCCTACACGGAGTCCCAAGCAGGATTGTATCTGATCGAGGTACACAGTTCACATCTAGATTTTGGAAGAAGTTGCACGAGAGTTTGGGAACCAAACTAGCTTTTAGCACAGCATATCACCCGCAGACTGATGGACAAACAGAGCGTGTGAACCAAATTCTGGAAGACATGCTCCGTGCTTGTGTGTTGTCCTATGGAATTAAATGGGAAGACTGTCTGCCCTTCGCAGAGTTTTCTTACAACAACAGTTATCAGTCTAGCTTGCAAATGGCCCCTTTTGAAGCTCTGTATGGACGTAAATGCCGTACACCTTTAAATTGGACTGAGACTGGAGACAGTCAGGTTTTTGGTGTGGACACTTTGAAGGCTGCAGAGGAGCAGGTCCAACTTATTCGGGAACGTTTAAAGACAGCTCAATCTCGTCAGAAGAGTTATGCTGATACGAAGCGTCGTGATGTCTCTTTCAGCATTGGAGACTTCGTGTACCTTCGTGTTACGCCACTCAAAGGGATGCAGCGTTTCCATGTCAAAGGAAAGCTGGCCCCCAGGTATATTGGCCCTTTTAAGATCTTGGCACGTCGTGGCGAAGTTTCTTATCAGTTAGAATTACCTGAGGAGCTATCTGCTTTTCACAATGTTTTCCATGTGTCATTGCTCCGGAAATGTCTGCAAGTACCGGAGAAAGATCTCTCGTATCAAGACGTGGATTTCAGGACCATTGACATAAATGATGATTTGACTTATCGTGATAGACCCCTGCGGGTTCTCGAGGAAATTGTGCGTGCTACCAGGAGGCGTGCTATAAAATTCCTTAAGATTCAGTGGACTAATCACTCTGAGGAAGAAGCTACCTGGGAGCGTGAGGATGATATCAGGAAGGAGTTCCCTGATTTTCTTAAAGCCTAGACCCGCGAATCTCGGGACGAGATTCTTTTAAGGGGGGGAGATTTGTCACATCCCTGTTTTTAAGCACTTGTATAATAGTATTTTAGCATGTCTCTTAAGACCCTTGTAATGAACTTAAGTGGACAACATGTTGTGTACTGATGTTTATCTATGCAATATTAGTGGTGTGTTTCTTTTCACTCACTTGAGGAGTTTTTCTCCTAAGAAACACATTGCTTTATTATTGTTTTCCCATGTTTTCCACTAAGGTTCTTATGAGATTATTTTTTTAAGACTTGAGGTGACCTTTTGTTTCAACTTGAAGATGTGTTATTAATGTTTAGGAATCATCTTGAACTTGAAATAAAATTAATTGGAAAAGATTCCATTAGCTTTTCCATTATAAATTTTGCCCTGAAAAACAGCCAAGTAGCTGTTTTCAACCCTTGTTTTCCACCACAAGGATTATCCAATTAGGGATTTTCTTTGATCAAAACTACTCTCTGATATGAGTACAACAAAACTACACTCTTGGAAAAACCTACAAAGAAAATTAACATACAATGCCAAGATGGTTTTTGAGTCATCTTGATAAGACAGAAATTTGAGCACTTTAAAAACAGAGAATGTACCTACTTTGCCATTTATTTTCAGAGCCATAAACCCATCTTTTTTCAAATCAAATGGTTGGATCTGAAACTTGGATAGTTGTTCTTTGTTGAGCAATTTAAATCACTCATTTTAGAGCTGGTTTGCTTGGTGAAAACAAACCCAACTTTTGCTATCTCTGTCTGTTTTTCCAGCACTTAGAAAAATTCAGAGAAACTGTCTGACTGAATTTTTCTGACAGAACAGTGATTACACTTTTAGGCTTGATATTTTTAGATGTTGTGCACTGATCCAAGCCAGGGCACTTTGCCTATTCGAAAGCCTAATGTTTATACTTCTAGAAGGTGGCATTGGATGCTACTTGGGCTGACCAGGATGAGAGAAACATGAGGTGGCATTTGACTATATTGTGATGTCATTAGAGTGGTTGAAATAGTGTTGATTCTTTCTTTTGCCCATCACTTGGCCTTTGCTGTGGCCTTGCTCATCATTTTGGTACTTGCTTGACCCTTTGGCACCAATAGAAACCAGTGCAAGCCCTGGAGAACCCCCAAGGGGCAAGGGCATGCCCATGCCAAGCCAACCCGAGCACCCCACCTTGGCCTCGTGACTACAAAGCCCTAGAGGCCTAGCCCTCTCGCCAGCACACTCTCCTCACCCCACTGAACCACCCCATCAAGCTCTCGGTTGCTCGTTCGCTCTGTGCGAGCGAGGCGAGCCGCGCCCATTTTCGGACCCGATCGGATCGAGCTCGAGGTGGCGCCGCGACCACTGCCTCTCCCACCCCCTTTTCACCTCCATTGCGATCCCCTAGCTCGTGCCAACCTCCCTGACACCCTCTTGCCCTCGATCGCTTGCAGATTCATCGCCGTCGTCCTCGGAGCCGCCGCGGGACGCCGTCGAGCCGCCGCAGCGCACACCCGTCGCCACCGCCCGAGACCGCGCCACGGCATCGCCCAAGCCACCCTCCTTCGACCCCGCACCGTCCCCTTGCTTCTCGCGAGCCCTAGGTGAGCAAAACCCCGTGCCCGTGAGGTGTTCGTCCGCGGTTAGGAGGGAGAGAGAGAGAGGAGCGACGCGGGGAGGAAGAAAGGGCAGGGACCGTCGATCTGCGAATCGACGGCCCCCTTTGAACCGTGCGTTTCGCGCGCGCGCGCGTGCTCGCGGGCTGCGCTGTGCGTTTGCTGGGCCTGGCGCTGCGGATCTGGCCCGTTGGGCAGTTTTTCGGTTAAAAACGAAATTACCTTTTTTCTGGCAGATTCAAATAGCTGTAAGCTTTAAGCCTAGAAAAGGTAGCAAATGATTTTATTTAACCTTGCTAATTTTTGTACTACTAGCCTTACAAAATTGCAACCATATCCCACTGGCAGAAACTTGTTTTGAGTTTTTATGATTTTTCTAAAAATCATATGCCAGACAGTACCCTAAAAATTGAAATGAATAGAACTTCAAAAATACAAAACATTTTTGAGCAAACTCAACTGTTTTGGAAAGCCCTTTCCAATACCTATCAGTAGAATTTTAGTTTGCATCAAGGAGAGTTACCATTTGGAAATGCCATCCATTTTGGTAAAACATCAGTGGGCTATTCCATGATTTTTAGAGGGAGTTTGGGATATTATTTTTGAGTGAGGCAAGTTGGAGAAGCTTTGTAGTGTTAAGGACTATCACATCCTAGAAGGATTTGCTTTTTAGAGCAACAGAAAAATTTAGAGAGACAGAACAAGTTTTGGCTATTTTCTGCCTAAATTTTAATTCTAGATCTTGCCTTATATGTTACTTTTGTGAGTTGCAAATGATGTGATCTTGCTTGTTATGTTATTTTCCATGGTGTTTATGATGTATACAAGTGATATGAGCATGTTAGAATAAATGGTTTGAATGGTAGCATTTTAGAACTAGTTTTCCATGCTTATGTCTTGCTATTGGCTAGATTTTTATGTATATTTTGAGTAGATATTTAAATAAATCTTTAGGCTAGTTGCTAGATTGTTTTTCATGGAACCAGTACCACTTAGGTACTGTTAATTAGTTTATAGCACCTCTGAATGCTTGGTGCTTGTGGTTGAAATAGGTTAAAATAGAAATGCTTAAGGACTAGATCTCACACTAGAATATTCATGTTTGTTTTGTGTCTTGTTTTCCACTAGGGAAAATTATGACTCTTTGGTATTGAAACCAGAGGATGAAAAGTACTTGTGGCAATATTTCATTAGGGTTTTCACCTCTGGTAGATTTCCTATTAAATAGCACAAAAGCATGAGTAGCACTTGAGTAACTAGAAATAAATCTCCTCACATGTGTAGCTTTTTAAGCATATCTATCCTTGTTTCCTAGCTATGTTTTTATGTCATTTTTGTGAGATCCAGTAGCATATATGGCACTGGTTAGAGGTGTATTTTGCCTCTGAAATCTTGCACACTTGTGCATAACATTAGCTAGTATAGTCTAAACTAGTCTAGTAGTTTCCTAAATTTTCTACTAGTATGAGTAGGAATTTTTGGGTGTTTGTTTGTTGTTTTTAGCACTTTTATGAAAGTGACCAGAGGCTTATTAACCTCTTGGTGAGCATATTTACTAGTGGAACACCCACTGGTATGTTTGCCTCATAGTGGAAAATAGGTTGACTTGTTGTCATGAGCTTATTTTCACTACTTGAGTAATTTAGCAAATTATGTGTGCTAGCCATAGGAATTGTTGTGGGGATTTTTAGGCATCAAAATGTGTTTTATGGGACACCCTACTGTCCAGTAGCATGTGCTATATCCCACTGGTCCACAATGTTCTTAACTAAGAATCATTGTTTTGGCCACACCTAAGCACTAGGAAAAAGCAGATTTTCCAACTATAGTTTTTATGCCAATTTTTCCTTAGGGAAAAATTGAGAACTATGGGTGGTCCTTTTTGATTGCTTGCTGTATGTATTGCTTGTAGCATTGCTTGCCTTGCTTGGTTCTGAAAGTGTGTCTTTATTTCTTTTTACGACGTTAGAAAACGAGGAGGAAGGAATTGCTGAAGAAGGGTATTGCAACTCCTGTTACTTTCAGGATCAGGACCATCACTTGTACCAAGGCAAGCCATCCTAATGCTTGCTGTATAACTACTTATCATTATCTATCATGCATGCTTTTCACTTCTGAAGTTTTACAAAAATATACCTTCAAAAACTATTTTTGTGTGAATCCTATTACTACTATTAATACTACTAGTATAAGGACTCATAATCATAGTCAACTTGGTATTACCAAGCCCTTAGACACTATATGGTATATAAATACCATACACCTACTTAAAACTTGAGTTCTTAAATGAACTAAATAAAATGTGTTTTTGTAAACAAATACCTTATTGAAGGAAAACCCCGGAGGAAGGGTGAGATCCTGTCTGCCGGAAGGATTGTTATGATGGGAAACTTTATGAGAAATGTTTACAAAAGACACATAACCTAGTCTTCGCTGGACAACCATTATCGTACTGCCACTTTACCCCAATATGGGTAGGGGCTTGATTAAAAACTTGTTAGGGTTAGTATATGTGCTATCTCAAAGGCTATAGGGGATTGGATCCTCCGAACCGAAGTGTCGCTAGGAGTGAGAATACGGGACATCTAAAGTGTGGGATTAATTTTCCCTCCGGATGCAGCAGTTGGGTCTCCTGTTAGGCGGTGTGTGACATGGCTTGCCAGGGAGGGAAAACCCAATTGAAGAGATAGTCATGTACTAGTTTGTACAGAGTGGATAGTCAAGACCAGTTATCTGATGTTCTCATAGGTTGGGAACAGTCCATGGTTGTTTCATGGCAGACTCTGGATCTGGTGGAAATGTGTACACCTCTGCAGAGTAAAACTATTTCGAGATAGCCGCGTCCTCGGATATGGACGGTTGAATGGCCATGTAGCTAGTATTGTGTCAACTTTTCAAAAGAGGTTTTGAAGGAAGGCTTTTGTACCTGAGAGGTACTATGGAGGAATGACTTGGTATCTGCGAGATACCGATGAGAAAGAAACTACTACTAAAAGTTTCTGAAAAGAAAAACTTTCTTTTCCAAAAGTATTATAAAACCTCCAAGATATGTGATATCTGCGAGAGCAAAACTACATTATTTTAAATGATTTTGTTTACAAAGAGGTGAACTTGGAGAATCAACCATGGCAAATCTTTTATCTGTCATGGGTAGCTGAACCATATGTATGGCCTACCCACTCCACCAAATAAGCATGTATGCATTATTGTAAGCTAATAAAGGATGTCTTGTTGAGTACATTCAAATGTACTCATTTGGTTTCGCCCCTGGTATCTACTTATCAGACTACGAGGAGCCACCTCAGGAGGAGTACTATGAGGAGGAGTTCTACGCTGATGGCCCTGCGAGTTAGGATCGTCTCCCAGTCAGCAGCCTGTAGGATGAGGCGTGACTCGGGTTCTACTACGCTATGCTTATCGTCTTCCGCTGTGTTTACTTTGAATGTCTGTCCTGCGTGACAGTTATCAAGAACTTGGTCATGTGACCATTTATGTAAGACTCTATATTCGTGTAATGGATGATGTATTCTGTATGCCAACTACGTATGTTGTTCACGACTGGTTCTTCTGGGATCGTGAATGAATGCATATGAGGGGTTTTGGACCTACCGGTCTGGGGCCTCTACACTAACCATCTACAGAGAGATACTACAACTTCCGGCTAACAGAAAGAAGATAAGATCGAGTATAGTAACCAACTGAAAGATAACTTCAAACAAACCCATCCTGGATCTCGCCCCTTATCCGAAGAAGCAATCCGAGGATAACTCACACAGTTGGATTAATGATGGTTCAGATTATTGTGTCAATAAGCCTATTACTAGTCAAGTTGTTAAACATTGGGTGAAAGATTGTTAATCATTAGGTTTAAGTTGTCCTGAGTACTTGTTAGCCAGTACTTTCACCAAGTAATCCATAACCGCGGAAAACACGGCTTCTCGAGAAGATTATCCCTGCAGGGTTGCACCAATTTAGCCGTACACGCAAGAATAACCCGCCAGATGGGAGATCACCCCACCAAGCGAGGTACTCTACACAACTCAACTCTTCTTCGCATCAAGCCCAAAGCACCTTGGGCGCACGGCTAATCGAGCCCAGAAGAAAATGGACCCTCATAGCACTCTAAGAACGTGTCCCCCTATATGCCGACTATGAAAGTTCCACCCGGGTACCAAGGGCTCGCAAGATCATGCATGCAGCAAATGGAAAACCCGAACTAAATGAGGCGATTTGGACGAGATGCGAATCGAGTCAAATTGAGGGGGGCGCCCATACTCGCTTCCCACATGCGGGTAGTGCGCTCATCATGGATCAGTAGACAAGACCCTTTTCCTATTAGGGTCGACACTAGCAGGCCTCAAAACCACTTAGGGCCTCCTGCCGGTGCCTTATCATCAAATTATTATTACCATTAGCATTAACAAGATTGATTGATTAACATCGAGCCCCCAGAACGATAATAGTAAAAGAAGTAACCGACAACAGACTCGAGCAAAAGCAACCCTAAGCATGCAGCTACGACACGAAGGCCAACGGGGTAAACAATCAACAGTTAATAGGAAGTGGAAGGAAAGGCTATATCATGGCAGCAAGGTAAACATACGATAGGATCGAGACACAAGCATCGTATCAACAGGCTAGAATAAGATCAACGGAAAGAATCGGTAACAAGTGATGAAAGGCAGCCATTTGGCAGTAAGTGAGTATACTTGCCTGAGATCCCGCAAGGTAGCAGAACTTGTCGTTGCTCACATCATCTCAGCGTCCTATCCGGGAAGAAGCAACGAACCTCGAACAAACACCGGATGCAACAATTACTACTACGGCAAAAGATCCAGCATGATCCTATTTTATATGCATGGCATGGCAAGATGCAACAGGGGAAACAACTTAAGCAATTTAATCGGAACCGGAGTCCGGGGAATAGGAATTGGTTCAAGTTGTTTAGCTAACCATCAATTTAATTGTTATTTAGCATGGCAACAATGGAATAGATGAGTTAGGCAATTTAAATGGAAGGGGCAACAGCTGGAAATAATTAGCCCACACATTCCATATGTTGTCATATAGGTGAACATGCATAACAAGATCTAAAGTGCACAAGATAAGATGCAAACAGAGATATGGATGGCATGAACATATTCCTTGCAATTTTCTGATTGGAAAACATATTTTATTTGTTTGATTTCGAATTAAAATGAATTAGTTATGAATTTTGGTAATTTAAATTGCATTAAATAAGAGGTGAAACAATTATTCAAATTAATTATTGCAAACCAGAAAACAAAGTTGATATTCAAGTGTGGCATTTGATTTTGGATGAAAAACATGTTTTGAGTATTTAATTTGGAGCAACCATTTGAAAGTTATTAATTTTGCCATTTAATTAACCAATTTAAGGATTATTAAATAACATTAATTTTAATTGCCCAAATTGCAAAACAAAGTTGATAAACAGAAAGTACATTGAATTTGGACTGAAAAACATATTTTATTTGCATTTATTGGATTAAGAATGAATTAGTTATTGATTTTATCAAATTTCAATTGAATTATTTGAATTCAAATTTGAATTGCATTTTGAAAATTCAAAACAGAAAACAAATGGCATAGTTGGGTAGACAATTTAATTTAGAACAATAAACATATTTTACTTTTGTTATTTAGAGTTATATTTTGAAAGTGATTATCAATTTAAAATAGAGGACTAATCTGTGAAAAATAAAGGACTTGTTTTCAAACAGAAAATTGTTAGAAAACCTTTGTTACCGCGGGGCTAGCCAGCCAGAGACGCTGACGAGCGGGCCCCGGGGCCACGCTGTCGCTGACGCGGACGCGGTTGGAGGGTGACAGGGCACCGCGGTCTATGACCGGTGGGCCCTGCTGCGCGCGGAAGAAAAATCGCAAAAGGGGGGTTTGCGCCCGCGGGGGATCGACCCCGGGTCTCAACACATGCGTGCAAGGAACGTGACCAGTGCGCTAACTCTGAGTTTGTGATGTTACACGAAACTGAAGGAAGAAGTGGTAAACAACTACCGCTAACTGAATTTTGACAGCGATGCTCTCTGTTCCTGACGGAAACAAGCCGCGATCGGCGGACAGAAGCCACCACGGTGACCTCGACCGGCGGCGATTTGTGTGGGTGGTGCGTGCGCGCGGGAGGGCAGGGTTGCGAGCGCCTGCTGCGAGGGAAAACGGAGGAGCGGAGGGCCTTACCAGCGGCAGTCGTCGAGGCAGCAGGCGACGACGAGGGATGACGTCGACGTGCTGCAGCGGCGGGGCCTTCCGGCGACGGCGTGCCCCCCACGGCGGCTCCCAGCAACCGGCGAGGACACGGGGAGGTAGAGGAAAACGCCGTGGTTCCATTCCCCTAATCAGTTGCTCCTCGAGGTGGCCGTGGCGGTGGGGGCGACGGGAGGCAGTGGTGCTCACGGTGGTTGGGTTCAGAACGGAGGAGTTTCAGAGAGAGGGAGGGAGGTGGAAGAGAGAAGAAGTGGCGGCGCGGCGGATGGGACTAGGGTTAGCAAGCAGAGGGGGGAGGTGTAGGTGCTATATGTGGGAGGAGCCATGGTACGGCGGTGATCGTAGAGGGGGGAGAGGGGATCGGATGGTGGTGAGGTGGTTCGTACAGTGCTGACGCAGGTGGGGAGGAAGACGACAACAGGAGGAGGGGGTATGGGCCAGAAGGGGTAATGGGCTGGGGGAGAATAGGAGGATGGGGTGGGCAGCCCTTTCTCCTTTGCTATTTTTTTTCCTTTTGATTTTTTTTTGTAAAGGATAAAAGGGAGAGAGAGAGAGAAAAGGGTTAGGGTTTTCTTTTTATTTTATAGATAAATTTTGTTAATTTGCAAAACATCAATTAAAAGTAATGTTAACATTAACTTCAAAATTTAGAGTATTAATTTAATTTCTAATTTGTTATTTGAATTCCAACTAAGGTTTGATTATGGAATTTTGGAAATAAGCAAAGTTTTATTTAACAAATTCAAGCAAGCATACAAACATTATTGAATTTAATTTTTTTGCCAAATTTTAATATTTAAACCCATATTGAAATATGATAAATAAGATTGATTTGATTTGAATTTTTGGAATTTGCCATTAGGGTTTTAATAACAGTGAAATTTTTTATTTAGCAGGCAATTTGAAATAAATTCAACTTCAACTTATTGAAAACAATTTGAGGTGCAACTTTCAATTGAAATTTTTAGACATGTGTGAAGGTTTAAATTGTTTTGAATTTTCAGTTGTGATGCAAACATGGTGCAATGCAATATGATGCATGTGATGCAAGCAAAAAAAAGAAAACAAACAACTCTCTATTAGGGTAACACCCCAGGTGTTGCAGACGACACCACTAACAAGGGATTGCGCCCTCGCAATCGACCTGCTAACCCGGGAGGGGAAAGAAGTTCGACTATCGATTCTTCGTGCTTCCAGTTGATCTCCTCGACACCACTAACAAGGGATTCTTGCTCGGAGTGACGACGATGTTCTTCCACCAGGAACCTTCCGATGATCGAACCTATCAGGTTAAGGGCTCAGAAAACGTCCACCCACGTAGGATCCTTAACACTTTGAAAGATAGACAAGGGGGGAAGACTCCAAATCAAATAAGATGGGAGGGGAAATAGAATAGGGATAAGGAGAAAACAAGAATCCTATTGAGATGTTTTCCAAAATAGTTTAGCAGAAATAGTTTTTGACATTCTAGAAACAACGACCGTTAGCTAGGCTATCCTACAGGCTTTGCGGACCCGTTGCTTCGATAACCATTCGTATCGAAACAATCTCGGGAATCGAAACCAAGGCTCTGATACCATTTGTGACGCCCCGAGATCGGGCACTATGCAGATTTCAGCATTCCCGCCAAATCCGCATAATAACCGATTCCAGGTTGCCACTTATGATAACATTACAACAGTTCACGAATATTCCACAATTACAACAGAAACAGATAGATACAAGATGACTCAAACGAGTCAAGGATACAACTGATACAAATACAAAGATCCAAATAACAGCGGAAGAAACAACATATCGTCCGTCTACGGACAAGATCCAAATTGGACTGAGAGTCCGGAAGATAACCGAAGGCGTCCAATCCCTGCCCAGGCCAAGCCGGAGGGATTCCCAAGCTAACATCGTCAGACTTCAAACATGTTGACTGCAATGTTGAATATGCAGCCACGAAAAAGGATTCGTGGGTCAGTACGGTTAAGTACTGGCAAGTGGATAAACCATACTCACAAGATACCGGCGTAGCCAGTCATCACAAGATACAAATACTTCGGTATCAACGGGAAGGAAGGGATTATTGCAAATAAGCGGCAGCGGGCTGCACCTAACCATCTACAGAGAGATACTACAACTTCCGGCTAACAGAAAGAAGATAAGATCGAGTATTGTAACCAACTGAAAGATAACTTCAAACAAACCCATCCTGGATCTCGCCCCTTATCCGAATAAGCAATCCGAGGATAACTCACACAGTTGGATTAATGATGGTTCAGATTATTGTGTCAATAAGCCTATTACTAGTCAAGTTGTTAAACATTGGGTGAAAGATTGTTAATCATTAGGTTTAAGTTGTCCTGAGTACTTGTTAGCCAGTACTTTCACCAAGTAATCCATAACCGCGGAAAACACGGCTTCTCGAGAAGATTATCCCTGCAGGGTTGCACCAATTTAGCCGTACACGCAAGAATAACCTGCCAGATGGGAGATCACCCCACCAAGCGAGGTACTCTACACAACTCAACTCTTCTTCGCATCAAGCCCAAAGCACCTTGGGCGCACGGCTAATCGAGCCCAGAAGAAAATGGACCCTCATAGCACTCTAAGAACGTGTCCCCCTATATGCCAACTACGAAAGTTCCACCCGGGTACCAAGGGCTCGCAAGATCATGCATGCAGCAAATGGAAAACCCGAACTAAATGAGGCGATTTGGACGAGATGCGAATCGAGTCAAATTGAGGGGGGCGCCCATACTCGCTTCCCACATGCGGGTAGTGCTCTCATCATGGATCAGTAGACAAGACCCTTTTCCTATTAGGGTCGACACTAGCAGGCCTCAAAAACACTTAGGGCCTCCTGCCGGTGCCTTATCATCAAATTATTATTACCATTAGCATTAACAGGATTGATTGATTAACATCGAGCCCCCAGAACGATAATAGTAAAAGAAGTAACCGACAACAGACTCGAGCAAAAGCAACCCTAAGCATGCAGCTACGACACGAAGGCCAACGGGGTAAACAATCAACAGTTAATAGGAAGTGGAAGGAAAGGCTATATCATGGCAGCAAGGTAAACATACGATAGGATCGAGACACAAGCATCGTATCAACAGGCTAGAATAAGAACAACGGAAAGAATCGGTAACAAGTGATGAAAGGCAGCCATTTGGCAGCAAGTGAGTATACTTGCCTGAGATCCCGCAAGGTAGCAGAACTTGTCGTTGCTCACATCATCTCAGCGTCCTATCCGGGAAGAAGCAACGAACCTCGAACAAACACCGGATGCAACAATTACTACTACGGCAAAAGATCCAGCATGATCCTATTTTATATGCATGGCATGGCAAGATGCAACAGGGGAAACAACTTAAGCAATTTAATCGGAACCGGAGTCCGGGGAAATAGGAATTGGTTCAAGTTGTTTAGCTAACCATCAATTTAATTGTTATTTAGCATGGCAACAATGGAATAGATGAGTTAGGCAATTTAAATGGAAGGGGCAACAGCTGGAAATAATTAGCCCACACATTCCATATGTTGTCATATAGGTGAACATGCATAACAAGATCTAAAGTGCACAAGATAATATGCAAACAGAGATATGGATGGCATGAACATATTCCTTGCAATTTTCTGATTGGAAAACATATTTTATTTGTTTGATTTGGAATTAAAATGAATTAGTTATGAATTTTGGTAATTTAAATTGCATTAAATAAGAGGTGAAACAATTATTCAAATTAATTATTGCAAACCAGAAAACAAAGTTGATGTTCAAGTGTGGCATTTGATTTTGGATGAAAAACATGTTTTGAGTATTTAATTTGGAGCAACCATTTGAAAGTTATTAATTTTGCCATTTAATTAACCAATTTAAGGATTATGAAATAACATTAATTTTAATTGCCCAAATTGCAAAACAAAGTTGATAAACAGAAAGTACATTGAATTTGGACTGAAAACACATTTTATTTGCATTTATTGGATTAAGAATGAATTAGTTATTGATTTTATCAAATTGCAATTGAATTATTTGAATTCAAATTTGAATTGCATTTTGAAAATTCAAAACAGAAAACAAATGGCATAGTTGGGTAGACAATTTAATTTAGAACAATAAACATATTTTACTTTTGTTATTTAGAGTTATATTTTGAAAGTGATTATCAATTTAAAATAGAGGACTAATCTGTGAAAAATAAAGGACTTGTTTTCAAACAGAAAGTTGTTAGAAAACCTTTGTTACCGCGAGGCTAGCCAGCCAGAGACGCTGACGAGCGGGCCCCGGGGCCACGCTGTCGCTGACGTGGACGCGGTTGGAGGGTGACAGGGCACCGCGGTCTATGACCGGTGGGCCCTGCTGCGCGCGGAAGAAAAATCGCAAAAGGGGGGTTTGCGCCCGCGGGGGATCGACCCCGGGTCTCCACACATGCGTGCAAGGAACGTGACCAGTGCGCTAACTCTGAGTTTGTGATGTTACACGAAACTGAAGGAAGAAGTGGTAAACAACTACCGCTAACTGTATTTTGACAGCGATGCTCTCTGTTCCTGACGGAAACAAGCCGCGATCGGCGGACAGAAGCCACCACGGTGACCTCGACCGGCGGCGATTTGTGTGGGTGGTGCGTGCGCGCGGGAGGGCAGGGTTGCGAGCGCCTGCTGCGAGGGAAAACGGAGGAGCGGAGGGCCTTACCAGCGGCAGTCGTCGAGGCAGCAGGCGACGACGAGGGATGACGTCGACGTGCTGCAGCGGCGGGGCCTTCCGGCGACGGCGCGCCCCCCACGGCGGCTCCCAGCAACCGGCGAGGACACGGGGAGGTAGAGGAAAACGCCGTGGTTCCATTCCCCTAATCAGTTGCTCCTCGAGATGGCCGTGGCGGTGGGGGCGACGGGAGGCAGTGGTGCTCACGGTGGTTGGGTTCAGAACGGAGGAGTTTCAGAGAGAGGGAGGGAGGTGGAAGAGAGAAGAAGTGGCGGCGCGGCGGATGGGACTAGGGTTAGCAAGCAGAGGGGGGAGGTGTAGGTGCTATATGGGGGAGGAGCCATGGTACGGCGGTGATCGTAGAGGGGGGAGAGGGGATCGGATGGTGGTGAGGTGGTTCGTACAGTGCTGACGCAGGTGGGGAGGAAGACGACAACAGGAGGAGGGGGGTATGGGCCAGAAGGGGTAATGGGCTGGGGGAGAATAGGAGGATGGGGTGGGCTGCCCTTTCTCCTTTGCTATTTTTTTTTCCTTTTGATTTTTTTTTGTAAAGGATAAAAGGGAGAGAGAGAGAAAAGGGTTAGGGTTTTCTTTTTATTTTATAGATAAATTTTGTTAATTTGCAAAACATCAATTAAAAGTAATGTTAACATTAACTTCAAAATTTAGAGTATTAATTTAATTTCTAATTTGTTATTTGAATTCCAACTAAGGTTTGATTATGGAATTTTGGAAATAAGCAAAGTTTTATTTAACAAATTCAAGCAAGCATACAAACATTATTGAATTTAATTTGTTTGCCAAATTTTAATATTTAAACCCATATTGAAATATGATAAATAAGATTGATTTGATTTGAATTTTTGGAATTTTCCATTAGGGTTTTAATAACAGGGAAATTTTTTATTTTGCAGGCAATTTGAAATAAATTCAACTTCAACTTATTGAAAACAATTTGAGGTGCAACTTTCAATTGAAATTTTTAGACATGTGTGAAGGTTTAAATTGTTTTGAATTTTCAATTGTGATGCAAACATGGTGCAATGCAATATGATGCATGTGATGCAAGCAAAAAAAGAAAACAAACAACTCTCTATTAGGGTAACACCCCAGGTGTTACACCCCTGGCCTCCACCGCCTCTGCCCTTTCGCCTATTTATTCCCCCCGGATGGAAAACCCTAGGCACCTGATAAAAAATCCCGAAAAACTTCCGCAGCCACCGTCGTAGTCAACCCTAGATCAGGAGGCTTCTCGAGCTGTTTTTCGGCACCTTGCCGGAGAGGAAATCATCACCGGAAGCTTCTACATCACCATGCCTACCTCCGGAGTGATGCGTGAGTAATTAATCCCTGGACTACGGGTCCATAGCAGTAGCTAGATGGCTGTCTCCTCCTAATATGCCTCCATGCTTAGATCTCGTGACCTGCCTATCATGATCGAGATTGATCTTATGTAATTCTATATGCTTTATTTGCTGGGATTCGATGAATATTGAACTTATGCCAAGTTTATTATAGTATTTATTGCATATGTTATTTGTGATCTTGCATGCTTTCCGTTGCTAGTGGTTGCTCTGGCCAAGTAGTTGCTAGTGACTCCAGGAGGGAGTATTTATGCTTGATAGTGGGTTCATGCCTCCTCGTTTCCTTGCTCGAGTGACAGAAACGTGAAGGGGGAGGATGTGTTGTTTCCATTAGGGAGAAAACAATGGTGAGAGTACCCGCGTGTATAATCATTGCTTACATTACACACATTGCTTAATGCGATTATCTGTTGCTTGCAACTTAATACCTAAGGGGGTTCGGATGATAAACTGAGGGTGGATTATTAGTCATAGATGCAGATGGATTTCGTTCTATCTATTTTGTTGTAACGCCCGCACTAAATAGCATAGTAGTCATCATCTTATATTGTGCACTACGGTGCAGCCTCTATTTGTCAATTGCCTAGTTGTAATTTGTTCACCCAACATGTTATTTTTATGGAGAGACACCACTAGTGAACCTATGAACCCGGTCCATTTTCCACAATGTTAAACAAACCACAACAATTTGCTGCTCTCTTTACTTACTGCAAGCATACACTGTTTTCCACACTATACGTCTAATCTTTGTTTTCAGCAAGACCGGTGAGATTGAAAACCTCACTGTACCGTTGGGGCAAAGTATTTTGGTTATGTTGTGTGGAGGTTCCACATTGTTTGTGACACCGGTGAAGCGCCAACACCACCGTCAGTGGCATCAACCTTCCGAAGATCCTCTTTCTCCTACTGGATTGATAACCCTGGTTCTGCTACTCCTACCACTGTGCTCATCACACCCTCCTCTTGGGGTATCCCAACGCAAGAATCAAGCACTACTAGTAACGGAGAGCATGCAAGATCATAAATAACATAAACATGATAGATTTATAATCAATTTGACATAGCATTCAATATTTATTGGGTCCCAGCAAACACAACATGTAGCATTAAAAATAGATGATCTTGATCATGTTAGGCAGCTCACAAGATCTAAAAATGGTGGCATAAAAAGGAGAAGATATATATCTAGCTACTGCTATGGACCCGTATCCAGGGATGAACTACTGACATATCACTCCGTAGGCAGGCATAGTGATGTAGATCCCTCCGTTGATGATTTCCCCTCCCCCTATCTGGCAGAAGTTTACTCAAACCTTTGTGAGTGTGGAATCTATTCTGCCTATTGGCGGCAGGGTTCCGGGGAGAGCTTCAGAACCCTCCCGAACTAGGGTTGACGCTGACGGCGGATGATGACCCACAAGTATAGGGGATGTATCGTAGTACTTTCGATAAATAATAGTGTCGAACCCAACGAGGAGCAGAAGGTGTTGACAAGAAGTTTCGATGAAGGAATAACTGTAAATACTGGAAAATAGATTTGTAGGTTTTTTTTATATTGCAGATAAATAAAGTGCGAGTAAATAAAGTGCAGTAGTAATAATATGCAGCAAGTGGCCCAATCCTTTCTTCAGCAAAGGGCAAGCCGGTGAGTTTACTTATGATTAACGAACGTTCTCGAGGACACACGGGAGGTTTCCGTCAAGATCTTTTCTTCCATGCAGTTGAATAATTTTTGTGTTTTAGTAAGTGTTGTGTGGGTGAATCTATGCTAATGTATCGTCCCATCCAAGAATAATACATACTTGTGATTATACCCCTTGCAAGCATCCGCAACTACAACAAAGTAATTAAGAAATAAATCTAACCACATATTTAAACTCTGGGATCCTACGCTCCCTCGTGTAATGGGTTCCTAAAGGGGGTTTAGGTTTCCGTCACTCCGACAACCCCACAATTAGTATCCAAATACACGATGCATTCCCCTAGGCCCATAAATGGTGAAGTATCATGTAGTCGACGTTCACATGACACCACTAGAAGAATAACACCACAACTTAAATATCAAACATTAAATGTTACTCAACATTACTTCACTACTAACAACTTGACTTCTCCCATGTCCTCAAGAACAACACGAACTACTCACAAGACGTCATATGGATCATGATCTGAGGTGATATAATGGATGATAACAATCTGGTCATAAAGTGCAAACACTGATAAATCTCACAAGCATCAACTACTAACAAGGAATCCACATAGGGAGAGAGATCTAATGAAAAACAATGATAGAGGCCCCTAATTGTTCCAGCGGGATGAAGGTGGATGATGAGGGGGATGGTGCTGGTAGTGATGATGATGATGATGATGACGATCTTGATGATGGCCGGAGTGATGGCGGTGATTTCCCCTCTCCGGAGAGAAATTTTCCCGACAGATTTCTCCCTACCAAAGAGCTTTTCTCTCTTGGGTGTTTTCCGCCCCGAGGCGGCGGCGGAATAATTCTTCGATGATGGGCCAGGGTGGCCACGCAGAAGATATCCCCCAGAGGTGGGACAGGGTGTCCATGCCCCTAGGTGGCGCGGGCAAGGGGGGCCGCGCCACCCCATGGTGGCCCCCCTCTGGCTCTCCTTCTAGCTGTGTTCCTCCTCTGAACTTTCACGACACCCCCAGTGTCCCACGTCTTCTTCTGATCTTCTGAAATATGGTATCCCGACGGTGCTTTTTCCATCAGATTCCTGGTCCCGGTGTTTATTCTCCAAAAAATATAAAACATGCAAAATAAGATGAAATAACATAAGTGATGCATCATGACATGAAATATATCGATGAATAACAGAAAATTATGATATAAAATAGTGATGCAAAATGGACGTATCATCGGTTATGGAACTTTTCATGGATGGAGGCTCATGTAATTAGGGTTTCCCCGAGAAGAAGTATAAATAGGCGAAAGGGAGGTGTCGGTGGGCACCCGAGGGTCCCACATGGCCACACCACCAGGTGGCGTGGCCAAGGGGGAGGCGTCGCCCTATGGTGTGGCCACTCTGTGCCCCCCTCCGGGTCTCCTCCGGACTTCGTGTACGTGACAGAAAAATAGTCCTCTGGGATTTTATTTCGTCCAATTCCGAGAGTATTTCCAAAACAAATTTTCTGAAACAAAAAAACAGCAGAAAACAAGAACTCGCGATGTGGCTTCTTGTTAATAGGTTAGTCCCTGGAAATCCATAAAAATGCTATAAATTGTATATAAAACATGTAGCAATTGGCATGAAAACAACATGTAACATCAGAAATTATAGATACATTTGAGATGTATCAATTATCCCTAAGCTTAATTCTACTCATCCTCGAGTAGGTAAAACGATAAAAACAAAATCATTTTTTAGGTGACATTCTGCCAATATAATCTTGATCATCATATTTATAAAATAAATTGTGAGATGAGATCAAAGTACTCTAAACATAGGCATGATAGATATAATTTCAACAATGTAAACTTAGCAACTATGTTGCAACATGAAAAGTAACACAAACAAAGGATCATGAATAATGATTTACTGAAAGATATATGTTTGTTTCGAGCATAAAGAAAACATAGCAAAGTGGTATTCCGCTTGTCCTTAAAAAGTTAGAAAACATAAATGCCATGACACCTTCAAAGTTCAAGTGGTTACTTGAAACAAGTAATTTGAGAACAAGTAATAGCATGTCATGAATCAATCAATAATAAATCTTAGGACTGATGCACATTATACTCAGAATGAAAATTATGCTCTCTTAATTGTGCATAAAGTTAGAAGATGATGACTCAACATAAAAGTAAAAGAAAGGCCCTTCACAGAGGGAAGAAGGGATTAACTCACGCGCTAGAACTTTTTTTATTTTGTTAAAATAGAGGTATTAAAAATAATTTTGAGACAGGTGTATGTCTATGTCAACGAATAGAAAACAAACAATACAGTACGTCAGAAGTTAACTAGACTTTACAAGAACGACTCGCATTGAAGGACGTTCTTTATACCGGGGCCAGTAGATCATCCCTCTTCTCTTTTATTTACACAATTATGCTTTAACTGATAAATCAGGGACAAAAAGAGTGAAGAGAATTTATAGTAACCAATTTGAGGCTGGGCACCCCGTTGCCAACTCTTCTATCAATTTGGATACGCGGATGTGCCACTAGTCCTGGTGTGTAAAGTCCAATCAACAAGTGAGATAAAGATCGTCTACCTGCGTCCTCATGAGCTAAAACAGGGGCCAGAACATGTATAATTTTGAAGGTTTTAAAGGTAGCACATGAGAAATTTACTTTGGAGTGGCGGTTAAATACCACATATAGGTAGGTATGATGGACACATTTGGCAAAATTTTGGTTTTTGGTAGTTGGATGCACGAGTAGAGCTCATACTCAGTACATGTGAAGGCTAGAAAAGACTGGGAGCGACAGATTAAGAGATCAATAATGTCCATAATCATGCATAGCGACAAGATCTTATTGATCAAAGCATAAATGATATTACAAGTAAAAAACTAAGTGATCATAGAGGCTAGAGGTGACTGGTTTGTAGTCATAACATGGTGTAAGCATGCTCCAAGTCAACCAAATAAAGAATTCAAAGGAGAATACCAAAATATTATGCTTTGATATGATCAAAATAACTCATGATTTCTTTCAATGGTGCATTAAGCACTCTCAGATGTTTGATACAAGTCATGCTACATCAATAAATACTAAGCATTAAAATAATATCTAGCATGACATGATAAAGTCTAAGCCGACCTCCGCTCCCACCTCGGGTCTCCCACCTCGCATCTCCCCCACTGCCGAAGGCCACTCCGGCCTCGGCGGACACCTCCCACCGCCTGGCCGCTCCAGCTCCGGCGCGGCCATGGCGCCCACCCCCACTCCCCTATCCCCTCCTCCTCCTTCCCCGCGCTCTGGCCACTGTAGAAGCCCCGGCAGCCATGAGGACAGATGGCGCGGTGGGAGGGAGAGCGATTCCGACTGCTCTCCGCGCACGTACCGCGACGTGCTTGCCGGATCCTCGACGAGCGACATCGCGTGTAAAGGTGACGGCACAGGCGGCGACGTGTCGCGGCTGCCCTCGGTGGTGGCGCGCGACGAGCCCTCCAAGGTCGTGTTCGATGCGCTTGACGATTCTGGTGATTCCATTGAGGAGGCTGACCCCAACCAAGCTCTTTGGGAACAACCCAAGCGACAGCAGACGCGCGGGCGCTGCAGTGGGAAGAAGGCGGTGGCAAATACGACGCGCTCCACGCACGATGTCGGTGCCTTTGACGCCTACAACGGCCTCTGTATCCTCTACACGCAGCCTGGGCAGAGCGCCAGGGATTGTGAGATGGGGTCGGTCTTCATCCGGTGCGGGGAAGCAGGCACATGTCCCGGGCATGCTCCGCTCCATACCCGCGCCCCCCGCCGGACGCTAGCGACAAGCCCGCAAGCAAGCGCTCGGCGGGTCGCTCTACGCGCTCAACCCCTGGTGGCCAGCCGCGGCCGGTGCCTCGACCTGTGCAGCATAGGGTGGAAGGTGGCGCGGAGTTGAACGCTAGCCGCGGTATCCCGCGCTCGTCCAGGGCTTTGCAGGGGTAGAGCGGTGCTCAACGGGATGCACGAGCAATCAGGATGGCGTCGAGCTTGCCGGCGTGCTCCCTGGCGGCGCTTCCAAACACAAGTGAGGCTCGGACGGCTCAGCGGCCGCCGGTGGCGCCACCCCCATCACGGCCGATTTCCGCGCCGCCCATGCGTACGGGTGCGGGCTCCTTCATGGGTGATGCGCGGAAGGAACACCAACCGCGCCGGACAACCTCGCCACCGGCATAGTCGCATCGGGCCACCGTCTCCTTCCCACCTTGCCAGCCACCGCCTCCACAGCGGGACGAACAGACGGCGGCTACCTCTCTCCCGCTGGCCCGACGCGACCTACGCGATGATGGTAGGGCTCCACTTTCCACCGCTGGCCTGGTTGCTCTCGGCGGCGAGCTTGCACGGAGGCCGACATGCACGGCATGCATCTTCGCGTGCTCACCGGAGGTGGAGGACGCGGAGTACGCCATGCAGAACGCCCTTGTGGCTATCCCTGTGGGCGAGCGACGGGACATCACCGCGGAGCAGGTGGTGGAGGGCATCAACGCGAATTTTGATCTGCCAACGGTGGTGTTCTCGGTGCACCGCCACCCTGAAGGGACCTTCTTGGTCTACTTCTTCGCTGGAGAGGATCGAAGAATGGTGCTGGATAACGGGTTCATCGATTCTCCCTTCTTTCGGTTGTTGGTTCGCCCCTGGTCGGGTTGCACCGGCGCCACGGCTGGTGCGCTGGAGGTGCACATGAACTTGGAGATCGAAGGAATTCCGACGAATACGTGGAGCACGGCGGCGGCGGAAGCTATCCTCGCTCCCAACTTCTGGGTGGAGAGGCTTGACCCTCTGACACGTTCACGAGCCGACATGGATACCCTTCGCCTCTCGGCATGGTGCCTCTACCCGTCGTTGATCCCTAAGGAGGTGGACTTCCACGTGGTTGAGCCCGGCGAGCTGCCATCTGCGGAGACCATGGCGGCACAAAGCTCAGCGGTCACTGATGCTCGTGTGTTGGTAACCCAAAGAGGAGGGTGTGACGAGCACAACGGTAAGAATTGCCTTCAGTTAGGAACCAAGGTTATCAATCCAGTAGGAGAAAGAGGATCTTCGGAAGGTTGATGCCACTGACGGTGGTGATGGCGCCTCACCGGTGTCAGCAACAATGCGGAACCTGCACACAACACAACCAAAATACTTTGTCCCAACGGTACAGTGATGTTGTCAATCTCACCGGCCTTGCTGAAAATAAAGATTAGAGGTATAGTGTGGAACATGGTGTGTGCTTGTAGTAAGTAAAGAAAACAGAAAATTGTAGAGGTTTGTTTAATAGTGTAGGAAAATGGACCGGGGTTCATAGGTTCACTAGTAGTGTCTCTCCATAAAAGATAGCATGCTGGATGAACAAATTACAGATGGGCACTTTACAAATAAAGGTTGCACCGTAGTGCACATTCATGACATAATGACTACTATGGTATCTAGTGCGGGCATTACAACAATATACATAGACCGTAATCCAACTGCATCTATGACTAATAATCCACCCTCAGGTTATCATCTGAACCCCCTTAGGTATTAAGTTGCAAGCAACAGATAACCGCATTAAGCAATGTGTGTAAAGGAAAGAAATGAATGCACACGCGGGCACTCACACCGCGGTTTTCTCCCTACTAGCAACAACACATCCTCCCCCGTCACGTTTCTGTCACTCGAGCACATGCGAAAAGGAGGCATCAACCCACTATCGAGCATAAATACTCCCTCTTGGATTCACTAGCAACTACTTGACCAGAGCAACCACTAGCAAAGGAAAGCATGCAAGATCACAAATAACATATGCAATAAAGACTATAATCAACTTGGCGTAAGTTGAATATTCATCGGATCCCAGTAAACATAGCACATTAGAATTACATAAGAACAATCTCGATCATGTTAGGCAGCTCACGAGATCTAAACATGGAGGCAATGAGGAGAAGACAACCATCTAGCTAATGCTATGGACCCGTAGTCCAAAGATGAACTACTCACGTATCACTCCGGAGGCAGCCATGGTGATGGAGAGGCCTCCGGTGACGATCTCCTCTCTGCCACGGTGCCGGGAGACAGCTTCAGAACCCCCCTGATCTAGGGTTGACGACGACGGTGGCTGCAGAACTTTTTGGGGATATTTGATAATGTGCTTAGGGTTTTCCATCGAAGGGGAATATATAGGTGAAAGGGCAAAGGCGGTGGAGCCCCGGAGGACCCACACCACCAGCTGGTGCGGCCAAGGGAGGGCGCCACCCGATGGCGTGGGCCCCCTGGTGCCCATCTTCAACTCCTCTTCGGTCTTCTGGATGCTTCCGGGAAAATAGGAACTTCGGGCTTTGTGGGGTCCAATTCCGAGAGGTTTTCCAGAATAACTTTTCTAAAATAGAAAAACAGCAGAAAACAGGGAACTAGCACTTGGCATCTTGTTAATAGGTTAGATCCGGAAAACGTGTAAAAAATGCTATAAAGAAGGGAGAAAACATGTAGCAATTCGCATAATATCATCATGGAGCATTAGAAATTATAGATACGTTGGAGACGTATCAGTCACGCCGCCGCAAGTTGCAACTCTACTGTAACCCCTCCTGGTGCATGTGACAAGCTTCACAGATTTCCGCCGGTCAACTCCGGGCGGTAGAAGCGGAGGTGGCGGGGATGGGCCGACTCCGGGCTAGCAGCTGTCGCGCCACTATGACTACTCACTGGGAGTCCCTGACTCCTTGCCGGTCGGTGGCGGCACCGCCGCATCTGGCTCCGGTGGCATGGGCACGGGAAGCGCTCCTCCCCCCAACGGCTGCAGGGGTGGGCCACAGCAACAAAGCATGGGCTCCACCAGCTCTGTCGCGTCTCGTGGAGGTGCGCGTACCCTGGCCTCGGGTGCGGTTATGGGCGCACTGGCTCCATCGTGTTCTCCGAAGAGCGGAAGGAGACCGGGTCGTAAAGGGAAAAGGGGGCGCATACGTGCCCCATGCCCTGCAGCCGCAACGGATGACGTCGCGGAGACTAACACGGTGCGGCTGTTGAATGGATCCGTTCAAACCGGTGCTAGTGGACCAGCCCGAGGAGCGGGAAACTGCCGCCTACTTTGAGCCACCGCTTTCCAGCGCGGTAGGGGCGAACAAACAGGAAAAAGATAAATGCCCTGCGGACCCCTGTAACACCCCGGTTTTCTATTAACCATCTTTCTCGAGAAATCATGCTTTAGAACCCCTTTATCCACCCTTTAGTGGGTTTATGATATCGATAATCCGGCTTTGTGGTTGCGACCGGCTCGTCGAGACAATCGAAATGGACTATTCATTCGCGAAAAACGGAGTTCGCATGCATGTGTTATGGTATTTCGTAAATTGTATGGTTTAAATTAAAAAAGAAACTGCCTTAACCCTTCCTCCACCGTGACTTATCCATGTCCAACACCAGAGCAGCCCCCTTCCTTTTTTCTTCCTCCCACGAGCCTGTCCCATCCTTTTCCATGGCGCATCCTCCCTCCATGCTCCCTTCCTGTTCCCTTTCCCCTTGATCCCTTGCAGCAGCCCACGTCCTACCCTCTCTCAGGTGCAGTCTTTGGACCTGTTCTTGAGAAGGAAGAAGAGGAGGCGCATCCTCCCTCCATGCTCCCTTCCTCTTCCCTTTCCCCTTGATCCCTTGCAGCAGCCCACGTCCTACCCTCTCTCAGGTGCAGTCTTTGGACCTGTTCTTGAGAAGGAAGAAGAGGAGAGAAGATCAAGAAGAAGACAAGGGAGAAGAACAAGAACCAGAGGAGGAAGTGAAGACCCCCAACTTCCTGTTCGATTTCCTTTTTTCTGGTATCAAGAGTGAGTTCCCCAACCCTCCATGACCCTCTCAGCTTCTGTAGATGATGATACCTAGGTTCCTAAGGAAGGGGTGCAGCAGTCCCTTTTGGGAGTAGGGCAAGAATCTGTTTTATTTCCGTTTCTGGGCAACCTGATTCAGAGATGACCAGTTTCGAGTACCCAGATGAAAAAATTAGATGGGCATCCTGAAGTATGTTTTGTACCTATCGTCCCCACGATGATTTTGAGTGGTTAAACACTTCCATCGGAGTTGTAGAACTCCAGATACATCAGTTTCTTTGCAGCAGTCCGAAATTTCAGAAACAGTGAAAAGTAGTGTTTTCACGTGGGTTTTAGGAGCCTTCATAATTCATCTAAATGAGTGTGTTGTTCACTTCTAGCTGTTATATGATGCATAGCTTCTAACACAAAAGTATTTACTCAATTTCCATGAGTATTCTTGTTCCTATGGATTTCCAAAAGTGCCTACTTGTTATTCTGAATTCTGGAAACAGCAGAGTGGTTTTTGCTAGATATGAATTTTATAACTTCATATTTTCAGTTCCAATGTTTGGAGTTGTTTGTAGTTAAGTTCTTTATGAATCCATAGCAATATTATTTGCATGTTTCTGAATTTCCTAGCCCGATCTATGAATTCTTTCATGAAGGGGCAGCAAATGGGTTGCTCTCCCGGGTTGCGATCAGGACCGTTTATGTATTTCCTGTATATGTCTCATTTTGGTGCAATGCTTGAAATTTGTGTATGTGCTCCTACAGAAGGTTGCAACACAAATACACCGGAGGTAGCCTCGCACCACCTCCGTCACAACGGTTGAGGCGAGTACACTGGGCATCAACCGGCTAAATTGCTCTCTTTACATTATGTTCACGTTCCTGTTATTTCTTTACATTCCTGAAAAGGTGGGCATGTCATTCCCTAGCGTGTACATTCCAATACACCATACCACTAGTATGTTATAGGGATTGGATCTTCTTGGTTTTTCGAGATAAAATTCCATTATGAGCGAACCTCCCCATTCCAAGGAATGTTCCTCGCTTTGCGAGTATTTGGTCCTTCGGGTCCAACCTCATATGGTCCTCTCACATGGTGAGGGATGGAAAGGAGTGCGGTGAGACGTCGTCCCTCCTCAGCTTGCCGGCAAAAGCTCAGAGCCAAGTCACGGTCTTATTTCGTTTCATTATTCCTTCGTGTGCATATGTTCCATTCCAAGCATGGAAGATTTGATATTACATTCAGTTTATTTCTAGCGTGGTTTCCGTTCATATTCTTAATTTCCAATGTTCCATGCTTATGTTGTGTACTTGCTGAGTCTTTCGACTCACCCCGTGTGGGCCTTATTTCAGGTACTTCACTGTGATGCTTTGCAAGTATGCTAAAAGGGCGTAGCTCTCATGGATGTGCATTCACGGATTTCACCACCCTTTCCATATCTAGCTCAAACTCACTTACTTCAGTTCATGTTTCCTGGTAGCTCGGTCTAGTTGTGTACATCACATGTTTTAGATTGTGTTCTTGCCCAACTTATTACTCTACAAGGTGGGCTGGAGTTTACTAATTCCCACCTTTTGTCTGTGTGCTTGGAACTTGAGGTTTCCATGTTCTGGTGTAGAATGTTGGTTTGTGGCTCTGCCACTTAGCTCTACTAGTGTTGTATGAGCATTTCCGTATGTTTCCGCTGTTGTTTCTCATAGTTATATCCTCTGTTTTCATTTGCCTGTCGTGGATTCCCTTTCGTACAAGAGAGGTGCTGTCGGATTTTCCCCGATAGAATGTTAGTGTGGGTTGTTTCGTGGTAACATTCCTTCTTACTAGGAGGGTTTTTATAGTTGGTATCAGTTAAGCTCTAACTTTGCTATACATGTGTAAGCCTGTGTACCAAAGAAAGATCCGAGGACCTTTGTCATGCTTGTTTGTTTGATTTCATTGATTGCTTGTTAATGTACAAGGAAAATCAAATTGACGAGGACGTCAGTTTTGTTGGGGTTGGGTGAAATATCCCAGTTCTCCTACTAGTATGTTATTAGGATGTCAAATAAAACTTGCATAGATGGTTAAACAACATAAAAATTGACACACTGGTGCACAATAGGAACGAATTATTTCAGTTACAATCTTTGTCTTGTGTGCATCGATTGCTTGTTGTGCTTTACCAATGCATATTAAGCAGTCTTGTGTTTGAGTAGTACTCGTTTCTGGGTTTCTTGGTTTTTTTTCGATCTTAATTCAGTGTCAAGTATGAGTTCTTACTTCATTTACTTATCTATGTTCTACCTTTCTATTTCCTTTCCTTGACTGGACACCTGCTTGTGTTCCATAGATGCCAAGGGGTAAAGGCGGTAGAAACCGAGATCCTTCTGCCCGGGCAGCTGTTGCTAATGCTAACCCCCCACGTCGAGGACGCAAGCGTGCCAAACCTGTAGATAAGGAGAGTGGTGAGGAATCAGTGGCAGCTCCTGAAGTTGTTGGTGGTGAGGCTCCACCGCCACCACCTCCTGAAGTTGTTGGTGCTGAGGCTCCACCGCCACCAGCTGAGTGGCATGAGCTAATGCAAGAACTCCATAGACTCCGTGAGCAAGCTCAAGCCCGTGCCACGGCTCCTGCACCCGCCATTGTCCAGGGCATGATGAATGAGCAAATCAATCCTCTTCTCACTTGGTCTATGGTGCACTCCGACACCTTCAATGGGACTGGTTCTCCCGTTGTGGCGGCTGACTGGTTGCGCATCATGGAACGACGCCTGGAGGTCATGCAAGTGCATCCAGACCAGAAGGTGATGTTTGCTGCCATTCAGCTGAAGGGTAATGCAGACATCTGGTGGGAGATTGTTCGTTCCTCTCTACCACCTGCGCATGCTACACCCACTTGGGAGTTCTTTCGAACACAGTTCATTGAGAAGTATTATCCAGCCTCCTATGTCGAGAGAATGGGGAATGCACTCATCAAGTTAAAGCAAGGAAATAGAACCATCCAGGACTATGAAACAGAGTTCAACGACATCGTTCGCTTTGTGCTGACGGTGGTTAATGATGACAAGGAGAAGGCTAGGAGGTTCAAGAATGGGCTAGAGCAGCAGTACCGTGTTGTGCTTAGTGCTGCTGGGTCCTCCACCTTTGTGTCCTTGGTCGAGAAAGCCAAAAAGATTGAGTTTGAGCTTCAGAATGGCTCGCCTTATCTGGTGACACCTTCCCTACAGGGTGGCCCTAGTAACTTCTCCACTACTGGCGGCAACCAGAAGTGAGACCACGGTGATGGTGGGAAGCCTTGTTATAGTTTCGGGAAGAAATCCAAGACTGTGCAAGTTCCTTCCCAATCCTTCAAGCAGAAGGTGCAGAAGGCCTCACCCTCCACTGGACCATGTGTGCTTTACCGTCCAATGGCCAGGGCAAGGGATGATGTGCTTCAAGTGTGGCGAAGGCCATAGAGCCGATGAGTGCAATTGGTCTGGCATTTGCAATGGCTGTCACAGAAGTGGTCACATGGAGCGGGTTTGTAAGTCAAACCCTGATAGCATTATCAAGTGGCAAACTGTGTCTTCTCAAGCCGACTCTTCATCTGCACCTGGATCTTCACATGGATCTGGATCTTCACATGGATCTGTTCAAGCAATGAAGAATGCTCATGCTCCCTCTTATCCATATGTACCATTGGGACCTCCTTCTCAAGGATATTACTGGCCACCAACTTTCACAATGCCACCAAATTATCCAGCACCTCACGTTCCTCCAACCGTGCCTCAAATTGGTGCTCCACCTGCACCATCTTGCCAGAGCTATTATACGCTCCCCTCATCGTCCTCGGCTGGGCGTCCAGATGTGGTGACAGGTACTCTACCTGTAAACTCAGTTGAAGCTATAGTACTGTTTGATTCTGGTTCTAGTTTCTCATTTTTATCGCTAGACTTTGCGAATCGGGCAAACATGTCTAGACAAGAAATCTCTCAGCCAGTGAGTGTTAGTTCTCCGGGTGGACTCCTTTCATGTCGCACCGTGTGTCCTAGCTGTGATATTTCCATTGGGGATGAAGACTTCATTGCAAATTTATTCGTTCTCCAGTTCCAGCCTTTTGATGTCATTCTTGGCATGGACTGGTTACAAAATTACAAGGCGGTGATTTCTTGCTTTTGGAGAATTATCACCCTTGACTCCCCCTCGGGGAAAGAATGTGTCTACCAAGCTAGTGCACCTCCCCGATCCTTGTCAGTGTTGGCCAGTCTCTTTCCAGGCCAGCCATCTCCAAAGAGTGGGATATTATGGACTCTTCTTGGGAAGCCAAGTACCCCACTATGCCTCCAAAAGATTCCAGTAGTGTGTGACTATCCCGATGTCTTCCCAGATGAGTTTCCAGGAATGCCTCCAGAGCGGGACACTGAGTTCTGTATTGATCTAATTCCTGGCACTCAGCCTATTTCAATAGCACCATATCGTTTGGCTCGACCCTTCCAGGAAGAGCTTAAGAATCAATTAGACGACCTTCTCTCCAAGGGATTAGTTCGGAAGAGCGTGTCTGAATGGGGCGCACCTGTGCTCTTTACGGCTAAGAAAGATCTCACTTGGCGCATGTGTATTGATTATCGTGGCCTCAACCGAGTGACCATCAAGAACAAGTATCCACTTCCCCGCATCGAGGACCTATTCGATCAATTGAAGGGAGCTAATGTCTTCTCCAAGATCGACTTGCAATCTAGCTATAATCAAATTCGAGTTCGAGAGCAAGACATTAAGAAGACTGCTTTCTCCACTAGGTATGGGCATTATGAATTCAAGGTCATGTATTTGGTCTGACGAATGCCCCAGCCTGCTTCATGGAGACAATGAATAGCATGTTTCACCCTTATCTCGATAACTTCGTGGTCGTCTTCATTGATGACATTCTTATCTATTCCAAGACAGAGGAAGATCATGGCCGACATCTTAGAAACGTCCTTGAAACCTTGCGACAACACAAGTTCTATGCCAAGTTGAAGAAGTGTGAATTCTGGATTTCAGAAGCTGGCTTCCTAGGTCACGTGATCAACCAACATGGCATATCTGTTGACCCAAGCAAAATTTCCACCGTGGTTAACTGGGAAAGGCCAACTAATGTTAAGGAAGTAAGGAGCTTCCTAGGCTTTGCCGGTTACTACTGTCGGTTTGTGAAGAATTTCTCCACCATTGCCAAGCCATTGACCAAGCTAACACAAGTCAATACCAAATTTCATTGGGATGAGGCCTGTGAGAAGAGTTTCTCTTATCTCAAGGAGCGATTGGTGACTGCTCCAATCTTGTCATTACCTGAACCAGGTAAACGTTTTGCAGTATATTCAGACGCATCCCAACTTGGACTTGGTTGTGTGCTCATTCAGGATGACAAGGTCATTGCCTATGCCTCTCGGCAGTTGAAGCCTCATGAGCAAAATTATCCAACCCATGATCTAGAGTTGGCCGCAATCATTCATGCTCTCAAAATATGGAGAAATCATCTTTATGGCGAGGCGTGTGATATGTATACTGATCACAAAAGCCTCAAGTACATCTTCACTCAAAAGGAGTTGAATCTCAGGCAGAGAAGGTGGTTGGAGCTGATCAAGGATTATGATCTGACAATCCACTACAAACTCGGCCGAGCCAATGTGGTGGCCGATGCTTTGAGCCGCAAGGTAGTTTCTCCTATTGTGGCTACACTCCCATCCGAGCTAGAGAAGATGGATATTTCCTTTTGTTATGCGGGCACTGCTCAAGCAGAAATCCAAATGACCCTTGAGTCTGATATTGTGGAGCGCATTAGGCAAGCACAGGAACACGATCGATTACTAATGCAAGCTGATAGGCGTGTACGTGAAGGAAGAGTAGGTCCATTCACCATTGATGGTAATGGAGTTGTGCGATTTCAAGGTCGCCTGTGTATCCCGCAAAAGGCTCGGGTGAAAGAGGATATCCTCAAAGAAGGCCATCGCACTCCTTACACAGTACATCCCGGTGAGACCAAGATGTATCATGATCTAAAGCAAAGTTTCTGGTAGAAGCGGATGAAAGTCGATGTGGCTAAGTATGTGTCTTCATGTGGTGTTTGCCAACGAGTCAAGGCCGGACATAAAAGCCCTGCTGGGAAGCTGCAATCACTAGAGGTTCCGAAATGGCCATGGGAAGATATCACCATGGACTTCGTCATTGGCCTACCTCGCACTCCACGAGGGAAGGACGCCATTTGGGTTGTTGTGGATCGTCTGAGCAAGTCTGCACACTTCATTCCAATTCGTACGACAAATTCAGCTAGTGATTTAGCTCCAGTCTACACACATGAGATTATTCGTCTCCATGGTGTGACTAAAACAATCATCTCTGACTGTGATGCCAAGTTCACTTCCAAGTTCTGGAAGAGTTTGCAAAATGCCTTGGGAACCGAGATCCGGTTCAGCACAACTTTTCACCCTCAGACTGATGGTCAGTCCGAGCGAACAATTCAAACCTTGGAAGACCTGCTACGCACATGTGCTCTATCATGGCAGGGTACCTGGGAGGATCACTTGCCTCTTGTGGAGTTTGCCTATAACAACAGTTATCATACAAGTATCCAGGCGGCACCCTTCGAGGTCCTCTATGGCCGAAGGTGTAGGTCACCTATCTGTTGGGACTCGGTAGGCGAGCGGGCAGTTCTTGGACCGGATTGGGTTCAACAAACCGTTGATCGTGTCGCAGAGATACGTCAGAACATGCTTACCGCACAAAGCAGACAGAAGAGCTATGCCGATGTCAGACGGCGGGCTCTGGAATTTCAAGTGGGTGACCAAGTTCTTCTTAAAGTGTCACCTACTAAAGAAATTGTCAGATTTGGTACCAAGGGCAAGCTTAGTCCTCGATATGTTGGACCATTTCCCGTGGTTGCTCGAGTTGGGAAGATTTCTTACCGCCTCGATTTACCACCATCAATGCGCGGAGTGCACAATGTCTTCCATGTTTCCATGCTTCAGAAGTATCTTGAAGACTCAGAACATCTCATTCTTTCCGAACCAGTCACCATCGAGCAAGATCTTACACTTGAATCTCGTCCTTTGAAGATTCTTGATGATTCCGAACGTGTCTTGAGGTACCGAAAACTCAAATATGTGAAGGTTTTGTGGACAAATCAAACGGAGCGAGAAGCGACTTGGGAACTCGAGTCCCAAATGCGCGAAAAGTACCCAGAATTGTTCTCTGGTGGTATGTTCTAAACCTTAAAATCTTCTCATTCTGTTCTATGTTCTGTGTTAATCGACCTTAGTGGTTCAGGGATAGGAGAACTCGGGGCGAGTTCCAGATAAGGTGGTGAGACTGTAACACCCCGGTTTTCTATTAACCATCTTTCTCGAGAAATCATGCTTTAGAACCCCTTTATCCACCCTTTAGTGGGTTTATGATATCGATAATCCGACTTTGTGGTTGCGACCGGCTCGTCGAGACAATCGAAATGGACTATTCATTCGCGAAAAACGGAGTTCGCATGCATGTGTTATGGTATTTCCTTGTCCAATGGAGAAGATTAAAATGGTATTTCGCAAATTGTATGGTTTAAATTAAAAAAGAAACTGCCTTAACCCTTCCTCCACCGTGACTTATCCATGTCCAACACCAGAGCAGCCCCCTTCCTTTTTTCTTCCTCCCACGAGCCTGTCCCATCCTTTTCCATGGCGCATCCTCCCTCCATGCTCCCTTCCTCTTCCCTTTCCCCTTGATCCCTTGCAGCAGCCCACGTCCTACCCTCTCTCAGGTGCAGTCTTTGGACCTGTTCTTGAGAAGGAAGAAGAGGAGGCGCATCCTCCCTCCATGCTCTCTTCCTCTTCCCTTTCCCCTTGATCCCTTGCAGCAGCCCACGTCCTACCCTCTCTCAGGTGCAGTCTTTGGACCTGTTCTTGAGAAGGAAGAAGAGGAGAGAAGATCAAGAAGAAGACAAGGGAGAAGAACAAGAACCAGAGGAGGAAGTGAAGACCCCCAACTTCCTGTTCGATTTCCTTTTTTCTGGTATCAAGAGTGAGTTCCCCAACCCTCCATGACCCTCTCAGCTTCTGTAGATGATGATACCTAGGTTCCTAAGGAAGCGGTGCAGCAGTCCCTTTTGGGAGTAGGGCAAGAATTTGTTTTATTTCCGTTTCTGGGCAACCTGATTCAGAGATGACCAGTTTCGAGTGCCCAGATGAAAAAATTAGATAGGCATCCTGAAGTATGTTTTGTACCTATCGTCCCCACGATGATTTTGAGTGGTTAAACACTTCCATCGGAGTTGTAGAACTCCAGATACATCAGTTTCTTTGCAGCAGTCCGAAATTTCAGAAACAGTGAAAAGTAGTGTTTTCACGTGGGTTTTAGGAGCCTTCATAATTCATCTAAATGTGTGTGTTGTTCACTTCTAGCTGTTATGTGATGCATAGCTTCTAACACAAAAGGATTTACTCAATTTCCATGAGTATTCTTGTTCCTATGGATTTCCAAAAGTGCCTACTTGTTATTCTGAATTCTGGAAACAGCAGAGTGGTTTTTGCTAGATATGAATTTTATAACTTCATATTTTCAGTTCCAATGTTTGGAGTTGTTTGTAGTTAAGTTCTTTATGAATCCATAGCAATATTATTTGCATGTTTCTGAATTTCCTAGCCCGATCTATGAATTCTTTCGTGAAGGGGCAGCAAATGGGTTGCTCTCCCGGGTTGCGATCAGAACCGTTTATGTATTTCCTGTATATGTCTTATTTTGGTGCAATGCTTGAAATTTGTGTATGTGCTCCTACAGCAGGTTGCAACACAAATACACCGGAGGTAGCCTCGCACCACCTCCGTCACAACGGTTGAGGCATCAACCGGCTAAATTGCTCTCTTTACATTATGTCCACGTTCCTGTTATTTCTTTACATTCCTGAAAAGGTGGGCATGTCATTCCCTAGCGTGTACATTCCAATACACCATAACACTATTATGTTATAGGGATTGGATCTTCTTGGTTTTTCGAGATAAAATTCCATTATGAGCGAACCTCCCCATTCCAAGGAATGTTCCTCGCTTTGCGAGTATTTGGTCCTTCGGGTCCAACCTCATATGGTCCTCTCACATGGTGAGGGATGGAAAGGAGTGCGGTGAGACGCCGCCCCTCCTCAGCTTGCCGGCTAAAGCTCAGAGCCAAGTCACGGTCTTATTTCGTTTCATTATTCCTTCGTGTGCATATGTGCCATTCCAAGCATGGAAGATTTGATATTACATTCAGTTTATTTCCAGCGTGGTTTCCGTTCATATTCTTAATTTCCAATGTTCCATGCTTATGTTGTGTAGTTGCTGAGTCTTTCGACTCACCCCGTGTGGGCCTTATTTCAGGTACTTCACTGTGATGCTTTGCAAGTATGCTAAAAGGGCGTAGCTCTCATGGATGTGCACTCACGGATTTCACCACCGTTTCCATATCTAGCTCAAATTCACTTACTTCAGTTCATGTTTCCTGGTAGCTCGGTCTAGTTGTGTACATCACATGTTTTAGATTGTGTTCTTGCCCAACTTATTACTCTACAAGGTGGGCTGGAGTTTACTAATTCCCACCTTTTGTCTGTGTGCTTGGAACTTGAGGTTTCCATGTTCTGGTGTAGAATGTTGGTTTGTGGCTCTGCCACTTAGCTCTACTAGTGTTGTATGAGCATTTCCGTATGTTTCCGCTGTTGTTTCTCATAGTTATATCCTCTGTTTTCATTTGCCTGTCGTGGATTCCCTTTCGTACAAGAGAGGTGCTGTCGGATTTTCCCCGATTGAATGTTAGTGTGGGTTGTTTCGTGGTAACATTCCTTCTTACTAGGAGGGGTGTTATAACCCCACCCTGGCCGCGGTCTCCCTCCCTTGTGTCTCCCCGATCGCTACTCCGGTTGATGGAACCGTGAGATGCACGCTAAGGGCAGAGGATGGGCCAAGGCCACGACAAGATGGGCTATTGGGCCTGGACGCCTTTCGGCCTGTACCGGCTGAGGAGGTCGTCACTGCGCTAGTGAGGCCCACACTGCTAGTGTTGGGCGTGGCCCAGGATGTTGGTGTGTCGGCCCATGACGGTGGGGTCCTCAGCCCAGCTTGGCCAAACTGTTCTCGGGACACGCCGGTGGAGGGACCCACCTCTAGGGACGACGAGGAGCTTGACGAGGAGATCGAAGTCGATTCTCCTCCGATGATTGGTGCAACCTCCTAGGCTGGGGACGCGAGTGGTGTTGTGTTTTCCACACGGTACGCCACCCCCACCGGTGGTGTTTGCGCGGCCTTGCCATGCATCGACGATATTGACGGTGAATGCTACGGGTGCGGCAAGGCCACGTACGCTCGGGGAGTTCCTCTACGCAACTAAGGTGAGCCCCGGTGCACTGCTTGATGCCCCTGCATTTCACTGATGGCTGATGGCCATGGACTTTCGCCCACAACGGAGTTCGAGGATCGCGAGGTAGCCTGGTGGAGGTACGAACACGGAAATGCGCGCCGTGCACAACCTCATGAGGAAGCTTGGACTGATCGAGGAGGATGAGGCGTCTTCCGAGGAGGCTTTGGAAGCATACCACAAGATGTTTGAGATGCCTCTAACCAAGGATATGATAAAGGCGGTGGGAGAGCTCTACGGGTGGTCTCTTTCAACGTCGAGAGGGTGTTATCCGCCGTCAGGGGGCACAACGGGTGGTCGCCTCATCGAGGCTTGACCATCAGGACCTCCTCCTCCTCGGCTATAAAGACGTTCCTATGTCTTACGAACCTAAGGTGATGGTGTGTAACGTGCGTGACCTTAACGACCGCACACGACGTACAGGTGTTAGGAGTGTAGCTGATATGACGGGTGCGTCGATTGTGTGTTTACAGGAGACCAAGCTATTGTAATGGAGACTCTAGGTGCGGATTTTGACGGTTACTTGTACTTGCCGGCGACTGGTGCTAGAGGTGGGATCATCGTGGCATGGATCAGTAGGGTGGTGAGGCTAGACAATGCTCACATTGATACCAACAGTGTAACGGCGTGGGTGTCCCCCCCTGACGGTGCGCCTGGGTGGTGGCTAACCTCCGTCTACGGACCACAGGAGGAGGCCGACAAGGTCGCCTTCCTAAACGAGCTGCGTTTGATACGTGCTTCCCGCCCCGGACCTTGGGCCCTTTGCGGAGATTTTGACCTGATCTATCTCTATGAGGACAAAAACAACGGCAACCTGAACAAACTGATGATGGGTCACTTCAGACGCTTCCTGAACGACTGCGTGCTAGAGGAGATCTATCTCCATGGACGACTCTACACATGGTCGAACGAGCGGACATCTCCTACCCTGGTGAGTCTCGATAGGGTGTTCGCCACTTCAGACTAGGAGGAACTCCTCAACAGTTGCTCCTTGCAGTGCTTGGCAACCGTTCTGGCGGACTGATGCGCGTGTAACACACGTTCATTAGGAGACCCCAAGAGGAAGGTATGAAGAGCACAGTAGTAAGTTTCCCTCATAAAGAAACCAAGGTTGAATCGACCAGTAGGAGGAAAAAGCAAGTTCCGAAGGTTGATGCAGCTGAGAAGGCAGGGCGCACTACCGGTTCAGCAACAACATAGAACCTACACAACACAATCAAATCACTTTGCCCCAATGAAGCAGTGAGGTTGTCAATCTCACCGGTATTGCTGAACACAAAGAGGTTAGATGTATGGTGTGGAAAATAGTATGAGAATGATATGAAAACAATAGTAGCAGTGTGAAAACAGTAAATGCAGTGGTTGTATTACCAGTATGAGGAAATGGACCGGGTTCCACAGTTCACTAGTGGTGTCTCTCCATAGAAAATAAATAACATGTGTGGTTAACAAATTACAGCTGGGCAATTGATATAAATAAAGTCTGCACCGTGGTGCATATGCAAGACATAAATATTAGTATGTGATTCATGCGGACATTACAACAAAATACATAGACCATCATCCAACTGCATCTATGACTAATAATCCACCTTTCGAATATCATCCGAACAAACATTGGGTATTAAGTTGCAAGCAACAGATAATCATAGTAAGCAAAGTGTGTAATGTAAACAATATAAATGGAATAAACATTGTTGTTTTCTCCCTAATGGCAACATCACATCCTCCATCCGTCACGTATCTGTCACTCGAACACAGATGCATAGGAGGCATGAACCCACTATCGAGCATAAATACTCTCTTTTGGAGTTACTAGCATCTACTTGTCCAGGGCATCTTATAATAACGGAGAGCATGCAAGATCATAATTAACATATGTGAAGATAACATGAGATATTGATAATAAGAAGACCTATCATTCAACATTCATCGGATCCCAGCAAACACAACATGTAGCATTACAATAGGATGATCTCGATCATGTAAGGCAACTCACAAGATCTAAACATGAGGGATAAAGTGGAGGAGACAACCATCTAGATACTTTTATGGACCCGTAGTCCAGGAATGAACTAGTCACGCATCACTTCGGAGGAGGGCATGGTGGTGTAGACCCCTCCAGTGATGAATTTCCCTCCCGAGAGGATGTCGGGGAGAGCTCCAGAACCCTCCCGATCTCGGGTTGATGATGACGACATCCTCGGGTGTTTCTCGGGAAAAAGTGGTATATTTGTAGGGTTCACGTATCGGGAGGAATTATTAGGCGAAAGGGCGATGGCGGTGGACGCCCGAGGGGCCCACACCACCCCATGGCGCGGCAGGGGGCGCCGCCCTATGGTGTGCCCCTCATGTGGCCCCTCTCTGGGCCTGTTCGGGACTCCATGGAACCTTCAGGATTTCTAAGACTTCCGGGCTTCGAATTTTCCAATTCCGCGAATATGTCAAGAACAACTTTTCTGAAACTAAAAACTAAAAACAGCAGAAAACAGGGAACTGGCTCAGTGGCATCTTGTCAATAGGTTATTCTCGGAAATCAATAAATTGACATAAAGTGTATAGAAAACATTTAGCAAATAACATGAAAACAACATGGACCATCAGAAATTAAGGATACGTTTATGACGTATCACGGACCACTGTCCTCTCCTCCTCGACTTCACCACTCTGGCGTTGGGTCGGAGGAGATTCAAGTTCGAGTCTTTCTGGCAGAAGTTGGATGGCTTCAGTGAGGTGGTTGAGGCTTCTTGGGGGGAGATCGATGGGGACCCGGACCCTTTCCGGTGAATCACGGCTAAGCTAAAGCGCACGGCTCGCAAGATCATGTGGTGGAGCGACAAACAGGTTGGGTATATTAGACTGCAGCTGATGACAACGCAGGAGGTGGTCCTGAGGTTGGATATCACCAAGGAGTCCCGCCAGCTTTCTGATGACGAGCGTAGTCTTCGAGCCCATCTCAAGAGGTCTTACCCCGGTATGGCATGCTGGAGCGACCGATGGCCTGCCAGAGGGCCAAGATTGCGTGGCTCGGGGAGAGGGATGCGAACACGACCTTCTTCCACCAGCACGCGACCCATCATAGACGGAAGAACATGATCCATAGCCTTCATGTCGATGGCGCGGTCATTTCGGACCATGCTACCATGGCAGAGGCCTCATTTGAACACTTCAAGGGCCTGTTGGTTCCTCAGTGGACCGCGATTTTTCGCTTGACCTCGACTTCCTAGGCACACATGCTGAGGACCTTTCCGAGTTGGAGGCGGCTTTAACGGAGGAGGAGATCTGGGAGGTGGTGAGGCAACTACCCCATGGGAAGGCGCCGGGACCGGATGGATTCACTGCTGAGTTCGTCCAACGGTGTTCAGGTACGGTGAAGGGCGATTTCATGGCGGCCTTCAATAAGCTCTTCACTATGTGTGGACGTGGCTTTCAGGGCTTGAACCAGGCTCTACTGATCCTGTTGCCGAAACACCCGGATGCCACCGCCTTAGGTGACTACCGCTTGATCAGCCTCATCGATATCGTCGCCAAGTTGGTGGCGAAGACCTTGGAGACTACACTTGCACCTAGGGTGGGGTCACTGGTTGATAGAAACCAGTGCGCCTTTATCCCAAAACGTTGTATACATGATAATTTCATGTTGGTGCAATAACCCGCTAGATTCCTGCATAGGCGGAAGGAACCAAGTGTGATATTGAAGCTAGATATCGCCCGAGCTTTTGAGTCAGTTTCCTCGGGATTCCTCTTCGAGATCCTCCTGAAATTGGGCTTTGGACCAAGATTCCGCGAGATGGTCACGATACTTTTGTCCACGGCGAGCACGAGGGTGATGCTGAATAGTGAACCAGGCCCCTCCATATGGCATCGGCGGGGTCTGAGACAAGGTGACCCTTTGTCACCTACGTTGTTCGTGTTAGTGATGAGCACAATGAACCGGGTGCTGGCTAAGGCCATTGAGCTAGGGGTGTTGCGGCAACTCGCACGGTGAGAGCTGGTGACGTCAGTATCACTATGCACGGATGATGTTGTGGTCCAGATGAGACAGAACTATGCGATGTCCGTGCGATTCTCGATCTCTTTCGGCACGCATTAGTGAAGGGGTCGTTGCATAGAAAACAAAAAAATTCGTACGCGGGAGACACCCGAAAGGCCAAGATCTAATCTAGGAGACGAAGTGCAACGGGCAACAAGAGGGTTAAGGAGAACACATACCCTCATAGACACAAAGAGTTAAGAGATCAAATCTCGTTGTTGGCGTAGTCGTACTCACATCGATCCCGAAAGCGAGAAGATGTGCACGGCAATCCGGCGGTGCCTCCATGATCGGTCACACGTACGGTTGATGACGACCTCCGTTCCCTCGATCCAGCGGGGCGCGGAAGTAGAGGATCCCTCAGAACTCCAACAGCACGACGGCGTGGTGGTGAAGAAGAATCCCACGGTCAGGGCTTCGCCAAGCCGGAGACCATGGAATTGAGCAGCGGGTGGAGAGGACTTGAGGTGGGCAAGTGTGTGGAGGAGGGAAAGCTCTCACCCTCCTTTTATAGGGGAAGAGGAGGCAGCCAAGGGGTGGGTGCGGACAGCCCATGGTGGTGCCCCCACCTCTTCCCTCATCATGCGAGTGGACACTCCACTCACACCCACTCATTTTCCCATTATTTCCCACTTGGAAAATCCAAAGGTTTTCCTTTGATAAATAAATAAAACATTTTTATTTCTTTATTTATATTTGTTAATTCCATTAACAAACATTTTCATATAGCACCTTGAATCATTTTTTAATTCTATTAACAACCATTCGACAAAAACTCCTTGAACTATTTCAATTTTCCCCGAAACAATTTCGGTGCTGCCCAAAACATTCTTCGATATTCCGTATCCTCTCAAACGCATCATCGAACCTTAAGTGTGTCACCCTACGGTTCGCGAATAAGATAGACATGATTGAGACTCCTCTCCGCTTAATAATCAACAGCGGGATCTAGAGATCCGTGATGACTCCTATATATTCAACAATGACTCTCGTGATCGTGTGAACCATCAACTTCGTGAATTATTTCCTTTGTCTCGCGATATTTTACTTGTCCGAGATTCGATCATTGGTATCAACCATACCTTGTTAAATCTCGTTACCGACAAGTACTCTTTTCTCGTTCCCATTATATAACATCCTTGTGATCATATCACATGCGTGCAAGCGGTGTCGATGTGATATCACCGAGAGGGCCCAGAGTATATCTCTCCGTCATTTTGGATGGACAAATCCCACTCTTGATCCATGATCCTCAATTAATACTTCCGAATACCTAACGACACCTTTATAGTCACCCTGTTACGGTGTGACGTTTGATGCCATCAAAGCACCCTTCCGGTATCAGTGATTGACATGATCTCATGGTCTAAGTAATAAGTTACTTTGTATGTTTGATATTACAATGTAAACTTAATGACTTGATCGCATTTCTATATTCACTTTGGGTATATGTTCATCACATCATTCTTCTAATGACATGACCCCGTTATTAACAACATCCAATGTTCATGATCAGGAAACCTTGATCATCTATTAATCAACAAGCTAGTTAAAAGAGAGACTTTACTAGGAACCATTCTTTGTTTATTAAACACATATGTATCAACGTTTCCGGTTAATATAATTCTAGCATGAGAAATAAACATTCATCATAAACAAGGAATAAGATTATAACCATTTCATTATTGCCTCTCGGGCATATTCCCTTCAATTAGGGCTGCACACCAACTTTGCGAAGTGTTCGGTCTCACTGAAAGCCTGCTCCGATGAAGAGGCCATTACTGGTGATGGTACTATGGAGTGCCAATTGGCACCTTTCCCGGTGAAGTACATTGGCATCCCCCTCTCGGTGATGCGGCTTCCGGGCGTGGCCTTACAACCGCTGGTGAACCGGTTGGCGGACAAACTACCGTCTTGGAAAGCTGCCATGATGCCCAAGGCGGGATGATTGGCGCTTATTCATTCGGTGCTTGCGGCGATCCCGCTGCCTCAACAGGAAAGTACTGAAACAGGTGAACAAACTCATGCGCGGGTTCCTTTGGACTGGCAGTCAATAGGCCAACGGTTTCCACTGCCATGTGAACTGGGATAGGGTATGCCGACCTTTAAAGCTCGGAGGGTTGGGGATCCCTGACCTGGCACTGACATCCATCAGCCTGAGGGTTAGATGGCTGTGGAGGATGCGCATTGACTCCTTGAGCGGGATCGACATGCAGTTCTCCGAGGTGGATAAGTAGGTCTTTGACACCTCCACCTACATGGTGGTGGGTGATGGGACCTCCACACTCTTCTGGGTGGACAAGTGGTTAGATGGGAAGTACATTAGGGAGGTTGAGCCAGACCTTTTCGCGCTCATACCCAAGAGGCGTAGGAAGCGGCGCATGGTGTATCATGCGCTAGTTGAGCAAAGTTGGATCACCGCTATCACAGGCGCCCTAAGCCCGCTCGCCCTCTAACATTACGTCCAACTCTGGATCCAACTGCAGGGTGTCCACCTATTGACGACGGCACATAGGATTCTCTGGCGATGGACAACCAAGACACCTCCCAATCATGCTACAACATCCTTTTCGAGGGATCGCTGCCGAGGGTGAGATTCTTCATTTGGCTAGCACGCGAAGAAAAGTGTTGGATGGGTGAGCGACTTGCGAGGCGTGGCCTCCCCCACGTAGCGCACTGCCCTCTATGCGACCAGGAAGTTGAGACGGCAACGCACATCCTTACTGGTTTGTCCTTCTCTCGGACGATTTGGCACGAGGTGCTATCATGGATTCGATCTACCTCGAACCTTCCGACGGGTGAGGACATCTTCACAGATAGGTGGGCAAGGGCGCTGCGAGCAACCCCTCGTTTGCAGCATAGTGGCACCTCGTCGCTGATCATGCTGACGGCTTGGTGGATCTAGAAGCATAGGAACGCCATTGTCTTTGACAACACGCAACCCTCGACAAGCTCCTTATTCAACATGATCAAGTCCGAGGCATGAGACTGTGCGAAGGCGGGGGCCCACGGTCTACGACAGCTCCTGCCCTAGTTAGGACCAGATTGTATTCTATGTAAAGTAGTGTTTTTCCACCTCTTGTACTTGTACAGAATACTCTCTTTTCTATCAATGCATCGAAACGTTTTTTCATTTTCGCAAACATAAAGTCTAAGCCACAGTCTAAGCAAGCTTCTTTTTGCACCGTTATAAGCATGCAATATTTTATTTCTTTCCAACACGAGCATTTTATTTAAACAAAAACTCTCCATATAATTTATCAATGAAACAAGAGATTACACTACTCTACAAGAACTAAAAACTCTGAATACGAGATGCATGAAAAATAGGAGCTAAAACAGAGTTGTAGTAGCTAGACAGAAATTAAGAATGCGAGTATTCATAAGAAAAAGCGGAGCGTGTATCTCTCCCACACAAGAATGCTAGGATCCAAACAAGTTTATTGCAGCAAAGAAAATAAAAGCAAACAAACGCTCCAAGTAAATTGCATATGATGTGACCGAATGAAAATATAGTTTCACTAGAAGTGACGTGGTAAGTTGCTGATGAAGAAGGCTATGCCTTGGGCATCCCCGGGCTTAGACGGGTGAGTCTTCTTGGAATTTGCTGGGATGAACCACGGGGGTACCCCCAATCTTTATCATTTCACTCTTGTTGATCACATTATATCATCCTCTTCTCTTGACTCTTGAAAACTTTCTTCATACCAAACTCAAAGTAATTCTCATTAGAGGGTTAGTGCACAATCAAAAACTCACATGTTCTGCATGGACACAAGCATTAGCAGTACTTTCTAAATATTAGCTACAACCACTGATGTTTTGTGGAGCAAAGTAATCCACTCAACAAAGTAAAACAGAGAATGCAAAGTGAAAAAGACAGAATCTACCAAAACTAGAATAGTCTCTAAAGACGGATTTTTTCGAGGCACTTAAGTTGCTCAAATAAAAAAACTGAGAGCTAAAAAATGTTTCGGAAATAGCCTAAGATCACGCACAAAAAAATTCAGGTCGTTTCGATTTTCTGGAATTTTATATGAATTAAATAGTGGACAAAAAAAATCTGTTTCTACGTAGAAATCCAAATATCACATTAACTTTTCACTAGAGACTTTACTTGGCACAAAAATTTGAAAAAGTAAAGATACAAAGGAGTTTCTACATAAGTAAACAACACTTTGACTGAAAGAAAACACAAGAAAATATTGCAAAAATAAAACATGGGTTATCTCCCAAGAAGTGATTTTGTTTAACGCCTTTTAGCTAGGCACAGAAAACAAGAAGATGCTCACATAAGAAATATGAATTAAGCAAAAGAGAGCATCAACAAGAAATTATAAGAAAAAGTTAAGTCCAACCCACTTCCTATGCATAGGAGTCTTGTAAATAAATAAATTAAAGAAGCTCAAACTAGAATTAATGGGAAGGTAGAACAAGAGCAATTTCAAAACTTTTTAACAAAAAGAGAGGTGTTTTAGTAACATGAAAATTCCTACAACCAAAATTTCCTCTCTCATAGTAAGTTTCAGCAGCATCATGAACAAACACAACAACAGAATTACCACGTAAAACATGTTTTTCATGGTCTAAAAGCACACAATTCGTATCAAGCTAAAAAATAGTGGGATCAAAACTAAAAATAAAGACATCTTCTTTCTCACTTTTAACAATAGAAAAACAAGATGATCAGTCACTATTAAAAGGTATGGGACACATTATAGTCATCCTATTTTCAGTAGTATTATAATTTATAACATCAAATAACAGAGGACCATCATCTAGAGCATTATCATATAAATTTTCTAAACAAACTTCCTCATTATCATGCATATCAATAGTTGGAATAAATAGAGGATTATCATAGGATTTATCAAAGTAGCATGGGTTATCATAATTAACAGTAGCAATATCATTCTCACAAGTTTCATTCATAGTAGTATCAAGGTCACATGTATAGCAAGTATAAATTTCATCAAAAAGGGATATTTCAAAAGAATCAATATAATCATCACAATTATCAATGTAAGACTCATCCTCCTTTGGTAAGCATGAAGGGCAATTAAATAAGGTATGAGTTAAAGAGTCACTCTCATTGGGAGGTAGACATGGGTAGATACCCATTCTTCCCCCTCTTAATCATCACTCTCCTCCTCTTTTTCATCCAATGAGCTTCCAGATTCAGCAATTTCTTTTTTCATAGGCTCCTGCAAGGCATTAGTCTCTTCCTTTGGTCGAGAGCATTTATAAAGATATTTAAGAATATAGCAATTTTCTTCCTTGTAATTATCAAAGAAAAATTCAAGTATATCATAAGTCTCATATTTATGAGGTGCATCATCAATATTTTTAAACAAATAAGCAAATTTGAATGCGCCCTTGCAAGCAATAAACTCTTCAATTTTTTTCCACATCATAAAAGTCATAATTTAACATAAGAAGAAATGGTAACATTATCATTATACTCACATTAAAAAGGGAGGTGTTTATACCTCCTACAACAACAAGATTTATCAAAGGAATAAGTAACATTATAAGTAGAGCACAAGTTTTTAGCATACTTATTCACTTTATTAATTTGTACCCATAAGTGTATCCCTTTTTGTGACAAGCGGTGTTCCTTATAATTTTTTGTTGTTCTTCCGTGAACCCACCTTTCCAATAAGATATAGTATCAAGGAAATCAACCAATGATAGCAACCATGATAAAGCAAGTAAAAATAAAAACAATAACAAAGTAAAAATGATTGGAGGTGAGAGACTCCCCTTGTAGAAATCCTCTTCCATCCCGACAACGACGCCAGAAAAAGCTTTGGTTTATGCGTGTGGACACACGTCCGTTGGGAGACCCCAAGAGGAAGGTATGACGAGTGCAGCAGCAAGTTTTTCGCTCAGAAAGAAACAAAGGTTGAATCGACCCGTAGGAGAAAGAGATCACTTTCAAAGATTGTTGGCAGCTGATGTTGGTAGGGCGCACTACCAAGCTCAACGGCAACGTGGGATCTTAACACAACACAACTAAGATACTTTTCCCCAACGAAGCATCGAAGTTGTCAATCTCACCGGTTTTGCTGAAAACAAAGGATTAGACGTATAGTGTGGAAAACACTTCTTGTTTGCAATAAATGAAAGGAGAACGATGATTGCAGTAAAAATAACAGTGCTTGCGGTAGGTTGTATTATCAGTGTAAAAGAATGGACCGGGGTCCACAGTTAACTAGTGGTGTCTCTCCATAAAAGATAGTTAACATGTTGGGTTAACAAATTAGAGCTGGGCAATTGATAGAAATAAAGGTTGCACCATAGTGCATATGCAATACATGATGATTACTATGATATTCATGTGGCATTACAACATAATACATAGACCGTAATCCAACTGCATCTATGAATAATAATCCACCTTGAGAACGTAATCCAAGCAGACTTTGGGTATTAAGTTGCAAGCAACAAATTATTGCATTAAGTAAAGTATGTAATGTAAACAGTAAAATTATCCTTAGACAAAGCATTGTTGTTTTCTCCCAAATGTCAACAACACATACCCCATCTTTCACGTTTGTCACTCGAGCATAGATGAAAGGGAGGCATGAGCCCAGTATCGAGCATAAATACTCCCTCTTGGAGTTACAAGCATCAACTTGGTGAGAGCATCTACTAGTAACGGAGAGCATACAAGATCATAAATAACATACACATGATAGATTGATAATCAACTTGACATAGCATCCAATATTCATCGGATCCCAACAGACACAACATGTAGCATTACAAATAGTTGATCTTGATCATGTTAGGCAGCTCACAAGATCTAAACATGGTGACATAAAGAGGAGAAGGCAACCATCTAGCTTCTTCTATGGACCTGTAGTCCAGGGATGAATTACTCACGCATCACTTCGGAGGCAAGTATGGTGACGTAGAGCCCTCCAATGATGATTTCCCCTTCCAGCAGGGTTGTGGGGAGAGATTCAGAACCCTCCCGAACTAGGGTTGACGATGACAGCGGCTACGAAACTTTTCGTGGATAGAGGCTCGGGTATTTAGGGTTTTGTCAAGAAGAAGTATAAATATGCAAAAGGGCGATGTCGGTGGGCGCCCGAGGGACCACACCAACCAGGTGGCGCGGCCAAGTGGGGGGGGGCGCCCTATGGTGTGCCCACTCTGTGGCCCCCCTCCGGACTCTGTGTACGTGACAGAAAATAGGCCCCTCAGATTTTATTTCGTCTAATCCCGAGAATATTTCGAGAACAACTTTTCTGAAACCAAAAACAGCAGAAAACAGGAACTGGCGCTGTGGCATGTTGTTAATAGGTTAGTCATAGGATATCCATAAAAATGCTATAAATTTTATCGAAAACATGTAGCAATTGGCATGAAAACAACATGAAACATTAGAAATTATAGATATGTTTGAGAAATATCACCCCAGCTTACCACACACCCCCGCATAAGTATGCTAATTTCTCATATCTCCGCACAAACAAACTTCTCGCCCCTTTTCCCAGATCATCGTATGATTAAGAGGGATCTCTTCCACATGGGAAAACCCGTCGTATGTCGCAAACAACACTGCCCAGTTCAGGAAAATCCAGGGCCCCTTCCCCATAACACGTTCCCAATCTCCTAAGCAATATAGTTGAAAAATGAAGAGGTTCTCTCCGATCGGCCTAAACCGAGCCCCTTTGCCAAGTGCCATGCCACTCCCATCTCTCCATAGAACGCCACTTGGCTGAAAGATTTCTCCGTCACAACCCTAGCCAGGGCTAGCCATTGTACACTTTCCACTATCTCTAGATCCTCCTCATGGATGATCACATCATTGAAGTCCTCGTCCCGCAGATCCAATTGTTCCAATATTGCTTCAATAGGCCTCGGCTTAGACCCCTTAGACCCCTTTGAACCCCCACTCGTTGCTGATTGCACATCTGCTGAAGAATCCATGATCGCTGATGATGTCGCGTTGTTTCTCAACCCTACCTCTTCCAGCTCCTTCCACACAAAACCAAGGCCGGGAAGGAGAACCAGGTTTCCCCTTAATCAGCCAGAGTTCGGTAGTCGGGCGGTAGAGGCTTCGATGTAGACTCAGACAAGGACTCACCGTCGGTGCCGCCTCCAAGGAGAAAAGGGTTAGCTACTCGCACCTCTATGACTCTAAAGGTACTGTGTTGAGCTCGGTTCCCACGCTTGTTGACGACCAGGTGTGAGCACGGAGACTACGAATACACAGGTAGCAACGCGTACAGAAATAGAAACAGAAGGAAATAGAAAAAGTACGAAAAGGAAACTAGAACAGACAAACACGTGCGCACGAGAGTATGCTATGTGCGTTTCCACGCGACGCTGAACTGAACCATTTTCCCCTGATAAGGGGTGTTTTGCGATTCCTATTTACCGCCCGTTAGTGGCGGCAATCACGCGTCGCTTGAAGAAGCTCCTTCCTGAGTCGGGCCCATTCCAGGTCGTTTGTTGCTTTTTCACGGTACTAGTACGTGGTAATTCTACCTTTTGTGGGTCTTTTTTGTTATATTTTTTTTTTCTGTTTTTCTTTTTCTTGTTCTTTTTCATTGATTTTCCATTAGAAATTGTTCAGATTTTGTAAAACATTTTAGATGTTGAAATTTCATGTTAGATTCGAAAAATGTGGGTGCCTTATTTTTTTTTGTTCAAATTTATTTTCTATTTTTCTTTTTATTAAATGTAATTCGAAAATAGTTCAAAACAAAATTTTATTCATATTTGAAATCTATTCACATTTTAAAACTGTAACGAACTTTTTTTTGTTCACATTTAAAATTTGTTCAAATAAAAAATGTTCATATTTGGAAAAGTTTTAGATTTTGAAAATTGTTCACATTTAAAAAAATGATTTTATTTTGAAATTTGTTCACATAAAAATTGTTCATTTTTATTTTTATTTTTTGTATTTCCTATTTATTAAATAAAAAATAAAATTATATATAGAACAAAAACATATATGTTAAATGGGCCGCATCTATGCAGCTTATTAAGCATCGCTGCATGCGCCGCACTGAAGCGGTATATAGTAGCACCTGGATGTTTTTCGGGGCTTCTAATTGCCGCCCCCAGACGGCTCTTTGCTGTCGCCGCCTACGGGGCTGGGCAAATGGGCCAACCCAGTTAGCTTTCTCCCCCAATTTTAACTAAAGAAATTTTTGAAATTTTTTTAAGACAAATTAAAAATAGATAGATATAAATTTAAACAAAGAAAAAAGAAAAACCAAGTCAAAAAAAATTGACCAAAAAAATTGGAAAAAGATAAAGTTGAAAACAAAAATTGAAAAAAAACACAAAAAAAGATCGGATCCGCCAACGCACGGTAAATAGGATTTGCCGTGTTTTCCCTAAGACAGACATGGAGGCAGCCTTTTTACCTGGCCCGTGAAACCAGTAGAAGGCCGTCCCTTATCGGGCCCAGTAATTACTGATTGAGTTGAAGGCCGTCTTCTTCGCTCCAGAAACAAAGAAAAATCAAGGCTTCCTCTTCTCTGACGAGCGCCGCCGCTGCCTCCTCTTCGCGGACGCCTCCGCGCGACGCAGCGTGGTGCGCCCATGGCCGGAGGTCACCACCGACGAGGAGCGCGGCCTCCGCAGGCCGCTGAATCGTCGCCGCTGCCAGCCACCCCTAGGTCAGCACGCTCAACCTAGGGTTTATTGAGTGAATGCTGTGGATGAAAATTGAATCGAAGGAGGGAGGTAGGGTCATTACTGAAATTAGGGAAGTTGAGAATAATAAATAGTCTCCCATAGAATTTGTGCAAATAAAGAGGGGACCGTAGATTACATATTGGTCTGATTGAAGCTTTCCCTATGTTGATATACATCTTGTTGTACGAGTAATTAGACGAGATAGATGTCCTAGTTTACATTCCTTTTCAGTTCAAGGCTTACAGCATACTGCATTTGTAATTCTTAATTTTCTGTCTGGCAGAGAAGTTGCTGTTGTGGAGAGGTCGGCTAACAGAATCCGCCACACCTTTGGCTCTACCTCCTCGCCATTGTCTGGACCTCACGTTTGGGCAGATCTCCTGGACAGCTTGCTTCACGAAATCATTGCTCTCTTTGGCTCATTCCATGACTTTGTTGCTTTTGCTTGCACCTGCCGCTCTTGGCGCGATGCGGTCTCTTCCTTCGCATCTGTATATGCGTTCAGTTTCCCACCTCTCCACCTCAAACCAGATGTTTGTTTCGCTGTTCGGCAGTTTGAGAGCCGATCTGCTGAGTACATGCTTTTATCTGACTGCAAATGGAGAATTAGTGATCCTGCCAAGAGAGACCTAAGCCTTTGCTGTTCCGTGCCCCAAAATACTCCAAATCAGATGCTCTATATGGGTTCCTCATATGGGTATCTTATCTTCTTTACTCAGGGCCACAGCCTTCTGGTCAATGTGTACACTGGCACTGAGGTGAAGCCTCCCGTCCTCCAGTATGAAAACCGCTTTAATATTTACTGTGGCATTGTCGTGGCTCCACGCAATTCAGCAAACTTGCACCTACTTCTTTTCTCGAAAATAACTATGTATGAGTGGCAGATTGGAACAAACAACTCTTGGTCAGAGCATCATCTTGGCCTTGATGGTGAACGCCTTGAGCAGATCGTGTTTTTCAAAGGTGACATGTTTGTTGTAGACATTGTTGGGACCGTATTCATCATACGCTTTGGACCTCAGCTCAGCACGCAGCGGGTACCGACTGTGTGGGGCATGGCTATAAGTGGTGTGGTACGCCCATGGTTGGTGGTCTGTGGTGACATGCTTCTCGTCGTTGGCCTCGAGTTAAATTTTGACCAACCGGGAGGACTGTCTGACGTGTCTGGCACCTTTCATATCTTCCGGTCCGACCTTTCAGTTGAACCAGCGCGATTGGTGGAGATGGAGAAGTTGGAAGATCATGCTCTCTTCATTAGCCTAGATAGGAGGAACCCCACATTTTCTTGCTCAAGACCTGAAAGATGGGGAGGAAAGAGTAACTGCATTTACGTTGCGAGGCAACTTGAAGATTCTGATGAACCTTGGACTGCAGTCGAAATTGGTCAGTCAGTGTCCAACAAAACTGATTGGATCCAATTCAGTTCTCAAAGTTATCCGCCAGAATTCAACGTTTATTGCAGTAAACTCGAGGGCCTCTGGATGCTCCCAAAATTTGTTTGTGGTGGTGCTAGCCAGTGAGCGACAAATCATCGTCCGCCATGGAATTTTTGCTCGTCTTGCACAAGCACTCTCAACTGTTATTTTCTTAATTTTACTTAGGGACCGGACCAACTCGCAGCAGGTCTTCAGAAGCACCGATGGACTGCATTCAAGTACCATGAATTGAACCCATTGTGCAGTCTACTGGGCAAAGTTGATTGACATCTCAACCACCAATCTAGCATGCTAACATTGATCTGTGGAGAGAAGTGTTGAAACCCGATCCAATTGAGGCAGTAGAACCTTGCGCCTTCTATATATATTGATGGGGCCAACTCACAGCAGGTTTTGTTTCGTATTCGGTGGTGTTCTTAGGGATAATTTGGGTACTTTCATCGTGGCCTGACCATTGTCATAATGTTTTGGTTTACCTCTCTTGTTGTGTAGATGACGGTACTTTCGATTGTCTGATGCTGTATTGTTTCATGTGGCAGATGGTCTTGAGGCCCTTTGGCGTTGAACCAAAAAAAAAAAAAAAAAAACCTGAACCTGCTGTGTTGTATGCCCTTTGGGGTTCTCTGTTATGCTAGTATCTGTTGATAGCGTTTTAGCATTCTTGCTGTGCCTGGCTCATCGCCAGACGTACTTGATAATAGAAATCTAGCACATGTCTGCGTTTCACAAGTGTGCACTGAAGCAACACCATATCACTAGTCGTTTGCGGCTTGATTTATTTTTCCAGATGGCAGTACCGTTTATTATCTTCATGCAGACTAACTTCCTACGGGCGGTGTTCTTTTAACCTTGGAAATGAGGCGAATGAGATATGATGTTCAGAATGTTAACTTGTGATTGACTGTCCGTTTTGATCGACGGAGAATGATAGGCCCAGAATGGTTTCCACAACTTGTATCAACTTGAGGGAGAACACCCAAAGATAGTACAACCTTTGTATCCCATGCCCCCCCCCCCCCCCCCCCCCCCCCACACACACACAGAATTATTTTGGTATATTTAGCAGATGTGAAAGCTGCAAATGACGAGAAAGAAATTGAACTGTTTTTGTTTTGTTTTGCGTTAACATAGTTTCCTGCACGGCGCTGATACTAGTCTTTTGAGCTCTTACTCACATGGGCCCAATGTTTTATCCACTGGGCTAGCACTTTCTGTAAAAAGAAAATAGGAAACAAAGAACCGTTCATAAGGATCCTGCATCGGTTCATGTCGTTCGTTCTTCCTTGCTTGCCTGGTGCCTTCAGTCTGCTCACCAAGCTCATGCTGGCGATGCTAGCACCTACACCTGATTGTGTACAGCTCAAGCACACGAGGATAAAGACGTTTTTGGCGCAGGGTACAACTTGTAGCTTTTATTCTGAATCAAAATGAGCATGCCGTGTCGATTGCTACATTCCCTGCCTGACCATTCCATCCCATGGCCAGAACGTGCCATGGAGGCTACAAAACTGGCCTGACGACAGACCTCACCATAGCCCAAACAAACGGGAAAACCCAAACATACCGGATGAAAGGGTAAGAAAAAATTACGCTATCTAAACTAATCTATCAAGTAGATTAATTCAACATTCTCCCCCTAAAACTAACTTGGAAATCACTTGATGTTGATGACGCCAATGCGGACATATTGATCCTGAAATTTTGGATGCACAAGTAAAGCTCATACTCAATCCAGATGAAAGCTAGCAATAGACTAGTAAGCGACCAACTAACAGAGTAATAACGGTCATAATCATGCATTCCGACAAAATATAATTGAGTAAAGCATGAAAGTGATATTACCATTCTGAAATTAAAGATTATCAATCCTTGATAGACTTTCTTTTTAGTTTTAAACATGTGTGCGCATGTGCCAATTCAATCTAAATAAAGTCTTCGAACCAGGATACCACGGTATCATACCACATTATAAATGAAACAACACATGTTGACATTTAAGCAGCACATTATGCACTCCTAACTAATTGAGACTAACCATAAAAAAACATGAACTACTAAGCACCATTATGCACATACCATTTTCAGTTCGAACATATTAACCAAGCAACCAAATAAATTTCCAAATGACTCTCCAAAAAGGAAGTAAGTGTACCAAGATAGAGTAACAGCCCAAGTATGAAAACCTACCATTTAGAATGTTTGATTTCTTGTTATTAAAGTATTGCATCATGACATCATATTTATTTTCCTTGTTTGCCTTGTTTACTATTTGTTTTGCATCCGTTCTTAATTGTTTTCACAATGAAACTCAAACAATTTCAAATGCTTTGTTTTCATACTTGCTCTGTTACAACTTTTAAATAAAAATCTCAAATAAAAACAACCATTTTTGCTTTCATATCATTCCACATTGATCAACTAATAAAATGGTGTTTTTATTTCCATTAATTAATTTTCCAACTTGGGTTCAAATTCAAGCAATCATCAACAACACTTAATTTGAAAGTTATAAAAGTACCAAACAATTTATAATCACATTTGTTCTATTTAATCTATAGGGGTCACCTTAATAAAAACATGGTTTTCATCAATAATCATTTAATTATCAAATTACCCAAATTCGAACCAATTTACAAAACAGCACTATAATTCAAATGTTTTTGAAAACCAAAGTTGACATTTGTTAGGTTTTGACCTAATTAACCCACAGGAATTTTTCCCAAATTTTTTGCAACTCTAAACCTATCTATCTCTTCCATTTTTCTTTGCTACAAAAAAAAAACAGAAAAATGAAAAATAGGAAGAAGAAAACGGTTCAAGGGGGGGGGGGGGGTAGAAACGTAGCCCAGCCCACCAAAACCGTGGCCCGTACCCCTTCATCCCTTTCCTCCGTATGCAGGTGACGTCCTTCATGGACAGCGACCTGCGCTGTCACCTCCTCCACCCGATTCTCCCTCCCCCTCCTATATCTATCCCCAATCCGTGGAGAAACCCTAGCCTAGCCCTAACCCTAGCCCCAGCCGCCACCAATCTCTCCTCTTCCTCTCCTCCATCTCCCTCCTCTCTGTACTTCTCCCTTCCTGTTAACTGAACCCCAACAAACCACTTCTGGCCGGAATTCGGAGGCGAAGGCGCGGGGACTGTGGGCGTCCTCCGGGCGGGTTCTCCACGGGAATGGAACCGCCCCATCATGCTCTCCCTCTTTGGTGAAGGCGCCATGGGCCGAGGAGCCTCCCACCGCCGGCGCCGTCCCCTCCTTTCGCCGGCGAACTCCCTGCTGCATCGCCCTTCTCCCTGCACTCGACCTGCTCCTCCCTGTCGATCATGGTGAGGTCCGCTCCCCTCCTTCCCCTCGCCTTCCCTCCTCCTCCCTTTGGCCGCACTCCCCTCCCACCGCAACGCCTCCACCAGCCGCCCCCTCCGGCCACCGCGAGAGGACTGCCGGCGACCATCGATCTGTTCTGTCCGCTCGCTCGGGTTCAGTAGCGACTGAATAAGTTTCAGTTATATGCGCGTCCACCACCTTAACTTCCCCCCGTGCCCCTCTATCAACAAAACCGAATAGCCACCCCACTGGTTCCTCACCCCTTGGCGCAGCAGGAGGTGGGGGGATCGAATCCCCCCTCCCACGGAATTAAAACAACTTTTTTTATCTGTTTGTTTTGTCACAGAACTTTACCAGGAATCACAACTAAGCCCCTGTAACATTATTTATAGCCCCTGCAAATATTTTTCCAAGTCCCTAGCTTCATAAAAATGGCAGATTTGCACCCAATTTTGTAAATTGCATAAGAAATTCATCCCAACTCCAATTTTAACTTTTTAAATATGTTTTCTGTCCCAAATTAAATGTTCTATCCAAATATAAAATTTGTTTACTGTTTTGAATATTTTAAATTGGTGCAATATTTGAAAACTTGTCAAATTCACTTAAACTTGCAAAATTCATAACTTGTTCATAAAAATTCCAAATTCCACAAACTAAATATGTTTTCCAATCAACTTTTCATGTACTTTCCAAATATCAATTTTGTTTGCTGTTTTGAATAATTTAAATTGCTGAAAACAACTGTTTCTTAATTATTGCATTTAAAATTGCCAAAATAATAACTTGCTCATTTTAAATCCAATTTCAACAAATGAAATATGTTTTCCATGCAAAATTAAACCACCTTTTCAAATATAAAATTTGTTTCATGTTTTGAATAATTAAAATTGGTTAAATGATTTAAACCTTGTTTAAATCATTTAATATTGTTAATTTTATAACTTGACCAAAACAATTTCTTTTGGGACATGTAAAATATGTTTTCAAACCATAAAAGCATAACCTTTTCAAATATGAACTTCACTAAATGTTTTGAACAAATAAAAATTCAAATAAGTTCATGTTTGAATTAAATTCATTTAATTCTTGCTTAAACTTGTTTAATTCATAAATAATTTATTTGAAATCCTTTTTCAACAAGTGAAACATGTATTCCACCTAAAATTGTGTGTTCTTATCAAATATGAACTTGGTTATCTGTTTTGAATAATTTAACTTGGTGAAAACAACAAATGTTTGAGTGACACCTTTAAGTAACCACAATTCCATAACTTAATAAATGAATTTCCAAACTTGGTAAACCTTATTTCTATTTGATTCTATTGTTGTTATTTTGCTGTTTTCCCCATCCATGCATCATGCTAATTCACTTACACAATTTGATTAGTTGTAAAACAATTAATTCAACCATAATTCGTGGGCTTTCCATATGCAATCCAATTGCATGTGGGTCCATTTAATCATGTTGTTATCTTGTCAACTAGTTTATTTTGACGCATCAATTAAATGGTCATGCATCATCCCATGTTTGTGCACTATGCCATGATATTGATTGTTTATCTCTCTGCATTGTTTGTCTGCTTCTTCTCGGATAAACGACGACGTTGAGACCGACGATCCTTACGACATCCCTTCTAAGGATTTAGCTCAGTACCAGGCTACTGGGTTTGCAGGCAACTTATCACTCACATGAACCACTGTGTTCCTTTCAACATTGATTACCGATACTTTCCGTTGATCTTTTCTGCTAGCCTTAGTAGTAGTTGTTTCTGTTACGAACCCATCACATGAATCCCTTAACCTTGATATTGCCTCACCTCCACTCCTATCACCCCTTTGGTTGAGCCAGTGTCTTACTAGCATGCTTAGGTTGTTTTGCTCGAGTCTGTTACCCGTTACTTTCTGTTACTATTACTTCTATGTTCTGGGGGCTCGATGTTAATCAATCAATCATGCTAATGTTACTGTTAAATGATAATTTGATGATAAGGCACCGACAGGAGGCCCTGTGTGGTTTTGAGGCCTGCTAGTGTCGACCCTAATAGGAAAAGGGTCTTGTCTACTGATCCATGATGAGCGCACTAACCGCATGTGGGAACCGAGTATGGGCGCCCCCCTCAATTTGATTCAATTCGCATCTCGTCCAAATCGCCTCATTTAGTTCGTGTTTTCCAGTTGCCGCATGCATGTTTTTGCGAGCCCAGGCCAGGGTGGAACTTTTGTAGTCGGCATATAGGGGGACACGTTCTTAGAGTGCTATGAGGGTCCATTTTCTTCTGGGCTCGATTAGCCGTGCGCCCAAGGTTCTTTGGGCTTGATGCGAAGAAGAGTTGAGTTGTGTAGAGTACCTCGCTTGGTGGGTTTGATCCCCGTCTGGCGGGATATTCTTGCGTGTACGGCCAAATTGGTGCAACCCTGCAGGGATAATCTTCTCGAGAAGCCGTGTTTTCCGCGGTTATGGATTACTTGGTGAAAGTACTGGCTAACAAGTACTCAGGACAACTTAAACCTAATGATTAACAAACTTTCACCCAATGATTAACAACTTGACTAGTAATAGGCTCATTGACACAATAATCTGAACCATCGTTAATTCAACTGGGTGAGTTATCCTCGGATTGCTTCTTTGGATAAGGGGCGAGATCCAGGATGGGTTTGTTTGAAGTTATCTTTCAGTTGGTTACAATACTCGATCTTATCTCCTTTCTGTTAGCCGGAAGTGGTAGTAATTTCTGTAGTTGGTTAGAGCAGCCAGTTGCAGCATCTTTTATATCCCCTTCCTTCCGTTGAACCCAAAGCATCTGTGCTTGGTGTTGACGGGTTACACTTTGGTGAACTGTGAGTCTTGCTTGCCAATACGTTTATGTACTGACCCCTTTGTGGCTGTGGTTTCCGCAGACCTACGTTTCCGAGGATCTACATGGTGGCTACTACGTGGAGTATGACGAGACTGCTGACGAGTAGATAGCGGACCCGGGCAGGATCCGAGACTTCGTGGATGGGCTCCGTCTGTTCGTTTCCGGCCTCTTAGGCCTATTTGGTTCTTGTCTGTACTCAGACATGTTGAATGCTTCCGCTGTGATGTACTGATGTATTGTTGGGACATGTGTCCTCTGAATGAGTGTATCTGCTATTCTCTGCCTTAGTGAAGGCTATTTGCAACTTTATTTAAATCTTTTTGTGTCTTAGAGATATGTTGTGATTATCATTCGTTTAACGCTGTTGACGTACCATGTGTGATTGGTATGAAGTACGTCGACAGTAGTGCCTTTGATCTCTAGTGGATAGTTTACATCGACGATGGAATAGCAGGGCTTGCGTTGTCGCGCATAAGCGCAGGCCTACCAGGAAGCTGGGACGTGGGAGCAGTTATGCCCCATAATCCAAGCATCTGTATCCAGTTCGGCCCGATGAGTATCCCCTAGAAGTCAGGGTGCGACAAATGGTATCAGAGCCTGTCTGCCTGTAGGATCCCTTTTTACTGGTCGCAGTTGAGTCTAGAAACTATTTTGTAGCTATATAGGAAAAATGAAACGTGAGAGTAGGAATTCTGTTCTTTTTCTTCTTTCCCCACCCACCCTCCCTTTTTCTGGTAAGGAAGTGCAACGTTGTTTTTCTCCTCTCATCTAAACTTTCAAGTTAGGATTTCACGTGTTTTGGGTTCTCCATAGTACCTCAGGTTTTTGGTCTCGTTTTCCCGATGTTGCTTCAATATCCTGTCCTCCTAAACATTTACATTTCGTCCGTTGAAATCTTGTTGTTGTTTCCACTTCAATTCTTCTACCGGCATCTAATCAAAGTTTCCCCGTTCATCTACTAAACTCTATTCCAGCTAAAGTGTTGTTTCATACCGGAGCATCACATTCTTTGGTGTCAAAAATCTTTTCCACAACATACAACCTAATTCTGGTTCCACTAAGCAATCAAATCACCGTTCACTCCTCGGGATCTCAAATGCTGACTTCCAAGTTCAGTCACAGAAATCAAATTCTTATCGGAGGCCACATATTCCTTGCTTCTCTCATACTACTTGGAAATTCTGACATTGATGTCATTCTTAGTATTGGATTGATGTCAATAACTCTATTCCACCATTCTAGCCAGATAATCTATTCTCCAAATGAATTAAGTACTATCCAGTTATACACCAACCATACAAAACCTATACCTCTACTAATAATGTTCCGGTGGTTTCCAAATTCCCTGATATCTTTCCAAAAGAGTTGCCAGAAATGCCTATCATCTTGAACTTCCAGATAAACTATCCAATGTGCACGATGTGTTTCACGTGTCACAGCTCAAGTGGATCTTCCCAAGAAGTATCCGGATCTTTTCTTTTCTCAGTAGGAATCTCGGGGCGCGATTCCTTCAAGGGGGGGCGTTTTGTAACAGCCCAAGTATGAAAACCTACCATTTAGAATGTTTGATTTCTTGTTATTAAAGTATTGCATCATGACATCATATTTATTTTCCTTGTTTGCCTTGTTTACTATTTGTTTTGCATCTGTTCTTAATTGTTTTCACAATGAAACTCAAACAATTTCAAATGCTTTGTTTTCATACTTGCTCTGTTACAACTTTTAAATAAAAATCTCAAATAAAAACAACCATTTTTGCTTTCATATCATTCCACATTGATCAACTAATAAAATGGTGTTTTTATTTCCATTTATTAATTTTCCAACTTGGGTTCAAATTCAAGCAATCATCAACATCACTTAATTTGAAAGTTATAAAAGTACCAAACAATTTATAATCACATTTGTTCTATTTAATCTATAGGGGTCACCCTAATAAAAACATGGTTTTCATCAATAATCATTTAATTATCAAATTACCCAAATTCGAACCAATTTACAAAACAGCACTATAATTCAAATGTTTTTGAAAACCAAAGTTGACATTTGTTAGGTTTTGACCTAATTAACCCACAGGAATTTTTCCCAAATTTTTTGCAACTATAACCTATCTATCTCTTCCATTTTTCTTTGCTACAAAAAAAAAACAGAAAAATGAAAAATAGGAAGAAGAAAACGGTTCAAGGGGGGGGGGGGGGTAGAAACGCAGCCCAGCCCACCAAAACCGTGGCTCGTACCCCTTCATCCCCTTCCTCCGTACGCAGGTGACGTCCTTCATGGACAGCGACCTGCGCTGTCACCTCCTCCACCCGATTCTCCCTCCCCCTCCTATATCTATCCCCAATCCGTGGAGAAACCCTAGCCTAGCCCTAACCCTAGCCCCAGCCGCCACCAATCTCTCCTCTTCCTCTCCTCCATCTCCCTCCTCTCTGTACTTCTCCCTTCCTGTTAACTGAACCCCAACAAACCACTTCTGGCCGGAATTCGGAGGCGAAGGCGCGGGGACTGTGGGCGTCCTCCGGGCGGGTTCTCCACGGGAATGGAACCTCCCCATCATGCTCTCCCTCTTTGGTGAAGGCGCCATGGGCCGAGGAGCCTCCCACCGCCGGCGCCGTCCCCTCCTTTCGCCGGCGAACTCCCTGCTGCATCGCCCTGCTCCCTGCACTCGACCTGCTCCTCCCTGCCAATCAAGGTGAGGTCCGCTCCCCTCCTTCCCCTCGCCTTCCCTCCTCCTCCCTTTGGCCGCACTCCCCTCCCACCGCAGCGCCTCCACCAGCCGCCCCCTCCGGCCACCGCGAGAGGACTGCCGGCGACCATCGATCTGTTCTGTCCGCTCGCTCGGGTTCAGTAGCGACTGAATAAGTTTCAGTTATATGCGCGTCCACCACCTTAACTTCCCCCCGTGCCCCTCTATCAACAAAACCGAATAGCCACCCCACTGGTTCCTCACCCCTTGGCGCAGCAGGAGGTGGGGGGATCGAATCCCCCCTCCCACAGAATTAAAACAACTTTTTTTATCTGTTTGTTTTGTCACAGAACTTTACCAGGAATCACAACTAAGCCCCTGTAACATTATTTATAGCCCCTGCAAATATTTTTCCAAGTCCCTAGATTCATAAAAATGGCAGATTTGCACCCAATTTTGTAAATTGCATAAGAAATTCATCCCAACTCCAATTTTAACTTTTTAAATATTTTTTCTGTCCTAAATTAAATGTTCTATCCAAATATAAAATTTGTTTACTGTTTTGAATATTTTAAATTGGTGCAATATTTGAAAACTTGTCAAATTCACTTAAACTTGCAAAATTCATAACTTGTTCATAAAAATTCCAAATTCCACAAACTAAATATGTTTTCCAATCAACTTTTCATGTAATTTCCAAATATCAATTTTGTTTGCTGTTTTGAATAATTTAAATTGCTGAAAACAACTGTTTCTTAATTATTGCATTTAAAATTGCCAAAATAATAACTTGCTCATTTTAAATCCAATTTCAACAAATGAAATATGTTTTCCATGCAAAATTAAACCACCTTTTCAAATATAAAATTTGTTTCATGTTTTGAATAATTAAAATTGGTGAAATGATTTAAACCTTGTTTAAATCATTTAATATTGTTAATTTTATAACTTGACCAAAACAATTTCTTTTGGGACATGTAAAATATGTTTTCAAACCATAAAAGCATAACCTTTTCAAATATGAACTTCACTCAATGTTTTGAACAAATAAAAATTCAAATAAGTTCATGTTTGAATTAAATTCATTTAATTCTTGCTTAAACTTGTTTAATTCATAAATAATTTATTTGAAATCCTTTTTCAACAAGTGAAACATGTATTCCACCTAAAATTGTGTGTTCTTATCAAATATGAACTTGGTTATCTGTTTTGAATAATTTAACTTGGTGAAAACAACAAATGTTTGAGTGACACCTTTAAGTAACCACAATTCCATAACTTAATAAATGAATTTCCAAACTTGGTAAACCTTATTTCTATTTGATTCTATTGTTGTTATTTTGCTGTTTTCCCCATCCATGCATCATGCTAATTCACTTACACAATTTGATTAGTTGTAAAACAATTAATTCAACCATAATTCGTGGGCTTTCCATATGCAATCCAATTGCATGTGGGTCCATTTAATCATGTTGTTATCTTGTCAACTAGTTTATTTTGACGCATCAATTAAATGGTCATGCATCATCCCATGTTTGTGCACTATGCCATGATATTGATTGTTTATCTCTCTGCATTGTTTGTCTGCTTCTTCTCGGATAAACGACGACGTTGAGACCGACGATCCTTACGACATCCCTTCTAAGGATTTAGCTCAGTACCAGGCTACTGGGTTTGCAGGCAACTTATCACTCACATGAACCACTGTGTTCCTTTCAACATTGATTACCGATACTTTCCGTTGATCTTTTCTGCTAGCCTTAGTAGTAGTTGTTTCTGTTACGAACCCATCACATGAATACCTTAACCTTGATATTGCCTCACCTCCACTCCTATCACCCCTTTGGTTGAGCCAGTGTCTTACTAGCATGCTTAGGTTGTTTTGCTCGAGTCTGTTACCCGTTACTTTCTGTTACTATTACTTCTATGTTCTGGGGGCTCGATGTTAATCAATCAATCATGCTAATGTTACTGTTAAATGATAATTTGATGATAAGGCACCAGCAGGAGGCCCTGTGTGGTTTTGAGGCCTGCTAGTGTCGACCCTAATAGGAAAAGGGTCTTGTCTACTGATCCATGATGAGCGCACTAACCGCATGTGGGAAGCGAGTATGGGCGCCCCCCTCAATTTGATTCAATTCGCATCTCGTCCAAATCGCCTCATTTAGTTCGTGTTTTCCAGTTGCCGCATGCATGTTTTTGCGAGCCCAGGCCAGGGTGGAACTTTTGTAGTCGGCATATAGGGGGACACGTTCTTAGAGTGCTATGAGGGTCCATTTTCTTCTGGGCTCGATTAGCCGTGCGCCCAAGGTTCTTTGGGCTTGATGCGAAGAAGAGTTGAGTTGTGTAGAGTACCTCGCTTGGTGGGTTTGATCCCCGTCTGGCGGGATATTCTTGCGTGTACGGCCAAATTGGTGCAACCCTGCAGGGATAATCTTCTCGAGAAGCCGTGTTTTCCGCGGTTATGGATTACTTGGTGAAAGTACTGGCTAACAAGTACTCAGGACAACTTAAACCTAATGATTAACAACCTTTCACCCAATGATTAACAACTTGACTAGTAATAGGCTCATTGACACAATAATCTGAACCATCATTAATTCAACTGGGTGAGTTATCCTCGGATTGCTTCTTTGGATAAGGGGCGAGATCCAGGATGGGTTTGTTTGAAGTTATCTTTCAGTTGGTTACAATACTCGATCTTATCTCCTTTCTGTTAGCCGGAAGTGGTAGTAATTTCTGTAGTTGGTTAGAGCAGCCACTTGCAGCATCTTTTATATCCCCTTCCTTCCGTTGAACCCAAAGCATCTGTGCTTGGTGTTGACGGGTTACACTTTGGTGAACTGTGAGTCTTGCTTGCCAGTACGTTTATGTACTGACCCCTTTGGGGCTGTGGTTTCCGCAGACCTACGTTTCCGAGGATCTACATGGTGGCTACTACGTGGAGTATGACGAGACTGCTGACGAGTAGATAGCGGACCCGGGCAGGATCCGAGACTTCGTGGATGGGCTCCGTCTGTTCGTTTCCGGCCTCTTAGGCCTATTTGGTTCTTGTCTGTACTCAGACATGTTGAATGCTTCCGCTGTGATGTACTGATGTATTGTTGGGACATGTGTCCTCTGAATGAGTGTATCTGCTATTCTCTGCCTTAGTGAAGGCTATTTGCAACTTTATTTCAATCTTTTTGTGTCTTAGAGATATGTTGTGATTATCATTCATTTAACGCTGTTGACGTACCATGTGTGATTGGTATGAAGTACGTCGACAGTAGTGCCTTTGATCTCTAGTGGATAGTTTACATCGACGATGGAATAGCAGGGCTTGCGTTGTCGCGCATAAGCGCAGGCCTACCAGGAAGCTGGGACGTGGGAGCAGTTATGCCCCATAATCCAAGCATCTGCTATCCAGTTCGGCCCGATGAGTATCCCCTAGAAGTCAGGGTGCGACAGATAGATATAACAATTAGATCCTTACTGTGATAGTGCTTGTGGATAAAGTAAGATACATACGATCCAAGTTTAAAGCAAGTTTCTAAGGAAGTCCCCTCTCAAAACAACAAAAACCTCTCATCCTTTTTTGTGATTAGACATTAATGTCAAAGAAAATATTTCCAAAGTGCTGACATGAAACCAAAACAAATATTGTTTCCAAGTTACAGAAATCTTGCTTAAGTGGCAAAACTCCAAAATAAGAAGGTAAGACTAAGAAAGAATCAAATGAAAACGCAAAGAGGCCACTCTTGCAACAAAAGTAAAAATTTGTCTAGAAAAAATTGTTTAGAGGAACTTAAACATGTCATATTTTTTTGCCAATTGTCTGCGTGCAAAGGATTAAGTAATGCCTAATCTTTGAAATTTTCGTGACTTTCGAGCTTCTAGTAAAATATGAAAAATCATGAAGTGAACAACAAATGTTGAAAACTAAAAAACCATTTGTAAAGATGCATCATATAAAACCAAAATGGGTAAAACTTGGTACTTTATTTTGGAAAATAAAAAAGACCGGTTAGTAAACAAGACCAAAAATTTCTATAAACTGCAAGTAAAACTACAAATAAAGAAAAAAAAAGTAAAAAACCAAATAAAATACAAATGAAAAAATCAAGCAAAGAAGAAAAGAAAAAAACATATTTATGTTGTTTCCCTTTTGTGAAAGAAAGAAAAAACCAAATGAAAAATAAAAAAAAGGAACAAAAAGGAGAGGTTAGAAAAAAACCTAAAAGAGGCAAATAAAATAATTTTATTTTTGTTGTTTTAGAGAACAAAACAAGAACAAGACTAAAACGAAGAAGAAGCAAATAAAATAAAAATACAAACCAAGAATGACACATAACATGTGAATGAATAATAAAGATCCAAATGAGGCAAACTAATAGTTGTTGATGAAAAAGGAGGGATGCCGTGGACATCCCCAAGCTTAGAGATGTCAGAGTATTCTTGAACATGTAATTTGGGTGCATGTAGGCATCCCCAAGCTTGATCTCATGTGTATTTTTATTCATCTCATATCATCGTCTCCATTGAATCTTATTAACTGCATTCCCATAAAACTTGACAAACTCATGGAATCATACTTCTGAAATGTATTTTGGAAAATAGAATATTGATACCTATATTGAATGCCTAATCGGTCAAATAGCATCGGGAGATGTTTGAAATTTACTTTTCCAATGTCCAGTGGCATCGGACTTATGGAATTCGCCGGGTTTGAGTGCGACCGTTGAGGAGGCTTTGCAAGAGGATGGGCCGGGCTCTGGCATCCTTTAGGTTCTCCTTCGTAGAACAAGCAATGTGACTCAAAGCTTGGAAAATATTGGGCTAAAAGAACTAATATCTACTGCTTGCTGGTATCTTCAGTGGCTACGAAAATAACGCACTCATGGGGAATCGATGTCATCCATGATATTAGTTCTACATGATTTATCACCATCATCCATTCTCTGCAGAATTTATGTATATCAAGAATTACTGAGTGGGCCCAGGTTTGTATCTCTCCTTTTATGGAGGAGTAATTCCCATCTCACAACATCGAGGCAATATGCTCCTTTAGAATTACCGAATGGCTGCCTTTATGCTCACCTAGTTTACAGTGTGACTCTTGAAAGTACCAAAGTAAAACCTCTTGAATATATCACCCGGATAATCTCATGGTCAAAGGATACATTCTGATATAACCGTCATGTGATATGAAACTAAGGAAAAATATGTCTTAGTGGAATATTTTAGCATATCAAAAACTAGGGTATACCCTACTGGGTTGCATGTGCGAGAATTTAAATATTTTTACATGCATGCTACGCAACCGCCAAGATCTATCTATGAAGATACAATTGAATAAAAATTCCAAGATCTAGTTCTCGAGGTTGTGTGCCAGACACTGTGGAAGTGAAAGTGGTGTTGGTGACGATGTCAATGAAGCATGTCGAAGATCCTCATGCACAAGCCTATGGGTGAGGATGTTTTCGACTTCCTGTATCTAGCACATTGATCCACCAGAGTGAGGGTCACACGTGTTACCCCTCTGTGAGTATACACACATACGTCAGGACTAGTTCTGCAACGCTTCACCGTCCAGGACTAGATGCCGCATGTGTATATGAAGGTGGAGTTCTCAACACATGAGAGAGAGAGATTAAGTAGAAGCTGTATCTAATTGGGAGACGACACCTCAAAAACCCAACTTGATAATATTTTATTCAATTATAGGGGCTCTAATTAGAACCGCCACTAGAGAGAGAGAGAGAGAGAGAGAGAGAGAGAGGCTTGAGAGCCAATTGTATGTTTTATTTTGAGGCTTGGGGTCCTTTATATGGTTGGAGGTTAGGGGAGACATACCATAGGTGAGGATTAGTCCTTGTTGAGCTAGGAGAGGGGCTAGCTGCACGAAGAGGTGGCCGCACCCCCCTATCCTTGCCCAACTTGGTTCGGACTCCAAGTGGAGTCCAACTCCACATCCCTTTTTCCTTTTCCCCTTTTCACTTTTTATTTTCTCCTTTTCTCTCCAATTAAATTCAGGAAAATACTTGGACGTCAAATAATAATCCATGGTGCCCTGGGTCCCACCCGATAGTCCCTAAAATTAGGGTGCGGCCATGACGGGCATTCCTACCCCCCTCCGACACTCCTCTCCCTTCTCCATTTAATCCTCAAACTCTTCCGGAACCCTATGGCCCCTTTAGATAAAATCATCGATATTATATAACGATGTTAGAAATATATTTCCAACACCCCAGGACATCTCATGATCCCTACACTTGCTCCATAAAGTGCTCAGCCTCAAGTTCTCTCTCACAACAACTCCGGAATAAATTCTGGTAGTAATAGAAATTATTTCTAATACTCTGTGAAATCCAGTGCCCTCCATATAAATTCTCTCCTCTATATAAAATATATCTATCATGAAGAAACACCATTCCACTTATACTCCTTGTTGATCCGGACCTACCTATATGCACATAAACCATCCCTAATTTAAGTGTGTTTCCCCTACAGTTTCGATAGTGTGTGGACATGAAACTTGAAAATCTTTCCTTTCCAATAATCAATAGAGGGGCCACGAACGCCCATATTGACTCTCACGTACTAAATGACTAAACTATTGAACATGTTAGCTATTATACAATTTTCTCATTACTCACGATAAGAACTTACCCGAGACTCTTGATTCTGGTATTGTCGTGAAACAATCATTGATTCACTATACCTTTGTCTATCTTGTTAACCGATAAACCTTCTCTTTCTCATTAATGTATTATGATATCCCTTATGATGTATCATCATCATGCATTGTCTATAGAACTTATGTATATCAAGAATACCGAGTGGGCCCAGGTCTATATCTCTCCTTTTATGGAGGAGTAATTCCCATCTCAAAACATCAATACAATATACTCATTTATAATTACTCATTGGCTACCTTTATGTTCACCTAGTTTACGATGTGACTATTGATAGGACCAAAGTAAAACCTTGAGAATAAATAACCGTGATAACCTCATGGTCAAAGGATACATTGTAATATAATCGTGTTATGATATGAAACTAAGGACAAAGATGCCTTAGTGAAATCTCTTATTATATATCAACTACTAGGGTATACCAGCCATATTATTTCCTTCCAACAATATGCTATTCATTGATGCTGACATAAAAAATATCCATGACCAAGAAAACACACTCATCAAGCATCCAATGAATTAGTCGTAAAAGGCAAGACTGGAGTTTGATATTTTTTTCAAGTTACTACACGTGAGCGTGAGTTTTCCTTTGAATCTCATATTCAGAAGCCACCTTAGTTATAGCACAGTAATATAGATCATAATTATCAAACAAATGTATAAACATTATTGTCTTTTGGGCATAAATCCAATAATATCCCACTTGCACAATTAGGAATAATCCTATTGTATAAGTCCATCGAACATCCATAGGATCTAAGTGAACACTCATGCAAACACAGTGTTAGAGACATTTGTCATCTAACAACTCTCTGTAAAACTCGTACACGTGGTCTTGTATCTTCCTCGGAACAGAGATTGGTCCAATAATGGTTCGCAGGGTCAATATGACGCATTTGAGCATTACCACCGCCTCCCGTTGGCAATAGTGTGGAAAAAAATTTGTATTCGCATCCCTGCTCTGGGCCCAACGTATCCTACCGCGCCGCCTCCAATACTCCTCCATTCTATAGATTTGCAGGAGCTGCTCCTCAAGATGGTATCGGAAGACCCACTCTTCCTCCTCCAGCTCTAGCGATTCTGCTTTGGATTCTAACTCATTGATCTGGGAAAGGAACGCAAGCTCCCTCACACGCATATCCCAACTTAAGTTACTACTCCAACCCCGGAGAAATTTTCTCGGCCACACACTCATATGCTTCCACCAATCCACAATGTCTCGGCACACGGCCGAGGCCATCAAAATGCCCATATGTTCAAGGCAAGAGCCTCGAAGCCTTCTACCTTGAATCAACCTAGTTCGAAGAAGAAACGCTTGCTCCTGACCGGCTGGTTCACACTCGCGTCTAAGATCAAAGGCATATGAGCATAAGCTAGTTTCAACACGGAGTGCAGCCAGAGGAAAAAGCGCATCAAACTCTGGCGCCCGGAGCACCCTATCTGTTACATCCCATGATTTTGAAAAATTTGAAAAAAATTAAAACCTTCATGCATTCATGAGCATCTTAGCATTCCTGCATTTTAGTGCATAAGTATTTGCTTTTAATTGGCTAAACACAAAATTTTAGGTGATATTAACTATTAAACCACTTTTTGGATTTAAATCTTTTTCCAAAATAAAGTAATTTAGTTTTGGGAAATAATAGTACCAAAATGTTCTATTTTTCATAAGATTTCCAAAAAATATTTTTCTGATTTGACTTGGTGGGGTTTTGAATTGATTTTTTAATCAGATTATTTAAAAATAGAAAAGAGAAAAAGAAAAGGAAAAAAAAACAGAGAACGCAGCGCTACCCCAGCTCCTCCCTTTTCCCTCTGCCGGCCCAGGCCCATTTCCCCTTCCCCCTCTCTTTCGCGCGCGCGAAGCAACAAAGAAGGAAGACCCGGCCCAGCACGCGCGGCCTTTCTCTCTCTTCTTCCGTTGACATCCGGAGCCCACCTCGTGAAGCCAGCGTGACGCATCGATGACGGCGCCTCTTCCTCTTCCCGAGCACGACATGGACTCCGACCCGGGGGAGAATTCTTCCGCACAGTTTTCTTGCGATTGAAGCCACTAACCCTAGCCCCGAGCCTTCCCTTATAAAGCCCGAGACCCCCTCTCTGTTTCCCCTTGAAAACCCTAGCCTAGAACGCGTCCACGCCGAGGACATTTCTCGTCGGAGCCGCATCAGCCCGCCACCGTATTTGTCGACTCCGGCCAACCCGCGGGTCCTAGCCTCCCCCTATTAGCCTCTACTTGCTCCCCTCCTTCATGTGCATCTAACCGTGCGTTGCACTTTTTTTCCTTCAGCGGATCGGCCGCGCCGAGCACGTCCTAGCCGCCGGCAATCATCGCGACTCCATCGCTCCCCGGCACGGTTCCAGGAAGCCCACGACGTCGCCGACCACGCCATCGAGTCCTCCACATCGCGTCGCACCTCTTCGTCATCTCCATCGAGCCGGAAGGCCACGGGAGATCCATCGTCGTTGATTTTTGAGCCGCTGTTCACTGGGGCGCCGCCGGAGTCTCCATCGTCGACGACCTCGAGCTTCCCCGTCACCCAACGCCGTCTGATCTGCGTCTACGGTCGAGATTAGAAGTTCAACCGAAGAGGTACGTTGCATCTCGTGCGTCTGTCGTGACTTAGATCTAACGGCCGTGAGCCACGCGGGCCAAAACGGTATCGACCAATCACAGCACTCCATTCACCTCTCCCCGGATCGATCATATTTTTGATTAAAACAAAAAAAAACAGAATTGTTTCCAAACTTCAAAAATTCATATCTCGAGTTCTGTTTATCCAAATTAGGTGATCTTCGGATTTATGAAATCAACACAATGTCTAGAATAATATAGGCTATTCAAATTTTAAATTTGAAACGCGAACTCGCATGTTATTTGTAGATCTCTATTAATCACTATTTTTGGCATAACTTTTAATCTACAAATCCTTTTTAGGTGAAATAAATTTATATGCTTTTGTTTTGATGTCCTCTATCCAGTAGATGCGTTGGAAAAATTATTTATACAACTTTGTTACAGGAACTCTACTAAAGTTGATATTTTCCTATAATAAAACCCTAGCGATACTAATAATTATAATTTGATAATAAATTTGTTTTGCATGCATCATAACAATGTTATTAACATCACAGAACATCATTATTAGTGATTCTTGCTAGTTGTGAATTTTGTGCATTAACTTGGTCATTGCATGGCGTGCATACATGTTTTTGTGTTGTTATTTTGTTTTCTATATTATGTTTGCTTTGTATGTTTATGTGTGGCTTGTTTTGCTTGTATTAGATTGTGAAGAGGAGAAAGTCTACTATTGTTGTTGTTACTCTTGTTGTGATTGTTCATCCTATTGTCAAGGCAAGTGACACATCCATCCACCCCTTATTTTCCTATGCATTACTAGAGTTTTGAAGTAGTTGCATGATAGGTGAATTTTTATCTAAGTACTATGCTATGCTAAAACCCTAGTAGTGTGTAGCCACCCTTACCCTTGTTATCGACTATAGCCTTAGCACTTGTAGATGCTATGCCTTGGTTCAATTTTTTTCTATGATATGGTGAAAAATTCTAAGTATAACCCTCAATGAAATACTTGGGTGGATTTTCGATGTGATTGGATTATGTTGAGTGGCTCCCTAGGGCCATATCAATGGTGTTTATCACCAAAGGAGTACACGTGTGGATTGCCACCCAGGAACAAAGAGATTCCTAAGTCCCTCTAAGTTTAGTAGCTTCCCGTGCAGCCCTTTGACATATGGGCTCTGTCTTGATCAACTAAGTTGTGAGAGTTCAGCCCATGCTTGACATGAAGATGTAGCAGAATTATAGGTGGAACGGGTCTTGCTGGTTGGGTTGAATTCTTGCTTCTGAAAGATCTCGTATCAATTCTCTCCTTTCCATGATGCACTCTGGGTGTATAGGATGTTTGGGATAATTGAAGACAAAGGGTGAAAGTGCACAACCTCTGCAGAGTTAGAAACTATGATCACAGCCATGTCCCCGGTAATGGACGACTTCGAGCAGCTGGACAAGGATGGAAAGAAGAATCTCAACACCGTTTGAAGAAGTAAAATTTGGCTAAGGAAATATTAGTTGTGGTTCTCATGGGTGTGTCCCATGGTGCCAATCTTTGATAAGAAAACTCTTTTTCAAAAGTGTTAGGAAAAAACTTGCTTTCGGCAAATAGCCTAAACTCCACCAAGCCAGATATGCATGTACAAACCTGCCATCTTATATCCACCATAGTGTCATTTGCACATACAATGTTTGTACTGAATCTCCTTCGGGGGCTGCATATTCCAACGTACAGGAAGTTCTGAGGATGAAGTTTGATCAAGTGCTTGGACTCGAGTCTACACCCAACATGTAATGCCTGTGGCGCATGATTGAAGATGGAGGCTCATTGCTACCTTTATTTCTGCTGTTTAGAAACTCTGAGTTTTGCTAGTCCTTCAAGACTATGCACTTTGTAATAAAGCTATACTTGGCTATTCTGGATCTTTTGTAATATTTTTGATACTTCTGCAATGATACTTTACATTTTGTTATGTGGTGCTAGCATTGATCCAGGGACAAGCACTTAACACAATAGTTCTTACATTATTAAATGTGAGGACGCTACAAAATGGTATCAGAGCAAAGTGTTGCCTGTAGGATCGAGCCCTTAGGTTTGGAAAACCCTTTTTGATCAAATTTATTAACTCCTTTGAGTATTTTTGGATCCTCGCGGCATAGTGAGATGAGGCGGCCCGGACCAACGTTACATGTCCACGTACATGAGACCGGTTCCCTGATTGGCTTGCGGGTGCCAGTATCTCTCACTATAGTGAATATCAAAATTTCAATAAGTTGTCAATGAGCTGATGATCACCATGGGAAATACTCAATATTTTCTAAGTACCTTTACTTGTCTCGTATCTAGTACCTCCTTACCTTATGCTTTTATGGCTTATGTTTTCTCCTACACATCAAAACTCAATGATGATGGAACTTCAACTTCGCAATCGCCAAGGACTACCAACTCAAAGATGAAGAGCTGCAACTTCAACACCACCAAGGACTTCAAGAACCCTAGGATTTAACATCTATTCTTCTCTAACATAGCTAGAACAGCTCTTCTTCTAGTATTTCTACCTATTGTTCAATCTTCTAATATCTTATCCCCTTGGTAGATGACCAATCTCTTTGAATCACTCAAGAAGGGCCCATTGATGACCATGACTCTAGATTGTGAGACTGAATTCCCAAAGGCATTGAAGAACATAATGATAAGATTAGGATTTGGAGGAGCAACACTCTACAAAGGTTTTACCTTCATTGAAGATGGCCAAGAGTATTGGTGGGTTCAACTTCACCTATACAGAAGCAAGGAGTATGACGACAGAAGGGGACTACATCTTCACTAACCCACAACAATACACTTCATTCTTTGAGTCAGCTAGATGCGTTGCATGGCAGGCAATCAAAGAACTTGGAGAAATACTTATGTGGAGACTTTATCACACTCAGAAGGATCTCCAGAAAGCTGAAGAAGAGATCAACACCCTTGAGAAGGAGCTGAAGATGTACAAGAACATAGAGATCATCGTGAAGAGTTATGAATCCATCCCAGTAGTTGACCACCATGGAAGAATGCGTTAGCTAGAGTTTTTGTTTGAGTATTGACCTATCAACTTGTGATATGGCACTTATGGAGTGTTTTGACTTGCAACTAAGTTGTTTTGCTTAAGTTTTTTAAAAATGAAGTCCAAATTTCGAAATTTGGTTAAATAGATTTTAATTTGTTATTTTCCATTGATTGTTTGTCTTGTTGTATTGTGCATGGGTAGGAAAATTTTCTTCTCATAGCTCTATCTATCTTTTACTCACCTATGCTGAAAACCCACAGATGCCTCCTCGTCACGACCCCAACCACAACAACAATGAGGACAACAACAACAATGATGCCCTGCAGCAGATGCTCACTTCCCAAGGACAACTTCTACAGATGATGACTCAGTTTGTAGCAGCAATGAACGACAACAACAACAACAATCCTCCACCAGCACCCCAAGTGGACAGACTTACTAGATTTCTAAGCCTTAGGACTAATAGGTTCTCATATGCTACTGATCCTATTGAGGCAGATGACTGGCTTCACTCAATCTCAAGGATATTCTTTTCAGGGGGATAGCCCACCTCATAAAATTTTCCAACCTAATTTCTAGCCTTCTCAAATCTCGGGACGAGATTCCTTTTAAGGGGGTAGTCTGTAACATCCCAGGATTTTGAAAAATTTGAAAAAATTAAAACCTTCATGCATTCATGAGCATGTTAGCATTCCTGCATTTTAGTGCATAAGAATTTGCTTTTAATTGGCTAAACACAAAATTTTAGATGATATTAACTATTAAACCACTTTTTGGATTTAATCTTTTTCTAAAATAAAGTAATTTAGTTTTGGGAAATAATAGTACCAAAATGTTCTATTTTTCTTAAGATTTCCAAAAAAATATTTTTCTGATTTCATTTGGTGGGGTTTTGAATTGATTTTTGAATCAAATTATTTAAAAACAGAAAAGAGAAAAAGAAAAGGAAAAAACAGAGAATGCAGCGCCAGCCCAGCCCCTCCCTTTTCCCTTTGCTGGCCCAGGCCCATTCCCCCTTCCCCCTCTCTTTCGCACGCGCGCAGCAACAAAGAAGGACGACCCGGCCGAGCACGCGCGGCCTTTCTCTCTCTTCTTCCGCTGACATCCGGATCCCACCTCGTGAAGCCAGCTTGACGCATCGATGATGGCGCCTCTTCTTCTTCCCGAGCATGACATGGACTCTGACCCGGGGGAGAATTCTTCCGCGCAGTTTTCTTGCGATTGAAGCCACTAACCCTAGCCCCAAGCCTTCCCTTATAAAGCCCGAGACCCCCTCTCTCTTTCCCCTCGAAAACCCTAGCCTAGAACACGTCCACGCCGAGGAAATTTCTCGTCGGAGCCGCATCAGCCCGCCGCCGTATTTGTCGACTCCGGCCAACCCGCGGGTCCTAGCCTCCCCCTCTTAGACTCTACTTTCTCCCCTCCTTCATGCGCATCTAACCGTGCGCTTGCACTTTTTTCCTTCAGCGAATCGGCCGCGCCGAGCACGTCCTAGCCGCCGGCGATCATCGCGACTCCATCGCACCCCGGCACGGTTCTAGGAAGCCCACGACGTCACCGACCACGCCATCGAGTCCTCCACGTCGCGTCGCACCTCTTCGTCATCTCCATCGAGCCGGAAGGCCACGGGAGATCCATCGTCGTTGATTTTTGAGCCACTGTTCACTGGGGCGCCGCCGAAGTCTCCATCGTCGACGACCTCGAGTTTCCCCGTCACCCAACGCCGTCCGATCTGCGTCTACGGTCGAGATTAGAAGTTCAACCGAAGAGGTACGTTGCATCTCGTGCGTCTGTCATGACTTAGATCCAACGACCGCGAGCCACGATCAGGAAAAAACGGTATCGACCAATCACATCACTCCATTCACCTCTACCCGGATCGATCATAATTTTGATTAAAACAAAATAAAACAGAATTGTTTCCAAACTTCACAAATTCATATCTTGAGTTCTGTTTATCCAAATTAGGTGATCTTGGGGTTTATGAAATCAGCACAATGTCTTGAATAATATAGGCTATTCAAATTTTAAATTTGAAGCGTGAACTCGCATGTTATTTGTAGATCTCTAGTAATCACTATTTTTGGCATAACTTTTAATATACAAATCCTTTTTAGGTGAAATAAATTGCTATGCTTTTGTTTTGATGTCCTCTATCCAGTAGATGCGTTGGAAAAATTATTTATACAACTTTGTAACAGGAACTCTACTAAAGTTGATATTTGCCTATAATAAAACCCTAGCAATACTAATAATTATAATTTGATAATAAATTTGTTTTGCTTGCATCATAACAATGTTATTAACATCAAAGAACATCATTATTAGTAACTCTTGCTAGTTGTGACTTTTGTGCATTAACTTGGTCATTGCATGGCATGCATACATGTTTTTGTGTTGTTATTTTGTTTTCTATGTTATGTTTGCTTTGTATGTTTATGTGTGGCTTGTTTTGCTTGTATTAGATTGTGAAGAGGAGCAAGTCTACTATTGTTGTTGTTACTCTTGTTGTGATTGTTCATCCTATTGTCAAGGCAAGTGACACATCCATCCACCCCTTATTTTCCTATGCATTACTATTGTTTTGAAGTAGTTGCATGATAGGTGAATTTTTCTCTAAGTACTATGCTATGTTAAAACCCTAGTAGTGTGTAGCCACCCTTACCCTTGTTATCAACTATAGCCTTAGCACTTGTAGATGCCATGCCTTGGTTCAATTTGTTTTTATGATATGGTGAAAAATTCTAAGTATAACCCTCAATGAAACACCTGGGTGGATTTTGGATGTGATTGGATTATGTTGAGTGTCTCCCTAGGGCCATATCAATGTTGTTTATCACCAAAGGAGTACACTTGTGGATTGCCACCCAGGAACAAAGAGATTCCTAAGTCCCTCTAAGTTTAGTAGCTTCCCGTGCAGCCCTTTGACATATGGGCTCTGTCTTGATCAACTAAGTTGTGAGAGTTCAGCCCATGCTTGACATGAAGATGTAGCAGAATTATAGGTGGAACGGGTCTTGCTGGTTGGGTTATATTCTTGCTTCTGAAATATCTCGCCTCAATTCTCTCCTTTCCATGATGCACTCCGGGTGTATAGGATGTTTGGGCTAATTGAAGACAAAGGGTGAAAGTGCACAACCTCTGTAGAGTTGGAAACTATCATCATAGCCGTGTCCCCGGTAATGGACGATTTCGAGCAGCTGGAAAAGGATGGACAGAAGAATCTGAACACCGTTTGAAGAAGTAAAATTTGGCTAAGGAATTATTAGTTGTGGTGCTCATGGGTGTGTCCCATGGTGCCAATCTTTGAGAATAAAACTCTTTTTCAAAAGTGTTAGGAAAAAAGTTGCTTTCTGCAAATAGCCTAAACTCCACCAAGCCAGATATGCATGTAGTTTAGAGTTTCCATCTTATATCCACCATAGTGTCATTTGCCAGTACATTGTTTGTACTGAATCTCCTTCGGGGGCTGCATATTCCAACGTGAGGAAGTTCTGAGGATGAAGTTTGATCAAGTGCTTGGACTCGAGTCTACACCCAACATGTAATGCCTGTGGCGCATGATTGAAGATGGAGGCTCATTGCTACCTTTATTTCTGATGTTTAGAAACTCTGAGTTTTGCTAGTCCTTCAAGACTATGCACTTTGTAATAAAGCTATACTTGGCTATTCTGGATCTTTTGCAATATTTTTGATACTTATGCAATGATACTTTACATTTTGTTCTGTGGTGCTAGCATTGATCCAGGGACTAGCACTTAACACAATATTTCTTACATTATTAAATGTGAGGATGCTACACTATCTAGCACGCACCGGACCGGCGTGCACTTCCTGTTAGAAAAGGTGTATCTTGCCCCAGTCCGCGGGATCTCCCAAAGATCCCAAGAGGCAATGAAGTTATTGAACATCTCAATACCCGGTCAGTTGACCCGGTCGTTGTTCTTCTTCTGAGCCCCTCTCTGGAGATTGAAGTCCCCAACTATGATGATTGGGAACCTACTAGATGCCACCTTGGCCGGTAGTTCTACCAGGAAGGCAAGGGACAGAGCATGATTTGAAGGGCCATAAATCCCAATGAGAGTGATTTTATTATTCAGCACTTGGTGCAGGCAGTTAACACTGAGATAAAAATTTCCCTTATCAAAGGATTCCACCTCAAAAGCAATGTTCTGAAGGACAAGCAACATACCACCAGAGTGTCCCTCCGCTGGTTTCCAACACCAAAAGAATTCTCACCCACTTCAATACTATGTAGCTCCTAATCCTAAAAGTTTGGTTTGATAGTTTCTTGAAGACACATGATGTCAATGTGGTGCTTACCCAATAATTCTCTAAGTAACTTCTGGATCCCCGACCGCCAAAACCCACTTATATTCTAGAAGAGGATCCACATTAAAACTCTCCACCTTTGGCCCGTTCTTGGCGGATCACTGGGATGGTGCCACATATTTAGCTCTCTTCCCCCGCGGTGTGGGCACCTGCGTTGCAGCACCCGTCGCTGCCAACTCCTGATGCAGAATGGCAAGGTCCCCCGCCCCTGTGATGCAAACATGGATGGTGTGTTGGAAACCCCAAGAGGAGGGTGTGATGAGTGTAGCGGTAAGAATTTCCCTCAGTTAAGAACCAAGGTTATCAATCCAGTAGGAGGAAGATGATCTCGGGAAGGTTGATGCCACAGACGGTAGTGATGGCGCCTCACCGGTGTCAGCAACAACGTGGAACCTGCACACAACACAACCAAAATACTTTGTCCCAATGGTACAGTGAGATTGTCAATCTCACCGGTCGTGCTGAAAACAAAAATTAGACGTATAGTGTGGAAAATGATGTATGCTTGTAGTAAGTAAAGAGAGCAGGAAACTGTTGTGGTTTGTTTAACAGTGTGGAAAATGGACCGGGGTTCATAGGTTCACTAGTGGTGTGTCTCCATAAAGATAACATGCTGGGTGAACAAATTACAGCTGGGCAATTGACAAATAGAGGTTGCACCGTACTGCACATTATAACATGACTAGCACACATGCCCGTGCGTTGCAACGGGAGAATAAAATATCGAAAATCCTATAAAAATACGAAAAAAGGAAGTAGACAATAAGAATAACAATTATATTTATAATTATTAATACACTAACACGTTTATAAGATGGTATGCTTCGACTTTTTTTAAGTTAAAACATATGGCGCTGCAAGATTTAGTGTGAGTAATCACTTTTTCTCTTAACTATTTCTCCTAAGATACGATCAATTGCAGCACCCTACAATGAAACAAATAATTAGTGAACTATCAGTTAGATAACTAAGTAGTAGTATAGATAACATACAAATTCTCCATCCTGAAACATCACCCTGACTAAATGACTTTTGTAACTCCAACAAACCCGCTCCCTTGAGCAACATCGACAGTCGCCTTGGACATGTCCACATGGTAAATAAATGCTGGAAAAAAAACCAAAGTCCATGTCCTTCCCTTTACTTTTAGTCATTCTCTCAGCTCCATGTTTATGAACGGTTATTCCAGCAATTGGAATCAGGCAGCAAGTTATGCTCTGGTATCCATTCTTGATCCTCAACTTCAAAACCAAAATCAGCCAATTAGGCATTTGATCAAATGGGTACTAACAGATACATAACAAATTCAGATCAATGAGATCGCCGCCCTTTGTTGTGGGCCGGCGTCTTCAAATTCGTCCACGCCATCCTTACCTTCAAAGAAATTATCATGTATGATCAAACAGGTTAAGAGAATTGGATTGCCGAACAATTAACATTAGGAGGAGAGTAGCAGCAGTACCGGTCACCGTAGATAGTTATAAAAGATGTACATACAAAAGGTTCAGCTCATCAGCTGTCGGCTCTCTTATGACTAATGCCATTAAACAAGGATTCTGCAGTTCATGACCAAGAACGATGCACGGTCCTAGCAAAGCACAGTACCGTTGTCAGTAACTTTTGTCCAAATTAACATCATCTACTTAATTATATATATACATTTTACATCTTTCTTGTGGACACATATGGCGATGTATAATGCCTTAATAATATAAAGTTAGAATATGTTAATGCACCAGACTGTCCATTATGTAAACCAAGCATCAGGTTAGAAAATCAAACAATACCTCTATCTAGCAAATCAAACAATACCTCTATCTGAAGATTGTTTTTTTTTCATACAATATTAAGTATCATACATAGGTTGCTCATTTCGCATGGCTTCAGAGTCGGGGCCAGCGGGCGGCTAGAGGGCAGAGAGGAGGTGCTCGGGGCAGCATCGTCTCACCTAACCTGTATCAACTGATCGATAAGTACCTTAAATATCCGTCTTTCTTCGCTTCATCTCCGGTGTTGGAGTTGGATAATAAGTGAACTCTTCTATGACACTGTGCCTGGTGTTGCGATCCTTCCTCATTCAAAATACATCAGATATAAGCAGGTTATCATATTGTATTCAGAAAACTAACTTCATGAAGATAACACACAACCAATTAACCCCCATCTTCATCCCGTCTGAATCCATCGCCATTGCTAGCGCCATCAACCTCCAAGAATCCTACACAGTTCAGCTGCCGCGTTTCAGGAAAGTCCTCCAAATCGGGCATTCGGTCCGCGGTAGCTCTCAGACCACATGGCCGAGTCACCCAAGGGAAGAAGCGCTCGAAATTTCTCTCTTCTGGCCTCCCTCCTCCGGATCTCCTCCTCTGGGTCGGCCACGGCCAGGAGGGCGTCCGTCTCGTGGCCTTTCTCCACGACCCCGACCAGCAGGGTGTCCGTCCCCTCCTCTTGCCACGCCAATGGGGTGACAAGCAGCGCGTCCCACGTGTGGCATCCTCCCTGGCTTCCTCTTCTTTGTCATCTGTTCGGCGGCGGCGGCGCATCCTCTTCTCTCCCCTCTGTTAGGCAGCGTCGACGCAGGCCAAACGGCAATGGGCACTGTGCAAACAATTCTAGTCTGTTGAGTAGCGGATCTTGCCAACAGATTAAAATTTGTGAGCACAAAAGTTTGCTGGTTTGGTACCTGTAGCTACACTTTCGTTGTGTTCATATGTAAATTTACAACGGTCAGTCACAAAGAAAACCATCCAGTGCTACCTGGAAGCGACTGTGTTCATAACCTTACATTGATGTTTCTTGTTTTGCAAGCGCTCCTATTTCATATTTAGTGAATCATTCAGAACAGTACAGACCTATATCTGACATAATTGTTGTTCATATAGTTTAGAACAGATGATCACGGACAAAAAATTAAACCATGAATGCAAAGTCTGCAAGTATGACCGTTTGTCCCCAATATGTACAATTTCTTGTTTGTTTGTCCCCAATATGTACAATTTCTTGTTTTTTCGGCATTTTTTCTAATACACAACAACGCCCAGAAAAGAAAAAAAACACCTTGCAGTGTGACGATGTCTGTGATTGTCACCTTTGGCTTAACTTGAAAAACCTATGAGTATCATGTCCAGGTTGCTCACAGAGTCATAGTAAAGAATGATCTCAGAACAGTAATAAAAAGTTGATGTTAGTTTTTTGCTAGGGACACATTTTAATGAACTACCGATATAGTCAGTAAGAAGTGCTTGTATAAAATGGTTAGCTGCTAGAACAGGTTATAGAAAACAGAATATACTCTGCTTCAAGTACTCAAATCCGATACAGTCAGTACTACTCTTAATAATGGCATTAAGAAAGTTAACCATCAGAAGCCCATACAAGCCTACAACACTTCATTCGGATCATTGCATCCTCCAAGCTTGCTGTGGTGTCGTCGATTTGGGGACGCGGCGGCAGATCAGAGCTGATCAATGCGGATGCGGAGGGCGAGCATGTTGCCGGACAACAGCTCCTGGGGCACTGCCAAGAACATCCCCTGGCCGGGCGCCGGCGCGCCGCCGGTCAGCGTGTTGCTGCTCACCGTGGAAGCCATCACGCTTGTCCTTGCCGTCACCCAGGCGCTCCACGGAGAGCTTGCACCAGAATTTAGGTCCCGCGGCACCGTCGGCCGTGACGTGCACCAGCGACACCGCGGTGGTCGCCGCGCCGAGCGCGCCCAGGCAGACCAGGAACACGCTCCGGTCCTCCTGCCCGACGAGGACGTGCCAGACATGGGACAGCGACAGGTGGAGGTTCCACGAGTGGCCGTAGCGGACGGCAATGACGGGGCGGGAGTGGCCGGCGGCAAGGTGGTCGAGGAGCGCTGGCGGGGCGTCGACGAAAGGGCAGTCGGGATCCGGGCAGGAGCAGGGCGCGCACGGGTAGGCGCGTTGGTGTTCCGCGGCGCCGTGGAAGACGACGTAGCGCTCGCAGCCGAACTCCTTGTAGGGGCAGGGCACCGTGGCGGCGCTGACGAGTGACGACGGCGTCCAGCACGCCGCAGTAGGTGTCGGCGCGGCTGCAGATGTCGCCGTGGCCGCCGCGGCAGTAGGAGCACAGGGTGTGCCCGGCGGCGTCACACTACGACCAGAAACGCGACACCAAAAAATCTCAGCTTTCATGGCCTCTTCCTCTTCTTTGTCATCTGTTCGGCGGCGGCGGCGGCGCATCCTCTTCTCTCCCCTCTGTTAGGCGGCGTCGAGGCAGGACAAACGGCAAGGGGCACTGTGCAAACAATTATAGTCTGTTGGAAAGAAAGGCGTGCGGGTTGAATATTGTATTCTGGAGGGGTTAAATTGAAAAATAGACAGGACGTACGACGACCACCTCAGGCCGTATTATATAGTAGAGATAACCACTATGATATTTAGTGCGGGCATTACAACAAAATACATAGACCGAAATCCATATGCATCTATGACTAATAATCCACCCTCAGGTTATCATCCGAACCCCCTTCAATATTAAGTTGCAAGCAACAGATAACTGCATTAAACAATGTGTGTAATGTAAGCAATGCTTGTGCACGCGGGCACTCACACCGATGTTTTCTCCCTAGTGGCAACATCACATCCTTCCCCGTCACGTTTCTGTCACTCGAGCACAGGCGAAAAGGAGGCATGAACCCACGATCTAACATAAATACTCCCTCTTGGAGTCACTAGCAACTACTTGGCCAGAGCAACCACTAGCAACGGAAAGCATGCAAGATCACAAATAACATATCAAATAAAGACTATAATCAACTTTGCATAAGTTCAATATCTGTAGGATCCCAACGATCACAGCATATAGAATTACATAAGATCAAGCTCGATCATGATAGGAAGCTCACGAGATCTAAACATGGAGGAATATGAGGAGGAGACAACCATATAGCTACTGCTATGGACCCGTAGTCCAGGGATGAACTACTCACGCATTACTCCGGAGGCAGGCATGGTGATGTAGAAGCCTCCGGTGATGATTTCCTCTCCGCCAGGGTGCCGGGAGACAGCTCCAGAACCCCCTAATCTAGGGTTGACGATGACGGCGGCTACGGAACTTTTCGGGGATTTTCTATCAGGTTTGTAGGGTTTTCCATCCGGGGGGAATAAATAGGCAAAAGGGCAGAGGCGGTGGAGGCCAGGGGGGCCCACACCCAAAGCTGGCGCGGCTAGGGGGACCGTGCCACCCTATGGTGTGGCCCCCCTTATGCCCGTCTTCGACTCTTCTTCGGTGTTCTGGATGCTTCCGGGGAAAATAGGCACTTCGGGCTTTGTGGGGTCCAATTTCGAGAATGTTTCCAGAACAACTTTTCTGAAACCAAAAATAGCAAAAAACAGGGAACTGGCACTTGGCATCTTGTTAATAGGTTAGTCCCAGAAAACGTATAAAAATGCTATAAATAAGGGAGAAAACATGTAGCAATTAGCATAATATGATCATGGAGCATCAGAAATTATAGATACGTTGGAGACGTATCACCCTGCCATCTGATGCACTTGTGTGTTCCTGCATGGGATGCTCCCGGCACGGCCCCGTCTTCTCTGGCCTGAAGAGCCGCAAGTGCATCCTTCTCTTTGGCCAGCGCCACCTCCCAATATATCTTCTCTCTTGCTTGGGCCAGCTCCTCCTGCGCTAGCTCGTTTTCCTACACCATGGATAGAACCTCCACAGCAGGGCTGATATCATTTGGGAACACGACACATCTATCTGATGCAATTGGTAAAAGTTGCGAGTCTGGCGAATCCTGAAGAATAGCAAAAATAGGGTCAAGATTGGTACCCGTTTTTGTCTTCTTGGAAGAGGAGGGACCATCCTTGTCTGTGTCCAGACAGACCGCCCGCGCAACCATGGAACCCTTCCTATCTCCCGTGTCATGATCACTCTTCCCGACCATCTCCACTGAGGCCTCCCTCGAGCCGACGCCACATGCCACCAGCGCTGTGAGGGACGAGATAACTAGGGCCGCCGGAAGGCTTCCCAGTGCCGACACCGGCGATGGGGCAGGTCGCTCCATGTCCCGCGAGTCCACCACCACCACCAGCACCTCCAAATCCTTCTGAATCTTTGCTACACGGTCATGGTTCTTCTTGCTCCTCCACTCCTGAAGATGGGGATACTCCTGTGCAGCCACCTTCTTAGCGCTCTCCTGTGATGTCTATGCACGCTTCTATTCTTGTCGACCGTGCTGGGCCTCCAAGTGCAGTGGTTTGTAGAACAGTAGCACGTTTCCCTTAAGTGGATCACCAAATGTTTATCGAACTCAGAGAGGTAGAGGTCAAAGGTATCTCTCTCAAGCAACCCTGCAACTACGATACAAGAGGTGTCTTGTGTCCCCAACACACCTAATACCATTGTCAGTTGTATAGGTGCACAAGTTCGGTGAAGAGAGAGTAAAATGCAAGTAATATGGATGATAATAAGTGACAATAGCAATCTGAAAATAAAAATGGCATCAAGAAAACATGTAGCAGAACTGATTGTAAACGGTGTTTCAATGCTTAGAAACAAGGCCTAGGGATCCTACTTTCACTAGTGGATACTCTCAACAATGATAACATAATTGAATGCATAAATATCCCTCTTCACTATGTTACTCCGAACCACTCTCCGGTCGAATAACAAACACCAATCCATGCGTAGGGATGTAACAACACTTCTCAAGTTTGTATTCCCTCTCTAGGGCACCCCACGCTGTCACTATGAGCGCCCCAAATTAGTACTAAACAAATGCCACAATTTCATAGGGTCATCCAACACAAAATATAAATATCATGCTAAACAACAAGGTGCACACACTGTCACCTTTACACCGCGATCAAAGTTTCTACGGAGATCTCATAACAAAACCACTTGAGTAGCATAACAGATAAAGAGTAACATCTACTGATTCAACTAGATTACAAAGCTCATGATCACATAAAGATCACACCATTGGAGAGAGAGATATGAAACACATAGCTACCGGTAGAGACCTCAACCCCAGGGAAGAACTACTCCCTCCTCATCATAGGAGACAGAAACGGTGATGAAGATGGCGGTGGAGTCGATGGAGATGGCTCCAGGGGCACTTCCCCGTCCCGGCAGGATTCCGGAACAGAGATTTTGTCCCTCGAAACTTGTCGACGGCGGCGGCGGAGCTACGGAACTTTTTGTGGAAGGGGGCCGATATCTTTAGGTTTTATGCATCACGACCTATAAATAGGCGAAAGGGCGATGGCGGTGGGCGCCCGAGGGGCCCACACCACCTCCAGGCGCGGCCAGGGGGCCACCCGCATCAAGCCATGGTGTGGGGGCTCCAGGGCCCCCCGCCGGGTCTCCTTTGAACTTCCTTGATGTGTCGGGAATTCTAAGAATTTTGGCTTTTGTTTCGTCCAATTCCGAGAATATTTCCAGAACAACTTTTCTGAAATAAAAAACAGCAGAAAACAAGAACTTGCTCTGTGGAATCTTGTCAATAGGTTAGTCCATGAAAACGTACGAAAACGAAGGAAAACATGTGAAAACATAAATGTATTGCATATAAAACAAGCATGGAGCATCTAAAACTATAGGTATGTTTGAGACGTATCAAGCATCCCCAAGCTTAACTCCTGCTCGTCCTCGAGTAGGTAAGTGATAACAAACTAACTTTTGAGGTGACATGCTACCAACACAAACTTTATCATCATAAAGTAAAAAGCATATGTACGTTGAGATCATAGTACTTTAAACACAGGAATGATAGATATAATTTTAGCAATGAAACTTAGCAATCACCTTGCATCATGAAAAGTAACACAAATAAAAGATAATGAATAATAATTCACTTGAAAGTTATACGTTTGTTTCGAGCATAAAGAAAACAAAGCATAGTGATATTTTTCTTGTCTTTAAGAGTGGGGAAAACCATAAATGCCAGGACACCTTCAAAATTCAAGTGGATGACTAGAACATATAATTTGAGAGCAAGTAATAACACATCATGAATCAATTAATAATAGAATCAGGGATCAATGCACATTAAACTCAGAATGGAAACTATGCTCTCTTAATTGTGCATAAAGTTAGAAGATGGATACTCAACATAAAAGTAACAGAAAGGCCCTTCGCAGAGGGAAGCATGGATTAACTCATGTGCTAGAGCTTTTTATTTTATAAACAGAGCTATTGAGAACATTTTTTTAGAGAGATGTATGCTTATGTCAAGGAATGGTAATAAAGTTCTTGTCATCTTCCATATGAAACAAGTTGAGAGAGGTTCCGAATTACTTATATTGGGCACTTTTAGCATTCACTTTATATAGTATGACACTCCTCCCCACCTTGCTTTGACAAACCATGGATAACCGAATCCTCGGGTGCCTGCCAACAATCTCATACCATGGTGGAGTGTCTATTTATTTGTTTAGCCTTTTGATGTTATAATGTCCTAACCAGATGTTTGCAAAATTAATGACGAACTGATGAAACATGCAAGTCGGGGTACTTAATTAGTATGGAAGACAACAAACCCAACTACTACTTCCTCATGAGCTAAAATAGGAATAATTTTGAAAGTTTTAAAGGTAGCACATGAGAAATTTACTTGGAGTGGCGGTTAATTGCCACATGTAGGTAGGTATGGTGGACACATTTGGCAAACTTTGGTTTTTGGGAGTTGGATGCACGAGTAGATCTCATACTCAGTACCGGTGGAGGCTGGCAAAAGACTGGGAGCGACAAATTAAGAGAGAAACAATGGCCATAATCATGCATAGCGACAAAAACATTATTAATCACAGAATAAATAGTATTACAAGTCAAAAACTAAATGATCATAGAGGGTATAAGTGACTGGTTTGTAGTCTTAAACATGGTGTAAGAATGCGCTAAGTCAGCCAAATAAAGCATTCAAAGGAGAACACCACAAATTTATGCTTCAATACGACAAGAACAACTCATGATTCTTTCAATGGCACATTAAAAACTCTCAGTTATTTGAGAAAAGTGATGCTACAAAAATAACTACTAAGCATAAAATTAAAATAAATCTAACATGACATGAAAAATCCTATGAGAGTCTATACGAGCTTCTTTTTGCACCGTTATAAGCATGAAATATTTTACTCTTCTCCAACACCATTCAACTTGTTTGAAACAACTCTCATAAGTAATATTCATCGAATACCATAGAGATAATCATATATAACTGAAACAAACTAACAAGCTCTGAACAAAATACGAGTGGAAAACAAGGGTTAAACGCAGTATTAGCAAAAAGTGAACACTCACAGAACAATAAGAATGAAAACTAGAGTGTTCTAAGCAATGAAAACGGAGTGTGTCTCTCTCCCACACAAGAATGATAGGTTCAACCTAAGTTTATTGCAGCATGAAAAAATGAAAAAAAAAACAAACCGACTCTCCAAGTAAAGTGCATATGATGTGACCGAATAAAATTATAGTTTCACTAGAAGTGACCTAATAAGTTGTTGATGAAGAATGGGATGCCTTGGGCATCCCCATGCTTAGAAGCTTGAGTCTTCTTAGAATTTGCTGGGTTGAACCACGGGGGCATCCCCAAGCTTTGTCTTTGCACTCTTCTTGATCACATTATATCACCCTCTTCTCTTGACCCTTGAAAACTTCCTTCACACCAAACTCGAACGTAATTCGCATTAGAGGGTTAGTGCACAATAAAAAATTCACATGTTCTGCATGGACACAAGAGTTATTAATACTTTTAAAAATTAGCCACAAGCACGGATGTTTCGTGAACCAAAGAAACCCACTCGACATAGTAAAAGAGAAAATGCAAGTAAAAAGGCAGAATCTGTGAAAACCAGAACAATCTGTAAAGACGTATTTTTTCAGGGCACCTAAGTTGCTCAAATCGAAAAATGTGAAGAACAGAAAAGTCTTGGAATTAGCTGAGGAAGAAGCACAAAACTTTGTAGGTAATTTTGATATTCTATGAATTATGCGATTTTATACGGTGGAGAGAAGAAATCTGTTTCCTGCGTAGAAATCCAAAACTACCACCAAATTTCGCTAGAAACTTACTTGGCACAAATAATACATGAAAATAAAGATATAAAGGATTTCTAAATAAGTATAAAACACCTTGAATCAAAGAAAACAGAGAAAAGCAAAGCAAAAAAAATAAAACATGGGTTATCTCCCAAGAAGTGCTTTTCTTTAAAGCCTTTTAGCTAGGCATGATAATTTGAGAAGATGCCCACATGAGAAATATTAACTGAATCAAAATAGATCATCAAGAAGCAAATTTAAAAAAAAATTAAGTCTAACCCACTTCCTATGAAAAAGAATTGTGTAGAAGAACAACTCAATAAAGCACAAAGTGGCTAGCATAGGAAGACAAAATAAGTGCAGCTTCAAAAATTTCAACATAAAGGGGGGAGACTTGATATTTTTGAGATGCATAAGACTATGTTTCTCTCTCTCATAATAAATTTCAGTATCATAATTACTCAAATTAACAATACAACTATCACAAGAAAAATTCTTATCATGAGCCACGCATGCATAAAAGAATTATTACTCTCCACATAAGCATAGTCATTCTCATTAATAGTAGTGGGAGAAAGTTCAAAAAAATAGCTATCATTATTATTCTCATCACCATAATCATCAAATATAGGAGGCATATTGTAATCATAACTAATTTTCTCATCAATAGTAGGTGGACTGAAAATAGCATGTTCATCATTGTAATCATCATATATTGGAGGCAAAGTATCATCAAAGAAAATTTCCTCCTCAAAACTTGGGGGACTAAAAATATCATATTCATCAAAACCACCTTCCCCAAGATTAGACTTTTCCATAGCATTAGCAATAATGGTGTCAAAGAATTCATACTAATAACATTGCTACTAGCATGCAACTAAAGTTCCATATGTTTTTTTAAACTTTCTCTTCAAACACTTCATGTCCTAACTCAAGATAAATATTATAAAGCTCTCTCATATTTTGTTGTTTTGCATTAAGCCTAACTAGTAAAAATAAAAACGAGGAACAAGTGAAAATAAACCTAACTAGTGAAAACAAGATACAAAAATATATAATTGCAGAATCTAAAGGAAATAACTTCGAGCACTCACACCCGACGATGTGAGTACCTTTTACCTTACCTCCCCGGAAACGGCGCCATAAAAGAGCTTGATGTCTAAGCACGCTTCCATTCGTGTAGACAGTGTTGGGCCTCCAAGTGCAGAGGTTTGTAGAACAACAACAAGTTTCCCTTAAGTGGATCACCCAAGGTTTATCGAACTCAGGGAGGTAGAGGTCAAAGGTATCCCTATCAAGCAACCCAACAACTACGACACAAGAAGTCTCTTGTGTCCCCAACGCGCCTAATGCAATTGTCGGCTGTATAGGTACACTAGTTCGGCGAAGAGAGAGCAAAATGCTAGCAATAAAGATGATAATAAGTGATAATAGCAATCTGAAATAAAAAAATGGTAGCAAGAAAACATGTAGCAGAACTTATTGTAAACGGTGTTTCAATCCTTAGAAACAAGGCCTAGGGATCCTACTTTCACTAGTGGACACTCTCAACAATGATAACATAATTGAATGCATAAATATCCTTCTTCACTACGTTACTTCAAACCACTCTCCGGTCAAATAACAAACACTAATCCATGCGTAGGGTTGTAACATCAGTCCTCAAGTCTGTATTCCCTCTCTAGGGAACCCCATGCTGTCACTATGAGCGCCCCAAATTAGTACTAAACAAACGCCACAATTTCATAGGGTCATCCAACACAAAATATAAATATCATGCTAAACCACACGGTGCACACACTGTCACCTTTACACCGTGATCAAAGTGTCTATGGAGATCTCATAACAAAACCACTTGAGTAGCATAACAGACAAAGAGTAACATCTACTTATTCAACAAGATTACAAAGCTCATGATCACATAAAGATCACACCATGGGAGAGAGAGATGAAACACATAGCTATCGGCCTACCGGTAGAGCCCTCAGCCCCGGGGGAGAACTAATCCCTCCTCATCATAGGAGACAACAAGGGCGATGAAGATGGAGGTGGAGCGATGGAGATGGCTCCGGGGGCACTTCCCCGTCCTGGTAGGGTGCAGGAACAGATATTACTGTCCCCCGAAACTTGTCGAAGGTGACGGCGGAGCTACAGAACTTTTCGTGGAAGGGGGCCGATATATTTAGTGTTTATGCATCGGGGGGTATAAATAGGCGAAAGGGCGATGGCGGTGGGAGCCCGAGGGGCCAACACCACCTCCAGGCGCGGCCAGCGGGCCTCCCGCGCCCACCCATGGTGTGGGGCTCTAGGGCCCCCTCCGGGTCTCCTTTGAACTTCCTTGACGTGTTGGGAATTCTAAGACTTTTGGCTTTTGTTTCGTCCAACTCCGAGAATATTTCTAGAACAGCTTTTCTGAAACCAAAAACAGCAGAAAACATGAACTGGCTCAGTGGCATCTTGTCAATAGGGTAGTCCATGAAAACGTCCGGAAAACGAAGGAGAACATGTGAAAACATAAAGGTATTGGATAGAAAACAAGCATGGAACATCGAAAATTATAGATATGTTTGAGACCTATCATCCCGCTCTGCTTCCATCGCTAACTCCTTTGCCAGTTTAAGAATCTTGTGCGGCGGAGCCACCACCCAAGAAACCACCGCGCCCCCCTTAACGAGGAGACATCACTCAACCCCGCAGCAGAGGTCAGCATGGAGTGGCTGAAGTTCGAGCGATGCGGGGCCTCAATGTAAACCTCAACATGGGCAGCAGCCACCACCGCCCTAAGCGCCATAAACATGGCGACCTCCGCGATCAAGTTGGAGCCATATTCCGAGAACATCAAGCGAGATAGGATCGGAGGTAGGGACACTGCCACCAGAGCGACCCGTGGAGGAGGCAAAGCCGCCCCCGATCAGCAGAAGTAGGCAGACCATCCACCACATCAAAGTTGGTTGCACCCCCAGCATATTTGGGACTGTGACCATCACCACTTCCCTTCTCCGGAGCCGAAACAACTTTGGCACGCTTCCACTTCCTTCCCTTCCAGCTATCCTAGTCTTCTTGGTCATCTAAATAGCTTTCTGATTGATCCAGAAATGGATCATCCCCTTATCATTATTACTGGAAGGGGATGGGGGGGGGAGAGGCCCCTTTACCTTTGCCTCCCTCTTCCCTTTCCACTCTAATTTTGTAGCCTTGGAGGTTCACAAAGAGCAACAGGTGGATCTTGAGATTCACCAACACCCGACAACCGAACTTCATGCGGATGTGAGCATCCGCATCCGCAAGGGCCGAAGTGTCAACCTCCAACGGAGATCTAGCTTCAGCATCGAGCCCATCAACACCCGCTCCTGCCACAGCGGGACCGACACATCATGAAGGCGCACCCACAACACCTCGAGAAACTCCAAATCTCTAGGGTGGCTCACCACTTTTGGCACCACTACCGGGATTTGGTGACAGGAAGCACGAGGACCCACCTCGTGTCGCCGTTCAGAGAAGCTCCTTCGAGGGGAACACTAGCGAAAACTCTTAGCTACTTAATTGCTTCATCTTCTAATCCCAGCGCTCATCCACCAACTTCTTAAATTCTTCTTCCACCTATGTCAATTTCCTATATCGACATATCCCTCTCGTGACATACTAGGGTTTAGAGATTGGATATGGTTGCACACTGGTAGTATCAACGGCTAACTAGGGACACAGTTTTACCCAGGTTCGGGGTCCTCGAAGAGGTAAAACCCTTACTACTGTTTGTTTGTATTATATTAATGATGATTACAATGCGTGTGACCATGGCTACGGCGGAGAGATTGGATCCTGTGTAGCTCAAGGTGCTACGGTGGGCGGAACAATCGATGCCCTACCTGGGGGTCCTCCCAACATTTATATAGGAGGCTGGGTCTCGGTTCAGTACCCGGACAGGTTACAAGTTTCGGGTGTGTCAGTTTTATCCTTCTCCTTGAACTACATGTTGAAGTCTTGAGCGGGTCGTACTTGGGCCCTCTAGAAGCTGGGTGGCGGTATGATGCTCGTAGATTGTACACTCGTTGGGAGACCCCAAGAGGAAGGTATGAAGAGCACATCAGCAAGTTTTCCCTCAGAAAGAAAATAAGGTTGAATCGACCAGTAGGAGAAAGAAATCACTTCTGAAGGTTGTTTGTAGCTGATGTTGGCAGGGCGCACTACCGGCTCAGCATCAACGTGGAATCTACACAACACAACCAAGTTACTTTGCCTCAACAAAACAGTGAGGTTGTCAATGTCACTGGTTTTGCTGAAAACGAAGGATTAGACGTATAGTGTAGAAAACAAGGTTTGTCTGCAATGAATAAAAAGAGATCAATGATGGAAGTGAATGAAAGTAAAATAGTGTTTGGATTAGGTTGTATTATCAGTGTAAAAGAAAGGACCAGGGTCCATAGTTCACTAGTGGTGTGTCTCCAAAACAGATAGATAACATGCTGGGTAAAAAAATTACGGCTGGGCAATTGACATATATAAAGGCTGCACCGTAGTGCATATGCATGACATGATGATTACTATGTGATTCTGCATGCATTACAACATAATTCATAAACCGTTATCCAACTGCATCTACGACTGATAATCCACCCTCGCAGCGTAATCCAATCAAACCTCAGGTATTTAGTTGCAAGCAACAGATAATTGCATTGAGTAAAGTGTGTAATGTAAACATTGTTGTTTTCTCCCTAATGGCAACAACACATCGCCCATCCGTTACGTTTCTGTCACTCGAGTGTGGATAAAAGGGAGGCATGATCCCACTATCTAGCATAAATCCCCCCTCTTGGAGTTACAAGCATCAACTTGGCCAAAGCATCTACTAGTAACGGAGAGCAGCAATATCATAAGTAACATAAACATGATAGAACATGATAGATTGATAATCACTGGACATTCAATATTCATCGTATCCCAGCAAACACAACATGTAGCATTACAATAAGATGATCTTGATCATGTTAGGCAGCTAACAAGATCTAAACATGAGGCATACAGAGGAGAAGACAACCATCTAGCTACTGCTATGGAACCGTAGTCCAACAATGAACTACTCACGCATCACTCCGGAGGCATGCATGGTGGTGTAGAGCCCTCCAGTGATGATTTCCCCTCCCGGCAGGGTGCCGCTGAGAGCTTTAGAACCCTCCCAAACTAGGGTTGACGATGAGTGCAGCTACGTCACTATTCGTGGAAAAAGGCTCGGGTCTTTAGGGTTTTCCTGAGGAGGAGCTTATATAGGCGAAAGGACAACATTGGTGGGTGGCTAGGGGGTCCACGCTACCTAGTGGCACGGCCAAGGGGGGACCCGCGCCGCCCTATGGTGTGGGCCCTCCAGGGCCCCCTCAGGGTCTCCTCCGGACTCCGTGTACGTGACATAATTCTAAGGTCCTGGGTTTTTGTTTCGTTCAATTACGAGAATACATCCAGAACAACTTTTCTGAAACCAAAAACAGCAGAAAATAGGAACTTGCGCTGTGGCATCTTGTTAACAGGTTAGTCCAAGGAAATCCATAAAAATGATGTAAAGTGTATAGAAACATGTAGAAATTGGCATGAAAACAACATGGAACATCAGAAATTATATATACGTTTAAGACGTAACAACATCCCCAAGCTTAATTCTACTTGTCCTCGAGTAGGAAGAATGATAAAAACAAAATAATTTATGAGTTGACATCCTACCAACATAATTTTGATCATCACAATTGTAAAAGCATTGGTAAAGTTGAGATCATAGTACTTTGAACACAAGCATCATAGACATGATTCTAACAATGAAATTTCGCAGCCATGTTGCAACATGAAAAGTAACACAAACAAAATATCATGAATAATAATGCATTTGAACGTTATATGTTTGTTTTGAGCAATAAGAAAGCATAGCAAAGTGGTATTACGCTTATCCTTAAGAGTGGAGCAAAACATAAATGCCAGGACACCTTCAAAGTTCAAGTGGTGACTAGAAACAAATAGTTTGAGAGCAAACAATAACATAGCATGTATCAATCAATAATAATCTTTGGGACAAATGCACATTAAACTCAGAGTGGAAACTACACTCTCTTAATTGTGCATAAAGTTAGAAGATGAAGACTCTAACATAAAAGTAAAAGAAAGGCCCTTCGCAGAGGGAAAGCAGGGATCAACTCATGTGCTAGAGCTTTTCATTTTATTAAAACAGAGGTATTGAAAACAATTTTGAGAGAGGTGTATGTTTATGTCAACGAATGACAAACATACAATACAGTACGTCACAAGCTAACGATACTTCACAAGGGCGGCTCGCATGACTGGGGTAGTAGATCATCCCTCTTCTATTTTGTTTACACAATTATGCTTCCACTGATAAACTTGAGGCAAAAATAGTGAAGAGAATTCATATAACCGCATTTTGGGGCTGGGCACCCCGATGCCAGCTCTTATAGCGTTTGGATAAGAAGATGTGCCACTAGTCGAGGTGTGTGAAGTCCAATCAACGAGTGAGATACAGTTTCTCTACTTGCATTCTCATGAGGTAAAACAGGGGCACATAGCAGGTGTAATTTTGAAGTTTTTAAAGTAAGCACATGAGCAATTTACTTTGTAGTGGCAGTTAAATACCACATATAGGTAGGTATGGTGGACACATTTGGCATACTTTTGTTTTGGGAGTTGGATGCACGAGTAGAGCTCATACTCAGTACAGGTGAAGGCTAGAAAAGACTGGGAGTGACAAATAAACAGAGCATAATGGCCATACATGCATAACGAACAAAACATTATTAATAAAAGCATACATGTATACAAGTCAAAAACTAAATGATCATTGAGGCTAAGGTGACTGGTTTATAGTCATAACATGGTGTAAGCATGTGCCAAGTCAACCAAATAAAGCATTCAAAGGAGAATACCACAATATTATGCTTTGAGATGATAAAAACAACACATGATTCTTTCAATGGCACATTAAGCACTCTTAGATATCTAGTACAAGTTATGCGACATCAATAATTACTAGGCATATAATTAGAATAACATCCAACATGACATGATAAAGTCTAGCCACAGTTTAAACAAGCTTCTATTTGCACCATTATAAGCATGAAATATTTTATAGCTTTCCAACACCATTATATTATTTAAACAAAAACTCTCCATACGATATATCAATAAAACAAGAGAGTCGCACTACTCTACAAGAACTAACAACTCTGATGAAGAGATTCATGAAAAAATTTAGCTAAAATGAACAACACGAGCATGATAATGAGTAATACGAGTATTCATATGAAAAAGAGGGTCGTGTCTATCCCCCACACAAGAATTCTGGGTTCCAACTAAGTTTATTGCAGCAAGGAAAACAAAAATAAAGCAAACAGACGCTCCAAGTAAAGATCATATGATGTGACCGAATAAAAATATAGTTTCACTAGAAGCGACCTGATAAGTTGTTGATGAAGAAGGGGATGCCTTGGGCATCCCTAAGCTTAGACGCTTGAGTCTGGGATGAACCACGGGGGCATCCCCAAGCTTAGGCTTTTCACTCTTCTTGATCAGATTATATCACCCTCTTCTCTTGACCCTTGAAAACTTCCTTCACACCAAACTCGAATTAATTCTCGTTAGAGGGTTAGTGCATAATCAAAAACTCACATATTCTGCATGGACACAAGAATTATTAATACTTTTTAAACATTATCTATAGCCAGCGATGTTTTATCGAGCAAAGAAATCCACTCAACATAGTAAAAGAGAGAATGCAAAGTAAAGGGCAGAATCTGTCAAAACCAGAATAGTTTGTAAAGACGAATTTTTTTGAGGCACTTATGTTGCTTAAATTGAAAAAAATAAAACTAAAAAAAGTTTCCGAAATAGCTTAGGATTAAGCACGATTTTTTGGTCATTTTGATCTTTCTGGATTTTTGTGCAAATTTAACAGTGGATAGCAGAAATCTGTTTTCTGTGCAGAAATCCAAATCTAACACCAACTTTCACTAGAGACTTTACATGGCACAACTAATATGTGAAAATAAAGATACAAAGGAGTTTCTACATAAGTAAACAACACCTTGACTCAAAGAAAACAGAGAAAAACAATGCAAAAAATAAAAAACATGGGTTATCTCCCAAGAAGTGCTTTTCTTTAACGCCTTTCAGCTAGGCATAGAAAGAGAGAATCAAGTGTTTTCAAATGAAGAAGCATCCATATCAATAATTTCCTCTAAAAAACAGGATGTAGCAATTGGTACTTTAGGCTCCCCTGAAGATGATGCAACATGTAAACCACTTTTAGTTTCACTAAAGTTTTATCAATTTTAGGCACATTATGGGGTTTCGGTTTAGACACCTTGGCGACATATATCAATTTTTGATCTTTTCCCCAAAATCTTTCTCCCTCTTAAATTTAAGAGAATAGGTCTCCATAGCCTCCTCTAGTTTACCAATCCTGAGATTTTGATTATCATGGGTATTGCTAGCCTCTAAAACAGTGATTCTTTTATTGATGCTTACTATTAATTCATTAACTTTGCTAGCATTATCAAGGAAAATTGACAAACTTTTCTCCATAGAGTTCAGGTTAAAGTGATCTTCGAAAGGAAATTGACAAACATCATCTAAAGTGATCTCGGTTTTAACAACCTTAGTAGTTGGTGTTCCTACTAAGATTTAAATTAAATTACAGGCTTTGAAAGGAAGAGTTCCCAGAAAATTACCACCTGTAAGGGTGTCTAGAAATATCTATACCAGCTAGTGATTCCAACATAAAAATTCCTAAGAAGGATTAAGGTAGAATATTTTTTAGTGCATCTATGATGGCATCACTTATTCTATACCAAGCATCTTTCAAACTCTCTCCCCCTTGTTGCTTAATAGAATGAACCTCAACTTCAGGAATACTCAATTTAGCAAGATTAAAAACAGGATAACAAAATAATAACTAGAGTAAGAACTGTTTTTTTGTGTTTTCGATATAGAGAAGCAAACAAGACAAAATAAAATAAAATAAGCAAAACTAAAACAAAGTAAATAGATTGGAGGAGAGAGACTCCCCTTGAAGAAATTCTCTTTCTCCCCGGCAACGGCGCCCGAAAAACTGCTTGATGGGCGCAGATTATACGCCCGTTGGGAGACCCCAATAGGAAGGTATGAAGAGCACAACAACAAGTTTTCCCTCAGAAAGAAACCAAGGTTGAACCAACCAGTAGTAGAAAGAAATCACTTCTGAAGGTTGTTGGCAGCTGACGTTGGCAGGGCGCACTACTGGCTCGGCAGCAACGTGGAATCTACACAACACAACCAAGTTACTTTTCCCCAATGAAACAGTGAGGTTGTCAATCTCACCGGTTTTGCTGAAAACAAAGGATTAGACGTATAGTGTGGAAAACAAGATTTTTTGCAGTGAATGAAAAGAGAATAATGGTGGGAGTGAATGAAAGTAAAATAGTGTTTGTAGTAGGTTGTATTATCAGTGTAAAAGAAAGGACCAGGGTCCACAGTTCACTAGTGGTTCTCTCCAAAACAGATAGATAACATGCTGGGTAAACAAATTACAGCTGGGCAATTGACAGATATAAAGGCTGCACCGTAGTGCATATGCATGAAATGATGATTACTATGTGATTCATGCGGGCATTACAACATAATTCATAGATCGTTATCCAACTGCGTCTATGACTGATAATCCACTCTCAGAGTAAAATCCAATCAAACCTCGGGTATTAAGTTGCAAGCAACAGATAATTGCATTAAGTAAAGTGTGTAATCTAAACATTGATGTTTTCTCCCTAGTGGCAACATCATATCCTGTATCTGTTACATTGCTGTCACTGGAGTGTGGATTAAAGGGAGGCATGAAACCACTATCTAGCATAAATACCCCCTCTTGGAGTTATAAGCGTCAACTTGGCCAAAGCATCTACTAGTAACGGAGAGCATGGAAGATTATAAATAACATAAACATGATAGATTGATAATCACTCGACATAGCATTCAATATTTATCGGATCCCAGGAAACACCACATGTAGCATTACAATAAGATGATCTTGATCATGTTAGGCAGCTCACAAGATCTAAACATGAGGCATGAAGAGGAGAAGACAACCATCTAGCTACTGCTATGGACCCGTAGTCCAATGATGAACTACTCACGCATCACTCGGAGGCAGGCATGGTGGTGTAGAGCTCTCCGGTGATGATTTCCCCTCCTGACAGGGTGTCGGGGAGAGCTTCAGAACCCTCCCAAACTAGGGTTGACGATGACGGTGACTACAGAACTTGTCGTGGGATAATCACGGCAGATGTTACCGGGGGTAACTGATCTTGGGGCAAGTCGACACAGGTATTCGGGAGATGGTTTAGCTCGAAGGAAGACATGGCGGAAAACAATCTAAGAACCGGAAAATAACTCGCCGGATCTCAATACGAATTATGCTGGATACTCGATAACAGGTGTTACAACTATGACTTGAATCTCTGGCAAACTAAACCTAGGGGCCGGTTTATAAAGCACCCGTACACCCCTAACTTGCCCTCCAAGGCACATCTTGAGTCCTACTCGAACTCCACATACAAACCCTAACTTCCCTTACCGCAACCCACAATCCGGGTTACAAATCCTACAGGCCTTTGGGCCTTCCGATAATCTCTTTACCCCAAGCCGGATATCACTCAGCACACCTCGGGCCGGATTATATCTTGAAGTGGGCCTACCGGGTTACTATCCCCCCATCAGTAGTCCCCAGGATAGCGCGGGTTTCACGGATTCATCCTTGAAGCTCTCGCTATTCCCTGAAAAAGACATGAAACACCCAAGTTTATGGGGACCGAGTTAAATTGCTTCGATAGATGGTTAGGCGCAGTTCCGTGGCGGCCATATGATGACTCGATTCCCCCCTGAATGCCTAACACGCCTTTCCAAATCTGAACCCCAAAATGCCAAAATTCTACTCACGATACCGGTCCCAGATATCCCGGGGTAGGTTAAACTTCCTCCGCCAACGAAACATCTCACTCCATTCCGGGCGCGCGCACCACCAAATCCACACGGATAATTACTGTCCCGTAACTTCCGGTTTTCCAGTCGCGGGGGTGAGCCCACCTCCTTCCTTATAAATATCAATCGAAAGTAACCCTAAGCCTTTCACCTCACCTCATCAGACCCTTTCTCCTCGCTCCCTCGCAGCTTCCACCGCCGGAGCTTACGCACACTACAACAGATAAGACCATTGCCGGCCGCACTCGACCTCGAGCCATCCCGCGCCGCCATCGCGCATCGTCGTCGCACCTTCGTTTCTCTCATCGAGGGCGAGGGAACGATACTCAAGCCGCACCTCGCATCTCCCTCATTTCGGACATCAATCTCTTCGGTAAGCCTCTCTCAATCGTCCAATTGAACCTTGCAATCTTTTCAATTTGACTTGGATCGGATCTGGATCAACCCGTAAATTATCTTTCCGGCATCGTCAAATCAAGCCGCTTCGGTAGTCCTCAGCTCCTTTAAGCACCTGATGCATAGTCGCAATTCATCCCCGCACCTTTTTCAACCGCCAACTTTGTATAAGATCGCTCGCAAGCTTTTTGACCTAGATCCGTTCCACCTTGTTTTTTCCGCTTGTCCCATTAACATCCGAGAAACCTTCTTTTTCCAGCTATTTTCTTCGCAATAAAAGTATGGGCAACCATCCATGTTCGCCCAACCCACCTCCATACGTAAGTAATTAACAATTTACTCAACCTCATCTGTAACCCGGAAAATCCTCCACACTTAACCTCGTAGCACATTATCCGGGTATTATTTTAGCCTTCGCATTGTCTCGATATTCCCAAACTCGGATAATCTGATATTCCGAATCTTTACTCTCTACATCTCTTGTCCCTTGCAGGTTAACTCCATGGCTCCGAAAAGACAGGGAAGGCACCCGGCTTCGACCAAGACCCCTCAAACCACTTCTGCCAACTGGGGTCGGTCTTCAACGACGAAGGCCAAGCTGGAAGGAATGGCCGAATTAGGAATTCTTCCCTCTCAAAAGGAGATACATTGGAGAGCTCCTGACGATGAGACCCGTCCTACTCCTGCCGGGAATGAGGTAATCTGTTTTACCGAGCACGTGACCCGGGGATTCCGTCCTCCGGGTCAGACTTTCTTCAGGGAAATCTTAAGCCACTACGGCCTCCGGGTGTTCGACATAGGGCCTAACTCTATGTTGAATATCACCCACTTCATAGTCTTGTCCGAATCTTACTTACGCATTCCACCAAGCCTGGATCTTTTTATTGAGTTATTCCAATGCGAGCTATGTCGCGAGAGCAATGACGGAGCTCTTCTTACCTGTGGCGGGGTATCCATCCAGCGCCGCAAGCACTCACTAATGCCACCTCTTAACTTGAACTCCCACGTCAACAATTGGCAACTATCTTTCTTCTATTGCCATGACACTTCTCCAGATGGTGAGAGGAAATTGCCGGGTTACTCGGAGAGCCTCTTTGAACCCTCCGAGTCTTTTAGCGCTTTCGCACCCGAGCCTGATAGGGAAGCCATTCAGCCCCTTTTGGCCAAACTAGCAGCCCTATCAGCCCATGGCCTTATTGGGCTTAATCTAATAAAGACTTGGGTAGATTTCCGGGTTCAGCCCAACTCCATCCGTTCGAAGTTGCTACACGAGTACTCGGGTCACATCACGGACTCCCTCCGCTACTCCACCAAGAACTTCCCTGCTGGCAACACCAACAAGACTATCAAGGGTTTCCTGATGGAGAGGCTAGATGTTATAAAGAACGCTACCGGGTTATCCCCGTTTACTCGGGAGAATCCCGCTCCAGCGGTAAGATCTGACCCCCTTTTTCTTGTTTCAGCACTCTTACCCGCTATAGTCTCTAATCACTACCTGCATTTACTTGTTCACAGGCTGACGATCCCTTCTGGAAGGTCGAGAACTCTCCTCCCTCCCAAGACCCCGAAGGGGAAAACGAGTCCGTTGATGACGACGAGGGTACTCTTTCATGACCTTTTACATCTGCCTTTCATCTGTGCCACCTTTCTTACCACTCGTCCTTTCTTATCTGATACTTACTCGGCTTTCAGGGTCAGAGGACGAAGAGGAGGAAGAAGAAAATGACCCGGAAGCCACCGAGTCTGACCAAGAGCCCCTAGTTGGAAACAAAAGGAAAGCTAGAGGGGTAGTTGAAAAGGTTCCCTTCTCTTCCATGTCTTGTGCGCCTTACTCCTTTGCCACTATGCGTGAACTTAATGTGCGATTATCACATTCATCCTTCTTGAAGGACCCTCTCCCGACTAAACGCAGGGTGACCCGGAGTTCTCCGGGGGATGATCCCCTTAACCCGGGTATCTCCACCTCACCCGCTCGTCGAGCCAGCACCCCTCCAGCTCAACCTTCCCAATCTCCTCAACGTCATCCATCTCCTAGTCATCCACTCGCCGGGCAATTTCGCGTACCGCAACCGGTGCTTTTACCAACGTCATCCGCCTCCAGCTGCGAGCTTCCCCCGGACTATGCTGTGAATACCGGGTAAACTACCTTTGCTTACATTCCCTCGTACTTGTTATCTTTCTTTTTCCCATACATTCCACTAATCAATGTCTCCTTTTCTCCTTTCAGCGCCACAGTTACGCTGAGTGACCCGGATATTCCTGAAGCAGAAAGACAGGGGGAGGAGAAGCCGAGTAATAACATGGACATTGAGGTTGAGGACGAAGCCGAGGATGGAAACAAAGAAGACCCTTTTAAGGACCCACCTCCACCAAAAACTGCATCACCCCAGCCCTCTGAGGAGGTGGATGAAGATATCATTTTGGAGACCAAGTCGGGTTCTCCTAACCCGGACACTCAAACGGTCCGGGTTTCGACCCCCAGACCCGGAGCAACCTTTCAACAGGAAGACCAATCTTCTGGCCCTTCTCGACTTCGCCCTGAAGACATGACCTTTGCACAAATGCTAGATGCCCTCCATACCTTGAAGGGTGATGAAGAGAACATACTGGACGCCTTAATAACCAAGCACGAGGTAATCCCGAGTAACACCAATTGTTTCCACACATAGTCCCCAAGTTCCGAGTAAATTACTAAGTAACTTGCTTGGAACTTTTGTATAATGTTTCTGGCTAATCCCTCTTCATGCTTCCTTACAGGACTATGTTTCACAGTTGGAGAAGAAACTGGCCAAGTCCACCAAGCGTATTGGAAAAGAAACGGCCCTTCGTGAAGCTGCGGAGACTGAAGCTCGCAGGTGCCAAAAAATGACGAAAAGGTACAGGAAAAGGGCTCACAAGGCTAAGGACAAACTGACAACACTTTCCGTGCAAATTGCCGACGTTTATCGCACCGCGACCGGTAAGATTTTTAAATTTCACCTTTTCTATGACCCGGATTTCTTTGATATGAACCACTGTGCTTGCTTACTTATTATCTTTGCTCCTTTTACCCCTTTAGCAGGCCCAAGTGATGCTGCCCCCGAAGAAGATGACGCTGCTAAGCTAAAAACCATCAAAAACACTCTTCGCCAACTTTGCGGCGGAGTTAGCTGGATACTTGATGAGTTGCGACTGCCGGATGTCAAGCCAGATAATATGAAGAGATTACTGGAATTCTGCTCCATGATCCCCGAGTGGATTTGGCACTGGAAACGGTCCTCCTGCCGATTTGGGGTAACCCGGGGGCTCGCATTGGCTAAAGCCTACGCCCCCAAGCTACAACTGGCCAAACTTATGAGTGGATTTCCGGAGTTCAACTTGGATGGGTCCAAGTTTTTGCCAAAGGACTTCAAGGCTATTCAGAAAGAAGTCCGCCATCCGGCTAGCGTTATCGCTGACAGCTTAGAGATTGATGAGATTCTCCCTGCTTACGATGCTAATGACAAGGTTGTCAAGGCGAACCGCCCCCAGCCGTTCGATATGCTTGCCCGTTGGAGGGAGGAGGCGCTCAAGATAAGGGACGAAGCTGCCAAGAAGGCCGATGCCGACTCTGCTCCTGCAGCTTCGCAACCCGGAACTGCTACTAATCCGAGTGGCGCCGCCACCACCAGCGGCAACAAGGGCAAGGCCAAGATGGATCCTGCAGCTTGAAGTAATGAATATCGCCTGTCATTCCATATGCGTTAGTCGGCAAAGCGTCGTCAAAACAGCTTTATTACTTGTTTTAAGCGGAGCGCCTGTGCTCTTTTGATACTTTAGGGTTTTTGTAATATTTCTGCTTATACTCCCGATGCACTTTGCGCCCCTTTGGGCTTTTGATTAATGTGTCTTTGCACCCGCTTGTTCTTGATACCCACTTACTTTATTCTTGATACCTTGTACCTTTACCTCCCCCTTTTTTTTATGCTTTCCTTGGCGAGACCCAACCTCCGGGTTTCGTTGACATCTGGGGAATGGGCTTTCACCCGGATCCCTAAGCCCCCGAGACCCGGATGCATGGCTCGTTGGAATTTTGTCGGCTGGATTACGCTGTTTCTTCTTCAGAGCTCCCAAGTCCCCCAGCCCGGGTTTCCACGTCTGGGACACGTGATTGTTTCTTTTCAAGGAAACGAATTGCCTGTCGCTAAATGCCCAAGACTTCAGGACAGCTTTTTATGACGTTTGAAGTTATGCTTGATAATCGTTGAGTTTCCGGCTGCTAGCCTTATACTCTGCATGACTTGTGGTTTAGATGACCCTTTCAACTACCTTGTACTATAAGCCGGCTTCCGCGTGGATACCATGTTGTTACATCAATACGAAAACGGGGTCAAGCAAGTCCCGTTTGGGTCTCATGACCGACATTAATCGTAAGCGAACGAATCATGCCACTTTGTTGCGAGTCACATCGAGCTTAAGTAAGAATAGCCGAGAAATTTGGACTTCTTTGTCCGGTTATAAGATTGTAGCCGCACTCGTTTTTTCGAGTGACGGCCCCTATAACTCATTGGCATCAAGGCCGGGTCTTTTTTGAGTTTGCGGCTGTGCTTATAGGAGCAACCAGCCCTCAAGACCTAAATATGCACACCGTATAAATGACAATTGCCTCTTTCCCTGATAACCTCCTTTTTATTTGATATGAGAAAATTAGGTCAGCAAGCCGCCTCATTAAAAACCCATCCAGTCCCCAAGGGTGCCCCGGATAGGAAAAGAGTGCGTCTGAAACCTGCTGCCTGTTACATCGTTTTCTGCTAAGTATAGTACGGACGTAGCTGAGCCACGTTCCATGGTCTATCTCTCTCTTGCATAGGTGCAGTAGTGTGAGCAGTGTCGTTGATTGTGGCCGATTCTTCTCTTGCATCTATCAAGTAATATGACCCATTATGCAGACTCCGGCTTACGATGAAAGGTCCTTCCCATGGTGGCGATAGTTTGTGCTTTCCCTCGCTTGTCTGAACCAAGCGCAGGACCAAGTCTCCCTCCTGGAAGACCCGGCTTTTCACCCGCCGGCTATGATATCTTCGCAAGTCCTGCTGATATATGGCTGATCTTTCCAAGGCTTGCTCCCTTTGTTCTTCTAACATATCCACGGCGTCTTGCCGGGTTTTCTCGTTCTCTACTTCCACATAAGCTGTCACTCTTGGTGAATCATGAATGATGTCGCTTGGTAATACCGCTTCTGCGCCGTAGACCATGAAGAAAGGTGTCATCTGGGTGGATCGGTTGGGTGTAGTGTTAATACCCCAGACCACGGAAGGAAGTTCTTCAACCCATGCCCCAGCGGCCCTGATACAAGGAACCCTCAGTCTTGGCTTCAATCCACGAAGTAGCTCTTGGTTCGCCCTCTCCACTTGCCCGTTGGCTTGCGGATGTGCTACTGATGCTACATCAAGCCTGATTCCATTGCTGCCACAAAATTTTTCCATCTCTCCAAGGGACATGTTGGTTCCATTGTCGGTAATTATGCTGTGGGGGTACCCGAACCGGTATATAATTCTTTTCAGGAACTTGACTGCTGTGGCCGCTTCGCAATTGGTGACCGGCATAACCTCCACCCATTTGGTAAACTTATCAACAGCCACTAAAAGGTGCGTCTTCTTTGACATCCGTCGCACCTTGCCACTATCCGTTCCGCGTCTGCTAGAGCTGTGAGCCAGAAGAACCCATGTCGATAGGCCTTGGCCACAAGGGACCTTGTGGACGCATGATGCCCGCAATCACCTTCATGGATCTCCTTAAGAATCTGTCGGCCTTCTTCTGGTGTCACACAGCGCAAAAAGACTCCTGCCGCACTTCTCTTGTACAACTCTCCATTGATAATAGCGTATCCTTTTGCCCGCCTCACGATTTGTCTTGCTAGTACCTCCTGTTCTGGTAGTTCGCCCCGTGATAAGTATGCCAGATATGGCTCCGTCCACTCGGGGACGTCGCGTATTGTAGCCACGAGCTCCAAGTCCGGGTCTCGATTTGCTAATTCTTCTTCAGACTCGGATTTAACTGACGGTCGCCATAGCTCGTCCACGAAAACATTAGGTGGAACCGGCTCCCTGCGCGAGCCAAGTCTGGCGAGTGCGTCCGCCGCCTCGTTCTTTCTTCTGTCTATGTGCTCTACTTCATACCCGGAAAAACACCCGGCAACCCTATCAACCTCCCTGCGGTACGCTGCCATAGTGGCGTCCTTCCTGTCCCAGGTTCCTGATACCTGCTGCACCACGAGATCCGAATCTCCAAAGCATCGTATCCTTCTAATGTTCATTTCCTTGGCTACCTTCAAGCCATGCAGCAGAGCCTCATACTCGGCCACGTTGTTTGAGCAATCAAAGTGAATCTGCAGCACGTAACTTAGTTTATCCCCCTTTGGCGATGTCAGCACCACTCCGGCTCCTGACCCCTCGTACTGCTTTGATCCATCGAAGTGCATGGTCCATGACTCGGAACTTGGAACTGCGGTAACCATTCCAGTGTGCGTCCAGTCGTTAACGAAATCAACCAAGGCCTGGGACTTGATTGCCGATCTGGGCTCGTAGCTGATATGATAATCTCCCATCTCTATTGCCCATTTGGCTATTCTGCCCGTTGCATCCGAGTTTCTGATGATATCCGACATTGGTATTGAACTAACCACTGTTATGGGATGTTCTTGGAAATATGGCTTCAACTTCCGGCTGGCCATAAAGACCCCAAACACCAATTTTTGCCAATGCGGGTAACGCTGCTTCGCTTCCGATAACACCTCACTGACATAGTAAACCGGCCTCTGGACCGGGTAACCTTTCCCATCTTCTTTGCGTTCCACGACAACTACTGCGCTGACGGCTCGGGGACCGGCTGCCACGTATAATAACATAGGCTCTTTAGGACCCGGCGCCGCTAGTACTGGCGCTTCAGATAACTTCTTCTTTAGTGCTTCAAACGCCTCATCTGCCTCCTGATCCCATACGAACTTATCTGATTTCCGCAAAAGCCGGTACAAGGGTATTGCCTTTTCTCCAAGCCTGGATATGAACCGGCTCAGGGCTGCCACGCAGCCCGTGAGCTTTTGAACGTGCTTCCAATTTTCCGGTTTCTTCAAATTCTGGATGGCCTTGATTTTATCCGGGTTTGCCTCAATTCCTCTCTCGGAGACTATAAAGCCAAGTAACTTCCCGGCCGGGACTCCGAATACACACTTCGTCGGGTTAAGCTTCATCTGATACCTCCTCAAGTTTTTAAACGTTTCTTTTAAATCATCAATAAATGTCTCTGCTTTCCGGGTCTTAATAACCACATCATCCACATACGCGTGCACGTTACGCCCAATTTGATCCTCGAAGCACTTCTGAATACACCGCTGGTAAGTTGCGCCCGCATTTTTCAATCCAAACGTCATGGTTTTGTAGCAGAAGGCCCCAAAAGCGGTTATAAATGACGTTTTTTCCCAATCCTCCCTTTTGAGTTTAATCTGGTGGTATCCCGAATATGCGTCCAGGAAACATAGCAAGTCGCTTCCGGCTACCGCGTCTATGATTTGGTCTATCCTTGGCAGCGCGAACGGATCCTTTGGGCAATGCTTGTTGAGGCTCGTGAAATCGATGCACATCCTCCATTCATTTGTCTTTTTCATCACTAGAACCGGATTCGCTAACCAGTCCGGGTGAAATACTTCCATGATAAAGCCTGCGGTTAATAGTCGTGCGATTTCCTCACCTATAGCTCTTCTCCTTTCCTCGTTCATTTTTCTCAAACCTTGCTTCACAGGCCTGGCCCTGGGATCCACATGCAAACTGTGCTCTGCCAACTCGGTGGGGATACCCGGCATGTCGCTGGGTGTCCAGGCGAACACATCCGCATTTGAGCGTATAAACTCCACTAGGGCCTTTTCTTGCGCGTCTTCCAAATTGGACCCTATAGTGAACTGCTTGGTGGGGTCTCCTTCCACAAAATCTACTTTCTTGGTGTCTTGAGCCGCCTTAAATTTTACTCTTTCGTCTTCAGAATCTGGTCTTCTCAATGCCGTGCCATCTTCCGGATCCACCTGAGACCGGTAATATTTAAGCTCTTCCTTTCTGCAGGCTTGCTCGGCCATCACCGAATCTCCCTCATCACACTCTGCTGCTATATCCCGGTTTCCATGGATAGTGATGGTCTGCTTGGGGCCTGGAATCTTTAACTGCAAATATACATAGCACGGCCTAGCCATGAATCTAGCATAAGCTGGTCTCCCGAACAATGCGTGGTAAGGACTGTGCAACCGGACCACCTCAAACGTGAGCCATTCTACCCGATAGTTATCTACCGACTCTCCGAAGGCTACTTCCAATGTAATTTTTCCTTCGGGGCGCGCCGAATGACCCGGCACGATTCCATGAAAAACCGTCGAACTTTTCTGTAGCTGAGATTCTTTGAGGTTCATGCGCAAGAAGGTTTCCCAATATAGGATGTTGATGCTGCTTCCTCCGTCCATCAATACCTTTCTTAATTCATAACCATTGACCTGTGGCGAGACTACTAACGCCAGGGTTCCAGGGTGCTCTATTCCTTCCGGATGATCCCTTCTGCTCCATGTTACCTCTTGCTCTGCCCATCTCAAGTACCCCGGAGTGGCCGAGGAAACTGAATTCTCTGTCTGTTTTAACGCCTTTTTGTCCCTGTTGGAAGTCCCTGTAACATGCACATGATATTGTCCTTTTAAATTGAGCGTACGTACCATACCGATGAAGATACTGATTTGGCCAATCGATACCGCGGACCCGGATTCGAGGTGCTCCGGCTCCAACTCCCACCCGGAATTGTCTACTATCCTTTTTCCTTCGTCATCAGAGTAGATCTCGCCGACAACAAAGTTCTTCATGTTCTTCCGAGCTTCTCCCGTGATGTAAACACCTTTGGACGCAGGCCCCACGGTGGGCGCCAACTGTCGTGGGATAATCACGGCAGATGTTACCGGGGGTAACTGATCTTGGGGCAAGTCGACACAGGTATTCGGGAGATGGTTTAGCTCGAAGGAAGACATGGCGGAAAACAATCTAAGAACCGGAAAATAACTCGCCGGATCTCAATACGAATTATGCTGGATACTCGATAACAGGTGTTACAACTATGACTTGAATCTCTGGCAAACTAAACCTAGGGGCCGGTTTATAAAGCACCCGTACACCCCTAACTTGCCCTCCAAGGCACATCTTGAGTCCTACTCGAACTCCACATACAAACCCTAACTTCCCTTACCGCAACCCACAATCCGGGTTACAAATCCTACAGGCCTTTGGGCCTTCCGATAATCTCTTTACCCCAAGCCGGATATCACTCAGCACACCTCGGGCCGGATTATATCTTGAAGTGGGCCTACCGGGTTACTATCCCCCCATCAGAACTTTTCGTGGAAAAGGGCCCGGGTCTTTAGGGTTTCCCAAAGGAGGAGCTTATATAGGCGAAAAGGGCAATGTTGGTGGGTTGCCAGGGGGCCACACCTCTTGGTGGCGCGGCCGGGGGGACCCACACCGCCCTATGGTGTGGGCCCTCCATTGCCCCCGTGGGGTTTCCTCCGGACTCCGGGATACGTGACAAAATTCTAAGGTCCTGGGTTTTTGTTTCGTCCAATTCCGAGAATATTTCCGGAATTTTTTCTGAAACCAAAAACAACAGAAAACATGAACTCGCGCTGTGGGATCTTGTTAATAGGTTAGTCCCAGTAAATCCATAAACATGATGTAAAATGTATAGAAAATATGTAGCAATTGGAACCTCAAAAATTATAGATACGTTTAAGACGTATCACGGTACCTCTTACTGGGTCTTAGTGTAGAGCCGCAACCGGTAGGCCAATGGAGGGGACTCTAAGAGTATCCCTACGTCAACCTCCTCCACCATGAAAATCTATTTTTTGATCCGGACCGTGGCTGCGTTCGCCGTCTGCCTAGCAAGAGAGTCCTTCGGGACTGCGATGAAGAAGAAGCCCATGCCTTCCTCCCCAAAACAAGCCTAGGCCTGTCTCTTCCCTTTCATTCCCGCCGTGCACATTGCATCCATGTGGCCCTTATCCTCACAGTTGATGCAGAATGGTTCCTCGGTACAAGCCTCATGGGAATGCCATGTTTGTCCACACTTTAAACATCTAACCTTAGAGGCGTCCACCATGCTTGACGAGCCCCTCCCCAGGGGTGTGATTCTCTCGCAGATATTGTCGAAGTCAGGCGAACAGTCCTCTTTGTGGTCGTCGTCCAACAAGGATTCTTCCGACAATATCTATTCTTAAAATACACCATTCCGTCCTGAATTAAATATCTAGCTCGCTCTGGCCACGGTTGGGGCTGCTCTCCTCTTCAACTCCGACAGAGCCTGCAAGATCTAATCCCCAACTTGCTCTGGCCGTGGCCGGGGAGTTCCCGGAGGAATTTTCCTCTTCATCTCCGCGAGTCCCTGCTGAATCAAATCCCCGGCTCGCTCTGGCCGCGGCCAGGGATTCCTCCGAGGCATTCTCCTCTTCAACTCTTACGGAGCCTGCAGGTATCTATGGCACTGGCCAAGGATTCCTCCGAGGCACTCCCCTCTTTATCGCCGCCACCGATCGGATTGTCGGCCCCACCGCTAGACTCTGGCGAAGGCGGTGACAACTCCTTCGACGACCTACCCTCTCCAGCGAGAATCTCACGCGTGATATCCGTCATCATGGATACGAGCCTGCATACCGCGAAAAAGAAAAATCTCCATTAAACGGACGGATTGACATGAATCTATTGCACGAAAACCGCACAACATGAGAAGGTGATGTTCTGCTTACCTCATCAGCAGATCCATGAAGCTTGTATGCCCTCCATGGATCATCCTTCTTCCGCAAAATCCGAATCTCGTTTCGTTCGGCACAGTGGAGGATTCTAATTTGAATGGAGAGCCTGGCTGTCGTGGTGGTGTCACGGTAGATGCCATAGGATGGCTAAAGATGTGGGGACGAAGGACGCTGGAGGTGCTCGGGGAGGGATCACGCGACGAGTAGCCGCGTGAGGTAAGAACTGAACAATGCAAACAACACGATCTACCCAGGTTCAGGGCCCTCGTGAGGAGGTAAAACCCCTACTCCTGCCTTTCTTTGTGTATTCTGGTGTCTCACCGAGTAGCCACAGTACAATATTCTTGCTACCGAGTAGCCACTCTTCTCTCTAAATGATGAACTAGGTCAAGATTCTAGGGTTTCCTCCTGTTCTAGCATGCGATCTAGGTCACGATGTGTTCGATCCTCACGCAGGAGGCGGCAGGGCACCTTATATACATGGTGCCCAGCCGGATACGTCCAAATACGGACAAGTGTCGACATAGTGTGCATATTGTCCTTCTTCCGAGTTCCCGCTGACAGCTTTGGTTCCTAATCTTGGCTGCATCCGGAAAGTCGTTGGGAAAAACCAAGGGGACAGTCTGGTATCACTGTGCCAAACACAGAGTAGGGCCCCCTTATCCTGCGACCGCCTGCTTCCATGCTGTCACTGTCAGGCAGGCCGGTCCCAGATGAACAGTAGTTCGAATAGTGCCAAGTAAGGACCCAGGATACGCGGGATCCTGTGTCAGAACGGCTCCTTTGACTTCTGGCCCGAGTAGGTTCCCGCCAATTTTACTCGGGCCAACTCTTCTACTCGAATGGACAGAACTTGATTGATATCTCTTTCTGGTCATCTTGAAGTGAGACCGAGTAGCAGTCGACCGGGTAGCAAATACCGGGTAGTCGGCTACTCGACCAAACTTCTCTTCTGACAGTTGCCTTTACCACTTGCCTTTACCCTACTCGGGGGTAACCCCCCGACAGCAGTCCCCGAAGCTGGTAGAGTCTCGCGAACTCGTTCACTAGGCTCTGCCAGCTTAAAACCAATCTTCGCAACAACACCTTCGAAATTCAAGATGCCGAGTAAAACCTCCGAGTAGCACTATGGAAAGTACCTTGGGTCTCCTCTCTTCCGAATAGGGCTAGTTTCCTTCTCTGCGTCCGAGTAAAAGGACTTAAAGAATTTCTCAAGCAGAGTCTCTGCGGCGCAGAGCACAATCCAGCCTTCCGTGCTGCAGCTGGACACATGCCAAGCATCCGCGACCCTGACGTCTTGCTGCCCAGGACACGACGTGCCACGCGCCCAGTTTTCACGGAGCGGGCCCACCGGCTCGTCATGTCCCATCAAGCGCAGTAATAGCCCACGATCTGGTCGTGGGATCAATTGTGGCCGTTACGCGCGTGTCCCGCGCTTGTGTGCGTTTCTAACTGGCCACAGACCCCACCACACGAGAATTATGGCCACGATCGATCCCACTACCCCGATGGTAACGGTAATCCGAGGCGAGGGTATAAATACCCCCATCGGTAACTTCCTCTTCTCCTACCTCCGTACTTTCCTCTTTCGCCTCTCTGTTTCTTCTCCGCCGCTGAGCTCTCCGCCGCCGCGCAACTCTTTGCGCCGCCGCGGACTCGTTTTCTCCACCAGATTCTTCCCAATCTTCCACCACCTTCTCGCTCGCTGCCATGGCTGCTCGCGCCGGCTGGGCTGGTTCTGATGTCACCGTTGATGAATGCTCCTGGCTCGTGAACACCCGGAGGGTTCCTCCTGGTGTTCAGTGCCGGCCGTCCGACGGCGAAATCGTTCCGGCCCCGCGGGAGGGCGAGCACGTCGTCTTCCTCGCGCACTTTGCGCGAGGATTTGGCCTGCCAGCTTCCGATTTTCTCCGCTCCTTCCTGGATCACTTCGGTGTTCAGATGCATCACCTCCCTCCGAATGCGGTCGTCTTCCTCGCCTATCATACCGTGGTGTGCGAGGCCTTTCTCGGCGTCCGCCCCACGGTACAGACATGGCTGAAGTACTTCCATCTCCGTCAGCAGAGCAAGGGGAAGAAGGATGGCGCGGCCGCTGGCTGTCGGGTAACCGACACCGGCAGCGCCATGATGTTGCAGCGGACGGGAACCAACCACCCTCGCATCAAGGGCTTGGATTCCGTCCGTATGTGGCAGAAATCTTTCCTTTACGTGAAGAACATCCCCGCCACGAAGGGGGGAAAGGTAACGGACCGCATCAATCTACCCGCCTGGAACAACCGAGCTCCATCCGGGCAGAACTGGAAGACGAAGCCTCCCAACGACCGCAATGCCGTGCAGATGGAGGAGCGGCTCGCTGCGCTAATCGGAGAGGGCCTCAAGAGCGACGATCCCGTCGCTTGCTGGATCAAGAATCGCGTGCTGCCTCTGCAGCAGCGATCCCATCCAATGTGCTACCTGGGAGGCCCCCGCGATTGCACTCGAACGACTACGTTCGAGCTCAGCAACGCGGACGTCGCCGAGCACGCGAGGTCCATCCTGACCACAGGCCTCCGCGACGATTGGCAGCACGGGTTCACCCCCTTCAGCCGCACGAAGCCGATTCCACGGGTACGTTTTCCTTACTCTGCTTCCAGTATACATGTAATCTGAGTAGATATCCTTCTCTCCTTGCCGCGACTAGCAATTGTATTCTGTGCCGAGTTGAGCACTTATCAAAACTGTTTAGGCTTAGTATGCTTGATGTTTGCACGCCTTGTCGGGTAGCATACTTAGGATAAATTCTTAGGCTTAATATGCTTGATCCTTGCACGCCTTTCCGAGTAGGATATTTAGCAAATTTCCCTAGGATTAGTATGCTTTGTGTTTGCACGCCTATTCGGGTATAGTGCCTTCGTGCTATTCGGTTAACTTGCGACACTTCCCTGTTCTTCAGGTCCTTGACCGCCAGCGAGCTGAAAGCTGTGAGCGCTTCGAGGGCAATTGGTCAGATGACCGAGAAGAAGACGACCAGGCCTCCCTCGAGACCGCGGACCAGATCAATCTTCCTCATTCCCCCTCGACGGAGAAACAGCACGCCGAAACGTCTCTCCGCGATTGGTCCGAGGACGAATTAGAAGGTAACTGAATTCACGCTGTTTGTCTGCGAGAAGCATTAACCCTTTGCTTGCTGTTTCTGAATCTCTTCTCCTTCTCCTTAATCTTCATAAATGAAGCAGATGCTGAGAACGAGGATGAGGATGAGGACGAGAATGAGGACGAGAGAGCCCTTGAGATCAATCCTCTATCCGTCGCCGCTCCTGTTACCCGCAAGCGGACAGGCAGTGGCGCCTTAGAGCCCCCGGCCAAGAAGAAGAAGCTGACCGAGAAGAAGACCAAGAAGGTCGTGAAGAGAAAGAAACCAACGATTCCTTCCCGCCAGGGGTGAGTTTCTTCCCGGTTATACGCTTTGGTTCACCTTGTTCTTCTCGGTTTATTCTCGATCCTTTATTTCCTTGTTTTCTCCCAATTTCCTCTGCCCTCTTCTTATTTCTGAACACAATTTTCTCTTCAGAGCCCCCTTGGATGCGGACGCCGCTCTTGCGTCCACTGAGACCCAGAAGAAGGCTGCCATCGACGTCGACAAGGTTATCGACCTCGAGGGCGATGAGAACAACACCGCCAACGCACAATTAGAGGGCACCGATGCCCAGAATGCTGAGTTGGAGCAGCAGTCTCGCGCAGATCAAGAAGCGCAGGATGCAGCTCACCAGGATAGAGCTCCTTCTCCTCCGGCCAACACTGCCGAGGAGAACCAAGAACAAGACACCGAGATGCAGCACGACGCCGCCCTTGAGCGGCAGGAAGAAGAGGAGCAGCCAGCAACAGGGGCTGCTGGACAAGGAGACCCCGCGTCACAGGCGCGGGTAGAAGCAATGGATATCTCCCAGCCAGATCCTGCTGCCGAGCAGCGGGTAGGAGACGCGACTGGGCATTACCCTCTGAGCGACGTGCAACCAGACGCCACGCAGGGTAGCGCCCAGCCAGATGGCGCATCGGACAGCGCGCCCCTAGCGCCACCAACTGACCAAGGTAGCGCCCAGCCAGACTCCTCCCTGGTGCAGCCAACCACAACTGCAGCCGGCCCTTCAGCCAAGCCGGTTACGAGGAAGAGTGCCCAAGATGCTGCCGAGAAGGAGGCAGCCGAGAAGGAGAAAGCTGGGAAGGAGAAGGCTGAGAAACAGAAGAAAGCCGAGGAGAAGAAAACCGAGAAACCAATCTCCGAGAAGCCAACTGCCTAGAAGGAAAAAGCGAAGAAGCGAGCTGCCGACAAGCCGCCGCCTACATCAACTGGCCAGTCCCGTCAGCTGGTTATTCGCGATCCCAACGCGGTTGCTGCCGCTGCTGCAGCTGATCAGCCTTGCTACCCTGATTACATGGTGAAGGTTAGCCAGCAGCACCAGGTCGGCTTTTCCCCCCAAGACCGGAATCTTGCTCTTCAGAAAGGAAGGAAAGCCGTGGCAGTGAATTCCAGGCCTTCGGCCCCAAACCAGGACAAGTCCGTCTCCATTGCTTCTCGTGGAGTTCAGGACCAGGCGATAACGTCCCAGAACCTCGAGCAAGTACTCGACCTGATCGGCTTCATTGATGCCAAGTGGGACAGCAAAGTTCTCGGCAACACCAACTGGAACGGCACCGATCTAGGCGAGATCGACCATATGCGTGTTGACTGGAATAAGGTGGACTTGGGTTACAAACCCATGACCGTCTCAACCACCTCTGCTACACTTGCTGCCAAGATGTTTGTCCACCGCAAGAACGCAGAGGATCTCGAGCAATCCTACGCGGTAAGCCTTAATCCATCCTCTCCGAGTTGCACATTTCTTTCTCTTCTACTCTTCTCCCTTTTCCTTAACCATCACCCAGTCCCCGAGATTCTGGCCGAGTAGGAGGATACTCTCTCGAGTAGCCGCCTTCTCGGGTTGAATCTTTACTTCTTTGTCTGACTCATTTTCCCTTTGCTTCTCAGAATAGCGTACTGAAGCGGACCAATTTGCATCGTCAGCTACTCTGGAACCATGCCATTGCGAAGAGACGCCTCGCCGCCCTGGAGAAGGAGAAGATATCCGCCGAGGAGGCCGACAAGGAAGTGATGAACAGCACCATGAAGCTGTCTGAGGTGGAAGGTATGCTTCTAGCTATGCGGTTCTTGCGTTTATTGTTTACGCCCGCTTCTGCTTTTTGCGCTAACCGATTTGACTCTGCAGGGAAGTTGAAAGCCCTGGCTGACGAGCACGAGAACTGCCGTGCCTTCGTTGAGAGTGGCGAGGCCACCATCAAGAGACTTGAAGGTAAACCACCGTCTACTCGGCTTCTCTTGGGTTTCTTTCTTTCGCTTCTCTGCTAACCGTGCTTTGCTCTTTTCAGAAGATCATAAGAAATTCGCTGAGGAGCATCAAGACTGCCTCAAACCTGCTGAGGTGCAGCAGCAGCTGTCCAGCCAGGCTGTCGAGTTGTTGAAAGGGCACACTACCGAGATGGAGCAGCTCCAAGTCCAGCTGCAGACTGCGCTCCAGGATGCTATCAACCTTGGTGACGAAAGGGACAAAGTCATCGCCGAGAAGGCAAAGGTCGAGACAGCAGCCAAGGCCAAGGTGAAGGCCCTTGAGCAGGAGTGCGAGATACTGAAGAAGGCCAACGCTGGTCTCTTCACTCAGCTAGAGGAGCTCCGCTTGATCCAAGAGAAGCATATATCCAACGAGGAAACATGGAAGACCCAGCTGTTAGGGCTGCGCCATGATTTGAACAGTAAGTGCTCCCTTTTCTCCGCTTCTCCGCTACTCGGCTGCGCCTTTCTTCTCTGCTTCTCGTTTCACGCTTCCACTCTGTTACTGTTTTTGATCTTCTCGATAGCTCTTGCAGGAATCTTTCCCAACCTTGAATCTTCCAGCGTGCCCGCCCTGGAAAAGGTCCGAGCAGCTCGTGCTGCGAAGGGCGAGCCTTTGGACACCAGAGCAGAAATCGAGGAAAGTATCCTGATTTTGCAGAGCCAGTGTCCGCGGCTAGCGGGCGTGGGCAGCGAGCTGGTGCGCGTCGCCTTCCAGATCCACAGCGTCTTCTGGCCTGATGACTCCGCGCCGACAACAATCTCTGAACTTGCCTTGAAGCTGCAGCGCGTGAAAGCTAAACTGAAGAAATGGCGCGCCTCGGGAGCTTGGGCAGGTGCGGACATGATGCTGCTCTTCATCACCTCCTGGTATGAAAACCTCAATATGCAGATTATCCGCGAGATGCGCCGAGATTCCAAGTGGGAGAAGAACCCCGACTGCGTGGCTATTCGCCAGATAGTCGCTCACGAGGTCGCTCAGTATGCTGATACTGCGACCTTCATCGACGGCCTCACCGAGCCTGACACCGAGGTGGACGAGGGCGAGGAGGAGGTTGAAGACGAGGAGACAGACACCGATGAGCTGGACCTGAGCGGCTTCGAGTCCCCTGCTGGCCAGGACGGGAAGGGGAAGGCCGTGGTCGTCGCGGGTAGCGATGAGGAGGGCGAGAACGAGGAGATGTCAATCGACACCGCCGCGCTCGAGTTCGGCACCTCGTCAGGAGCTGCCCTTGACGACACCGTCAACCTCCGCGCCCACGACACCGGCTCCGCCTCCGCGACAACGCCCATCTCGGTGGCCACTGCGACTTCTGAGCAGTTCACCACCGAGCCTGACGCCGAGCAAGCGAGGACTGTTGATGCCAGCACAGAGGCGGACGCCACCAAGGCCACTGATGAAGACGAAGCAACCAAGGCGAGCACCGAGAACACCACGTCGACCTGAATTTGATTTCCTCCTGCAAACTTATCGCTTAAACATTTATCAGATCCCCGGGATGCCGGGTGCAGATGTATCAGACTATTTACGCTTTTGCTTGCTACTCAATTTTATTCCCACTTGTTATCTTTTATTTAATCAATTTGAGCAGCCCTGGCTTAATGCCAGGTTGCGTTAGTATACGAGTCCCCGAGTTGCATTTCTTATTCACTCTCTCTTTTCGTCTCAGCTCTACCCGCAACTTGTTGCTTTTTTGGTATTCGAGTCACAAGAGTCAAAGAGTAGAGCTGCAAATACTTAGCCACTTAGAAACAATCATAGTAACGCAGCCCACCACTTAGCCGAAAAGATAAGATAAAGAACAGATGTAAAAAACACCCTACTCGGTTCCTGCACTCTTTTCTTTCTTAACGATTTTTCTTGTGCTCATTGACCTTTTGCTTGTTCTCTTGCTTGCCATGAAGCCGGGTTTCGGACAGCAGCAAAGTCGAAGAGTTGGCATGTAGGTTTAGACACAGTACTCAATACGCTTATGAATTTTGAAGTGAAGCAACCGAATAGACAGACAGCAAAGCCGAGTAGAAACACTTAGAGCAATTTTGGGCGAGGGCAGTCCCCGAGTTCAATTTCAGATTGTAGAGTAGAATTAAGAGTACATACACATTTTTTGCTCACGAATGGAAACGACGGAGTAGAGCTACATTCCAGGGACGCTTTGATTCCTCTCCAGCTTTATCTGCCCTGTTCGCCTGTGACGGGCGCACATCTACAAGGTAGTACGCATCATTGTGCAGCGCTTTGCTCACAATAAAAGGCCCTTCCCATGGAGGAGACAACTTGTGCATCCCGGCTGTGCGCTGCACGAGCCTAAGGACCATGTCTCCTTCTCGGAAAACCCTTGGGTTCACCTTTCGGCTATGATAACGCCGCAGGTTTTGCTGGTAGATAGCCGAACATGACAGAGTCAGCTCTCTTGCTTCTTCAAGCAGGTCAACGTCGTCTTCTCGAGCTTCTCTCGCCTCCACCTCAGTGTAGAGGGTTACTCGGGGGGAGTCATGCTCTAAGTCTATTGGCAACACGGCCTCAGCCCCGTATACCAAGAAGAATGGTGTGTAGCCGGTTGACCGGTTAGGGGTAGTCCTTAGACTCCACAACACCGCTGGCAACTCGTCTAGCCAACACCCAGGTGTTTTCAGCAGTGGCTCAATCAGCCTTGGCTTTATGCCTGCCAGTACCATACCATTTGCTCTTTCAACTTGTCCATTGGAGGCTGGATGCGCAACAGACGCAACATCTAGTCGGATGTGCTTATCTCTGCAGAACCGCACCATTGCCCCCTCTGCGAAATTTGTGCCGTTGTCGGTGATGATGCTGTGCGGGTAGCCATATCTCATGATCACATCCTTCACGAATTTCACAGCTGTGGCCCCATCGCACTTCCGAATAGGCTTCACTTCAATCCACTTGGTGAATTTGTCCACCATGACCAAGATGTGTGTCATGTTGCCTTTAGCCGGCTTGAAGGGGCCAACCATATCCACGCACCATACGGCAAACGGCCATGTGATAGGAATTGTTTTCAGCTCAGAAGCAGGCATGTGAATCTTACTTGCGAACATCTGGCAGCCATTGCACTTCCTCACGATGTCTTCAGCTTGCTGCAGAGCTGTGAGCCAGTAGAAGCCATGCCGAAAAGCTTTCTTGACCAATGCCCGAGAAGAGGCGTGGTGCCCGCATTCTCCTTGATGTATCTCCAACAAGATTTCTCCTCCTTCTTCTGGGTCCACACAACGCTGCAGCACGCCTGTGGCACTCCTCTTGTGCAGCACATTTCTGATTATGGTGTAGCCTTTGGATCTTCTCTGAATCTGCCTTGCGGTAACTTCATCTTCTGGTAAGGTGCCGTCCCTTAGAAAGGATAATATGGGCATGGACCAACTCGGTGTCTCCCGTGCGGGAAACACTGGTTCGTCCAGTTCCATTGGGACAGGCACTTCTGGTTGCTCTGGGGGATTAGGAGCACTTCTCTGCAGCCCTGATCGATTGGCAAGGACCTCCTCAATGAATGCAATATTCCCCGGGTTAAGGACAGCAGTCCCCGAGTAAGGAGTGGCAGTCCCCGAGTAAGGAGTGGCAGTCCCCGAGTAAGGAGTGGCAGTCCCCGAGTAAGGAGTGGCAGTCCCCGAGTAAGGAGTGGCAGTCCCCGAGTAGAGGACGGCAGTCCCCGGGTTTCCTGTAGCATTCTCCCAGTCAATGTCCATGGGATCAGATTCCTCACTTGGCAGAGAAGGAACGAAGATGGATTCCGAGTTGGGGATGGCTTGATGTATGGCTTCCTCAAATGCTCCAAGGCAATCCCTACCGGGATGGACTGCCGAGAAGATCCCAACTTGGACAGCTCGTCTGCTGCTTCATTCTCTGCCCGGTGAATGTGCTGGAACTCGCAACCTTCAAAGAACCCAGTCATAGACTGTACCAGGAAGCGATATGATGCCATGTTGGCATCTAGAGCATCCCAGGTGCCAGAGACTTGCTGCACCACCAGATCGGAATCACCATACCATATGATGCGCTGCACTCCAACTTCCTTGGCTACTCGCAAGCCATGCACCACTGCCTCATACTCTGCAACATTGTTGGACGCCTTGAAATGAATCTGCAGCACATACTTGAGTTGATCTCGCTTGGGTGACGTAAGCACTACGCCAGCACCAAGACCTTCCTTCACCTTCGAGCCATCAAAGTGCATCCTCCAATAATTAGAAACTGGAGCAGGAGGTTCATACTGCACCTCGGCCCAGTCCACAAGAAACTCCGCCAGAATCTGAGACTTGATGGCTTCTCTTCTCGCATACGCGGGAGCGTAGGCGGCTAGCTCAATCGCCCACTTGGCTACTCTGCCACTCGCCTCCTTGTTGCCCATGATGTCCGAGATGGGAGCAGAACTCACAACAGTGATAGGATGCTCCTGGAAATAGTGCTTCAACTTCTTGGCGCCCAGGTACACACCGTAAGTCATCTTCTGGTAATGCGGGTAATTCTGCTTGGAGCTAGACAACACTTCACTAAGATAATATACTGGGCGCTGCACACTCTTGCCTTCTTCTTCTCGCTCCACCACTATCACCACGCTGACTACTCGGTTAGTCGCAGCAATGTACAACATCATTGGCTCTTTGGGTAGCGGACTAGCCAAAATGGGAGCGCTACCCAGCATTGCCTTCAGCTCGTTGAACGCCACGTCTGCTTGCGGAGTCCAGACAAACTTGTCACTTTTCTTCATCAGCTGGTATAGAGGCAGGGCCTTCTCGCCCATTCGGCCCAGAAAACGGCTCAGAGATGCCAAGCAACCAGTAAACTTCTGTACATCCTTTAGGGATCTCGGCAAAGACATGCTCTCAATAGCTTTTATCTTTGAAGGATTGGCTTCGATGCCCCGACTAGAAACTAGAAAGCCGAGTAGCTTTCCAGCCGGTACACCAAAAGTGCACTTACTCGGATTCAGCTTCATTTTGTACTTGCGTAGGTTAGCAAAGGTTTCCTCTAGGTCGGCAAGCAGAGTATGTGTTTTATTCGTTTTGATGACAATGTCATCTACGTACACCTGCACATTCTTGCCGAGCTGATCGTGCAAGCATTTCTGCATGCATCTCTGATAGGTTGCACCCGCATTCCTCAAGCCAAAACACATGACACGATAGCAATAAGCCCCGTACGGGGTAATGAAAGCAGTCTTTATTTGATCAACAGGGTTGAGTGCAATCTGGTGGAAACCAGAGTAGGCATCTATGAAAGACAGCAGTTCACAACCAGCAGTGGAATCGATCACCTGATCGATGCGAGGTAGCGGGAAAGGATCCTTGGGGCATGCCTTGTTCAAGTCGGTGTAGTCGACGCACATACGCCATGCGGTAGCAGCCTTGGGATCCTCCTTCTTCTTCTCGACCATGACCGGGTTGGCTAGCCAATCCGGATGCAGCACCTCCATGATGAAATTACTTATCAGCAGCTTGGTGATCTGGTCACCAATGGCCTTCCTTCTCTCATCTCCGAAACGACGCATAGCCTGCTTCACGGGCTTGGCGTCAGGACGCACATGTAAAGAGTGCTCAACCAACTCCCTCGGGACTCCTGGTAGATCCTCATTGGTCCAGGCGAATACATCCCGATTCTCACGGAGGAAGTGGATGAGCTCGCTTTCCTATTTCTCCGCCAACCCGGAGCCTATGATGGCTACGCAGTCGGGGAACTCGGGGTCGACCTGGATCTTCTTTGTTTCCTGGGAGGCCTGGAACGCGGTCCCGTGTTGGGTACTCGGCACACCTTGCGCACCAGCCTGCGCGGATTGCGCCATGGCCACCACCTCGTACATCTTCTTCTTCTCGGCCTCAATCACCATTGACTCTGCCAGCTTGGAGCTAGCTGAGGCACACTCTATGGACTTCTTGTAATCACCAGAGATAGTAATTATGCCATTGGGACCAGGGATCTTCATCTTCAGATATGCGACATGAGTAGAGGCCATGAACTTGCTCAGAGCAGGCCTGCCGAGTAGAGCATGGTAGGGGCTCTGATGATCAACCACCTCAAACTGCAGGCGCTCTGTGCGGCAGTTCTCCCTGGTGCCGAATAGCACATCTATCCATACTCGGCCAATCGGGTTGCATGAGATCCCGGGCACAATTCCATGGAAGGTGGTCTTGCTGGGCAGCATCGTGTTCTCGGCTAAGCCGAGCTTCTCGAGTGTGTCTTTGTACACAATGTTGATGCTGCTGCCGTTGTCGATTAGCACCTTGCTGAACCTCACATTCTTCTCGGGACCCAGGAAGGTAGGATCCAGCACCAAGGCGTAGCTACCCGGGTTGGGCATCACCTTGGGATGATCTACTCGGGACCACCTGATCTCCTGGTCACACCAATACATGCAGTGAGGGACAGCAGGAATCACTGCATTGACCTCCATGGCACGCCTGTGCTGTGATTGCTTGTCGACAAGCTCAGAAGTGAAGATCATGTATCTCTCATGGTGCTCTAGGTACTGGTTGGATCCTCCGCCCCCATTGTTGCCGTTGTTGTTTCCCTGGTAATTGTTGTTGCCTCTGTTGTTGTTGCGGTTGTAGTTGTTGTTGTTGTTGCGATAGCCCTCATTGTTGAAGTGACGGTTGGCTCCTAAAGCCACTTGGTTCACATTTTCCCTTCTCGGAAATACTGGTGGTCGAGCTGCGGGTGCGCGAGTAGGCTGCACATTGGCATTGGCCGCTGGCAAAGGAGGAGGAGGAGGCAAGCCATCACTCTTGATCACGTCCCACCACTCGCACTGCCGAGTAGTGTGGTTTGCAGGCCTTGAGGGATGATGAGTGTGAAAGCTGCATGGACCATCCTTCATGTCGTCAAAGACAAACTTCTTCGGCTGCTCGGAGTTACCGCTACCCGACTGAGAAGTGCGGAAAGGTTTCTTGTTGCCTTGGCCCTGGTTCTGGTTCTGCCCGTAGGCTCCAGCAGGTTTCTGCCTTTGGCCGCCCCCAGCTCCAACAGTCACTGCATTCACCTCTTCAGGGTCATACCGAGTATCTATTCGGTCACCCCTGCGCTTGTTGCGGAACTCGTTGCGCTTGCTGTTGCTGAAGTTTCTTCTCGGCTCAGAGGAGTCCATCAGTGGCTGAGTAGGATCACCGAGTGCGTACTGATCCGCAATCTTGATGGTCTCCGCCAGAGTGTTTGGCATCTCCCTCTGCAACCTCTGCCACAACATACTACCATGTCGGCAACCCTGCGCGAACCAAGTAATCGCCTGGGCTTCATTCACACCTTCACAGGTGTTCCTCAAGGTGCTCCACCGAGTTAGGTACTCGCGATCTGTCTCATCTTCTCGTTGCCTGCAAGCGGACAGCTGCTGTGGCCTATTCGGCCTCTTGTATGTGCTGGTGAAGTTGCTGATGAAGGCGTCCGAGAAGTCCAGCCAGCAATTGATGCTGTTCTTGGGCAAGTTGTTGAGCCAAGTGCGAGCTGGACCCTCTAGCATCTGCGGGACATACCGAACCGCCCATCTCCGGTTTCCGTTCGCGATATGGACCGCGGTGACATAGTCATTGAGCCAATCTTCTGGTTTGGTGCTGCCGTTGTAGCTCTTGGTGCCCCTTGCAAGCTGGAAACCCTTCACGGAAGGCTCGTTCATGATGCGCGGGCCAAAGCACTTGGGGCCCGGAGGACCCGTGCTCTCAAGCCGCGCCGACAAGCTGATCCGGTCGAGCTGATGCCTCGCATCTCCAGGCGCCAACATGCGCTCGCCAACACGATCATGGACATCATAGCCAGCCATCTCCCTGGCCGAATAGCCATCATCATATCTGTCCACCTGCACAGCTGCAGGCTGCTCCACCGGGTTGGCGACTGGTGTCACTGCGCGCGGCTGCTGCCTCTGCCGAGTAGGCTGAGCTGCGGGTTGCCGAGAAGGGCCTGGGCGCTCTCCATCTCGGGCCTGGCTGTGAGCTTTTTGGGCTTGAAAGCCTGCTCGTGCAGCGTTGTGTTCCTGATCGAGCTGCTGCTGCACAGCGGGCTGTTTCGCGGCAGCAGCCGGATCATACACCTGCATTTGCCTACTTCTGCCAGAACGCCCGCTGCGGCTCTTCTCGCGGCTGGGATGCGGAGATGAGGCCTGATCGTTAGATCTAGCCGCGTGCGAATGCACCACCTGAGAAGCTCCGGCACCAGGGTTGGCTTTTCGGAACTCCTCGTTCTGCCTAGCGGCCTCCAACACCAACTCGTCGAGACGAGGCAACTCGGCGGCCACGGCCTCTGCAGCTCTAAGTGTCTTGGCGGGCGTGCTGTATCTGGGCCTGGTGGAGGTGTTTGCTGTGGCGGACTGAGCAGGAACCTCTACAACCGTTGCCATCTCGGCACCCAAGTTACGCCGTGTAGCGCCTACTCTGCTAGCCCTCCTAGTGACTGGCGTGAAGCCGTGAGCCTTGTTGTACTCAAGCTGGTCTAGACTCAGCTCAAGCCTGATCTTTTCCAACTCCGCCTGCTCGACGAGCAGCTCCTGGCGTTGCCGCTCGATCTGCTCCCTCATGCTCAGGAGCTCGAGGTCGGTGGGAGGCGGCACGTCAACCCGCGCAGCAGATGCTGGGATGGCCGGAGTGGTGGAGGGAGGAAGATTGCAGCTCCTCTCATAAGGCCTGTGGGTCCTGCCACCAGCACTCGAGCCAGCAAGATCTTCGACGACCCCCGCGGCACCAGCAGCAGCTGCGCCGACGTCTGCCGCCAAGCCAGTCACCATCACCTCAGCGCAGTTCACAGAACGGCATGCAGGCCTTCCGCGAGCAGCAATCACCGCAGGAGGATCCTCCGCGTCATGCACCAGCTCGGGGTACGCGCGGTTGGCGACGGTGGCGACGTAGACGAGGTGAGAGCCGAAGGAGATAACCGAGCCGCCCTCCGGCATGGCCCTGCCGCCAAAATCGCCGGCGTTGTCGGTGACGAAGTCGAAGGAGCCGAATCTGTGGACAAGGCCACAGACCACGCGCTCCGCTGAAGAAGATCCCGTCCGAACAGAAACTCCAACCAGCGCCGCTGGTTGCCCCACGGTGGGCGCCAACTGTCGTGGTGGTGTCACGGCAGATGCCATAGGATGGCTAAAGATGTGGGGACGAAGGACGCTGGAGGTGCTCGGGGAGGGATCACGCGACGAGTAGCCGCGTGAGGTAAGAACTGAACAATGCAAACAACACGATCTACCCAGGTTCAGGGCCCTCGTGAGGAGGTAAAACCCTACTCCTGCCTTTCTTTGTGTATTCTGGTGTGTCACCGAGTAGCCACAGTACAATGTTCTTGCTACCGAGTAGCCACTCTTCTCTCTAAATGATGAACTAGGTCAAGATTCTAGGGTTTCCTCCTGTTCTAGCATGCGATCTAGGTCACGATGTGTTCGATCCTCACGCAGGAGCCGGCGGGGCACCTTATATACATGGTGCCTAGCCGGATACGTCCAAATACGGACAAGTGTCGACATAGTGTGCACATTGTCCTTCTTCCGAGTTCCCGCTGACAGCTTTGGTTCCTAATCTTGGCTGCATCCGGAAAGTCGTTGGGCAAAACCAAGGGGACAGTCTGGTATCACTGTGCCAAACACAGAGTAGGGCCCCCTTATCCTGCGACCGCCTGCTTCCATGCTGTCACTGTCAGGCAGGCCGGTCCCAGATGAACAGTAGTTCGAATAGTGCCAAGTACGGACCCAGGATACGCGGGATCCTGTGTCAGAACGGCTCCTTTGACTTCTGGCCCGAGTAGGTTCCCGCCAATTTTACTCGGGCCAACTCTTCTACTCGAATGGACAGAACTTGATTGATATCTCTTTCTGGTCATCTTGAAGTGAGACCGAGTAGCAGTCGACCGGGTAGCAAATACCGGGTAGTCGGCTACTCGACCAAACTTCTCTTCTGACAGTTGCCTTTACCCTACTCGGGGGTAACCCCCCGACACTGGCGTTCCATAGTTAAAGCGGCCCCACCTGCCTAGGCCCACACAGTACACCCTATAATATAAAGTGAGTCGCGTATTCGGGTATAGTACTACCTCTGTATCAAAATATAATATGTTTTAGCATTTTCTATACAAAATCGTATCCGGACATATTTGAATATATATAAATTCATATGCATTTTATACTAAAACATCTTACATTGAAGCACCGCACGCATATATGCGGTCAATGAAGGATATGGTGGCCCCGAGGCACGGATCCCCTCTGCACCAATGGACGGCCCAAGATACACACTATGCGCGCAATCCGCTCGTCAGAAGCATATTCGAGCACAACTGCCCTCTTAAATAAAATGTTTAACAACCATGTTATCCATTATTTTCAGTTTGCCTTTGCGAGCAAGCCAGATGAAAACCTTGTGTCTTCGGCGGGATATCTCTGATGCAAAGTTGCAAACCCATGCTGACTCTTCTAGAGCACCCCATCATCAAAGAGAATAGCATAGAAGGCCGATGTGGCTAGCTGCTTGCCCCCGTGCGGTGAACAGAATCCTCTGGACGGTGAGTTGTTAACCTATATGTCGTCGTCATGCAGGAAGTTCAGGAGTTCGTCTTGTTGCTGTATAGCTGTGTGCGATACTGGCATTGTCCTTCCTGCATGCCATTGGGAAGCGACGGTGCATTGTTGATCGAAGGAAAAAGAATAGATAGAGTATGGGGTACTTTGCCGCAGGTCTTCCAAGCTGACTCCAGTGATCATGCCAGTTGATTACATGATTCCCCGGAGGTTATGGAGCATTGCATTAGTTGCTGAACAAGGCTGACCATAGGAAAGATGGACTTCCAGGAAGCCATGTCAGAGGCTGCTGGCGTCGTTGGAATTTGGTCATAGAGGTACCATGTTAAAACCCAAGAGAAGCATGGGCCATCTCCTTCTGAAAGTAGCTTAGATGTTAGACTCCCCATAAGAGCATTGTTGTGTAGCTTCAAGTTTCTCATGCTGCCCCCCATTCGGGCCTTTGGTAGCGTGACGATATCCCGGGCCACCAGATAATGTCCAACACTGACATTGTATTTATTCTTCCAGAAGAAAGCACATATGCGCCTGTCAACTATTTCGATGCTAGCTGACTTCGTCCGAGGCGATGCTGGCCATAAGGAAATTGGGAATTGAGGATAGCACAACATCAACCACTACTACCATTCCACCTTGAGAAAGGAGTTGCGGTACCCAGCCGGGAAGGCGACTGTCGATGAGCTGGAATACCGGTTGCAGTAGGTGCCTGTTAATGTTGGTGACTCACATCGGAAAGCCAAGGTAGGTGCATGGGAGTGAACTGAGAGAGCAACCCAGAACTGATGCAATATCTTGTCCGGTCTGTGTATCAATGTTCACTGGCACCATGGTGCTTTTCTGACAGTTCAGTTTTAGGCCACCAAAAGTAGCAAAGCAATAAATAATCATCTTCCGTATTCTGCCCGCTGGACTGATTTTCATCTGCGTACTCCAGTACTGGTAATAGCGCGCCTTGTTATAGTGGATGATGCATGCAGGGTTCGCCCTGCCTAACGCCCCCTCAAAATTTGGAATTTTTACCAGTTTGACGGTTGGTCAGAATTTGGGTCTTTGATGTTGTTAGCAGTTGATTGACCCAGCTGATCCATTTCCCTGGGAATCCTCGTGAAGCCAGCGTCTGCAATAATATATGCCCCTCCCAATGTACATCATCGACAGCTTTCTAGAAATCGAGCTTAAGGACGATAATTGGCTGCTTAATTTTTTGGGCACACCGTACCATTTCTATTGCTGTTGCAGAATTTTCAGTACTGATCGGCCCTTGATAAAGCCAGACTGCATATAATGCATAAGGTCTTTGTTCTTGGGTTGTAGTCTGTTGGTCATGACCTTAGCTATTAGGTTTCGGCATTAAGCCAGACTGCATCCGTTGCACCATTAAATTTGTTCTCTTCACCTGCATCGCTAGCTGAGTCGTTAGCAGTAAAAGTCCGAACCTTTTGGACACATAACTGACGGAGGCTGAACTGGGAGTCTACCAATGTTCTCCACTCCGATTCCAGGTCTTGTGTCTGCTCATCTGAAATTTGACGCCAAGACAGCCGCTGCCACTGCTGCTGGGTTGCTGCCACGCGCCTACTACTGAATAACGAATAATTGCTTCTTCGGTCGTTCTGTGGCAACTTCATTATGGTGAAAAGTAGAAGAAAAAAATGATGGAAGAAGAAGCAAAAGACTCGAAGAGAAATACCCACAATAGTTACGCCCTCCGATCCACAAACACTGTCATGAGAAATCAACTTAATCTGTACAAGTTGTTGTCCGGGAATCTTGCGGATTACACCATGCAACTTGCTGGGTCCGGGAACTTTGCATCACATCACATCCGTTGAAGAAATGCAGAAAATGAATTCAAAGCATTTCATTCAGACATGCTTTTTGCAGATCTCAAAGCACACTCCAATCTCTACACGGGTGAGATATGTCATGTACCCATGCATGCTTGTAGAAAAGTATATCCGATTTAAAATTGAGAAAAATAATAAATAATTTAAAAATTCAGAAAAATACATGTTATATACTAAAATGCTCAAAATAACAAATGCAACACATCTATGATATTTTCAAGGTCATTTGAACAAGTTTTCATGTGTGCAATATTTTGCCTAGTCATTTAATTCATTTAAAATTAATAACATATACAAATATTTTTAGAAAGCTTCAAATGTTATATATCAAATTAAAGAGAAAAACATTTCCAATGCAAATATGTAATACATTAAATATTTTGTTTAACTTATAAAATTGTTTCTAAAAGTATAATGAAATTATATCATGTTCGAATATAGACAGAAATGACTACTACAACATTATTCTCCTTATTAATAAAACCTCATGTTTTCACACTTCTAAACTCTCATAAAAAAGTAATTAACAAATTAAAAGATTATTGTGTTGATTTTATTATGTACTCACTACAATTCCTTTGACTTAGCTGTACACTTTTTGAACATAAAATAAAATGTGTCTCTTTTCAATTGTTGTTTTCCATGTGGTATTGTCTTATTACCTAACCAAGTAATAAACACTTCTACCTAAACATGATAACAATTGTTTGTTAAGTAAAAGTGAAACACATATAAGTCTATCAGAAGTGAATAACATCAACACCACAAGTAATAGAAACAACTCTAAGTCATCTATATCAAATGTGATCTTAGTATCGTATCGATCATAGCTTACACTTGTAAGCTGGGGTATTTTCTAGGGTATTTCGCGATGCATCTCATTAGTATGCATTACATCATTTTGCTAGTGTTTCAGTAGTCCTTACTGATGCGTGTGATCACACGTTCGTTGGGAGACCCCAAGAGGAAGGTATGAAGAGTGCAGTAGCAAGTTTCCCTCAGAAAGAAACCAAGGTTGAATAGACCAGTAGGAGGAAGGAGTAACTTCAGAAGGTTGAAGCAGCTGAGATGGCAGGGCGCACTACCGGTTCATAAGCAACGTGGAACCTACACAACACAATCAAATCACTTTGCCCCAACGAAGCAGTGAGGTTGTCAATCTCACCGGTTTTGCTGAACACAAAGAGCTTAAACGTATGGTGTGGAAAACAGTATGAAAACAGTAGCAGAAGTGTGAAAACAGTGGAAGCAATGGTTGTATTATCGGTATGAGAAAAAAGGACTGGGTCCATAGTTCACTAGTGGTGTCTCTCCGTGAAAGATAAATAACATGTGTGGTGAACAAATTATAGTTGGGCAATTGACAGAATGAAGGCTGCACCGTAGTGCATATGCAAGACATAAATATTACTATGTGATTCATGCGGGCATTACAACAAAATACATAGACTGTTATCCAACTGCATCAATGACTAATAATCCACCCTCCGAATATCATCGGAACAAACGTTGGGTATTAAGTTGCAAGCAAGAGATAATTGCATTAAGCAAAGTGTGTAATGTAAACAATAACATCATCCTTAGACAAATTATTGTTGTTTTCTCCCTAATGGCAACAACACATCCTCCGTCCGTCACGTTTCTGTCACTCGAGCACAGATGAAAAGGAGGCATGAACCCACTATCAATCATAAATACTCCCTCTTGGAGTTACTAGCATCTACTTGTCCAGAGCATCTACTAATAACGGAGAGCATGCAAGATCATAAATAACATATGCATGAAGATAACATGATAGATTGATACTCAAAAGACATAGCATACAACATTCATCAGATCCCATCAAACACAACATGTAGCATTACATAAAGATGATCTTGATCATGTTAGGCAGCGCACAAGAGCTAAACATGAGGTATAAAGTGGAGAGAACAACCATCTAGCTACTGCTATGGACCCGTAGTCCAGGGATGAACTACTCACGCATCACTTCGAAGGAGGGCATGGTGGTGTAGACCCCTCCGGTGATGAATTTCCCTCCCGCCAGGGTGCCGGGGAGAGCTCCAGAACCCTACCGATTTCGGGATGACGATGACGGCGGCCTCGGGTGTTTTTCTGGATGAAGTGGGATATATTTCAGGTTTACGCCTCGGGGGGGGGATTAAATAGGCGAAAGGGCAAGGCGGTGGAGGTTGGGGGGGCCACACCATCCCTTGCGCGTCTAGGGGGGCGGGCCGCCCTATGGTGTGGGCCCCCTGATGCCCCCCTCCGGGTCTCTTTGGGACTCCGTGGACCCTTCGGGAATTCTAAGACTTTCGGGCTTCGAATTCTCCAATTCTGAGAATATTTCCAGAACAACCTTTCTGAAACTAAAAACAGCAGAAAAGAGGGAACTGACTCTATGGAATCTTGTTAATAGGTTAGTCTAGAAAAATCGATAAAAATGACATAAAGTGTATAGCAAACATGTGGGAAACAACGTCAAAACAATATGGAACATCATAAATTCAGGATATGTTTATGACGTATCAACATCCCCAAGCTTAGTTCCTACTCGTCCTCGAGTAGGTAAACGATAAAAAACACATAATTTCTGAGGTGACATGCTACCAACATAAACTTGATCATCAATAATGTAAAAGCATATGTAAGCTGAGATCATAGAATTTTAACATAAGCATGATAAATAAAACTTTAATAATAAAGCATAGCAATCATCTTGCATCATGAGAAGTAACACAAATAAAAGATCATGAATAATAATGCAAAGAAAGATATATGTTTGCTTCAAGTATAGAGAAAGCATGGCAAAGTGATATTTCGCTAGTCCTTAAGAGTGGGGCAAAACATAAATTCCAGGACACCTTCAAAGTTCATAAGGAAGACTAGAACAAATAATTAGAGAAAAATCAATAACACATCATGAATCAATTAATAATGTTTCTGGGACAAATGCACATAAAACTCAGAATGGCAATTATGCTCTCTCAACTGTGCATAAATTTAGAAGATGGAGATTCAACATAAAAGTAAAAGAAAAGGCCCTTCACAGAGGGAAGCATGGATCACTCATGTGCTAGAGATTTTAGTTTGTTAAATAGAGGTATAAAATGTTTGGCACTCCTCCCATCCATTTTACACAAACCATGGCTATCCGAATCCTTGGGTGCCTGCCAACAATCACATACCATGGAGGAGTGTCTATATTTTGGGAGATGTATGCTAATGTCAACGAATGGTAAACAGAAAATACAGTACGTCACAAGCCAACTAGACTTCACAAGAGAGGCTCCCATATGAAGGACGCAACTAGTGTAGAAGGTCATCCCTCTTTCTCTTTTGTTTACACAATTATGCTTTGACTGATAAATCGGGGGCAAAAATAGTGAAAAGAATTGTTGTTATTAATTTGGGGCTGGGCATCCCGTTGCCACCTCTTCTATCAATTGGATAAGAGGTTGAAGCCACTAGTCCAGGGTGTGAAATCCAATCAACAAGTGAGATAGATTCTCTATTTACGTCCTCATGAGCAAAAACAGGAACACAAAACAAGACTAATTTTGAAGGTTTTAAAGGTAGCACATGAGCAATTTACTTGGAGTGGCGGTTAATTACCACATGTAGGTAGGTATGGTGGACACAATGGGAAAACTTTGGTTTTTGGGAGTTGGGTTGCACGAGTAGAGCTCATACTCAGTACAGATGGAGGCTAGCAAAAGACTGGGAGCGACAAATCAAGAGAGCATAAGGGCCATAATCATGCATAGCGACATAAACATCACTAATCAAAGCATAAGTGGTAGCACAAGTTCAAAAAATAAATGATCATGGAGGCTATTCATGACTGGTTCATAGTGATAAACATGGTGTGAGCATGCGCCAAGTCAACCAAATAAAACATTCAAAGGAGAATACCACAAATTTATGCTTCAATATAACAAGAACAACTCATGATTCTTTCAATGGCACACTAAACACTCTCAGATATTGAGGCTAATCATGCTACTAAATAACCACAAGGATTTAGAACTAAAATAACATCTAGCATGCTATAAAAAATTCTAGCCACAGTCTATACAAGCCTCTACTTGCACCATTAAAAATTCTACTTCAAGTAGTAGTTTCTTTTCCCAACAAGCACCATACAAAATATGTTTTAACAAAAATTATCTACATGCTACAGCAAGAAAACATGAGAGTACTCACATAACACTACTAAAACTAACATCTCTGAATAAGAGATGCAATGAAAACAAGAGCTAAACAGGAATTTTTGCAGTAACTAGAAGATAAACTCAGAATACTAGCATAGCAAGTATTCAAAATAAAAAGCGGAGTGTGTCTCTCTCCCAAACAAGGATGATAGGTCCAAATATATTATTGCAGCAAGGAAAACAAAAGAAAACAAAGGAAAACAAAAGAAAAACAAATAGACGCTCCAAGTAAACTTCATACGATGTGACCGAATAAAAATATAATTTCACGAGAAGTGGCCTGATAGATAGTTGATGAAGAAGGGGATGCCTTGGGCATCCCCAATCTTAGATGCTTGAGTCTTCTAAAAATATGCTTGTATGAACCACGGGGGCATCCCCAAGATTTGACCTTGCACTCTTCTTGATCACATATATCACCTCTTCTCTTGACCCTTGAAAACTTCCTTCACACCATACTCAAAAAGTAATTCTCATTAGAGGTTTAGTGCAACAATTAAAAATCCATGGGTTCTGTATGGAACAAGTGCTATTGATACTTTTAAACATTAGCTACATCCACTGATGTTTTGTGAAGCAAAGAAATCCACTTGACATCATAGAAGAGCAAACGTAAGAAAAATGGCAGAATCTGTCAAAACCAGAACAGTGTGTAAAGACGAATTGTTTCGAGTAACTTACGTTGCTCAAATCTAAAAACTTAAAGAACCAAAACATTGCGGAATTAGCTGAGGAATAATCACAAAAAGTTTCAGGTCATTCTTATCTTTCTGAATTTTTCACGATTTTTTATGGTGGACAGTAGAAATCTGTTTCCTGCGTAGAAATCCGAAAACCAACTCCAACTCTCGTGAGAAACTTTACTTGGTATTACTAAAACCTGAAAAGAAAGATACAAAGGAGTTATTACAGAAGTATACAACCCCTTGACTAAAAAAAAACAGAGAAAAACAAAGCAAAAGTAAAACCATGGGTTATCTCCCAAGAAGTGCTTTTCTTTAACGCCTTTTAGATAGGCCCATAAAAATGGAATCAAGTATTTTGAAGTGAAGAAGCATCCAAATCAATAATTTCCTCCAAAACCCCAATCGTAGAAATGGGTACCTTAGACACCCCTAAAGATGATTCAACATGCAAATAACTTTTAGTTTCACTAAAAGTTCTATTAATTTTAAGCACATTAGGGGATTTCGGTTTAGGTGCTTTGGGGGCATACATAAAGTTTTTCATTTTTCCCACAGAAGGTTTCTCTCTTTTAAACTTAAGAGCAAAAAAGTTTGAACTTAAAGTTTCCATAGATTCCTCTAATTTACCAATCCTCATATTATGACTATCATGGGCATTGCTAGCTTTTAAAATAGTGATTTTTTTTGTTGATACTCACTATTGATTCATTAACTTTGCTAGCATTATCAAGGAACTTTGGCAAACTTTTCTCCATAGAGTTTAGATTTTTAATAACATCATCTAAAGTGATCTCAGTTTTAACAACCTTAGTAGGTGGTGTTCCAACTAAACTTTCAATTAAATTACAGGCTTCCAAAGCAGGTGTTCCCAGAAAATTACCGCATGTAAGAGTATATAAAACATACCTACACTAGCTAGTAATACCAACGTAAAAATTCCTAAGAAGGATAAAAGTGGAATATTTCTCAGTGCATCTATGATGAGCATCACTTATCCTATACCAAGCATCGTTCAAACTTTCTCCACCTTGTTGTTTAAAGGAACGAACTTCAACTTCAGGAATACTCATTTTAGCAAGACTAAAAACAGAAATAAAACTACAGCTAGAATAAGAACTAATTTTTTGTGTCTTTGATAAAGAGAAGCAAACAATACAAAATAAAATAAACTAAGAAAAACCAAAAACAAAGTAAAGAGATTGGAAGTGAGAGACTCCCCTTGCAGAAATTCTCTTCCTCCCGGGCAACCGCGCCAGAAATTAGCTTGATGCGTGTGATCACACGTTCGTTGGGAGACCCCAAGAGGAAGGTATGAAGAGTGCACTAGCAAGTTTCCCTCAGAAAGAAATCAAGGTTGAATCGACCAGTAGGAGGAAGGAGTAACTTCAGAAGGTTGAAGCAGCTGAGATAGCAGGGCGAACTACCGGTTCAGAAGCAATGTGGACCCTAAACAACAAAATCAAATCAATTTGCCCCAACGAAGCAGTGAGGTTGTCAATCTCACCCGTTTTGCTGAACACAAAGAGGTTAAACATATGGTGTGGAAAACAGTATGAAAACAATAGAAGTAGTGTGAAAACAGTGGAAGCAGTGGTGGTATTATCAGTCTGATGTCTACGCACGCTTCTATTCTTGTAGACAGTGTTGGGCCTCCAAGTGCAGAGGTTTGTAGAACAACAGCAAGTTTCCCTTAAGTGGATCACCCAAGGTTTATCGAACTCAGGGAGGTAGAGGTCAAAGATATCCCTCTCAAGCAACCCTGCAATTAAGATACAAGAAGTCTCTTGTGTCCCCAACACACCCAATATACTTTTCAAGTATATAGGTGCACTAGCTCGGTGAAGAGAGAGTAAAATACAAGTAGTATGGATGATTATAAGTGATAATAACAATCTGAAATAAAAATGGCAGCAAACAAACATGTAGTAGAACAGGTGGAAAACTATGTTTCAATGCTTGGAAATAAGGCCTAGGGCTCCTACTTTCACTAGTGGACACTCTCAACAATGATCACATAATTGAATGCATAAATATCATTTCTTCACTATGCTACTCCGAACCACTCTCCGGTCGAATAACGAACACTAATCATTGCGTAGGGCTTTAACATCACTCCTCAAGTCTATATTCCCTCTCTAGGGCACCCCAATGTCACTACGAGCGCCATATATTAGTAAACAAACGCCACAATTTCATAGGTTCACCTTCCAACACAAGATATAAATATCATGCTAAACCACATGGAGCACACACTGTCACCTTTGCCCCGTGATCAAAGTGTTTACGGAGACAACAAAACCACTTGAGTAGCATAACATATGAAGATTAATCTACATATCTATACTTCTTATAAAGCAAAACCCCACTAACATGCATTAATGAATTTTCTATCTCAACATGCAAGCTATCCACACCATCCATTCTCCTAGACAATCAATTGTCCATGTCGTATGATATTTATTAATCACTACATGCAAATTACACATCACTCATTCCTTAAACCATCCAATTATGTACATTAATAATTTAAAAAATATATATATACTATGATCAATATAATTTTGCATATACATTTGGAAAAAATAATGTATCACATCTCTTATAAATTTTTGTTTACACATCACGCATTTCTTAAACCATCCAATTATTCTTATTAATAATTTAAAATATATATACTATGATCAATTATAGTTTCTAAAGCAATCCCCGTAGCAACGTGCGGGGTATCTTCTAGTTGAACTAGATTACAAAGCTCATGATCACATAAAGATCACACCATGGGAGAGAGAGATGAACCACATAGCTACCGGTAGAGCCCTCAGCCCCGGGGGAGAACTACTCCCTCCTCAGCATAGGAGACAGAAACGGCAATGGAGATGGCGGTAGAGTCGATGAAGATGGCTTCCGGGAGCACTTCCCCGTCCCGGCAGGGTGCGAGAACAGAGATATGTCCCCCAAAACTTGTCGGCGGCGGCAGCGGAGCTACGGATGTATTTTGTGGAAAAGGTCGATTCCTCTAGGGTTTATGCATCGGGGAGTATATATGGGCGAAAGGGTGATGCCGGGGGTGGCCAGGGGGCCCACACCCCTAGGTGGCGCGGCCAGGGGACCCGCGCCACCCCATGGTGTGGCCACCCTGTGGCCGGGCTCTTCGGGACTTCTGGAAGCTTCCGGGACTTTTAGGACTTCTGGCTTTCGAATTTTCCAATTCCGAGAATATTTCCAGAACAACTTTTCTGAAACTAAAAATAGCAGAAAACAGGGAACTGGCTCTGTGGCATCTTGTTAACAGGTTAGTCCCGGAAAACATAAGAAAACGTAGGAAAAAATACGGAAAACATGTAGCAATTGGCATAATATCAACATGGAACATCAGAAATTATAGATACGTTTGAGACGTATTAAGAATCCCCAATCTTAGTTCCTACTCGTCCTCGAGTAGGTAAATGATAAAACAAAATAATTTCTGAGGTGACATGCTACCACAAAATCTTGATTGTAATATGTAAAGTAGAGCATGTAAACTAGGATCAAATGAACTAAAGCTGTGATTTATATTTGATATCAACAAGTAAAGCATAAACAAATAAAGAAGAAAGAAGCAAAACTTTTGATGAATCAATACTAAAATACTATCAACCGTGCAAAGTTTATTAGAGATGATTTAAGCTTTCAAGAACAACAATATCATGCACGTCAAACGATCTTCACAACCCCGGTTAGGATCAAGTCAAGCTTTCCACACGATGCAATGCTTGAATCTTAAACTATTTGCGCACTAAAAACAAGCAAGTGTTCTGCGTTGGTCCCTGGCACCAGGATGTTATGGCTAAGAGAACATTATGGGGGGTTTGGAAGGTCAATAGAAGAAAGGCTCACAAAGCTGAAAGTGGTCATTAGACAAGAGAAAGTCTTACAACCGAAGCTATTCAAGGAGTGGGGATTGCCACACAACGGATGCACATAGAGCTATAAGTGTATGAAAGCTCTCCAATGGAACTCGTGGGGGTGCATCCAACTTGCTTGCTCACGAAGACCTAGAGCTTTTGAGGAGGCTCATCATTGGAATATACAAGCCAAGTTCTATAATATAAAGTTCCCCACATAGTTATGAATGAATGATAATATGAAAACTCTCTCCAAACTGAAGTATTGGTGCTAAACATGAAGCACAAGTGTGGTTTAAAGGATAGTCTCTTTATTCTCTCTTTGGCCCTTTTTTTGGCGGGCTTTTTCATTTTTTTATATTTTTTTTATTTTATATATCCTCGCCGGTAGGGGCAACATCCTATATTACAATGGATCATCACACTTTTAGTACTCATAACTCATAAAGAAATATCTATGATGTATCCAACTGCATGCTCCCGCCAGTGTAGCAGTATGCATAAATAACCATGAAGCTCATCATTAAGTAACATATTGGAGGTGGATGTTGTGCAACAATATATCTCGGAATGGCTATGGAAATGCCATGATAGGTAGGTATGGTGGCTGTTTTTAGGAAGAATATATGGGCTTATGTGTAGGAGAACAAAGTCCTCCCACGGGATTTGGATGCACTGGCGAAGTTTGGACCAACTCTCAATGTGAGAAAGGGCAATGCACAATACCGAAGAGGCTAGCAAATATGGATGGTGGAAGTGCCTGGAACCGCAACATAGAGTCACAAGTTAAAAGATTTCATCAAGCAAATCATCTTACAAGGCAAAGTGCAAATCACTCCAATAGGGTCCGTGGCAGTGGCAAGTCACTGTTAGCTACCCCGACCGTAGCGTGTAACAAAAAGCCGATCAGAAATGTATCACTCGTAGCAATCATATACCATTGTTTCTATCAACTGGTAATTTAAGTGTGGCACAGTTTCAAGTTTCTTAGACCAACCATTAAAATTTTATACTTACTAGTCCTTCCCGTTTATCCATTAAGCAAATTAATGTCTCAAAACAACAGCAGTGATTCAAGTGAAGCAGTTTAGTGATCTACAAGACCATGCAAAATTTTCCACTATACCAACTGCCACATAAGCATTTCTATTCTCAACCAAGCACATATATATGACAACAAAAACTGTCTATAAGCATATAGCAATCAAAACTAGAGAGTACTAACAGCTCTAAATAAGAGATGCATGAAAACAAAGGCTAAACGCAGTACTAGCAAAAAGTGAACACTCACAGAACAATAAGAATGAAAACTAGAGTGTTCTAAGCAATGAAAGTGGAGCGTGTCTCTCTCCCATACAAGTATGATAAAATCCAACCATAAAATACAGAAAAGAGAACTAAACAAACTGAAGCAAAAATAAAAGACGCTCCATGTAAAGCACATAAGATGCGACCGAATAAAAATATAGTTTCACTAGAAGTGACCTGATAATTTGTTGATGAAGAAGGGGATGCCTTGGGCATCCCCAAGATTAGAAGCTTGAGTCTTCTTGGAATTTTCTTGGATGTACCACCGGGGCATCCCCAAGCTTAGGCTTTTCACTCTTCTTGATCACATCATATCATCCTCTTCTCTTGACCCTTGAAAACTTCCTTCACGTCAAAATTCTCACAATCTTCATTATCAACGTTAGTGCAATTGAAATAATAAATTCACATGGTTCAGTTTCAACACAATTATAACACTCAAAAACACATTAACTACTGTCAGAACTTCTTTCAAAACTCTTTTTCTCAAAACAACACCAAAAGAAAGAGATTAAGATGCAAATGCAATAAATGGCAGAAATCTGTCAAAACAGAACAGCAGGTAAAGATCGATTTTTTAAAAAATCTTCTGTTTCTCAAATCAAAAAGTGGTCTTCTAAGAAAACTTGCGTATATAACTCAGGATTAAGCAAAAAAAAGCTCAGGTCATTTTGAATTTTCTGTGATTTTAAACGGAATTAACAGTGGAGAGCAGAAATCCGAAATATAGCCTCAACTTTCCACGAGAGGCTTTACTTGGATCAAATAAAACTCAAAAGAAAAGATACAGAGGGGTTTCTAAGTAAATATACAACACCTAGGTGCAAAGCACACCAAAGTAAATGAAAGAAAACGGGTTGAAAACAGCGAAATAAAACGGGTTGTCTCCCGGTAGCGCTTTTCTTTAACGCCTTTCAGCTAGGCACAATGATTTTTAAAAGATGCTCACATAAGAATAAGAGTTGAATAACAACAAGAGAGCATCAAGAAGAAAATATAAAACAAATTTAAGTCTAACCCACTTCCTATGAAAAATAATCTTGTAGAAAAACAAGTCATGAAAGCACAAAGCAGCGAGCATAGGAAAGCAAAACAAGTGCAACTTCAGAAATTTCAACATAAAGAGGGGAAACTTGATATTGTTAAAATGCATAAAATTATGTTTCCCTCTCTCATAATAACTTTCAGTAGCATCATGAATAAAATTAACAACATAACTATCAGATATAACATTCTTATCATGAGCCACGTGCATAAAAGAATTATTACTCTCCACATAAGCATAGTCATTCTTATTAATAACAACGGGAGTAGGATTATCATAAAGAACTCGAACATGATAGACAAGTTTCATATTAAAGAGATCGTTTTTGGTAATCCCACCATAATTATGGCAAGTTTCATGAGAATGATTGTAATTATAGCCTATGCTATAGCTTTCTTTATAATAATTATCAAAGACTGGAGGCATATTGAAATCATAATTAATTTTCTCCTCAATAGTAGGTGGACTAAAAATGTCATATTCACCATTCCAATCATCATATATTGGAGGAATCGTATCATCACAAGCAATAAAATAGTTGTGTTCCAAAATGCGTTCATTTGTAAACATATCGTCATTTTTACTAGGAGGATATGTATCAAGCATATAATCATTAATAGCAAAGGGATTTTGAAACACATCAACCACAAGCTTAGAGCTTTCTATATCATCATTGGAAGGAACATGGATGGTACTAATAGTACAGCAATTATTATCATCATTTTCAGAATTGGTACCAAACAAATTTTCAATATCAAAAGTAGTGTGTTTCTCCCAATCATGATCACTTTCATAAATAACAGGCATAGGAAAATCATCGAGGTCAGACTCATCAGCAAAAGCTGAAATATGAGAAACATGCTTAGGGGGGGGGATACCGTTGCCTCTCTCTTTTTACTCCTTCTCTTCTTCTTCCTCTTCTTCCCCTCTTTAGGAGGGAGAGGCTTAAAAGGGAGCTTCTCCACATCCTCTGGTTTATTATCAGGAACAATAGAAAGAACTTTGGAGGATTTCTCCTCTTCATTAATAAGAACAAAACACATATTAGTCCTGTCATATTTTGGTAAAGTCTCCTCTTTTATAATATTTTGTATGTAAGTATTTGCATGGCAATTATAAACACAATAAAGATGGCATCCATGCAAGAAACTATTCATATCAAAAGCACTCATATCTATCAAAGAAGTTTTTCTTAAGAACTCTTCACACCCCAAAAATAATGTAAGGTCATCATGCTCATTAGGGGTGATCATGTCATCACAATACAAACTTGCAGTACTCATAGGATTCGAAAGGCTACTATCATGGCATGAGCATTGGAAATTAAAATGACCCACTTCATAGCAAAGTTCACAAATAAAAGGATAGAGGGCACAAACTTTTTCACCAAGATCATTTAGAGCCCTATCCCACTTTATAGTTTTTTCATTCCTATGATGGATGCAATATTCTTCTTCGGTTTGATTCTTTTCACAAGGTCTAAGTGCTCCACAAAAATTAACATGCTTATAAGAAATAGTACTTTCAGAAGTTTGAGCATGTCCATTGCAATCATTAATAACAGTTTCATTTTTCATACAAGTGTCTTTAAAAGGTTCATGATATATGTCCCCATTTTATTTAGAACATTAATATAAGAAGCAAAGGATCTATACCAACCATTAATCATTTGAGGATCAAGACTATATTTAGCACTAAGCTCTTGAAAATCAGCAGTTTCAGCGAAATACTTAATGCAATCATACTCATAGTTTATACCTGATTCTTTACCTTTGTCATCATTCCAACCTTCAATATTGGTTTCAATTGTTTCAAGAAGATCCCAGTTAGCTTCAACCTTCTTACTTGAGAAAGAACCCTCTGAACATGCATCTAGATAATCCCTGTAATGTCCTAAAAGCCTTGCATAAAAATTAGTAACAATTATTTCCTTAGGAAGCTCATGGTTAGGACATTTAAGTATTAATGTTTTCAGTATACCCCAAGCTTGAGCAATGCTTTCTCCATCACGAGGCCAAAAATTATAAATGTAATTCTTATCTAAATACAGTTCATGAGAAGAATAAAATTTATAATGAAATAGAGATTCGAGCTCCTTCCACTCCAAATGATGAGGATCATCTAGAAGCTCATACCACTCCCTTGCTTTGTCCTTAAGAGACAAAGAGAATACCCTCTTCTTAACTTGGTCCATTGAAATACCTGCACACTTAAAGAACCCGCATAATTCATGTAAAAAGAGTAAATGATCACGAGGATGGATAGTTCCATCTCCAAAATAACGGTTATCCATGACAAGTTCAACAATTTTCTTGGGTACTTAGAAAGGAATGCTTTCAGTAGGAGGATTTAAAATATCACAAGCATCATTAGGTTTATCACATATGGGAGATAAAGTATCATCAGAGCAAATTTTCTCCTCTAAAGCTGGGGAAATAAAAAGTTTATAGAAACTATCTTCCCGAAGCTTAGACTTTTCCATAGTACTAGAAATAATGGTATCCAAATAATTAATGCTAATAACATTGCTATCACTATTATGCAAACAAACTTCCATCGGTTTTTTTAATTTTCTCTTCAAAAGCATCATGTCCTAATTCAAGATAAATATTATAAAGTTCTATCATATTTTTGTTGTTTTCCAGTAAGACTACTAGTAAAAATAAAAACAAGAAGCGACTAAAAATAAGCCTAACTAGTGAAAATAAGAAATAAAAAGATATAATTGCAGAATCAAAAGGAAATAACTTCGAGCACTCACACCCGAGGATGTGAGTACCTTTTACCTTACCTACCCGGCAATGGCGCTAGAAAAGAGCTTGATGTTTACGCACGCTTCTATTCTTATAGACAGTGTTGGGCCTCCAAGTGCAGAGGTTTGTAGAACAGCAGCAAGTTTCCCTTAAGGGGATCACCCAAGGTTTATCAAACTCAGGGAGGTAGAGGTCAAAGATATCCCTCTCAAGCAACTCTGCAATTAAGATACAAGAAGTCTCTTATGTCCCCAACACGCCCAATATACTTGTCAAGTATATAGGTGCACTAGTTTGGCGAAGAGAGAGTAAAATACAAGTAGTATGGATGATTATAAGTGATAATAACAATCTGAAATAAAAATGGCAGAAAGCAACCATGTAGTAGAACAGGCGGAAAACGGTGTTTCAATGCTTGGAAATAAGGCTTAGGGCTCCTAATTTCACTAGTGGACACTCTCAACAATGATCACATAATTGAATGCATAAATATCATTTCTTCACTATGCTACTCCGAACCACTCTCCGGTCGAACAACGAACACTAATCATTGCGTAGGGCTTTAACAACACTCTCAAGTCTATATTCCCTCTCTAGGGCACCCCAATGTCACTACGAGCGCCATAAATTAGTAAACAAACGCCACAATTTCATAGTTCCACCTTCCAACACAAGATATAAATATCATGCTAAACCACACGGAGCACACACTGTCACCTTTGCCCCGTGATCAAAGTGTTTACGGAGATAAAAAAAACCACTTGAGTAGCATAACAGATTAAGATCAATCTACATATTCAACAAGATTACAAAGCTCATGATCACATAAATATCACACCATGGGAGAGAGAGAGATGAACCACATAGCTACCGGTAGAGCCCTCAGCCCCGGGGGAGAACTACTCCCTCCTCATCATAGGATACATAAACGGCGATGGAGATGGCGGTGGAGTCGATGGAGATGGCTTCCGGGGGGCACTTCCCTGTCCCGGCAGGGTGCCAGAACAGAGATCTGTCCCCCGAAACTTGTCGGCGGCAGCGGCAGAGCTACGGATGTATTTTGTGGAAAAGGTCAATTACTCTAGGGTTTATGCATCGGGTAGTATATATGGGCGAAAGGGCGATTCCGGGTGGTGGCCAGGGGGGGTCACACCCCTAGGTGGCGCGGCTAGGGGGACCCGCGCCACCCCATGGTGTGGCCACCCTGTGGCCCCCCTCCAGCGCTCTTCGGGACTTCTGGAAGCTTCCGGGACTTTTAGGACTTCTGGCTTTCGAATTGTCCAATTCCAAGAATATTTCCAGAACAACTTTTCTAAAACTAAAAACAGTAGAAAACAGGGAACTGGCTCTGTGGCATCTTGTTAATAGGTTAGTCCCGAAAAACATAAGAAAACGTAGCATAACATACGGAAAACATGTAGCGATTGGCATAATATCAACATGGAACATCAGAAATTATAGATACGTTTGAGACGTATCAGTGTCTCTCCGCGAAAGATAAATAACATGTGTGATGAACAAATTACAGCTGGGCAACTGACAGAAATGAAGGCTCCACCGTAGTGCATATGCAATACATAAAGATTACTATGTGATTCATGCGGGCATTACAACAAAATACATAGACTGTAATCGAACTGCATCTATGACTAATAATCCACCCTCCGAATATCATCTGAACAAACGTTGGGTATTAAGTTGCAAGCAACAGATAATTGCATTAAGAAAAGTGTGTAATGTAAACAATAACATCATCCTTAGGTAAAGCATTGTTGTTTTCTCCCTAATGGCAACAACACATCCTCCATCTGTCACGTTTCTGTCACTCGAGCACAGATGCAAAGGAGGCATGAACCCACTATCGACCATAAATACTCCCTCTTGGAGTTACTAGTATCTACTTGGCAAGTGCATCTACTAATATCGGAGAGCATGCAAGATCATAAATAACATATGCATGAAGATAACATGATAGATTGATAATCAGAAGACATAGCATTCAACATTCATTAGATCCCATCAAACACAACATGTAGCATTACGTAAAGATGATCTTGATCATGTTAGGCAGCTCATAAGATCTAAACATGAGGTACAAAGTGGAGAGAACAACCATCTAGCTACTGATATGGACCCATAGTCCAAGGATGAACTACTCACGCATCACTTCGGAGGAGGGCATGGTGGTGTAGACCCCTCTGGTGAAGAATTTCCCTCCCGGCAAGGTGCCGGGGAGAGCTCTAGAACCCTCCTGATCTCAGGATGACGATGACGGCGGCCTCGAGTGTTTTTCTAGATGAAGTGGGATATATTTAGGGTTTACACCTCGGGGGGATTAAATAGGCGAAAGGGCAAATGCGGTGGAGTCAGGGGGCCCCACACCACCCCATGGCGTGTCTAGGAGGACGCGCCACCCTATGGTGTGGGCCCCTTGAGGCCCCCCTCCGGGTCTCTTCGGGACTCCGTGGAATCTTCGGGAATTCTAAGACTTCCGGGCTTCGAATTCTCCAATTCCGAGAATATTTCCAGAACAACTTTTCTGAAACTAAAAACAGCATAAAACAGGGAACTGACTCTGTGGCATCTTGTCAATAGGTTAGTCCGGAAAATCGATAAAATGACATAAAGTGTATAGCAAACATGTGGGAAACAACGTGAAAACAACATGGAACATCATAAATTAAGGATAGGTTTATGACGTATCACTTACCGGGACTACTTCGCTATCTTTCAGATCTCGGGATTTCTCTACGCAACCTTTGAACCCGAAGACATGGATTATTATTGTTATTTCAATCTCATGCAAGTTCATAACTTGCTCATATCCTTTGCAGTATTTCTTAACGAACTATTTGCAAAAACCCTATCGTATTACCACCTATTCTAAAAAGAATGCATGATCCTATTTTTATAATAGTATGACTACTTGAATGACTACCTGAGTGATAGTGCTCTGTTTGGTGGGCGAATGGGACCATGGTACGATGAATAGGTCAAAGGAAGGTTTCATCTGCATGGGAAAGTATTACCTAGTACTTAAGCATAAATGTCGTCAGAACTCGATGCACCGTAAATACCGTGTTAACCATGGGTCTTGTATGGAGCAAGTAAGCCAGTTGTGATCTTTTCTCATTCGCATGTCAACGGACTGCCAGAGACGTACACTGTAGGTTTTGTGCGACTACATGCACATCCCTTATTTCCCATGGACTCTGGGGGTCTATGATGGTCTGCCCGGGGCGCCTAGATATCCATCATGGGGGTGGAATCAGGGGGTTAAACCTGCGTGGCAGAAATGGGTGGGCATGCGTTGTGCGGAGAAGCATGGTTTGACTTGGATCAACAACCAGGCCCCACACCTATGTGGGTGTGGACAGGATCTCGAGCCTGGTTGTGCAACATGGTCTTGATCGCCTATGGGTAAAGTAACGCACCTCTGCAGAGTGTAAAAGAATGTGGCATGTTACCCCCTGTTCCGGGAAGGAGCTGCGAACGCTACAGGAAAGGAAACTCCATGAAGTTCTAGTCCAGTGATGGTCTGGCGAGCATAGTTTTCAGTATTAAAATCAACCACTTGAAGAAAGATTTACAAAAACCTTGCATTATCTTATGACTCTTTCGAGTATAAAGTTGTGGTTAGTGCATCAAACTACCCACTATATATCATGAACTTGTTGAGTAATGCACGTTACTCATTCGTTCCATTTGGCCCCCTGCTTAGAGTTGAAGCCTAAATGGAGATTTTCATCGGTAAGCCATCACTACCTCATGAAGTTAGGTGGATTCGTCTCTTAATTAGCCAGTGAAGCATCGTCATCAACAACACTGGTGGAGGAGAAGCTATCAAGGTATAGGTGGAGTGCATTCTTGGATTTAGTTGTTTACAAGCCATAGATTAGGGTTGACATCATCCGTAGTGGATTAGGTTCCGAGCTAGAGTTAATCTCCAGCTTGGAGCTTCAAATTGCTTCTTCTAATGTTTCATTTGCATGAGATCTTCTTTGATACACCAAAGAGATTCTTGAGATTTTGTAATGAACATGTTTGTATCATATAGGTTTGCTTAGACCTTCTATGATTCTGTTGTACCACTCTGAAGGATGTAGTATTCATGGATAAGTCCTTCTGTGAGTATCATATCAACGACTTGCGCACTACACATGTAGTGGTGTGTTGGTTCACACCAATATAGCACCACTTTTCCTTGCTGCACGAGTACACAACCCAATCCTTGCTGGGAAGCATCTCAATATACTTTAAATCTTTATGAATATCCGGAAATATCAACAGTAAAGTAGGCTTCAATATTCTCTTAAGATCTTGAAAACTTGTTTCACATGCTAGTGTCCACTCAAACTTGCTCTCCTTCTTCATCAATTGTGCCATTGGGCCGGAATTCTCGAATGTTTTTCAATAAACGACGCTAATATTCCGCAAGCCCGAGGAAACTGTGTATCTCAGACACATTCTTTGGTTGTTTCCAACTAAGTTGTCGGATATATGCCAAATAGGGGTATATCCGGCATTGGCCGAAGGCCGGATTACCAGGGTGTCCCACATGCAATGGAACAGAGTCCATTGGGCGGCCTAGTAAGTTGACGCGCAGGAAGCCGGAGTCTACAAGAACCCGTACCACGGCCCAATGCGGTAAGAATTGGAGGTGAAGCTGTATTCCTTACTTTCCAAGTTAGATACTTTCCGTAGTCTTCTAGGTTTTCTTCCTGTAAGCCCTAATCCGGTTATCTATATAAATCTGGACGGGATCTAAAGACAACAAGATCTAAAGTTAGCTAGAAGCCAACTCGCTGGAAAGTTCATCCTCGTCGAGTTAGCGAAACCATAGTCACAATTGTACTATGTATACTTTAGGCTTCAGCCCTGATTTAGTGAGATTGCAGGAGTAGGAACACCGCCTAATTGCGACATACCAAACCTGGGTAAAACCTGTGTTCTCGTTTACAGTTCTTCCACTCCCCCCGCGGTTCTACCAGTAGGCTTATGGCACCCCCGTCCATGATCCTTACTACGAAGTCTCGACAGTTGGCGACCACCATGGAGCTGGCGGCGTCGGGAGTTTACGTTCCGAGCGGCAATACTCGGCGAAATCAACAGCAAAATAACTGTCGGTAGTCTGGAATTCGACGAAGAATGGGGACCCTTCCTTGACAACGGATCTTATATGCCAGCACGACATCATCTGGTAAGTGCCTGCGTTTTACCGATTGGATCTACTAATGTTTTCATCGGTTTAACAGCAGAAGCAATGGGATTCCATGGTGAAAGTCGTTTTATCCCACCCGCCCTACGCCCAATATATGAAGGCTATAATGCCAAACTCTGCTTAGACCTGCCCTATTCATACGAAGGGGCAGATCAAACTTTTGTGGCTGCATATCGCCAAAACCCATCTGGATTTGCCGCCTCTTTGGAGATGCCTGCAACCAAATCTCACTTCATTGGTATGTTGCAATCTGAGATCGTTGAAACCATGGAAGATGAAAATCCCGTGGAAAAAGCAGAAAATCATGATCCCACAAGAAAGGTGGAAGATCCGACATCCGTCGATCAAACGACGAACTCGGAAGACGAGACTGTTTTAGCTGCCATAGAAGAAAATCTGGATTCGGAAACCGGATCTGAAGACACAGATTCCGAAGATGAAGATGAGGAAGCTTTCGAAAGAAAGGTAAAATCTATGCAGGAGAGCTTCCATGAAGTACTCATGGCAAAATCGGTTGGAATGTCGGACACCGAGGAAGAGGAAGACCCCAAAACCGCTCTGCCAGATGATAGGGAAGAATAAGAGGAAGAGGAAGGAGAAGTTAGTCCGACCTACCCCGACGTCAAAGAATTGACGGAAGAGGAGCCTAACAGAAAACCTCCATCTTCCAAGAAGAAGAAGAAATCCTCTAAGAAGCTGCTATCCAAATTACTGAAGAAAAAGGAAAAATTGGCAGACATTGCCAACCAGAACCTGGGTATCGGAGGAGGTAGTGGTGTGAAATCTGCGGAGAAGAAACGACATGAAATCCCTATTCCACAAATATCGGAACAGGACGAGATCGATTTGATCCAAAACCCGGTTGCACGTCATGAACCACCAGAAGTACTGGAAGCCAGAAGGCAAGCCATTATGTGGCAACATCCACACTTATTTTGGTCTCAAGAAAACCTCCTCAAAGCCCAGGCTGCTGCAAAAGCAAAACAGGAGGAAATTGAGGAATTCGAGCGCTGAAATATGTCTGGGATAAAACCAACGAGACTACCCGGAATTTCAAAGCTAGACGAACTGCCAGCAAGAAAGGAGTTTGAAAACCCCTCTTGGCAAAGGCATGTTAACAACATTAACGCTGAGGGAGAACGCATGTACAAAACTGCAGCCGAAAACACGTAAGCCACATTTGCCGTCCTTAACGATGATCTGTATTCAAAGGACGAAAAACTACAAGGAGTATATGCTTTTCTCAAAAAAGCGTTACAACAGCAACAGCGAGGATAGGCACGTTATGGCAAGTTACATGATGATTTAGCCCTCTCCAAAACTGCCATGTGCGCCACTGGAGCACCCGACCCAGGTGAACTCGGAGATTCAGGCGATTCTAAGGAAAAGAAGGGAGACCCCAAAAAGGACAGGAAAATCCCGGATAACAGGGATGCAGCGTCGAGAATAGGATCCCATCTACCGAAAGGCGGAAATAATACAAAACCCGTTGATAACAAGGAACGGGAGGAGAAAACCCAGAAGGACGGAAACGTAATGCCGCCTCCGAGATACCCAGCTGATAAAGATGGAAGATACGAAAATCCTCACATGCGTGAGAGATCCCGAACCCCTCCAAGGAATAAAGAAAGGCCAAAGAGTAGAACTCCACCCGATTCTAAAGGACGGGATGCTGGAAGAAATAGGGATGACCCCAGAAGAGCGCATTTGTGCAACAATGGACCAGAATGGGGCAGATCCCCTCCTGTCCATTCAGCTGGAAGATATTCCGTGCACATCGACAAGATGGAAAGAGACGATTTATACTTCGGACCTAAATGTTTCACTGACAGGATCGGGAGAACCATTCTATACTCTAGCTTTCCCAAAGTCGGTCCAACTTATCAAAAGTATACCGGAAGTACAAACCAGGATACATGGCTTTAGGATAATTATACTGCCGTCCAATCAAAAAAAGGACAGATTTAGAAGCTGTAAAGTTCCTTCCCCTAATGTTGTTGGATGGAGCCAGAGATTCGATTAAAGTCCTTCCGTCAAGAACAGTAGACAACTGGGAAGATATGGGTACAGTTTTCACTCAGCACTTCCGGGGTACGTACAAACGCCCTAAGAGTATTAACCAGTTCAACCGTTGTGTCCAATATGAAGACGAGTCGTACGTCGACTTTATCTTAAGATGGACTGCAATGAAGAATAGTTTCGCTGGAGTAAGTGATGTACAAGCAATGCACGCTTTCATCAATGGCCTGAAACCCGTTCTCATACCGTTCATGGTTGGTTCAAAATGGCACAAAGATCTCAGATCTATGCTTACCACCGCTAATGAGCATGAAGTGGCCGAAGATGACATCAGGGCGAGAGGCAGAAACATAGATGCTCTGGTTCAGGCTAAGAAGGCGTCTCGCTCTGAAAATAAGTCTACTCCATAAGCACAGTCAAAGCCCAAAGAAGTAAATATAGCCTTTGGAAAGGATAATGGAAGAAAATGGAAGGGCAAAAGCATAGAACCCATCTCCTATTCTAAAGAAGAATGGGAAAATATTAAGTCGGAAAACTGTGTCCACCATTCACAATTCGGGAAGCCTACCCAGACAAATGCGCATTGCCGGCTTAATAAGCACGTGAAAGGCAATGCAGGATCCGGGAATAAAGGAAAGGACTCCAAAAGGAAATTCAGCAAGCAAAAGCCGGAAGCTGAAAAGGACGAAAGCGAGTCGGACACTGATGATAAAATCCAGGAACAACAGCGCAAGGGTGAGCCTAAATTCCTTAGAGTTGAAGGTCAATGTAACCTAACTTTCCTTGCAACTCCCTAATACGTATCCAATGTATCTATAATTTCTGATGCTCCATGATGATATTATGCCAATTGCTACATGTTTTCTCCCTTCTTTATGTCATTTTTACACGTTTTCCGGGACTAACCTATTAACAAGATGCCAAGTGTCGGTTCCCTGTTTTATGCTATTTTTTGTTTCAGAAAATTTGTTCTGGAAATATTCTCGGAATTGGACCCCCACAAAGACCGAAGTGCCTATTTTCCCCGGAAGCATCCAGAAGACCGAAGAGGAGTCGAAGAGGGGGCACCAGGGGGCCCACACCATGGGGTGGCGCCCTCCCCCTTGGCCGCGCCAGGGGGTGGTGTGGGGCCCCCAGGGCTCCACCGCCTCTGCCTTTTCGGCTATTTATTCCCCCCGGATGGAAAACGCTAAACACCTGATCAAATATCCCCGAAAAGTTCCGAAGCCGCCGTCACCGTCAACCCTAGATCAGGGGGGTTCTGAAGCTGTCTCCGGCACCCTGCCGGAGAGGAGATCATCACCGGAGGCCTCTACATCACCATGCCTACCTCCGGAGTGATGCGTGAGTAGTTCATTCTTGGACTACGGGTCCATAGCAGTAGCTACATGGTTGTATCCTCCTCTTATGCATCCATGTTTACATCTCGTGACCTTCCTAACATGATCAAAATTTGATCTTATGTAACTCTATGTGTTATGTTTGCTAGGATCCGATGAATACTGAACTTATGCCAAGTTGATTATAGTCTTTATTGCATATGCGATTTCTGATATGGCATGTTTACCGTTGCTAGTGGTTGCTCTGGCCAAGTAGTTGCTAGTGACTCCAAGAGAGAGTATTTCTGCTTGATAGTGGGTTCATGCCTCCTTTTCGCCTGTGCTCGAGTGATAGAAACGTGACGGGGGAGGATGTGTTGTTGCCACTAGGGAGAAAACAGCGGTGAGAGTGCCCGCGTGTACAATCATTGCTTACATTACACACATTGTTTAATGCAGTTATCTGTTGCTTGCAAATTAATACCTAAGGGGGTTCAGATGATAACCTGAGGGTGAATTATTAGTCATAGATGCAGTTGGATTACGGTCTATGTATATTGTTGTAATGCCCGCACTAAATATCATAGTAGCCACCATGTCCTGAATGTGCACTACGGTGCAACCTTTATTTGTCAATTTCCCAGTTGTAATTTGTTCACCCAGCATGCTATCTTTTATGGAGAGACACCACTAGTGAACCTATGAACCCCGGTCCATTTTCCTACACTGTTAAAACAAACCACCATAATTTCCTGCTTTGTTTACTTACTGCGAGCATACATTATTTTCCACACTATATGTCCAATCTTTGTTTTCAGCAAGACCGGTGAGATTGACAACCTCACTGTACCGTTGGGACAAAGTATTTTGGTTGTGTTCTGTGTAGGTTCCACATTGTTGCCGACACCGGTGAAGCACCAGTACCACTGTCAGTGGCATCAAACTTCCAAAGATCCTCTTCCTCCTACTAGATTGATAACCTTGGTTCTTAACTAAGGGGAATTTCCTACCGCTGTGCTCATCAAACTCTCCTCTTGGGGTTCCCAACACGCACCATCAAGGAAATTTCTGGCACTGTTGCCAGGGAGAAAGAAGTCTTCTGGCAAGGGGAGTCTCTCACTCTCAACCTCTTTATTTTGTCTATTGTCTTGTTTTTATTTTTGTCTTGGTTTGCTTCTCTTTATCAAAAACACACAAAAAATTAGTTTACTTTATAGCATAGAAAGCAACTCAAGTATTTTCATGTGTTCTAGTTGTTATTTTTGCTTTATCATGCTTGCTATCAATGTTTGATGTCTTTGAAACTAGATCTTTTAGGCAAGGTGGGTTCATGGATGAACAACAAAAACATTATAAGGAACACCGCTTGTCACAAAAAAGGATACACTTATGGGAGAAAATTAATAAATTGCATGACTATGCTAAAAACTTGTGCTCTACTTATTATGTTACTTATTGCATTGATAAATCTTGTTGCTGTAGGAGGTATAAACACCTCCCTTTTCAATGTGAATATAATGATAATATCTTCTTATGTTAAGGGAAATTATGAATTATATGATGTGGAAAAAATTGAAGAATTTATTGCTTGCAAGGGTGCATTCGAAATTGCCTATTTGCTTGAAAGTATTGATGATGCACCTTATAAATATAAGATTTATGCTATACTTGAATATTGCTTTGATAATTACAAGGATTCTAATTACTACATAATGGAATATCTTAATAAATTCTCTCAACCTAAGGAAGTAACTGATGCCTTGCAGGTGCCTATGGAGGAAGAAATTGCTGAATCTGGAAGCTCATTGGATGAAAAAGAGGAGGAGAGTGATGATCAAGAGGAGGAAGAATGAACCTACCCATGTCTACCTCCCAATGATAGTAATTCTTTAACTCATACATTGTTTGATGAAATTGATACTTGCTATACTTATGACCTTGATACTACTATGAATGAAACTTGTGAGAATGATATTGCTACTATTATTTATGATAATCCATGCTACTTTGATAAATCCTATGAGAATCCTCTATTTATTCCAACTATTGATATGCATGATAATGAGGAAGTTTGTTTAGAAAATTTATATGATAATGCTCTTGATGATGGTCCTATGTTACTTGATGTTATAAATTATATTGCTACTTAAAATAGGATTGCTATAATGTGTCCTATACCTTTTAAGAGTGATCAATCATCTTGTTTTTCTATTGCTAAAAGTGGGAAAAAAGAAGAGCTGGTCTTAAATTTTGATCCCACTATTTTTGAGCTTGATATGAATCGTGTGCTTTTAGACCATGAAAAACATGCTTTATGTGATAATTATATTGTTGAGTTTGTTCATGATGATACTGAAAATTATTATGAGACAGGAAAATATGGTTGTAGGAATTTTTCATGTTACTAAAATACCTCTCTTTTTGTTGAAAGTTTTGAAGTTGCTCTTGTTCTACCTTCCCATGATTTCTAGTTTGAGCTTCTTTAATTTATTTCTTTACAAGATTCCTATGCATAGGAAGTGTGTTAGAATTAAATTTGTTTTACATTTTCTTCATGATGCTCTCTGTTGCTTAATTCATATTTCTTATGTGAGCATCTTCACTTTCTATGCCTTGCTGAAAGGCGTTAAAGAAAAACGCTACCGCGAGACAACCCGTTTTATTTCGCTGTTTTCAACCTGTTTTCTTTTGTGTGCTTTGCACATGGGTGTTGTCTATTTCCTTAGAAACCCTGCTGTATTTTTTCTTTTGAGCTTTTGTTGATCCAAGTAAAGCCTCTAGTGGAAAGTTGAGGCTATATTTCGGATTTCTGCGCAAGAAACAGATTTCTGCTGTCCACTTTTTATTCTGTATAAAATCACAAAAAATTCAAAATGACCTGTGTTTTTTCATGCGTAATCCTGGGCTGTATACGAAAATTCTCTTAGTTGACCACTTTTTGATTTGAGCAACCGAAAATTTTAGAAAAAAAATCGTCTTTACCTGATGTCCTGTTTTGACAGATTTCTACAAAAAATTGCATTTGCATCTTAATCGCTTTCTTTTGGTGTTCTTTTGATAAAAAGAGTTTCAAAACAAGTTGTGACAGTATCTAATGTGTTTTTGAGTGTTATACATGTGTTGAAACTGAACCATGTGAATTTATTATTTCGATTGCACTAACGTTGCTAATGAAGATTGTGAGAAGTTTGGTGTGAAGGAAGTTTTCAAGGGTCAAGAGAAGAGGATGATATGATGTGATCAAGAAGAGTGAAGAGCCTAAGCTTGGAGATTCCCCGGTGGTACATCCCAGAAAATTCCAAGAAGAATCAAGCATTTAAGCTTGGGGATGCCCAAGGCATCCCCTTCTTCATCGATCAATTATCAGGTCACTTCTAGTGAAACTATATTTTTATTCGGTCACATCTTATGTGCTTTACTTGGAGTGTCTTTTATTTTTGCTTTCAGTTTGTTTTTATTTTTTGCTTTCAGTTTTTTTTTACTTTTGCAATAAACTTGGTTGGACCCGAGAATTCTTTTATTGGAGAGTGACACGCTCCGCTTTTTTCATGGGAATACTTTGTATTCTTAATCTTTGTCTGGCTGCTGCATTTATTTAGCTCCTGTTTTGCATGCATCTCTTATTAGAGCTGTTAGTTTTAGTAGTATTTTGTGAGTACTCTCATGTTTGCTTGCTGTATCATAAAGAGTATTTTTGTTAAAGCATATCTTGTATGGTGCTTGTTGGGAGAACAAAATTGCTGCTTAAAGTATAATTTATAATGGTGCAAGTAGAAGATTGTATAGACTGTTGCTAGAACTTTTCATGCCATGCTAAATGTTAATTTAGTTCTAAAGCATTGTGATGTTGAGTAGCATGAACAGCCTCAATTAGCCGAGAGTGTTTAATATGTCATTGAAAAATTCATGAGTTGTTCTTGTCATAAGGAAGCGTAAATTTTTGGTATTATCTTTCGAATGTTTTATTTGGTTGACTTGGCGCATGCTCACACCATGTTTATGACTATGAACCAGTCACGAATAGCCTCCATGACCTCTTAGTTTTTGAACTATGATACCGCTTGTGCTTTAATTAATGAAGTTTATGTCGCTATGCATGATTATGGCTCTTATGCTCTCTTGATTTGTCGCTCCCAGTCTTTTGCTAGCCTCCACCTGTACTGAGTATGAGATCTACTCGTGCATCCAACTCCCTTAAACCAAAGTTTTTCCCATTGTGTCCACCATACCTACCTACATGTGGTACTTAACTGCCACTCCAAGTAAATTGCTCATGTGTTACCATTAAAACCTTCAAAATTACTCCTGCTTTATGTTCCTATTTTTGCTCATGAGGACGTCAATAGAGAATCTTTATCTCACTTGTTGATTGGATTTCACACCCTGGACTAGTGGCTTCATCGACTTATCCAAATGATAGAAGAGCTGGCAGCGGGGTTCCCAGCCCCAAATTAATACACACAAAATCTCTTCACTATTTTCCCCCTGATTTATCAGTCAAAGCATAATTGTGTAAACAAAAGAGAAAGATGGACGATCTTCTACCCAGACGCGTCCTTCACATGGGAGCCGCTCTTGTGAATCCAGTTGGCTTGTGACGTACTGTATTTTCTGTGTACCATTCGTTGACATTAGCATATATCTCCCAAAATATAGACACACCTCCACGGTATGTGATTGTTGGCACGCACCCGACGATTCGGTTAGCCATGGTTTGTGAAAGATGGATGGGAGGAGTGTCAAACTTTTAATACCTCTGTTTAATAAAAATAAAAAGCTCTAGCACATGAGTTGATCCCTGCTTCCCTCCGCGAAGGGCCTTTCTTTTACTTTTATGTTGAGTCTCCATCTTCTAACTTTATGCACAGTTGAGAGAGCATTTTTGCCATTCTTATTTCTACGTGTATTGTCCAATAAACATCAATAATTACTTGATGATGTGATATTATTTATTCTTAAATTATTTTCTCTAGTCTTCCTCATGAACTTTGAAGGTGTCCTGGCATTTATGTTTTGCCGCACTCTTAAGGACTAGCAAAATATCACTTTGCCATGCTTTCTCTATACCTGAAACAGACGTTTATCTTTCTTTGCATTATTTTCATGGTACTTTATTTGAGATACTCTTCATGATGAAAAGTGATTGCTTTGCTTTATTATTAAAGTTCTATTTATCATGTTTGTGTTTGAAATTCTATGATCATAGCTTGCATATGACTTTACATTTTTATGATCGAGATTATGTTAGTAGCATGTCACCTCAGAAATTATTGTTTTATTGTTTACCTACTCGCGGACGAGTAGGAACTAAGCTCGGGGATGCCTGATGCATCTCCAACGTATGTATAATTTTTGATGCTCCATGATGTCATTTTTACACATTTTCCAAGACTAACCTATTAACAAGATGCCAAGTGACAGTTCCCTGTTTTCTGCTGTTTTTCGTTTCAGAAAAGTTGTTCTGGAAATATTCTCGGAATTGGACCCGACAAAGCCCGAAGTGCCTATTTTCCCCGGAAGCATCCAAAAGACCGAAGAGGGGTTGAAGAGGGGCACCGGGGGCCACACCATGGGGTGGCGCCCCCCTTGGCCGCACCAGGGGTGGTGTGGGGACCCCAGGGCTCCACCGCCTCTATCCTTTCGCCTATTTATTCCCCCCGGATGGAAAACCCTAAACACCTGATCAAATATCCCCGAAAAGTTCCGCAGCCGCCGTCACCATCAACCCTAGATCAGGGGGGGTCTAAAGCTGTCTCCGGCACCCTGCCAGAGAGAAAATCGTCACCGGAGGCCTCTACATCACCATGCCTGCCTCCGGAGTGATGCATGAGTAGTTCATCCTTGGACTAGAGGTCCATAGCAGTAGCTAGATGTTTGTCTCCTCCTCTTATGCCTCCATGTTTAGATCTCGTGAGCTTCCTAGCATGATCAAGATTGATCTTATGTAACTCTATGTGTTGTGTTTGCTGGGATACGATGAATATTGAACTTATGCCAAGTTGATTATAGTCTTTATTGCATATGCTATTTGTGATCTTGCATGCTTTCCATTGCTAGTGGTTGCTCTGGCCAAGTAGTTGCTAGTGACTCCAAGAGGGAGTATTTATGCTTGATAGTGGGTTCATGCCTCCTTTTCGCCTGTGCTCGTGTGACATAAACGTGACGGGGGAGGATGTGTTGTTGCCACTAGGGAGAAAACAGCGGTGAGAGTGCCCGCGTGTACAATCATTGCTTACATTACACACATTGTTTAATGCAGTTATCTGTTGCTTGCAACTTAATACCTAAGGGGGTTCGGATGATAACCTGAGGGTGGATTATTAGTCATAGATGCAGTTGGATTACGGTCTATGTATATTGTTGTAATGCCCGCACTAAATATCATAGTAGCCACCATGTCCTGAATGTGCACTACGGTGCAACCTTTATTTGTCAATTTCCCAGTTGTAATTTGTTCACCCAGCATGCTATGTTTTATGGAGAGACACCACTAGTGAACCTATGAACCCTGGTCCATTTTCCTACACTCTTAAAACAAACCACCACAATCCCCTGCTTTCTTTACTTAGTGCAAGCATTCATTATTTTCCACAGTATACGTCTAATCTTTGTTTTCAGCAAGACCGGTGAGATTGAAAACTTCACTGTACCGTTGGGACAAAGTATTCTGGTTGTGTTGTGTGGAGGTTCCATGTTGTTGCTGATACCGGTGAAGCGCCAGTACCACCGTCAATGGCATCAACCTTCTAAAGATCCTCTTCCTCCTACTGGATTGATAACCTTGGTTCTTAACTAAGGGGAATTTCCTACCGCTGTGCTCATCACACCCTCCTCTTGGGGTTCCCAACACGCACCGTCACCCCCTCAGCAAAACAGGCCAAACAAACGCTTCGAGAAATCAATGCGGTTGTGCCACCAACCTCAAAATACTTGAAGTATTCAAATACGCCAATTACCTGGGACCAGTATGATCATCCCGGAAATATCCCAGAACCCGGCACACATGCTTTGGTCGTAAGAACTATTGTGAAAAACACTAGGCTCAAAATAATGCTAATGGATGGAGGGTCCAGCATCAATATCATGTACTTAAGTACACTAAAGCAGTTGCATCTCTCCAAGACTCAGCTCAAACACAACAATGTACGCTTCCATGGCATTGTTCCCGGAAGACAAGTGCATTCCCTAGGAGAAATTTCCCTAGAGGTAACTTTCGGAAAAGGGAACACTTCCGCCAGGAAATGATCTCGTTCGAGGTAGTTCCGTTCGAAAGTATGTACCACGCAATACTCGGACGTCCGGCTTTCTCCAAATTCATGGCAAGGTCATGCTACATCTACAACAAGCTCGAGATTCAGGACCAAAAGGCAAAGTAATCACCATCTCAGAAGATTTCAAGCTGGCAAACGAGTTGGAGAAAGGAAAAGCCCTTTGCTTCGAACAGGTGATACGGAAGGAAGAGCTGAAGAAGCTAGCTAAAGAAGTATCGCCGACAGAAATGCCGGCAGGAAAAGAAAGTCAAAAGCCGACAGATAGTTTCAAAGCCTCGGAGAACACAAAGGAGGTCATCGTGGACCCAAAAGATCCGACAAAAATTGTCGTTGTGGGGACATGAATGACTCACACATAGGAAAGCACGCTCATCAAGTTCCTCCGTGAGAACTAGGATATTTTTGCCTGGTGTCCTGCTGATGTGCCAGGTGTACCCAGGGAACTTGTTGAGTACCAACTGAAGGTTATTTCAGGATCAAAATCCGTCAAACAAGGTCTCCGTCGTTTTGATGGAAGAAGGTGGAACGCTATTGGAAAGGGAAATTATTCGGCTTTTAGCAGCAGATTTTATCCGGGAAGTGATACATATTGATTGGTCTACGAACCCAGTATTAGTCCCGAAGAAGGATAGTATTATTCTTAGGATATGTATAGATTACAACGGTCTGAACAAGTTATGCCCAAAAGATATGTTTGCGTTACCGCGAATCGATCAAATAATAGATGCCAATGGTGGCTCTGAGCTTTTATGCTTTTTGGACGCTTATTGCGGGTACCATCAAATACACATGAAAGAAGAAGATCAAATAAAAACCTCTTTCATAATACCCTATGGAACATACTATTACATAACCATGCCTTTTGGCCTGAAGAATGCTGGTGCAACATACCAGCGTTGCATGCAAAGATGTTTGTATAATCAAATTGGTAAAAAATGTCCATGTTTACATGGATGATATTGTCGTTGTGTCCAAGGAAAAGAATACGCTCCTTGAAGACCTAAGAGAAAACTTCGACAACCTCCGCACTTACAAAATGAAGTTGAATCCATAAAAGTGCATATTCGGGGTTCCCTCAGGAAAGGTTCTCGGTTTTATCGTTTCTCACAGAGGAATAGAGGTAAACCCGAATAAGATCAAAGCAATCTAAACATCAAAAGTCCTACATGTCTAAAAGATGTCCAAAGATTAACGTGTTCCACAGCCGCTGTAAGCAGGTTCATAAGCCGGCTTGGCGACAAAACTCTTCCATTATACAAATTATTGAAGAAATCTGACAAATTTGAATGGACAAAAGAGGCTGACAAAGCATTAACCTAGTTGAAAGAAACTTTGATGAAGGCTCCGATTTTGGCATCCCCAAAAGACGAAGAACCCATGTTGCTGTATCTTACAGCAACTAACATGGTTATTAGTGCAGTGATAATTGTGGAAAGATGGAAAGACAAACAAAGCATTCCATATCAGCATCATGTGTATTATGTCAACGACGTATTTCCTGAGTCAAAACAAAGCTATCCACATTATCAAAAGCTGGCATATGGCGTATTTTTTGCATCTCAAAAACTTCGTCACTATTTCCAAGGACATTCCATAACAGTGGTAAGCAAAGCACCACTAGGGGATATTATAAACAATGCAGACGCAACAGGAAGAGTAGCCAGATGGGGCATTGAACTTGTTGTGTTCGACATTAAGTACCAACCCCGGGCGGCAATCAAATCCCAGGTGTTGGCATATTTCGTAGTTGATTGGACATAAGAAATGGAAAGCACACCAATTCCGGAGTCAGAATATTGGATCATGCATTTTCAAGGATCCAAAATGAAAGAAGGCGCTGGCGCCGGTGTGGTGTTCAAATCTCCAAAAGGCGACACAATGGAGTATGTATTACAAATACACTTCAACGCCAGCAACAATGTGGAAGAATATGAAGCATTGCTTCGTGGCTTACATATCGCAAAAGAAATAGGTGTCAAATGCATACTTTGCTATGGTGACTCGGATTTTGTACAGCATCAGCTGAACCAGACATGGGATGCAAAAAGCCCCATAATGGCCGAATATCGGAGAATAGTCGACGAGTTCGCCATTTGCTTCCTATGATTTGAAGTACATCATGTCAAAAGGGAAGAAAACTGGAACGCGGATGATTTAGCCCGCATGGGCTCGGAAAGGGTGAAAACTCTGCCTCCTGGTGTATTCGTCCAGCATTTGTACGAACCATCAATAAAAGGTGGAGATCTTGACTACCCCCTAGTTTCTGAATCAATAGAAGTTTTCCTTGTTAACCCGGATTGGACAACTCCATACTTATACTTCTTAGTTGACCAGAAGTTCCCGGATGGAGCATACGAGGTCTTGCAAAGGCATATAAAACACCGATGCAAAGGATACACGGTAATCAATGGTTGCCTGTATAAACACAGTACTATCGGAATTTTTCAGCGATGTATTTTGCCAGAAGAAGGACGAGAAATTCTGCAAGAAATTCATGCAGAAGATTGCGGACATCAAGCTCAGTCAAAAATCATAGTTAAAAAAGCATTATGTGTAGCTTTTTTCTGGCTCACAGCCAAGATAGACACGGAGCACATAGTGAATACGTGTGCCGAATGTCAGTACTACGCCAAGCAGACAAATATGCCGGCTCAAGCACTCAAGACTATGCCCATAACATGGCCATTTGCGGTCTAGGGGCTAGATATGATGGAGCCATTTAAAACTGCAAGAGACGGACTTACGCATCTACTCGTTGAAGTGGATAAGTATACCAAGTGGGTGGAAGCAAAACCCATAAAAAAACTTGACGGTGTGACTGCCAGATATTTCGTCATTGACGTAGTCATGCGATATGGCGTTCCACGTAGTGTAATCACGGATAACGGGATAAATTTATCAATTGGAGAGTTGGCAAAATATTGCCGACAAACGGGAATTCACCTAGATCTTGCATATGTGGCGCACCCACAATCAAATGTCCAGGTTGAACAAACGAATAGTTCAATCCTGCAGGGAATACGCCTAAGACTCGAAACTCCTCTTCAGATAGCAGCTGGAGCATGGGTAGAAGAATTGCCTTCCGTGCTTTGGAGTATTCGAACGACACCAAATAGATCAACAGGGCAAACGCCTTTTTTCTTGGTTTATGGTGCAGAAGCAGTGCTTCCAACGGACATGATACATGATAGCCCAAGAGTGCATGCATACGATGAATCGGATGCCAAAAGTTCGCGTCAGGATGCCGTCGATCTCTTAGAAGAAGAATGAGAACTTGTGTTGCAACGATCCGCCATTTATCAACAAGGACTACGGCAATATCATAGTCCGAAAATCAAACACCGATCTTTTAAAGAAGGTGATTTTGTGCTAAGATTGGTACATGAAAGTAAACACAAGCTAGCCCCAATCTAGGAAGGACCATTTTTCATTAGCAAGTCTATGAAAAATGGGTCATCTTACCTTGTAGATATTCGAGACACGGAAGATGACCCGAAAAATTCGAATCGCAAGAGAAAAAGTAGCATAGATGTAGAACTAAGAGAGACAAATAGGTCCTGGAGCATCTAGCAGTTACGTCCTTCTACACTTAGCTCAATTCTATGTAAACATAATTGAGATCATGAAATAAAGTTGTCGGAAGTTCATGCATTTTTTTTGTTTTGTCTTTACTATTCAAAGCATGTTCTGTCTTTTCTATTTCCGAATGATCTTTCAATTTGCTTCAATGTTAACTCGAATCTTTCCTGCGCGCTCGGAGTTAAAAAAAACGGAATGCTTTCAGCCTAAGGAGGCTACAAAACCCCAGATTGTGCATGTGTTCCTGGAATTCATACTTTTCCATTCCTTATCATTCCAAAGTATTATCTGATTTTTGTCGTGTTGGGTCACTTGATTTAGTAAGTAAAGTGCCAAAGTATAGTCCATGATTCCGAGTTTTGACTGATTGGTTTCTTAACCCGGTCACTTGGCGTGAAGATTGCATAGTTTTGGATCCACTTTAGCACTAAGGAAAGTTAAAACATACAAACTAGAGAACTCAGAGGAAAGGGAATTAAAACTCTGAAAAACTTGCAAAGCTTAAATTATACTACAAAAGATAAAAAGCTTCTTCATACGAAAGATAGAATGCATTACAATTGAATTTTACATTGTAAGAATAGTAATGCACCCTATTTTGCTAATGGCTACGCAGGATCAGTCGGCATCCAGGAACTCCTCGTTGACGTCCTCATTGCTATCACTCGGATTCTCCAGAGTTGGTGGAATTACTTCCTCCGGGTAGAACGTCGAGGTAGAGACCATCCGAGCTATCTTGGAGGCATGGCCCTTGATAGACTCGAATATTTCTGCCCTTTGTGTCTCGGTGTATCCTTGCGGAACACCAGTGGTGATGCGCCAAGACTTGGCGGTGGTGTAATGCATCCTCATCAGCCCTAAGTCCATGCGTACACCACCGTGGGCGATAGACTGGAGCCAGGATTCGCGTTGGTTTACCACCTCTGCAAAAGCCTCCGGGAGCCTGCTGGCTTCCGAGAATTCGCCATCTTTGTCCGGAATGCACTTATTAATAAGCAGCATTCCGGCATTCTTCAGCTCGATGACGAACGTCGTGAAAGCCCGGATGCGGTCAATCCGAGTAATCAGAGGATCCCCCTCTGTTAATGAAAATCAGAAGAGATTAGACAGATAGATGGAAGAAAAAAGAATGCATTATGCAAAGTGAAAGGAAACTTGGTAAAAGTTCAGAAACTTACCAAGGATGTTGTCCATCTCAGTGCCTTCCTTAAGACCTTAATGAAGAGCAGTCTCGAGGTCCTGGATGGTCCTCTGGTCTTTCTCGGCTTGTGAGAAAGCCCGAGACTCCGACAAACCCAAGGCCAGCTGGCTCGCCTCGAGGTCCTTCTGAAGCTTTACAGTAATTTTGTAAAGCTTAGAATTTTCTTTGCGGAGGTTCTTGGCATTGCCGGCATCCTAAGGAATTTTCTTAGCCTTGGCCAAGGAGGCTAAGAAGTAAAAGAGGCAAAGGATTAAAACTCAGAAAAGTCCTTAGGAAAATATCTGAAAGTTCAGAATCAAAATCAAGGAAGAAAAGGTATGCTTACCAGCAGTCTCCTTAAGTTGCCTCTAAATCTCGGACATTTCCGAGTCCTTCTCATTAAGAATACCAAGAAGAGATTTCACGTCTTGGTTCTTGATGGTCAGCTTCTCGAAAACTTCCATGTTTATTGCATCGGCAGTTTCCTGAAAAAACATGCAAATGAAAATATTTGTTAAAACAAAAAGAGGCAGGTAAAAAAGAGAAGTACTAACACAAAAAGTACGATTTTGTCTTAATACTTGAGGGCTAGAGATAATACCTGGCTCATCTTTTGCAAACCTCCTAGAAGTTTGGTGAATTCTTTGGCGTATTCCGAGAAGGTAATCCCCATATGGTGGATTCCGTCTTGGAGAACCTGCCGAGGTGAGAAGACGTAATTATTCCGGATGATTAAACCGCCTTTTGGCCAGGGACGAATCAGGGGGGCTCGGGCGAAATACTTTTTTCCCATGGATGAATGTATCCGAGTTCATCAAAGCAGGCCTCTTGTTTTACCTTGAACTTCGAATTAAAAGTTGGGACTGTCTCAACTTCTGGAAGCATCGAAGGTCCGCCTTCGTCAAGTGTTTCCCTTTCCCGCGCATCCGTTTCGGACGCATCAGGCTGGCTAGACTGCACGTGATAGTTGGATTCTTCCCGAGCAGCCATATTTTCTTCCCCAGCTGCCACTAGAGTGCTTGGGGCAGCTGCAGGGGATGGCTTAGGCCCCCTAATTGCAATAGCCTTATGCTTCTTCCTTCCCTTTCCCTTCAAAGAGATAGGAGCAAGGCTAGAAAAGAGAAAAGAGAGAAAAACCGAGATCAAAATTCCGAGAAAGAAGGGACGCAAGAAAAGGTATACAAAAGTAAAAATTCTGAGTATTACTTGGAAGTGGCGATGGCGACTCCGTCAAGGTCGATCACTTCGTGGCTCGAAGAGATCTTCTTGCGTTTCCGCCCTCCGGCTGATTGAAAGCGGGCTTTAAGCTCCACTAGTTCATCATCGGTGGCAAGCTGCTTTTCTGGAATATCAAGAAGCTGTAAAGAAATAAATTCGGTTTAGTAATAAACATCCGAGAAAGACATAAGTTCGAAAAATTTCCCCAAAAGAAGAAATTGAAAGCATACATTGGGAGCGGGATTTTGCGCGTTATACATTTGTAGACTTTCCTCATACTGATCATGAGTAGCTACAAGTTGGCTGACGCGCTTCTTAAATTCCTTCTTCGACAAAGCGGACTTTGTCACCCGCATTGCGTCGTTAGGGCCCAAGTACTCGTAGAGGAGCCGGCCGCCGTGGTGAGCAAGAGGCTGGATCCTCCTTCCGAGCCAGCAAATGACCGTGTCCATGCCGGTCAGAGGAGGAGAGGAAGAGACGAGCTTCACGATCCGCCTTTTTATTCTCATTAGTTCTGCAGGCAGAATCTGGACCGCGTCCAATGCCCAGTTGTCTTGGTGCATGATTGGGAATTGATGAAAGTCGGAATTCCCGTCTCCTTTCCAAGAAAGGGAATGTCCAAGTGATAGAAGAAAGGGCCCATCCAGAATTAGACAGACTCGGAAGTTTTTATTTTTGGAAACCACTCCTCCCTATTCCTAAGGAGGTTGAAGGAGATGGTCCCACATGTTGGAAGAACACCCTCGGTGGTGTTGCGTTTCACGTTGAAACAATATTGAAAGAAATCTAAGCAGGGTTCTTGATACGTCCATTTTGCATCACTATTTTATATCATAATTTTCTGTTATTCATCGATATATTTCATGTTATGATGCATCTCTTATGTTATTTTATCTTATTTTTCATGTTTTATAATTTTTGGAGAATAAACACCGGGACCAGAAATCTAATGGAAAAAGCACCATCGAGATACCATGTTTCAGAAGATCAGAAGAAGAAGGGAGTCATCTAGGGGTTCCTAAAAGTCCCGAGGAGGAACACGGCCAGAAGGAGAGCCAGAGAGGGGCCACCAGGGGTCCACACGTAGGGGTGGAGTGCCCCCTGGCCGCGCCACCTAGTGGTGTGGCCACCCTGGCCCACCTCCGGGGGTCATCTTTGGCCCCCTGACCCCGAGGGAAACCTAAGCCTTATTCCATCCTCGAAGAATTATTCTGCCGCTGCTACGGGGCGGAAATCACCCGAGAGAGAAAAGCTCTATCATAGGGAGAAATCTGCTGGAGAAATTCCTCTCCGGAGAGGGGAAATCACCGCCATCGTCACCTTCATCGCTCCGGGCATCATTAAGATCGTCAATCGTCATCATCACCACCAGAACCATCACCCTCATCATCCACCTTTATCCCGCTGTAACAATTAGGGGCCTCTATCATTGGTTTGCATTCGATCTCTCTCCCGGTGTGGATTAATTGTTAGTAGTTGATGCTTGTGAGATTTATCGGTGTTTGCACTTTATGACCAGATTGTTATCATCCATTATATCACCTCTGATTATGATCCATATGATGTGTTGTGAGTAGTTCGTGTTGTTCTTTAGGACATGGGAGAAGTCAAGTTGTTAGTAGTGAAGTAATGTTGAATAATATTTATTGTTTGATATTTAAGTTGTGGTGTTATTCTTCTAGTGGTGTCATGTGAACGTCGAATGCATGATACTTCACCATTTATGGGGGAATGCATCGTGTATTTGGCTACTAATTGTGGGGTTGCCGGAGTGACATAAACATAAACCCCCGTTAGGAAACCATTACACGAGGGAGCGTAGGATCCCAGAGTTTAAAGTTGTGGTTAGATTTATTTCTTAATTACTTTCTTGTAGTTGTGGATGCTTGCAAGGGGTATAATCACAAGTATGTATTAGTCTTGGATGGGACGGTACGTTAGCATAGGTTCACCCACACAACACTTACCAAAACACCAAACGTTATTCAGCTGCATGGAACAAAAGCGCTTGACAGAAACCTCCCGTGTGTCCTCAAGAACGTTTGTTAATCATAAGTAAACTCACCGGCTTGTCCTTTGCTAAAGATAGGATTGGGCTACTTGCTGCAGTTATTACTACTGCATTTTATTTACTCGCACTTCATTTATCTGCAATATAAAAAACCCCTACAAATTTGTTTTCCAGTATTTACAGTTATTCCTTCATCGAAACTGCTTGTCAACACCTTCTGCTCCTCGTTGGGTTCGATACTCTTATTTATCGAAAGTACTATGATACACCCCCTATACTTGTAGGTCATCAAAACTATTTTTTGGCGCCGTTGCCGGGGAGTGAAGCGCTATTGGGAAGTGGAATTGATAAAGGAAGCTTCTACTGTAAGTGTTGTTTTTTATTTCTGTTTACTGCTTTATCACACTATGTTTGGAACTCCTTTTGAGTCCCTATTTGCGGGCACTACTGCCACTACTAGGGTAGTAAGTGACCCACTGAATGATGATTTGGATCCTTATAAAATACTAAAGATTGTTAAAGTGTGCAGGTATTATGCAAGTCGTTCAAGTGTGCAGGTATTACAATGAGCCAAGTGATAATTTTCTCTTTTTACATGAATTATGCGAGTTGTTCAAGTGTGCAGGTATTAAAATGAGCCAAGTGAAGAGGAAATTATTCTCTATATCATTGACAGGCCGAGCCTCTGAATGGTTCAAGCTGCTGAAAAATAGCCAGAATATTGAATGGGAGGAAATTGTACCTCTCTTTTATTCTAAATTTTAACCTCCAAGTGAAATCCATAGAGATCGGAATTATGTATAATTTTTGGCCTCATGACGGAGAGAGTATTGCCCAATCATGGGGGAGATTGAAGTTACTAATGCTCAAATGCCCCATTCATGAGCTCCCCAGTAATATCGCTATTAATAATTTCTATGCAAGGCTTCCTCTTAATGATAAGGATTTATTTGATGCTTCTTGGTCTAGATCATTTACACATATGAAGGATGAAGCTAAATGGGATCTTCTTGACCGTATTCAAGAAAACACCAAAGCATGGGAGAATGACAAAGGTAGAAAGTCAGGTATAAATTATGATTATGAATGCATTAAAACCTTTATGTCTTCCAATGATTTTCATAATGTTAGTACTGCTTATGGTCTTGATTCTCAAGTTGTTGCAAACTTATATAAGGCTTTTGCTTCTTATTTTGAGATTCCTAAAAAGGAATGGGACAAGTACCATGCACCTTATAAAGATACTGTTAATTATGTTCCTACTAGAGATATAGAAGTTCATACTGTTGATTTTATTGTGCCTGAACCTTATATTGAGAAAATGCCTTTCCCTGCTAAGTTAAAAGAACATTCTATGTTAGCTAGTGTGGTTAATAAAAGTGCAAGGAAACCTGTAGAACCCGAGGAACAAATAACTGTAGAACCTACAGTAGCAGTAGTAAAGGACCTATTTTCTAAAAATGTAGAAGAGGGACACATTATGTTTTGTGAAGATGCTTCTAATATTGTCTCTCATCCTAGTAAACCTAGGAAACCCAGTGTTCCTGTGCTATCTGTTAGGACCGGTGATCACTGTTATTATGGTTTATGTGATATTGGTGCTAGTTCTAGTGCTATTCCTTATGAGCTTTATAAAGAAATCATGCATGAAATTGGTTCTTGTGAACTTTAAGACACTGATGTGATTATTCAACTTGCTAATAGGGAAACTATTTCTCCAATTGGTATTGTTAGAGATGTGGAGGTCTTGTGTGGTAAAACTAAGTATCTGCTGATTTTCTAGTACTAGGCACTTCTGCTAGTGATACTTGTCCTATTATATTTGGTGGACCTTTCTTAAATACTTGTGGTGTTGTTATTGATTGTAAAAAAGGAGAAAATTCTTACAAAGTTTGATGGAGAGTCTTATGAATTTAATTTCTCCAAATTTGATAAAGCACCTTATGAAGCTGGATTGCCTAATGAGAATTATAAAGTTGAACAATTGGCTGCTATTGCTCTTGCTCCTAACAATCCTTTGCATCAATACATGGAGGACCACGAAAGTGATGCCTTTATGGAAGAAAGGAATGAAATTGATGAGATTTTCCTACATCAGCCAGCCATGCTGAAACATAATTTACCTGTGGAAGACTTGGGTACAACATTACCACCCAAGGAAGATCCTGTTTTTGATTTAAAGCCTTTGCCAGATATTATTAAATATGCTCATATTGATGATAAGAAATTATATCCTGTTATTATTAGTTCTCAACTTTCTGATAAAGAAGAGGAGAGATTATTGGGGATATTGAAGAAACATAGAGGTTCTATTGGTTATACTCTTGATGATTTGAAAGGGATTTCTCCTACTATTTGTCAGCATGCTATTAATATTGAACCTGATGCAAAGCCAGTTGTTGAGCATCAACATCGTTTAAATCCTAAGATGAAGGATGTGGTAAGAAATGGGGTATTGAAACTCCTTGACGCTAGTATTATTTATCCTATTGCTGATAGTAGATGGGTTAGTCATGTGCATTGTGTCCCTAAGAAAGGAGGGATGACTGTTGTGCCAAATGAAAACAATGAACTTATCCCTCAAAGAGTAGTAGTTGGTTATAGGATGTGCATTGATTTTAGGAAGGTTAACAAAGTTACTAAGAAAGATCACTATCATTTACCTTTTATTTATCAAATGTTAGAAAGGTTGTCTAAGAAAACTCATTTCTGCTTTCTTGATGGTTATTCTAGGTTTTCTCAAATTGTTGTTAAAAAGGTTGATCAAGATAAAACAACTTTCACTTGTCCTTAGGAAACATATGCTTATAGACGTATGCCTTTTGGTTTATGTAATGCTCCTGCTACTTTTCAAAGATGCATGTCTGCTATCTTTCATGGTTTTTGTGAAGAAATTGTGGAAGTCTTCATGGATGATTTCTCCATCTATGGAAATTATTTTGATAATTGTTTGCAGAATCTTGATAAAGTTTTGTAGAGATGTGAGGAGACTAATCTTGTTCTTAACTGGGAGAAATGCCATTTTATGGTTAATGAAGGAATTGTTCTTGGACAAAAAATCTCTGAAAGAGGCATTGAAGTTGATAGAGTTAAAGTTGAAGCTATTGAGAAAATGCCCTGTCCCGGGGATGTTAAAGGAATTCGTAGTATTCTTGGTCATGCTGGTTTCTATAGAAGGTTTATTAAAGATTTCTCTAAAATATCAAAACCTCTTACTAATCTTCTTCAAAAATATGTACCATTTGTTTTTTATGAAGATTGTAAAGAAGCTTTTGAAATTTCAAAGAAGGCTTTAATATCTGCCCCTATTGTTCAACCACGTGATTGGAATTTACCATTTGAAATTATGTGTGATGCTAGTGATTATGCTGTAGGTGTTGTTCTTGGACAGCGGGTAGATAAGAAGTTAAATGTTATTCATTATGCTAGTAAAACCCTTGATGCCGCTCAAAAGAATTATGCTATCACTGAGAAAGAATTCCTAGCTGTAGTTTTTGCTTGTGATAAATTTAGGCAGTATATTGTTGATTCTAAAGTTACTATTCATACTGATCATGCTGCTATTAAGTACCTTATGGAAAATAAAGATGCTAAGCCTAGGCTTATTAGATGGGTGCTTCTCTTACAAGAGTTTGATTTACATATTGTGGATAGGAAGGGTGCTGAAAATCTTGTTGCTGATAATCTGTCTGGATTAGAAAATATCCCTGATGACCATATTCCTTTTAATGATAGTTTTCCTAATCAACAGTTAGCTGCAATAAAAGTGAGCTCTCAAGAGAGTCCATGGTATGCTGATTATGCTAACTTTATTGTTTCGAAGTATTTGCCTCCTACCTTTACAGCTCAGCAAAGAAGAAAATTCTTCTATGATTTGAAGCAATATTTTTGGGATGACCCACACTTATATAAAGAAGGTGTTGATGGTATTATGAGAAGATGTGTTCCTGAAAATGAACAACTGGAGATATTGAGAAAATGTCATAGTAGTGGTTATGGAGGACATCACGCTGGAGATAGAACTGCACATAAAGTTCTACAATCAGGTTTTTATTGGCCTACTCTCTTTAAAGATGCTAGAATTTTTTTTTTATCTTGTGATCAATGCCAAAGGGATGGAAATATTTCTAGACGTAATGAAATGCCTATGAATTATTCTCTTGTTATTGAACCGTTTGATTGTTGGGGTTTTGACTTTATGGGTCATTTCCCTCCTTCAAAAGGCTATACTCATATTCTTGTTGATGTTGATTATGTTACTAAATGGGTATAAGCTATACCTACTAAAAGTGCTGATGGTGAAACCTCATTAAAAATGCTTAAGGATATTATTTTCTCTAGGTTTGGTGTACCTAGATATCTTATGACTGATGGGGGTTCTCATTTTATTCATGGTGGTTTTAGAAAAACTCTTGCTAAATATGATGTCAATCATAGAATTGCTCCACCCAATCATCCTGAAACTAGTGGGCAAGTAGAATTATCAAATAGAGAAATCAAATCTATCTTGCAAAAGACTGTTAACAAATCTAGGAAAAATTGGGCTAAGAAATTAAATGATGCTCTGTGGGCTTATAGAACTGCTTACAAAAATCCCATGTGCATGTCTCCTTATAAAATGGTTTATGGAAAAGCTTGTCACTTGCCCCTAGAATTAGAACACAAAGCTTATTGGTCAGTGAAAGACCTATAGAGATTTTAAACTTGCTGGTGAGAAAAGGCTGTTTGACTTAAGTTCTTTAGATTAATGGAGGAGTGAAGCATATGAAAATGCTAAGCTCTTTAAAGAGAAAGTTAAAACGTGGCATGATAACAGAATTATTAAAAGATAATTTCATGTTGGTGAGAAAGTGCTTTTGTAAAGGTCTCGTCTCAGATTTTTTGCGGGAAAATTACTCTCGAGATGGGAAGGACCTTTTGTTATCGAAGAGGTATATTGTTCGGGGCAATTAAAATTGTTTTCCTTGAAGACAACTCTTCACAAGTGGTGAATGGCCAAAGACTCAAGCATTATATCTCCGGAGATCCTTATAATGAAAATGTTGATTGTATTCAAGGCATGATCCTGGAGGAGTTTATTAGGAAGCATATTTCAGAAACTACAGAGTCAGTTTTCGAATAGGTAACAATTTTGGTAAGAAAATGTTCGCGAAACATCTTCCAACTTATATCTTTGCTGTTTTTAGAAAATATGAAAAATTATGAGCCGGAAACGAGAGGGAGACGGAGCCCGGAGGCTCCACACCATAGGGTGGCGCGGGCCCACCTCTGGCTGCGCCAGCCCATGGTGTGGGCGCCCCGGAGCCCCTCTCCGACTCGTTTTTGACCTGGACTTTCCTTTCGTTATGAAACTTTTTGCTATATAATCCCCCAGACCCCCCGAGGTCCGTATATCATTTTCTCGTCGTGTTTCTGTTTCGAGCTGTTTCTGACAAGATCTTTTTTCAGTTTTAGAAGCATCATGGTCTCCGCCAACGATAACAAGGGGAAGGGACCCAAGGAAAATGATGTCCAAGACCTGAAGACGGAGGAGGAGATCGAGAGTGGAGCTGAAGGAGATGTATAAGAAAACCCACGAGTTCGTCCACGCGCATGGGCGGATCCAAGACTTGAGCATGGCGGGGGCCGGACAAGACGTTGATCCTAAAATTGATACACTATGGGGAAAAATCCAATCTTATCAAAATATGGAAATATATCAATTTTTATCGAATTACCGGTATTTTCTCGAAAGGTTGCATGTACATCTTCCGGATCGGGGTTGGAATCATTATCTATGGTAGCTTGTGCTGGAATCGTTGTTTCCTCTCGTGGATTTGTATTTTCAGCCGCGGAGTTGGAGTTTGAACTAACCGGCTTGGAAAAATTACTAATTGGCGGTGTCTTCCTTTTCATGGCAAGCAGCTATACAAGTAGAAAATAATTAATAAACCATTATAACTAGCCAGCCAAATTATCAAGATGTAATTATTTGAATTGATCCTGATAGAAGAACTACATATAGAATACATACACATGTAGATGTACAATACCTTGCTTGGGCAATCACCGGATCAGTCAAGAAAATTGATCTTGGGGCCGTGGCGCGCGGGACGGTGGCAGCAATAGGTCATCGTCGCCAATTGAGCTTGCTTTGATCCTTCGAGTCTGTAGATGTGTCTTACGTAGTGGCGGCGGCACCATTTCTCAATATGAATGTGTGCGTTTCGGCAAGATGGAAATATGGATATTAGATGCGATCGTGTATGCCAGATTGTGTGCACACCGTGTAGTAAAAAAAAGTCTGATACACGTACAATTATGTCCTTTGGGCCTTGATTAGATGCATTGGCTTTGGTCCATAAAAATTGAATTTGGCCACGGTGGATTAGAAATATTAGAATTAGACTAACTGGGAGATTTGTATTACCTACTGCCCCTGCTACATATGATTGGGGGTGACCGAACCATGGGGGTGGCCAGGCCACCCCTCGCCCCCCTCTGGATCCGCCTCTGTTCAGGCGCCACCGTTGCAAGAATTGGGGTGGTGGCTAACCCTTTGAAGCTCAAGAGAAACGCGCGGATGAGCACCGGAGGGAAGGTTCCACGCTACTCATTGGCTTCGAAGACACCTGCTGCGGGAGTCAAGAACTACTTCCACACATTAATTCATGATTATCAGAGCAAAAAGGTGCCCAATAGGGATTTGCCCTCTATGTGGGATATGAATCGTTTCAACCGTGCAGATGAAGGAAGGAAGAGTGGGGGGAAAATCTTGGTGGATGGGATTCACCGTCTGATACGTGCATTTTATATCATCATTTATACCCTCCATATAGGCATTATTGGGATGTTTTATCAATGTTATGTCATTGTTTTGCATGTTTTAGATGATTTTATGGGACTTTCCTACAAAGTCCCTATTTTTGGTATTTAATTTCTGGGTGTCAGAAAACACCTGTTTTCATGTTTTTGATGTTTCAGGAGCTACAGGTATCCAAATTGCGAAAGGAAAGAAACCCTGCTAGTTTTTCTTCGGGAGAAAGGCCGTGGGCACAAGACACAAAGGAGGAGGGCCAGGAGGCCCAAAAGGGGGTAGCCCACGCGGCCAGATTCCCTGGCCGCGTGTGGGGCCCCCAAATGGGCCCACAACACCTCCTCCCCGAGGTCTTTTTGCTGACGACTCCGTCTTCCCCGAAAACGAACACCCTAATTTTCACGAGACGAGACGGAGCCGCCAGAGCGGCAAAACTCTCGAAACTCTCCGCGGGGGAGACAGATCCTGCTGCTCCGGAGCTCCGAAGAAGGGGGAAATCATCCCCATCTCCTCCTTGGCGTGGGAGGAGGCATCTCCATCACCATCCTCACCAGCACCTGCATCTCCACCATCACCATCACCATCACCATCACCGTGATCCACTCCGTTCCCCTCATAGTTTGATCATTGCCACACCCTAGATACGTGTTATTGTACTCCGTTGCATGTTTGGGATTGAGTACTTGTCATTATTTGGTGGTGGATCCATTGTTTCAGATTGTGTTGTACCACATATGTCACCATACATGATCATGTTTGCACGTTGTGAGTAGTTCCCGCATGTTCCTCAGGGCATAGGATGAATTCGCAATGATTTGTTACATAAGATGAGTTGTTAGTTGGTCTGTATTTATCTTTTATGTGATTCTATGATGGTGTTGTACGAACGTCGACTGCACAACACTTCACCTACATGGGCTCATAGGAGAACACCGTAGTGTAGTGACGTGATGATGTCTTTAGGTGACAGGAACTTGAGACAGAGTCGTTGAATTGCATTATGAGGGTACTTGTATCGGGGACCTTAGAGCATAAGGCTATGGTGGGACATCATGTCTTAATAATTCTCGTGCTGTCATTTAATTGGCCACGTGATCCATCATAAGGGGTTATAGTTTATTTATTTAGCTATTCATATTTGTGGCTCCGTCCGAAGAAGATTAAAACTAGACAAGATATACAAACATGTTATGCAATGAATCACTATGCCAGCTAAATCCGTGCAGCCCTCGGGAACGTTTGCCACATATAAGACACAAACACACACTTGAGCTTGTCCTCTTGTGCATTAGAGGATTGGGCTTTGTCTCTCATTGAGACCTGCTACTTGTTGCAATTTACTTTCCGCATTTTACTTTACTTGCACTACACAATTAAAACACAAAAACACCTGTTGCTTATATTATTCCTTTGCTATTCTACTTACCAGTTCCTTCTGCTCCTCGTGGGTTCGACAACCTTTCTAATTCGAAAAGTACTACAATTGATCTCCTGCACTTGGGAGCCATCAAGACACTTTTCTGGCGCCGTTGCCGGGGAGTGTAGCGCTATTGGTAAGAAGCTTGGGAAGGAAACTTGAAAGTTGAATTTTACTTGCTGTTGCATCCTGTTATTATTATGGCTTTTATGAGAGATGCTTCGCTGAAACTTGCTTTATATGAGAGTGCTTATTCTATTAAACCTAAAGTTGTTGAAAAAGCACCTCATGATGATGGTTATATTATTCCCCTTGAATTTGTTAAAGCTGTTAGGAATGAGTATTTTGCAGGGGATGGAACAAAGGCTGCAAGTGATCACATACGGGCTATTGAGGATATATGTGGGCTAATTAGGCTCAAGGCTATTTCTGAGGAGGAGGTAAAATGCAAGTTATTGTACCAGTCCTTAACTGGTGATGCTCGAAAATGGTATATGTCCCTGGATGAAGAAATTACACATAATTGGGATACTTTTATGAAGGTTTTCTTTCTTAAATATTTTACTCCTAAAGAGGCTTATGAGAACCGTTGCTTTATATTTAATTTTTTGCCACACCTTGGAGAGAGTATTACTCAAGCTTGGGGAAGGCTTAAGGACCTCCTTCGTAAGAATCCTTGTCACGATCTCACAAATAAACTTATATTGATAAACTTTTATGTGAGACTACCTGATAGGCTAAAGCAATATTTGGATGGTTCATCTGGTGGAAGCTTTACAAATAATACTGCAGAAGAAGCTTGGAATTTATTGGAAATTATCTCGAATAACTCTGAATATTGGGACCTAGACAAAGGTAATGAAGCTTATTTTGATTATGGATATTCATGTGTAGAAAGTTTCTCTAGTTCTATTTTATTCAAGAATGTTATTAAAGATTTTGGTCTTGATCCATATGTTGCAATTGAAATAGCTAAGAAATTTGCTGAGCACATTCGAATTCCTAAAAGTGGCTTTGATTATTATGTTGAACCTGTTAAATCTTCTATTGTTGTCCCTAAATTTATTAAAGAAACACCAGTGTCATCTGTAGTAATAGAAGAATATATTGAACCACCTCCCTATCCTGAAAAAGTTAAAGAGAATTTGCTTATTGTTGTTGCTAACAAAAGTAGAAACAGATGTTCTCAACCTAAAGAACAGGTGGAAGTCAAGAACCAAGTCTCTATTATTAAGCAATTAAACGAAGAAGATCCTGTTGATGTTTATTTATGTGAAGATGCTACCAAAGTTATTAAAGGGAATTCATCCAAAGTTGGTAAGCCAATTATATCATGCTCTATTGTGACTTCTTGTTATCATGGTTTATGTGATATTGGAGCAAGCATTAGTTTCATTCCATATTCTCTCTATCAAGAAATTAAGCCTGATATTGATCCTATCACCATGGAAGAAACAGGTATGACTATTCAGCTTGCTAATAAAGATTATATTAGTCCCTTTGGAATTGTTAGAGATGTTGAAGTATTGGTAGGGAAAATAAAATATCCTACTGATTTTATTGTGCTTGGTTGTCCACAAGATTCTTTCTGTCCTATTATATTTGGTAGACCTTTCTTACATACTGTTGGTGCTGAAATTGATTTGCCTAGAGAAAGGGTGTTTATTGAATGTGCTGGAGAGAAACTTGAATTTATTTTTCTAAATTTGATGATAAACCTGCTAAGAAAGAACCAAAATCTAAAGATATAATTGAAACTCTTGCTCATATAGATGTAGCTTCATCAGACGTGGTGGAACGTTATATGCATAATCAGGAAGAGACATTTAATGATGCAGAAAAAGAAGCTTTAGAACAAATATTATGGCAGCAACCTCCATAATTACAATTGCATATCCCACCTGATAATCTAGGAGTACTCCCACCTCCTAAAGGAGATCCTAGTTTTGAATTAAATCCTTTGTCTGAAAATCTGAAATATGCATACTTGGATAAGAAAAATATATATCATGTTATTATTAGTGCTAACCTTTCAGCTGAGGAAGAAGAGAAATTACTTGATGTGCTTAAAGCTCACTGTAAGGCTATTGGTTATTCTCTTGATGATCTTAAGGGCATAAGTCCAGCTCTATGTATGCATAAAATTAATTTGGAAGAAGATGCTAAACCTGTTGTTGATTTCCAACGCCGTCTACATCCAAAAATGAAGGAAGTGGTAAGAAAGGAGGTAATTCGACTCATAGAGGCTGGTATTATTTATCCTATAGCTGATAGTAAATGGGTTAGTCATGTTCATTGTGTTCCTAAGAAAGGTGGAATTACTGTGGTTCCTAATAAAGATGATGAACTTGTTGCTCAACGTACTGTTGTTGGTTATAGAATGTGCATTGATTATAGAAAATTAAATAAAGCAACTCGTAAGGACCATTATCCATTGCGCTTTATTGATCAAATGCTAGAGAGATTATCTAAACATTCTCACTTTTGTTATTTAGATGGGTATTCAGGCTTCTCTCAAATTCCAGTTCATAGTGATGATCAGGAAAAGACCACTTTTACTTGCCCATATGGTACATTTGCTTATAGGAGAATGCCTTTTGGTTTATGTAATGCGCCTGCTACTTTTCAGAGATGCATGAATGCTATATTTGCTGATTATATTGAAAAGATAGTGGAAGTATTTATGGATGATTTTTCGGTGTATGGTACTTCTTTCGATAATTGCTTGTTCAACCTTAACAAAGTTTTGCAGCGTTGTGAAGACCAACACCTTGTTCTTAATTGGGAGAAGTGTCACTTTATGGTAACAGAGGGAATTGTTCTTGGGCATCGTATTTCTGGAAGAGGAATATAAGTTGACCCAGCAAAAATTGAAGCTATTGAGAAATTACCATATCCAAGAGACATCAAAGGTATAAGAAGTTTTCTCGGTCATGCAGGTTTTTATCGTAGGTTCATTAAAGATTTCTCTAAAATATCAAAGCCTCTAACCAATCTTTTGCAAAAGGATGTTCCATTTTCTTTTAATGATGATTGCATAGAATCCTTTAATGTTTTAAAGAAAGCCTTAATAACTGCACCTATTATTCAACCTCCTGATTGGAACTTGCCCTTTGAAATTATGTGTGATGCTAGTGATTATGCAGTTGGAGCTGTTTTAGGCCAAAGGGTTGATAAGAAATTGAATGTTATTTACTATGCTAGTAAAACACTAGATGGTGCTTAAAGAAATTATGCTACAACTGAAAAAGAATTTTTAGCGGTAATATTTGCATGTGATAAATTTAGATCTTACATAATTGATTCAAAAGTCACTGTGCACTCTGATCATTCTCCTATTAAATATTTGATGAATAAGAAAGATGCTAAGCCTAGGATAATAAGATGGGTACTTTTGTTACAAGAATTTGATTTACACATAGTAGATAGGAAAGGAGAAGATAATCCCTGTAACATCCCAAGTATGAAAACCACCCCTAGCATGTTTGTTTCTTGTTTACTTAATGTATTGCATCATGTCATCATGCTCATTTATTTGTTTGCATTTGTTTCTTATTTGTTTGCATCTATTATCTCTGTTTTCACTTTTGAAATTCAAACTTTATTTCAAACCTTTATTTCATACTTGCTCTGTTACAATCTTTTTCAAATTATAATGTCAAATCAAACCCTCATTTGTTTCCATTTTATTCCATAATGCTCACTTATTAAAATAATGGTTTTAATCAATCAATTGATTTCCAAATTGCATTCAAAAAATTCAAATCAAAGCATCAAACAGACCCACTTTGAATTTATGAATATTATCTAAACAAATCAACTCATTTTATTCTAATTTAACATAGGGATCACCCTATTATAAAGTTTGTTTATTAATGATCACTTAATATAAAAATCATCCAAATTTGAATTAAATATAAACAGCAAGTTAATTTCAAACTTTTTGAAAACCAAACTTAGCATTTGTTTGCTATTAACCTAAATATCTTACCCTAATTTTTATAACATTTTTACTAACTTAAAACCCCATATTTTCTTCCTATTCTATTTTCAGCAAAAAAAACATGAGAAAGAAATTTTAAAAAGAAAATTTTGGCGCCAGGGGGTCGTGGGCTGCGCCCAGCCCACTTCTTCTTTCCTTCTCCTCGCGCCGCAGCCCAGCCCATCTCCATCCCGCGTACCGGTTCGCCACCTAATCCCCTTCTTCCCGCAGTACGGCACCCCATCCGTGATGCCACGGCGGCACTGCCGCGAGCAGACGGCCAGGAGGGCTCCGGGAACCCTATAAAATCCCCCTAGGGCTCCGCGCCGCCAACCTAAACCCTAGGCTCCTGTTTCCCCTCGAGATCGCCGCCGCCAATCCCTCTCCTCGTCGTTTCCCTCCTCACTGTCACCTCACCGGAGTTCGCCCCTCTGAATCCACGATGAGCACCGTCACCTCGACGCTCCACTCACCCTCCTAGCCCCGGGAATCGAACCTCCACCTCTCCCTCGTCCGTTTAAACACCGGAGCCATCCCGGAGACGCTCGGTAGTCGCGCCGCCGTCCTCGTCCACGCCGCTGTCGCCGACGAGATCGTCCCCGAGCCTCTGCCACGGTTACAATCGGAGGTGAGCCACCGTGCCTCCTCCCTCTCTGTTGTTCGCAAGCACCACCGCATCCGTGCACGCATCTGCTGCGCCAGGTCCCAGCAGCGAGAACGAGCACAGCACCGGTGATCCCCGCCGGCGAGCAACGATCAGTTGTTTCCCGTCGAGGTTCAGTTAGCAGCGCGCGCAAAAAGTTCAGTTAACGCGCCTGTTGAATCATAACCTGTACGCGTCGCGGTATCTGTCAAAACTGACGAAGCACCGTAGTGGCAGCAGCGTTAGCGAGCGCGCAGCAGGTCACGAGTTCGATCCCTCGCCCGCGGAATAAACCAAACCTTTTTGCGCGCAGGGCTGACAAGCATGCCCCACCCGTCAGCGGCCCTCGCTGCCACGCACGCGCGCGCATGCCACGCTGGCCCCCAGGCCCACTGTCAGTGGCTAGAGCTAGTGGGCAGTGCGGTAACAGATAATTCCAACGTTTTTCTTTTTAAATCTGAGCCCTTATAATTTACAGATTGGTCCTCTGTTTTAAATTGTTAATAACTTATAAAATATAACTCCTATTAATAAAAGTAAAATATGTTTGTTGTTCTAAATTAATTTGTCTATCCAACTAAACCATTTGTTTTCTGTTTTGAATTTTCCAAATTCATTTCAAATTTGAATTCAAATAATTCAATTGCAATTTACTAAAATTCATAACTAATTCATACTTAATCCAATTAATGCAAATAAAATATGTTTTGCATGCTATTTCAAATAACCTTTTCAAATATAAATTTTGTTTCATGGTTTGAATAATTTAAATTGCCTAAATAAGTCAAACCTTGTTTAAATCATTTAAATTTGCTAAAATCATAACTTGCTCAAATTAAATTATTTTTGAACATGCAAAATATGTTTTCAAACTAGAAAAACATAACCTTTTCAAATATGAATTTGAATTTATGTTTTGAACAAATAAAATTCAAACAAAATTCATGCTTGTTTTAAATTCATTTAAAACTTGTTTAATTTTGTTTAAGTCATAATAAATTCATCCTTTTTCCTTTTTCAATAATTGAAACATGTAATCCACCTAAAATTTTTTGAACTTGTCAAATATGAATTTTGTTATTTGTTTTGAACAATTTAAATGGCTGAAAACAACAAATACTTGGGTGTCACCTTTAAGGAACCAAAAATTCCCTAACTTAAGTAATAAATTTCCAAATGGGTAAACCTTGTCTCCTTTTGACTCCATTGTTGTTATTTTGTTGTTTTCCTCATCCATGCATCATACTAATCCACTTTCACCTATTGGTTAATTGGAAAACAAATAATCTAACCAAAATTCTTGGGCTTTTCATATGCAACTCAAAATTGCATATGTGTCCATTTAAATTGTGTTACCATGTCAATTAGTTTATTTTGATGCATACCTTAACTTGACATGCATCATCCCATGCTTGTGCACTATGCCATGATATTGATTGGTTATCTTTTGTATTGTTTGTTTGCTTCTTCTCGGTTAGACGACGATGTTGAGACAGACGATACTTTCAGCACCCCTTCTGAGGATCTAGCTCAGTACCAGGCTGCTGGGTTTGCAGGCAAGTTATCACTCACATGAACCACTGTGTTCCTTTCAACATCGGTTACCGATACTTTCCGTTGTCTATTTTTTGCTAGCCATATGTATCGTTGCTTCTACTACGAACCTACCACATGATACCCCGAACCATGATATTGCCTCACCTCCACTCCTATCACCCCATTGGTTGAGCCCGTGTCTTACTAGTATGCTTAGGGTTGTTTTTGCTCGAGTCTGTTAACCGTTACTTTCTGTTATCATATTTCTGTTATATTCTGGGGCTCGATGTTAAACAACAACCTGTTAATCTTGGGTAATAATAATTTGCTGATAAGACATCGGCAGGAGGCCCGGCGTGGTTTTGAGGCCTGCTAGTGTCGACCCTAATAGGAAAAGGGTCTTGTCTACTGATCCATGATGAGCGCACTACCCGCATGTGGGAAGCGTGTATGGGCGCCCCCCTCAATTTGATTCGATTCGCATCTCGTCCAAATCGCCACACTTAGTTCGGGCTTTCCATTTGATGCACTCATATGCAGGTACGAACCCGAGGCCAGGGTGGAACTTTTGTAGTCGGCATTTAGGGCGGCGTGGTCTTAGAGTGCTATGAGGGTCCCCTTTTCTTCGTGGGGCTCGATTAGCCGCGCACGCACAGCACGTGGTGCTTTGGGCTTGATGCGAAGAAGAGTTGAGTTGTGTAGAGTGCCTCGCTTGGTGGAAGTGCATTTCCATCCTCGCGGGATATTCTTACGTGTACGGCCAAATTGGTGCACCCCTGCAGGGATAAATCTTCTCGAGAAGCCGTGTTTTCCGCGGTTATGGTTGACTTGGTGAAAGTACTGGCTAACAAGTACTCAGAACAACTTACACCTAACTAATGCTAACTTGACTAGTAATAGTCTTATTGCCACAATAACTTGATCCATCTTTAATCCAACTGTGTGAGTTATCCTCGGATTGCTTCTTCGGATAAGGGGCGAGATCCAGGATGGGTTTGTTTTGGTGGCTAGCTATAGTTGGTTACGATACGCTATCTTATCTCTTTCTGTTAGCCCTGAAGTTGTAGTATGTTCTGTAGTTGGTTAGAGCAGCCAGTTGCAGCATCTTTCATATCCCCTTCCTTCCGTTGATCCCAAGACATCTGTGCTTGGTGTTGACGGGTTACACTTTGGTGAACTGTGAGTCTTGCTTGCCAGTACGTTGTTGTACTGACCCCTTTGGGGTTGTGGTTTACGCAGACTACGATTACGAGGATCCAGGTGACGGCTACTATGTGGAGTTTGACGACGCTGCTGACGAGTAGATAGCGGACCCGGGCAGGATCCGAGACTACGTGGATGGGCTCCGTCTTTCTTTCATTTGCCGGCTTCTTAAGCCTATTTGGATTTGTCTGTACTCAGACCCCTTCGAATGCTTCCGCTGAGTTGTAATGATGTTATGTTGGGACATGTGTCCTCTGGATGATTGTATTTGCTATCTCTGCTCTAGTGAGAGCTATTTGCAACTTACTTCAATCTTTTGTGTCTTAGAGATATGTTGTGTTATCATTTCGTTTAACGCCGTTGACGTACCATGTGTGTATATTATGAAGTACATTGACGGTAGTACCTTTGATCTCTAGTGGATAGTTTACATCGACGATGGAATAGCGGAGCTTGGTTGTCGCACATAAGTGCTGGCCTACACGTAAGAGGATGCGGGAGCAGTTAGGCCCCGTAATCCAAGCATCTGCTATCTAGTTCGGCCCGATGAGTATCCCCTAGAAGTCAGGGTGCGACAAATGGTATCAGAGCCTGTCTGCCTGTAGGATCCCTTTTACTGGTCGCAGTTTGAGTCTAGAAACTATTTTGTAGCTATATAGAAAAAAATGAAACATGAGAGTAGGAATTCTGCCATTTTTCTTCTTTCCCCATCCACCCACCCTTTTCTGGTAAGGAAGTGCAACGTTGTTTTCTCTTCTCACCTAAACTTTCAAGTTAGGATTTCACGTGTTTTGGGTTCTCCGTAGTACCTCAGGATTTTTGGTCTCGTTTTCCCGATGTTGCTTCGATATCCTGTTCTTCTAAAGAACCTTTCGTCCGTTGATATCTTGTTGTTGTTTCCACTTCAATTCATCTACCGGCGTCTAATCAAAACTTCCCCGATCATCTGCAGATGGATCTCAGGTTCTACCCGCAGGTGGTTCGGATGACTCGCTGCGAGAGCACCGCCGGTTATCCGGAGATGCTGAGGGACATGGTCACTTATCTGGGGTTCTATTGGGCACCAGAGTACCAGGTCTACGAGCAGCAGCGAGAGTTTGAGCAGACCTACTACCAGGCTATCATCTATATTCTGTCAAATGATGGCAGGAGCATAGTCCACCGCTACGAGGCAGTAGGTTCCACAGTGGATATGGCCGTGCAGCAGGCATCTTACGTGAGTCTCACCGTCCTTCGTGCTGACTACTGGGGGTTTGATGATTCTATCTATCGCCACATCCCCCGTGGTTACATCACCGCAGCGGGAGCTCACTTCACTCTCTACGACAACCTGGATGTCTACGAGCATGATAGCTCCAGGCTGCACACCACCGCTCAGTTCGTGAGGTCCAGTGACGCAGTTGCCACCACACTCTCTCAGGAGTTGGCCTCAGTCAGTGAGCAGCTCTACCTTGCTTTGACTCGTCCGGCGACGTACACCACAGACTTTGTTGGAGACGAGCGCTTCGCACGTTTCGAGAAGCCAGTTGGTCATACTCTGCCAGATGCTGGAGGTTACGAGCCGATCAGAGGTCCACTCCTCCATCTCGGTGCTGGGTACACTGGGATTCCCCGCTTTGGAGCACAGGGAGACGACGCTTTCTACTTCACCACACCGAGAGTCGCTCTCAGAGCAGTTCCGCTCTACGTGGATCGTCGTTCTACCTACTTTCGGGGGCCTCCTCCTCACCGTACCTCTCGCCGTACTACTCACCGCCGTCCTGCGTGATGAGCATGGGAGTACCGATGTATCCGTTCCTAGCTATGTTTAGTTATCCTTTGGCATTCGAACCATTTATGGTGTGTTGGATATTCTGATGTAATGAATCATGTTATGATGTACCTGTTGGTTATCTATTCATGCGTTGGAATAATCTCTCTTTCGGTTACAAGTCTATCCTTTTCTATTGTTGTGCTAAAATGCTTTTCCATTCAGGATGCCTCCGACCAGGAACTCCCCGCCTGAGCCACCTCCGATCACGGAGCTGTTGACTCAGATGACTCAGGTCGTGGCTCAGATGGCCCAGTTCCAGGCTAATCAGCACAACAACCAGAATGCTCCACGGGTCAACATCAAGGAGTTCCTCAGTCTGGGCCCAAAAGCTTTCGTGGCAACACGCGAGCCCCTGGATGCTGATGAGTGGATCCGTGACATAGCCAGGACTCTGGAGATTGCACATGTAGCTGAGGAAGACAAGGTCAAGTATGCCACCTACCTGCTGAAGGGTCAGGCAGCTTCTTGGTGGGAGAACTACCAGACCATGAGAGCTGGCTATCCAATCACCTGGGGCTGTTTTAAGGAAGCCTTCCTGAAGCACCACATTCCAGATGGTGTTATGGAAAGGATGCGTGAAGAGTTCTGCTCTCTTAAGCAGGGCAAGCTGGATGTTATCAGCTATCAGACCGAGTTCAATCGCCTCGCTCGATACGCTGGTGACGAGGTGTCCACTGAGGCCAAGAAGATGGCAAGGTTCCGCCGAGGTCTTAACCCGGAACTGAAGTACGCTCTCACAAATGTCAAGTGCAAAGACTTCGAGGATCTCGTGAACACCGCGCTCAATGAGGAAAATGGGCGCAAGGCGTTCGAAGAGTCTCGCAAGCACTCGCGTGAGGGTGGTTCCTCCTCCAACATGACCACCCCTCCGCAGAAGCGCCGCATCTGGGTGCCAATAGTGCTGTCACTCGGGCTCCTTATGCCCAAGCTTCTCCAGGCTTTGCTCCCCGCCCACCCAACCCATCTCAGATGCATGGTCAGAGGGTTCCAATGGGGCAGCCAAGGCCAGGTCCTCCTTGTGTCATCACTTGCTACAAGTGCAAGGAGACTGGACACTACGCTGATAAGTGCACTCAGAGGCAGCTACCTCCACCACCTCCTCGCCCCAACACCAACCATGCAATGGTGCGTGCTCCTCCGGCTAAAGCCTTCAACTCCAACAACAGGCCTGTCGGGAGGACCGCGAGGGTGAATCATATCAAGGCCGACAAAGCTGAGGAAGCTGCTGACGTCGTTCTTGGTACTTTCCCCGTAAACTCTAACCCAGCTAAAGTGTTGTTTGATACCGGAGCATCGCATTCTTTTGTGTCAAAGATCTTTGGGACAGCAATTAAGCTCCCCTTTGTTGGTTTGGGTTCCCCGCTAGTAGTAAACTCCCCTGGAGCAACTATGCAAACTTCCAAGATCAGTCATGAGAATCAGATCTTAATTGGAGGCCACATATTCCTTGCTTCTCTCATTCTGCTTGGCAATTCTGACATTGATGTCATCCTTGGCATAGATTGGTTGAAGGCCAATAAAGCTACGATTGATTGTGCTAAGAAGTCGATAACTCTGTTCCACCCGTCTGGCCAGATAGTCTATTCTCCAAAAGAATCAAGTTCTGTTCAGCTGTACACACTCGATGCAAAACCTCTACCTCTACTCAAAAATGTTCCGGTGGTTTGTGAATTCCCTAACGTCTTTCCAGAAGAGTTGCCAGGGATGCCTCCGGACAGAGCAGTTGAGTTCGTGATCGAGCTTGAACCAGGTACTGCTCCAATCTCTAAGCATCCATACAAGATAGCTCCTCCTGAACTGAAATTGTTAAAGGAGCAAATCGATATGTATATGGAGAAAGGTTACATTCAGCCTAGTTCCTCCGCTTGGGGTTGCCCAACTCTGTTCGTTGCCAAGAAGGATCAAACAAAGAGACTCGTGGTTGACTATCGTCCTCTCAACGAGAAAACCATCAAGAACAAGTATCCAATTCCTCGTATCGATGATCTTTTTGATCAACTTGCTGGAGCCTCGATATTCTCAAAGTTGGACTTGAGGATGGGTTACCATCAAATAAAGATCAGAAAGGAAGATATTCCAAAAACAGCTTTCACCACTCGGTACGGTCTATATGAATACACCGTCATGTCCTTTGGTCTCACCAATGCACCGGCGACATTCTCTCGACTCATGAATTCTGTCTTTCACGAATACCTCGACAAGTTCGTTGTGGTATATCTTGATGATATTCTGGTCTACTCTAAATCTGAGGAAGAGCATGGAGAACATCTTCGTCTCACTCTCATGAAACTTCGCGAGCATCGTCTATATGCCAAGTTCTCCAAATGCGAGTTCTGGATTTCAGAAGTTGCTTATCTTGGTCATATAATCTCTGCCAAGGGCATAGCCATTGACCCGGAAAAGGTTAAGGAAATTGTTGATTGGAAACCTCCTAAGACGGTGAAGCAAGTCAGAAGTTTTCTTGGCTTGGCTAGCTATTGTCGTCGTTTCGTCCAAAACTTCTCCAAGATTGCTAAACCTCTCACTGATCTCACAAAGAAGGACAAGAAGTTCGTTTGGTCTCCACAATGTGATGAAAGTTTCAATCTCCTGAAGACTAAACTCACTTCTACTCCAGTTCTGGTTGGCCCAGATACTACCAAACCTTTCCAGATATTCTGCGATGCATCTCTCCAAGGTCTAGGAGCAGTTCTTATGCAAGAACGTCAAGTTGTGGCTTATGCTTCACGACAGTTGAACACCCATGAGCAAAACTATCCCACTCATGATCTTGAGCTAGCAGCAGTTGTGTTTGCCCTCAAGAAATGGAGGCAATACTTGTTGGGTAACCGCACTGAAATCTTTTCCGATCATAAGAGTCTGAAATACATCTTCACTCAACCAGATCTAAACCTCAGGCAAAGGAGATGGATTGAAAAGATCAAAGACTTTGATCTCACCATTTCTTACACTCCAGGCAAGGCTAATGTTATGGCCGATGCTCTCAGTCGCAAATCCTATTGCAATAATCTCATGATCATGGAAAGCCAACCTCCACTTCACGAAGAATTCCAGAAGCTGAACCTTGGTCTTGTTCCTCAAGGTTATCTTGCTAGCTTGACAGCCAGTCCAACTCTCGAGGACAAGATTCATTCTGAACAACTTCGTGATGCTGAAATCAAGAAGATGGTAGAGCACATCAAAGAAGGCAAGGAGAAATTCAAATACTTCTCAATTGATGACAAGGGGACTGTGTTCTTCGAAGGACGCATTGCAGTTCCTAAGATTCAAAGTCTCAAAGATGTCATTCTCAAGGAGGCTCATGAAACTCCTCTCTCCATCCACCCTGGAAGTACAAAGATGTACCAGGATCTTAAGACACTGTATTGGTGGCCTGGCATGAAACGTGAAATTGCTCAATACGTTTCTGAATGCGACGTTTGTCAGCGTGTTAAGGCAGTAAATCAGAAAACAGCCGGTCTTCTCCAACCTCTGAAAATTCCTGAGTGGAAGTGGGACATGATTGAAATGGACTTCGTTACTGGTTTCCCAAAGTCCACGAAGGGCAACGATGCAATCTTCGTTGTTATTGATCGTCTCACTAAAGTAGCTCACTTCTTTGCTGTCAAAGAAACAATCTCAGCTAGCCAGTTAGCAGAACTCTACACAGCAAAGATTGTTCCTCTTCATGGTGTTCCATTGGAAATAAGCTCAGACCGTGGAAGTATCTTCACTTCTCATTTCTGGAAAAGCTTTCAAGAAGCATTGGGCACTAAACTTCTGTTCAGCACGGCTTATCACCCTCAGTCTCAAGGGCAAGTCGAAAGAGTCAATCAGATTCTCGAGGATATGCTCAGAGCATGTGGTCTCACCTTTGGCATGAAATGGGAGGATTGCCTTCCATATGCTGAATTCTCCTACAACAACAGCTTCCAGGCAAGCCTAGGCATGGCACCATTTGAAGCACTCTATGGCTGCAGATGCAGGAGTCCAATCAATTGGTCTGGATCTGGTGAACGTTCACTCTTAGGCCCTAACATTGTTAAGGAAGCCGAAGAGAAAGTTCGTATCATTCGTGACAATCTGAAGATTGCTCAGTCTCGTCAGAAGAGCTACTATGACAGCAAGCACAGGGATATGATCTATGCACCTGGTGACAAGGCATATCTCCGTGTAACTCCCCTCAGAGGCACTCATCGTTTCGGTGTGAAAGGAAAGCTTGCACCAAGATACATTGGTCCTTTCAACATCCTCTCAAGGCGTGCAGAAAATGCATATCGTCTTGAACTTCCAGAAAAACTATCCAAGGTGCACGATGTGTTTCACGTGTCACAGCTCAAGAAGTGTTTCAAAGATCCAGATCGTGCAGTTGATCATGATTCCATTGAACTGCAAGATGATCTCTCTTATGAGGAGCATCCTATTCGTATTCTCGATGAGACCGAACGTAAGACTCGTAACAAGAGCACCAAGTTCTTGAAAGTGCAGTGGTCGCATCATTCCGATAAAGAAGCAACGTGGGAGACCGAAGAGGATCTTCGCAAGAAGTATCCGGACCTTTTCATTTCTCAGTAGGAATCTCGGGGCGCGATTCCTTCAAGGGGGGGCATTTTGTAACATCCCAAGTATGAAAACCACCCCTAGCATGTTTGTTTCTTGTTTACTTAATGTATTGCATCATGTCATCATGCTCATTTATTTGTTTGCATTTGTTTCTTATTTGTTTGCATCTGTTATCTCTGTTTTCACTTTTGAAATTCAAACTTTATTTCAAACCTTTATTTCATACTTGCTCTGTTACAATCTTTTTCAAATTATAATGTCAAATCAAACCCTCATTTGTTTCCATTTTATTCCATAATGCTCACTTATCAAAATAATGGTTTTAATCAATCAATTGATTTCCAAATTGCATTCAAAAAATTCAAATCAAAGCATCAAACAGACCCACTTTGAATTTATGAATATTATCTAAACAAATCAACTCATTTTATTCTAATTTAACATAGGGATCACCCTATTATAAAGTTTGTTTATTAATGATCACTTAATATAAAAATCATCCAAATTTGAATTAAATACAAACAGCAAGTTAATTTCAAACTTTTTGAAAACCAAACTTAGCATTTGTTTGCTATTAACCTAAATAGCTTACCCTAATTTTTCTAACATTTTTACTAACTTAAAACCCCATCTTTTCTTCCTATTCTATTTTCAGCAAAAAAAAACATGAGAAAGAAATTTTAAAAAGAAAATTTTGGCGCCAGGGGGTCGTGGGCTGCGCCCAGCCCACTTCTTCTTTCCTTCTCCTCGCGCCGCAGCCCAGCCCATCTCCATCCCGCGTACCGGTTCGCCACCTAATCCCCTTCTTCCCGCAGAACGACACCCCATCCGTGATGCCACGGCGGCACTGCCGCGAGCAGACGGCCAGGAGGGCTCCGGGAACCCTATAAAATCCCCCTAGGGCTCCGCGCCGCCAACCTAAACCCTAGGCTCCTGTTTCCCCTCGAGATTGCCGCCGCCAATCCCTCTCCTCGTCGTTTCCCTCCTCACTGTCACCTCACCGGAGTTCGCCCCTCTGAATCCACGATGAGCACCGTCACCTCGACGCTCCACTCACCCTCCTAGCCCCGGGAATCAAACCTCCACCTCTCCCTCGTCCGTTTAAACACCGGAGCCATCCCGGAGACGCTCGGTAGCCGCGCCGCCTTCCTCGTCCACGCCGCTGTCGCCGACGAGATCGTCCCCGAGCCTCTGCCACGGTTACAATCGGAGGTGAGCCACCGTGCCTCCTCCCTCTCTGTTGTTCGCAAGCACCACCGCATCCGTGCACGCATCTGCTGCGCCAGGTCCCAGCAGCGAGAACGAGCACAGCACCGGTGATCCCCGCCGGCGAGCAACGATCAGTTGTTTCCCGTCGAGGTTCAGTTAGCAGCGCGCGCAAAAAGTTCAGTTAACGCGCCTGTTGAATCATAACCTGTACGCGTCGCGGTATCTGTCAAAACTGACGAAGCACCATAGTGGCAGCAGCGCTAGCGAGCGCGCAGCAGGTCACGAGTTCGATCCCTCGCCCGCGGAATAAACCAAACCTTTTTGCGCGCAGGGCTGACAAGCATGCCCCACCCGTCAGCGGCCCTCGCTGCCACGCTGGCCCCCAGGCCCACTGTCAGTGGCTAGAGCTAGTGGGCAGTGCGGTAACAGATAATTCCAACGTTTTTTTTAAATCTGAGCCCTTATAATTTACAGATTGGTCCTCTGTTTTAAATTGTTAATAACTTATAAAATATAACTCCAATTAATAAAAGTAAAATATGTTTGTTGTTCTAAATTAATTTGTCTATCCAACTAAACCATTTGTTTTCTGTTTTGAATTTTGCAAATTCATTTCAAATTTGAATTCAAATAATTCAATTGCAATTTACTAAAATTCATAACTAATTCATACTTAATCCAATTAATGCAAATAAAATATGTTTTTCATGCTATTTCAAATAACCTTTTCAAATATAAATTTTGTTTCATGGTTTGAATAATTTAAATTTCCTAAATAAGTCAAACCTTGTTTAAATCATTTAAATTTCCTAAAATCATAACTTGCTCAAATTAAATTATTTTTGAACATGCAAAATATGTTTTCAAACTAGAAAAACATAACCTTTTCAAATATGAATTTGAATTTATGTTTTGAACAAATAAAATTCAAACAAAATTCATGCTTGTTTTAAATTCATTTAAAACTTGTTTAATTTTGTTTAAGTCATAATAAATTCATCCTTTTTCCTTTTTCAATAATTGAAACATGTAATCCACCTAAAATTTTGTGAACTTGTCAAATATGAATTTTGTTATTTGTTTTGAACAATTTAAATGGCTGAAAACAACAAATACTTGGGTGTCACCTTTAAGGAACCAAAAATTCCCTAACTTAAGTAATAAATTTCCAAATGGGTAAACCTTGTTTCCTTTTGACTCCATTGTTGTTATTTTGTTGTTTTCCTCATCCATGCATCATACTAATCCACTTTCACCTATTGGTTAATTGGAAAACAAATAATCTAACCAAAATTCTTGGGCTTTTCATATGCAACTCAAAATTGCATATGTGTCCATTTAAATTGTGTTACCATGTCAATTAGTTTATTTTGATGCATCCCTTAACTTGACATGCATCATCCCATGCTTGTGCACTATGCCATGATATTGATTGGTTATCTTTTGTATTGTTTGTTTGCTTCTTCTCGGTTAGACGACGACGTTGAGACAGACGATACTTTCAGCACCCCTTCTGAGGATCTAGCTCAGTACCAGGCTGCTGGGTTTGCAGGCAAGTTATCACTCACATGAACCACTGTGTTCCTTTCAACATCGGTTACCGATACTTTCCGTTGTCTATTTTTTGCTAGCCATATGTATCGTTGCTTCTACTACGAACCTACCACATGATACCCCGAACCATGATATTGCCTCACCTCCACTCCTATCACCCCATTGGTTGAGCCCGTGTCTTACTAGTATGCTTAGGGTTGTTTTTGCTCGAGTCTGTTAACCGTTACTTTCTGTTATCATATTTCTGTTATATTCTGGGGCTCGATGTTAAACAACAACCTGTTAATCTTGGGTAATAATAATTTGCTGATAATACACCGGCAGGAGGCCCGACGTGGTTTTGAGGCCTGCTAGTGTCGACCCTAATAGGAAAAGGGTCTTGTCTACTGATCCATGATGAGCGCACTACCCGCATGTGGGAAGCGTGTATGGGCGCCCTCCTCAATTTGATTCGATTCGCATCTCGTCCAAATCGCCACACTTAGTTCGGGCTTTCCATTTGATGCACTCATATGCAAGTACGAACCCGAGGCCAGGGTGGAACTTTTGTAGTAGGCATTTAGGGCGGCGTGGTCTTAGAGTGCTATGAGGGTCCCCTTTTCTTCGTGGGGCTCGATTAGCCGCGCACGCACAGCACGTGGTGCTTTGGGCTTGATGCGAAGAAGAGTTGAGTTGTGTAGAGTGTCTCGCTTGGTGGAAGTGCATTTCCATCCTGGCGGGATATTCTTACGTGTACGGCCAAATTGGTGCACCCCTGCAGGGATAAATCTTCTCGAGAAGCCGTGTTTTCCGCGGTTATGGTTGACTTGGTGAAAGTACTGGCTAACAAGTACTCAGAACAACTTACACCTAACTAATGCTAACTTGACTAGTAATAGTCTTATTGCCACAATAACTTGATCCATCTTTAATCCAACTGTGTGAGTTATCCTCGGATTGCTTCTTCGGATAAGGGGCGAGATCCAGGATGGGTTTGTTTTGGTGGCTAGCTATAGTTGGTTACGATACGCTATCTTATCTCTTTCTGTTAGCCCTGAAGTTGTAGTATGTTCTGTAGTTGGTTAGAGCAGCCAGTTGCAGCATCTTTCATATCCCCTTCCTTCCGTTGATCCCAAGACATCTGTGCTTGGTGTTGACGGGTTACACTTTGGTGAACTGTGAGTCTTGCTTGCCAGTACGTTGTTGTACTGACCCCTTTGGGGATGTGGTTTACGCAGACTACGATTACGAGGATCTAGGTGACGGCTACTACGTGGAGTTTGACGACGCTGCTGACGAGTAGATAGAGGACCCGGGCAGGATCCGAGACTACGTTGATGGGCTCCGTCTTTCTTTCATTTGCCGGCTTCTTAAGGCTATTTGGATTTGTCTGTACTCAGACCCCTTCGAATGCTTCCGCTGAGTTGTAATGATGTTATGTTGGGACATGTGTCCTCTGGATGATTGTATTTGCTATCTCTGCTCTAGTGAGAGCTATTTGCAACTTATTTCAATCTTTTGTGTCTTAGAGATATGTTGTGTTATCATTTCGTTTAACGCCGTTGACGTACCATGTGTGTATGGTATGAAGTACGTTGACTGTAGTACCTTTGATCTCTAGTGGATAGTTTACATCGACAATGGAATAGCGGAGCTTGGTTGTCGCACATAAGTGCTGGCCTACTCGTAAGAGGATGCGGGAGCAGTTAGGCCCCGTAATCCAAGCATCTGCTATCCAGTTCGGCCCGATGAGTATCCCCTAGAAGTCAGGGTGCGACAATCCCGTAGCTGATCATCTTTGTAGAATGGAAAATATACCTGATGATCCTATTCCTATTAATGATAGTTTTGCTAATGAACAACTTGCCCTTGTTAGTGTTTCTAGTGCTAAAGTTGCATCTCCTTGGTTTGCTAATTCTGCAAATTTTATTGTTGGGAAAGTTATGCCACCACAATTTACTTACCAGCAAAGAAAGAAATTCTTTTATGACCTTAGACATTATTTTTGGGATGGTCCATTCTTGTATAAGAAAAGTGTTGATGGCATTATTAGACGATGTGTACCTGAGCATGAACAACAGGCTATTAGAAGAGATTGTCATGACAGTCCCTATGGAGGACATCATGCAGGAGATCATACTGCAGCAAAGGTATTACAATGTGGTTTTTATTGGCCTACTCTATTCAAGGATTGTGCTGAATATATTAAAACTTGTGATAAATGTCAAAGAGTAGGAAACATTGGTAGAAGGAATGAAATGCCTATGAACTATACATTACCACTTGAACCATTTGATGTGTGGGGTTTTGACTTTATGGGACCATTTCCTGCATCTAGTACAAAACATACTTACATTTTGGTTGTTGTTGATTATGTTACAAAATGGGTAGAAGCAATTCCTACTAAGAGTGCAGACCATGCCACAACCATGCAAATGCTTAAAGAAATTATTTTCCCTAGATTTGGTGTTCCTAGATTTTTAATTACTGATGGTGGATCTGATTTTATGCATGGTGTTCTTAGAAAAACATTGGCAAAATATAATGTTAATCATAGAATTGCATCACCCTATCATCCTCAAACTAGTGGACAAGTTGAATTAAGTAATAGGGGAATTAAACTTATTTTAGAGAAAACAGTAAACAGAGCTAGATCTGATTGGCCACTTAAAATTAATGATGCATTGTGGGCTTATAGAACTGCTTATAAAAATCCTATGGGTATGTCTCCTTATAAAATGGTTTATGGAAAAGCATGTCATTTACCCATTGAATTAGAACATAAAGCTAGATGGGCTATTAAGAAATTAAATTTTGATTTAAAAACAGCGGGGGAGAAGAGATTGCTTGACCTAAATATATTAGATGAATGGAGGAATGAAGCATATGAAAGTGCAAAATTGTTTAAAGAGAAAGTTAAAATTTGGCATGACAAGAAAATTAAAAGAAAGGAATTTAAAGTAGGTGATCAAGTCCTATTGTACAACCCTTGTTTTAAGTTTTCTGCAGGGAAATTAGCTTCAAAATGGCAGGGTCCATTGGTAGTACAGGAGGTATACCGTTCGGGGGCCATCCGTCTTCACGGTGATATGAAAGGTAAACCTCATGTGGTCAATGGACAACGCCTAAAACATTATATTGCAGGAAAGAGCTTCATAGGAACCATCGAGGAGATAAAGTTAATGACACCGGAGGAGGTAATTGTAAGGGATCCTGCAGTTTCAGAAACCCAAATTCAATAATTTACAATTATTGTGTTTGGAAGTTTCTCGGAATTGTTTGAAAACTTACGGAACTCATTTTTTTATGGAAATTAACGTGTGGGACAAGAAAATTGGAAGGAATTGGACCTCGAGGGGGAAAAGAGGACCCCACACGCGGCCAGATTCCTTGGCCGCGTGGAGGTACCCCTTTTCCACCTCGGAGTCCCGTTCCGTCTCGTTTTCGACTCCGACGCTTCGTCTTACCCCAAAAACCGTCAATATATACCCCCTTTTGTCGATTTAATCCCGCACCGAGAGTTCTCGCACGGTCTTTGTTTTGTCTATTCCGTCTGTCAGGTTTTCCAAGCCATGACTTCGGGAGACTCCTACCAATGCACCTTCATGGACGATGATGATGATGAGCTTGAAGACAAATATGAAGAGAAGAAGAAGAAAGAGTGGTGGACTGAGTACGAGAAGAAGGGAGAATGAAGAAATTACCGCAACCATCTAAGCTTCGGGGAGTTTCACCTATCCCCCGTCTTTTATCAGCTTTATCATGTCTATCTAGTTTTGGTGTGTCTTGCTTTTATTATCTAGTATCGTTTTCGTTTAGGCTTGAGTGAGCTCATTGAGCATTATCATGCATCGCCGTCTTATGGTTTATCAATGAATAATAAAGTATGGTGTCATCCATGATTCCCTTGTTTTGGGGATTTATGGGTAACACTCATGCAAATTAGCATGGCATATTTAGAGGTTTCAATCACATCTTGCCTTGAAATTAATTAACTTGAGTGTGTTGGACAATTGTAGAATTATCTCAATATGACATAAATCCACTATCTATCTATTAGCTTAATGGCTATTCCGGGCATGTTCACCATGTTATAGTTTCATTTATGCTCTAAATTAAGATGCTTATGTTATTAATTGGCATGGGCTGAATTTGGGATAAGACTCTCACGAACTTTTGAATGCACACATTTATTTCTATTGCACTTAACAAACATGACCCATTAATGGGAGCTAAAAGTTTTGTGCTTGACAAGGATTTTGGTTGGGAGTTGGCTAACACGTGCATCACGTGAAAAGCTTTCAACATTGCACAAAGAAATTTTATATTTAGTTGATGTCATGTGCTTTTGTTTTTGGACTCCTGCCATGCCGAAATGAAATAGAGGAATAGTAAGTTTTGATGAGTAAGTATATATGACTAGAGAAATTGCATTGGTTCGCTAACCCAAGCCATGCTTGATCATGGTGGAAATTTACTTACAGCTAGAGTGGACTCTACAAACACATCCTACAATAAAATAAGAAGCTATGCATATAGTGAATGAAATAAAAAAGGATGATGAGTCTACTCCGTTTGTTCATCTTGTTATTGTGACATGGGCTGGTTTCTATGTCATGGGGCAAGAGGTACCTCTTTGCAACTCTCTATGATGTCATTAATACTTATTATGATTGTACAAAGCTTATTAGGAATCTTAAGTTGAGTAATCATGGAGTAGGTTTTCACACTCACGGGGCATGAGACATTCAACCAACACCTTGTCAACCACATTACTTCAATATTCATAAATTAAGATGCTAGTGATAAAGGGGAAATGAGAGTCTTAGCCCAATGGATGCCACATTACAATTAGTAATTTAAGCTGAATAGTTTGGAAACTAAATGAGACTTGATCATGTTTTACCTCTACTCATTTATCTTTCTCCAAATTAAAGAGTATAATTCGATTGTCCAACATACAATGGTTATTTGCTTTCAAAAGTATGGGGTGTTTGCTAGAGCTTCGAATATGTTATCCTTATGTGTATGAGTTCTATTCATTCATCTTGCATTATAACTGAACATGATGATGATACAATGCCCGTATTTAGTTATCAACCATAAGTCCATTGATGCATGTAATGATCTATGTCCTTATTTACTCGAGGACGAGCAAAGGTTTAAGCTTGGGGGAGTTGATACGTGCATTTTATATCATCATTTATACCCTCCATATAGGCATTATTGGGATGTTTTATCAATGTTATGTCATTGTTTTGCATGTTTTAGATGATTTTATGGGACTTTCCTACAAAGTCCATATTTTTGGTATTTAATTTCTGGGTGTCAGAAAACACCTGTTTTCATGTTTTTGATGTTTCAGGAGCTACAGGTATCCAAATTGCGAAAGGAAAGAAACCCTGCCAGTTTTTCTTCGGGAGAAAGGCCGTGGGCACAAGACACAAAGGAGGAGGGCCAGGAGGCCCAAAAGGGGGTAGCCCACGCGGCCAGATTCCCTGGCCGCGTGTGGGGCCCACAACACCTCCTCCCCGAGGTCTTTTTGCTGACGACTCCGTCTTCCCCGAAAATGAACACCCTAATTTTCACGAGACGAGACGGAGCCGCCAGAGCGGCGAAACTCTCGAAACTCTCCGCGGGGGAGACAGATCCTGCTGCTCCGGAGCTCCGGAGAAGGGGGAAATCATCCCCATCTCCTCCTTGGCGTGGGAGGAGTCATCTCCATCACCATCCTCACCAGCACCTGCATCTCCACCATCACCATCACCATCACCGTGATCCACTCCGTTCCCCTCATAGTTTGATCATTGCTACACCCTAGATACGTGTTATTGTACTCCGTTGCATGTTTGGGATTGAGTACTTGTCATTATTTGGTGGTGGATCCATTGTTTCAGATTGTGTTGTACCACATATGTCACCATACATGATCATGTTTGCACGTTGTGAGTAGTTCCCGCATGTTCCTGAGGGCATAGGATGAATTCGCAATGATTTGTTACATAAGATGAGTTGTTAGTTGGTCTGTATTTATCTTTTATGTGATTCTATGATGGTGTTGTACGAACGTCGACTGCACAACACTTCACCTACATGGGCTCATAAGAGAACACCGTAGTGTAGTGACGTGATGATGTCTTTAGGTGACAGGAACTTGAGACAGAGTCGTTGAATTGCATTATGAGGGTACTTGTATCGGGGACCTTAGAGCATAAGGCTATGGTGGGACATCATGTCTTAATAATTCCCGTGCTGTCATTTAATTGGCCACGTGATCCATCATAAGGGGTGATAGTTTATTTATTTAGCTATTCCTATTTGTGGCTCCGTCCGAAGAAGATTAAAACTAGACAAGATATACAAACATGTTATGCAATGAATCACTATGCCAGCTATATCCGTGCAGCCCTCGGGAACGTTTTCCACATATAAGACACAAACACACACTTGAGCTTGTCCTCTTGCGCATTAGAGGATTGGGCTTTGTCTCTCATTGAGACCTACTACTTGCTGCAATTTACTTTCCGCATTTTACTTTACTTGCACTACAGAATTAAAACATAAAAACACCTGTTGCTTTTATTATTCCTTTGCTATTCTACTTACCAGTTCCTTCTGCTCCTCGTGGGTCCGACAACCTTTCTAATTCGAAAAGTACTACAATTGATCTCCTGCACTTGGGAGCCATCACCGTCTGACAGTCATGCAAACTGTATTGATCGCAATACAGAGGTGATGCGTATCCTTATGTTCGCGATTGAAGATCTGAAGAAACATATTGATAAGCTCATCGAGAAGGATTCACCACCACCACCGAAGAATTGATTCCTCATTGGTTTTGGCATCCCCTCGACTTGTTCCAAGCTTGGGGGAGTGCCGCGGTATCACATCACTATCTTTCATTTTTTACTTTTTCCAGTTGAGTCATATCATGAGTAGAGAGGTTATCATATATGATGGTTTGCAGCATGGAAGTGTCTCTCCCTAGTTGGTTATCGTTGTATCCGTTGGTGTGAGTTGTCGGTTTGAAATATTAATGAGAAGTTTCATCATTTACTTTCTATGCATATTATTTCAGTTTTAAACTTCTGTCATATGATTGAGCTTGTTATTAGTGTTTGGTATCACTCTAGAGATCATCAAGTTAATCTAGTTGATTTTGGCAAACTTAGCTTGGGTCAGCAGAAATAATAATTTGAGTTTCCAGTATGAGAAAGAGGAATTTGCCTATTAGCTCATAAACTTAGTATTCACAAGTTAAGATCGTTTGTGCTTTTAATGAAGATTGAATGATTGGTTTCATCATATGTATATTTGTTTGTTTTCCTTCAACTCTTATGCTTGCCACCCAGCCTTGCTAGCCAAAAACCCTGTACTGAGAAGGAATGCTTCTCGTGCATCCAAACCTAAAACCCAAAACCCTGCAATTCGTGTCCACCATACCTACCTACATGTGGTATTTCACCGCCACTCCAAGTAAATTGCTCATCTGCTACCTTTAAAACTTTCAAATTACTCCTGTTTTGTGTTCCTGTTTTAGCTCATGAGGACGCAAATATATAATCTTTATCTCACTTGTTGATTGGACTCACACACCTGGACTAGTGGCTTCATCCACTTATCCAAATGCTAGAAGAGCTGGCAGCGGGGTTCCTAGCCCCAAATAATAATACAAATTCTCTTCACTCTTTTTGCCCCTGATTTATCAGCCAAAGCATAATTGTGTAAAACAAAAGAGAAAGAGGGATGACCTTCTATACCAGTTGCGTCCTTCTATGGGAGCCGCTCTTGCGAGTCTAGTTGGCTTGTGACGTACTGTATTTTCTGTTTGCCATTCGTTTACATAAATATACACCTCGCAAAAATTTAGACACTCCTCCACGGTTTGTGATTGTTGGCAGGCACCCGAGGATTCAGTTAGCCATGGTTTGTATAAGATGGATGGGAGGAGTGTCATGCATTTTATACCTCTTTTTATTAAAATAAAAGCTCTAGCACATGAGTGGTCAATGCTTCCCTCTGTGAAGGGCCCATCTTTTACTTTTATGTTGAGTCAGCAAACCCATTTCCTTCTGTCTCCAGCAAGCATTTGAGTTGTTGTGTTCTCATCATCTATATGTTGATTTATTCAATCATGTTTTCTATTCTTCTTTGTTTAGCACATGCTTTATTATCTCAATGAATATTACTTTGAAAGGTATGAATCACTAAAAAATAGTTGATACAATTAAGCATTTTAAGCTCTACAATATAAACCTTGTTATAAAGACTTCACCTAAGATAAGTATATTTTCATTAAATGTTCTCTGACCAAGAACAAAGTTTGCCATCACCAATTTTGATTCTCTCTTTTGCATCTTTGTTTGTGACTCCCTTTACTTGTTTCAAGTTAAGTTTTATGAGAGAAAGTTGATGTCTGTAATGATTGGTGCATAGGTAAATGTGATGCTTCTCGTCCGTATTTTATTTATCGACTCTTCACTCCATAAACCCGCGGTCATGTTTTCTGAGTTCAGTTTCGCTTGGGTACAAGCGAGGTCTAAGCTTGGGGGGGGGGAGTTGATACGTCCATTTTGCATCAGTATTTTATATCATAATTTTCTGTTATTCATCGATATATTTCATGTTATGATGCATCTCTTATGTTATTTTATCTTATTTTGCATGTTTTATAATTTTTGGAGAATAAACACCAGGACCAGAAATCTGATGGAAAAAGCACCGTCGAGATACCATATTTCAGAAGATCAGAAGAAGAAGGGGGACATCCGGGGGTTCCTAAAAGTCCTGAGGAGGAACACATACAGAGGGGGGCCACCAGGGGCCCACACCTAGGGGTGGCTCGCCCCTGGCCGCGCCACCTAGGCATGTGGCCACCCTGGCCCACCTTCGGGGGTCATCTTTGGCCCCCTGACCCCGAGGGAACCCTAAGACTCATTGCATCCTCGAAGAATTATTCCGCCGCCGCTGCGGGGCGGAAAACACCCGAGAGAGAAAAGCTCTCTCGCAGGGAGAAATCTGCCGGGGAAATTCCTCTCCGGAGAGGGGAAATCACCACCATCGTCATCGTCATCGCTCCGGGCATCATCAAGATCGTCATCATCATCACCACCAGCACCATCACCCTCATCATACACCTTCATCCCGCTGTAACAATTAGGGGCCTCTATCGTTGTTTTGCATTAGATCTCTCTCCCGGTGTGGATTACTTGTTAGTAGTTGATGCTTGTGAGATTTATCGGTGTTTGCACTTTATGACCAGATTGTTATCATCCATTATATCACCTCTGATTATGATCCATATGATGTGTTGTGAGTAGTTCGTGTTGTTCTTGAGGACATGGGAGAAGTCAAGTTGTTAGTAGTGAAGTAATGTTGAATAATATTTAATGTTTGATATTTAAGTTGTGGTGTTATTCTTCTAGTGGTGTCATGTTAACGTAGACTACATGATACTTCACCATTTATGGGCCTAGGGGAATGCATCATGTATTTGGCTACTAATTGTGGGGTTGCCGGAGTGACAGAAACCTAAACCCCCGTTAGGAAACCGTTACACGAGGGAGCGTAGGATCCCGGAGTTTAAAGTTGTGGTTAGATTTATTTCTTAATTAATTTCTTGTAGTTGCGGATGCTTGCAAGGGGTATAATCACAAGTATGTATTAGTCTTGGATGGGACGGTACATTAGCATAGGTTCACCCACACAACACTTATCAAAACACCGAACATTATTCAGCTGCATGGAACAAAAGCACTTGACAGAAACCTCCCATGTGTCCTCGAGAACGTTTGTTAATCATAAGTAAACTCACCGGCTTGTCCTTTGCTGAAGAAAGGATTGGGCCACTTGCTGCAATTATTACTATTGCATTTTATTTACTCACACTTTATTTATCTACAATATCAAAAACCCCTACAAATCTGTTTTCCAGTATTTACAGTTATTCCTTCATCGAAACTGCTTGTCAACACCTTCTGCTCCTCGTTGGGTTCGACACTCTTATTTATCGAAAGTACTAGGATACACCCCCTATACTTGTGGGTCATCAGTTCTATCCCTAGATACCCCTCAAAGAGAGCCTGAAACCCGGCTATGTATAGAATTGAATTGGGTGGCAGGTTGTAAGGTTGGACACCGTAATGGTTAAGGACTTGGAGGAAGAACGCGGATGGCAGAAAACCCATACCTCGATTGATATGGGAGGCCAAAACAACCCGTTCTCCATCTTTCGGAGAAGGCTCAGAGTCGTCTTCGTCTATCCGCCATTTGTCTTTGGCGATGAACCCGTCCATCTCCATTGCGTTGAGGAGAGCCACTGCCATGTTGTAGTGACTCCGGTTCCTGGCATCGCCCTCCTCTTCCTCTTTGCCTCCGGCGGTGACGACGGCTTCCCTGTTCTCGATGTCACGGATGGAAGATTCCCCCTCCTCTATCAGGGAAGGGAGGAGGAGGAGGAGTAACGGACGACGGCGACATGGATCCGGCGGCAGGGTTGAGACCCCCGCCCGCCAGAGCACTCAGGAACCTCCGGCATTGCTGTGGAAGAGCTTGGAGGTGTCATGGGAGTAGAGCAGGCGATGTTCTCCACGGTGGCGTCGACGTCGGCTGCTATCTCGGACGCTCGGGCAAGGCTTCCGGTAGTCATTTTTTGCATTTTTTTGCGGCGCGGCTGTGCGATTGAGAAAACACCACCAACAATAGGACACTGGTGAGGTTCGGGATGCGGTTTGGCTCTCTGTTTTCCTTCCGCTCGAAGTTGGGGAGTGTTTCTGCGCTCTGGGGGCTCGAGGAGTAAGATGGTGCGGAAGGAGAGCCGGAGGCCCCGAGGTGGCTATTTATAGCCCTCTTTACGTTGAGATTAGTCCCAACGGCTCTTTTAGCCATTGGATTATTGACGCGCGTATCGCCGGGAAACCCGGGAAACGAGGGGACGGGTTGATAATTTCTATATCCTCGTTTCTCGCGCGAGAATCTGTTAGGGATATGGTTTCATACTTTTGACAGAACCCAAGCGTTCGTGACGTAAGCAATATTTCACCACTTGCGTCACAGTTTCCTTCTCCACGAAGATTCGTGGAAGAAATGCCGGATTTCGGTAAATCCGAGTTTGGCATTAAAGATTTTTGTTAAAAGAAGAATCGAGACAAACTCCGACATTTGTGAAGAGAATGCAAATCCACGAGGAATGGCAAAACAAAGTCTTAATCCTTCTTGGGGGCTACTGTCGGATATGTGCCAAATAGAGGTATATCCGGCATTTGCCGAAGGCCGGATTACCAGGGTGGCCCACAGGCAATGGAACAAAATCCATTGGGCGGCCCAGTAAGCTGACGCGCAGGAAGCCGAATTCTAGAAGAACCCAGACCACGCCCCAATGTGGTACGACTTGGGGGAGAAGCTGGATTCCTTACTTTCCAAGTTAGATACTTTCCGTAGTCTTCTAGGTTTTCTTCCTGTAAGCCCTAATCCGGCTATCTATATAAATCTAGACGGGATAGAAAGACAGAACAAGATCTAAAGTTAGCTAGAAGAAACTCGCCGGGAAGTTTAGCCTCGCCGAGTTAGCGAAACCATACTCACAATTGAACTTTGTATACTTCAGGCTTTAGACCTGATTTAGTAAGATTGCAAGAGTAGGAACGCCGCCTAATTGTGACGTACCGAACCTGGGTAAAACCTATGTTCTTGTTTACAGTTCTTCCACGCCCCCCCCCCCCCCCCCGCGGTTCTACCAGTAGGCTTATGGCACCCCCATCCATGATCCTTACTATGAAGTCTCGACATAAGTACCGACTCCACTTTAGATGGGTCCACTGCTACACCTTCTACCGAGATAACATGACCAAGGAAGTCCACTTGCTTCAACAAAAACTTACATTTGCTAGACTTGTCATAGAGTTGATCTTCCCTAAGCTTGTCTAGAACAATCCGAAGATATTTCTCATGTTCTTCCTCATTAGGAGAGTAAATCAACACGTCATTAACGAACACCACTACGAACTTGTCCAGACAATCCATAAACACTCTGTTCATGAGATTCATGAAGTAAGCTGGGGCATTCGTGACTCCGAATGACATCACAAGAAATTTATGCAGACCATACAGAGTGACAAATGTTGTATTGGGTATATCTTCTGGTCGTATCTTTAGGTTATAATATCCCGATCTGAGATCTATATTGGAGAAGACAGAGTCTCCCTTCAACTGATCAAATAAGTCATCGATCCTCGGTAAAAGATATTTGCCTTGATGGTTACTTCATTCAGGGCATGATAATCCACACACATGAGCATGGTAATGTCCTTCTTCTTCACAAACAATACCGGTGCTCCCCAAGGCGAGGTGCTCAATCTAACATATCCCTTCTGTGGGAGCTCTTTAATTTGTTTCTTTATCTCTGCTAGCACATTTCACGACATTCTATATGGTCTCTTTACAATAGGAGCAGTGCCATGTGTCAACCCAATGGCAAACTCTATCTCACGGTCTTGTGGAAGCCTGGTAACTCATATAGGATCACATCTGCATATTCCTTAACCACACAAATGTGTAACATATTGGTCTCCTTAAGGTCGTTCAGTAGGCTATCCACTGCAGATTGGGACGTTAATTCGGTCTTGTAGTCCACCACAACTCCATCATCACTGGTTAATGATACATTCCTAAGGCTACAATCTATTATGGCTTTGTGTTTCCCTAAACAGTTCATCCCTAAAAGGACATCTAACCCTTTGGAGTCTATCAGAATGGGTTTGCTAGGAACTCTACCTCTTGGATCGTTATGATCACTTCGGGGCATCTTAAACCCGTCTTCATATTCTCGGTTGTCAAATGATTTTTTTTTGCCATTGCCCGACTCATACCCTCGGTTGTCCAACGATTTTTTTGGCCAATGGTCTGTAGTTATAGGAAATGCTGATGCCACAAAGGTAGGTAGATTTGTACACGAGGGCAAAGAGTGTAATTGAAAAGTTAGAGCAAGGAAGACTCCCGAGGGTTGATGGAAGATAATTATCTATGATGTCCCACACAGATGCAGCGACACCGTCCTCAGGGCGGTTGGTATCGGCAACTGAAATAGAATAATTATTTTGCAGCATGAAAAGTATTCATGTATTACTACAAAAACAAAAAGTTAAAAGAAAATTAAAAAATCTACAACATGACTAAATAAAAAGAAAAAGAAGGAAAAAATAAAAGGCGAAGTATCCAGTGCAAACTCTAAATAAGCGAAAACCCTGAAAACTTTCTCCGTGTGCCATTGGATGGAGAGCAGACGACACAGATCAAATGTGGGAGTGGAACAAGCCACTAAGACGCGGTTTGCGGATACCCTCTCCGCTCTAGGAAAGATTTTGGAAAAAGTTTGACCTTCGTCTCTCCCAATCTCACGATGGCTGAATCCTAAGAAGCACCTTTGTGCCCTCCATGGCCGTGCGACTAAGATGCCATTGGTACCCCCACCCTTGCCACTCACCTTTCACCCTCATCTTTCTCTTGACCCGCCCATGATCTCTCTTTCTCCTTCGCCGCAAGCCCTCTCCCTCCGCCAGGCTCCGGTTGTGATCCCTCCGTCGTCTCTGGCCGTTATACCACACCCTCTGCTGGTTCCAGACTTGATACCTCAACATCCACCAGCACTAGCTCGCCCTTCGGGTCACGCGTCGTCGCTGCCACTCGTAAGGACTACCTCGCTGATCCTCCTGTTCCCTCACATGTTCAACAGATTCAGACCACTTTGATTCCATAAAGAAAGCTTCAACATTTGTATTGCATCGTATCGGGAAAATCACAATGTTTTCCTCATGTCATCCATTTATTCCATAAATAAAGATTCAACCAATGTACATAATTGCATCAGTTACAGAGCTCAAAATATAGTTCATAGGAAGACAAAATGCAGTCCTTTGTCAGACGACAATCCTTTGTCGAACTATAACACTAACTACGGCCGCCGAGTTTTGTGAGAGGAAGCACCAGCCCGACCTAAGTTTTGTTATAGGAAGCGCCAAACCGACCTCCGAGCAGCCATCAGCGGCGTAAAAGCCTCTGCCAGGTCGCCGTTGCCTAAGGACATCGTCGTGGGCGCTGCGACGAGTGGCCGTTCAGTGCCTCACATGTCGGGACAAGGGCGAGAGGTCAACGGAGGTTCACACCACAGGTGTCTCAGTCTCCATCACTGGCCGAGGTAGAGGGCGCACGTCTGGACCCCGTCAAGGACACATGGACTGCATTTTACGAACCACGATTCCCCACCGTGAGCACATGCCGGGACAAGGGCGAGAGGTCAACGGGGGTTCACACCACCGATGTCTCAGTCCATCACTGGCCGAGGTAGAGGGCGCACGTCTGGGCGCCGTCAAGAACACATGGACTGCATTTCACGAATCACGATTCCCCTAGGAGAGAGACGAGGGTCAAACATTTTTCTAAATCTTACTTAGAGCAGAGGGAGTATCCGCAAAACCGTGTTTAAGTGGCTGGTTCCACTCCCACGATTGATTTGTGCCGCCTGCGCGCACAGAGAAAGTTTTCAGGTTTTCATTAATTTAGAGTTTGGACCGGATACTCCACCAAATAAAAATAAACAAAACAACAAGAAAACAGAAAAACGAAAAAGAAAGAAAAGAAACGAAACCAAAAAAATCGCAAAGGTAAACCGAACATGTTACCGGGCCACGGCCCATGCCTGATTGCTACGGGCTTCGACTCACTGTAAGCGATAGGTGGTGCCTGCGCATGTCGAACCGAACTGCTGCATCCGGCCCGGACATGAATCGGTGATGAACTAGGGTTCGGTTCTGAAGGCGAAAGAATAGTAGAGAGGAACGAACGCCCAGATCCGCCGCAACGAGATAACGACGCAAAAGAAGACAGCACAATTCGATTTCCCTCCAAAGTAGAAAAACATGGCCATGGCGGCGGTTCGAATCGCGGCGAGGAGGCTCACCGGCCAACAATCGCAGGCGATTCTTAGGTCGGCCGTCGAGGGAGAACAAGGGTTGCTCAACCGCGGCGCCTATGCTCGCCGGTTTACCTCCTCCGAGGCTTCTACTGCCAACGGGCCAAAAACCAGCACCGAGGTATTACGCCCTATCTGTTTGTTATTATATTTCAGTTCGTTTAGCGATGTACAGTAGCCATCGGATCGAAACTGACTTCTCTGCACCCCACAGTCTTTTATCTTATCCCATATATAGATGGATGGAACTGCCGTTATTTCTTCACTATGGAAAGTCGGAAACTATTTCTTATACGTTTGCATACTTCTATAATAGGGAATTGAACATGGATTCAGAGTGCTGGATATTCGTTCATAGGTCTGCAAGTTGCTAACCTATGTATCCTGTATTGGCCTGCAGCATCCTTCTGTGTGGGATTGCCATGTAAGGGCAGCTGACCAGAAGAAAGGGGAACTCTGCGATCTGCTCCATGAGATTCAAATGAACAAAGATATTCCTCGCGCAAGAAGAATGAAAGACAGGTGGCTGCTCCAGCGTCTTACCGAGCATGTGGATCCCAGACCTAGTAACCCGGAATGGTAAAATCTTAACTATATTCATACCCAATAACCCCATGTTCCTCTATGGATGTTTTTTTTTCTTATCATTTCGATCATCTATACTTATACTCCTTCCGTCTGCTTATTTCGTTAGTATATAATTTTTGTGACATTGAAATTGATGTTATTAGATTCATGTTCAGATTTACTTACTTATCAATATTATTTTGTATATTGTATCACATAAACGAAAGAACGGTTGGTCACTTTTCTGTAAGCACATGCCTCATGTTTTAGGCTGAGGGGAGTAAATAAGATATTAAATTTGCACGGTCAAAATTGTTATTATGGTGATGATTTTTTGAAATTCCTTTTGGAGTATATTATAATTATAAAAATATACTATACCAGATGGGATCAAATATTATAACAAAGTTATCCGGTTGTTGTACTTGGCGGTGAGATAACGATGGCCCTATATTATTTGCTTCTTGGCATTTAATATTTAATTAACCTCATTTGATCTCATGCAGGCGCTGGTATGTTCGAGAACAGAAAGCCAGTCATTGGTTGCGTGGTACAACAGTCGTCCTTTCTTTTCTTTTTATGGTGGAAAAATGGAGTTCATTTTTTGCCCGTCATATGCAAGTTCAGGAAGCTGACAGTAACAGCAAAGCCAGTGCCCCCTGTGCAGAACAAAACATTGGAAAATAGTCTATATCAGAGAGTGGCGTTTGTGAACTTGGTGGCTCTTTTTTTTGTAGAAAGTTTCAAAATATGCATTTCAATGTTTGAGAAAGATCTGAAAAAAAATCTGCATGAAGTTAAAAGATGTAAATACTACAAGCATGACAAATCTCAGCACGAAATACTTTATATTGTTGGCTACAAAAAATGACAAAAGTGTGGATTTGAGTACACATTCTCATATCCCCATAATTTGCTAGGATTTACCATTTTTGTGTAGCTCATAGTATAAGGTATTTTGCATTTAGATTTTATACGCTTGTAATATACATCCTTATGGACATCTAGGTTTGCTTTCAGATTTTTTTTTTGGAACTTTGAAATACTGTTTTTGGTTTTCAAAAGATCGGGCTACCTACATCTTATGTTCCAAGCGATTTCTGGTAAATCAGTTGTCTATAGTAAGAATAGAGAACTTTAGTAACAGGCATGCAGTTATTGTTCTGTTTTGTACATGGAAGAATGGCCAAGATATCTGAATGTTATTTTGGTGCTATCTGTTACTTTTGTCTGCTCACAAAAGTTCAAATAATTTGGTTTTCGGTTAATTCGATGCTTTAGGGGTGGTGAGCGGCGCAGTGGTGTGTCAAATGTGAGTCTGGATTGCTCAGGCATATAGCCAGCAATCGTGTCGGGTTTGACCAGGTTGACCTCTTCCAAACCCATGCCCGATTAACAAATGGACGATAATTTATGCCCATGCTGCCCATGAATCAGATCTTGGACCCATTTTAAATGTTCAAATACATCAGTTGCATCAAGTGACAGGCTAACAACCACACAAATAAGAGGTTTCATAGGCTCAGAGAAATAATAAACAGTCTGATAGTCTACTGAACAGATAAGCAGTCTGATAGTCTCACACAAATAGGCCTTACACACAAACATTAGTCTCATCGTCTCACACAATTAAGCGTCCAGCATTAAAATAAGTATCTCCCAAGAATTTAACACTTAGCCGTACAAGCAAATAACATTGCACGAATGACAAACATCACCCAGGAAGACAAGCAGCAAGATTATAAATTTTTTTTTGATTCTCCATACTTATTTTCTATATGTTCTTCCATGTTTTTACATGTTATTCTAAGTTTATTTATCGGTGTATTGCTGAAAAATGGCCAAAATGAAACTTCTCGGAATGACCCGAAAATATTTGAGGATTTTATATTCACCAGAAGACTTCCGGACCCAGAAGGGCACTTGGAGATGGGCTCCAGGCCACCCGATGACCCGTAGGCGCGGCCTACCCCCAACCTGCATCTGGCGGTCATCTCGGTTCCTCGGGCACCGTCTCATGTCGCCTCTTCGCCTATAAATTCCCTCTTGACGTCCGGGAGCCAGATGGGCACCTGGAGATGGGCTCCAGGGCCACCAGATTACTTGCAGGTGCGGCCTACCCCCACCCCGCGTTTGGGGTCACCTCGTTGCCTCGAACACCGGCTCGCGTCGCATTTTCACCTATAAATTCACTCTTGACCTAATAGGGAAGACCACTGAATATTTTTCTAGAAACGCGTCCGTGCTCCGCCGCCATCTATAACTCTAATTCGGGAACAAAATTTCTGTTTAGTCGTCTGGCCGGGACGGGTAAATGCCCCCAGAGCCATCTTCATCGATGTTGCTGCTTGCCACGATGATGCGGAAGTAGTCCCTCCGCGGGGCTGATGGCTCGTGCTAGTAACTATGTGGTTATCTCTCTTTCCCATGGTGTGATCTTCATGTGATCGTGAGCTATGTTATTATTATAGTTGAAATATATGATGTTTTCCCTTCGTTATGTAATGGATATGTGCTCAGTAGGTTTTATCTAGTATAATCTTCCGTAGCCACCTTTGTCCCACGGTGCCACGGTGACAGTGCGGGTGCAGTGTGTGATTGTATGGATCGTGGATTAAAGGGGCACTTATCATTAACTTGTTTTGTTTTGTTGGATTGAATTATGGAATCATGAGGTTTCTCGATGCTTGTGTTTAGTAGTAATAGTGCGGGTGTTGTGAATTTATTAAAAAGAGACTATTTAAGAGATATGTTGTGGTGTTTGTTAGTACTATCTTAGGATGCTCAAAGTGACATAGTTGGGATATCCATTGACGGGAATATGAACTTTAAGGTGTGCTTTTGTAGCCCGACATGATTCTTGTCCTATTGTATCCATTAGGAACGAATTTCGGTTAACTTGTGTTAAAGGAAATATCATGTGTTTAATTATATTAATATTGTTGAGAGTTATCACTAGTGAAAGTATGATCACTAGGCCTTGTTTCGAACCATTGCTTTACCGGTTTCTCTTAGTTTTATTCCATGTTACCTTTTTTCCATTGTTATTTCAGATCACACATATCATATTTCACTTCATATTACACAACTATCACTGTTGCGTCGTCAAACCGGTGCATCTATACAATCACCATTGTATTAGATGTGTTCAGAAAGCAAGAGAATCATCCTGTTAAGAGCTTATTTTCTGGCACCATTTATTACTAATATATATTGTTGAGTGCTTCTCATCTATGGCTGAATTGACAACTCAACAACTAAGGTTTATAGGTATTCTTTGGCTCCCCTTTTGTTGAATCAGTAAATTGGTTTACACTTACCCTCGAAGACAGTTGCGATCCCCTACACCTGTGTTATATCAAAACTATTTTCTGGCGCCGTTGCTGGGGAGCACAGCTTTATCTATAACTTAACTTAGGAAGTACAATCTTACGTTTACTTGCTCTATCGTTCTTCATATCAATGGTTACTTTGTTTGAAACTGGATCTTATTGGCAAGGTTGGTTCACGGGAGATCATTAAATATATTATAAGGAATACCACATGTCTCAAAAAGGAAAACAGTTATGGATACATAAAAATAAATTGGGTAGCTATGTTAGAAACTTATGCTTTATATATGATATATCTTATTATTGTGATAAATCTTGCTGCTATATGGATTTAAACAACCTCCTTTCCAATGTGATTGTAATGATAATAAAATTATATCCTGTTATGCTTTAGGAAACTATGATTTTTATGATGTGAAAAAATTGAGTAATATATTGTTTGAAAAGGTGGCTATGAAATTATGTCTTTGCTTGAGAATATTGATGATGCTCCTTACAAAATTGAGAGTCTTGCTATACTTCAATATTATTATGATAATATCAAGGATGATAATTGTTGTATTATTAGATATCTTAATAGAATGTCTCCTCCAAAGGAAGAGACTAATGCCTTGTAGGAACCTATAGAAGGCGAAATTGTTGAAACTACAAGCTCATTGGATGAAAAAGAGAAGGAGAGTGACGAACAAAAGGAGTAAGAATGGAGTAGATACCCATGCCTACGTTTTAATGATAGTAACTCTTTAACTCATACATTATTTTATTGCCATCCATGCTTACCAAAGGAGGATTAGTGCCATATTGATGAATGTGACGATCCTATTGATTCCTTTGAAATATCCCATTTTGATGAAATTGATGTTTGCTATAATTGTGACCATCATGCTTCTATGAATGATTCTTATGAAAATGATTTTGCGAATGTGAAAGCGCATGGTTCCCCCATATGTGGTTTTGGTAATTAATGACAATCCTTATGGACTAATATTTGCATTGAGTTATCCTTGTAGATCTTGTCCATAGGAAATAATGGAGTTCATGTGTTGAACTCTATTAGCTTCCTTGATGGCCATTGTTACATTCAAGGATTTATATCAAGAATGGTCATGGTTTGAGTTGAGCTTATTTCTAGTGTGTCTTGAATAAAAGGATTAGGTGATCTTTCATTATCATCTTCAAGACATCATCTTTAGAAGTGAGAAGCAAAGATACAAGGTTGATCAAGCAAGCGATCAACACACAAAGCTACAAGTTGTACCAAGTGGGATTGTGTATCTCATGGTATGGTAAGCAATTGTCAATATAGCTTTGTGAACTAACCCATGATATGTGTGTGTCGCATCTCTATGTGTGGTTAGGTATATTTCTATGGGCATGAACCAAAAGGAAGATTTCTTATAGCCCATGGTCTATGTCGTCGTCAAGCGGTGTTTGTCATCTAGCTTGACGTGGAAGCTCAAGTGAAGCATCTAGAAGATATCATATGCTTGATGCTTGCCACCCTTTTGGAGATTGTGGCCTTGTGAAGATTTTCCGAAGGGTCTCTTCCATAATGGTGTATGGGGGAGCTAGTCTCTCCCATAATGGTGTATGGGGGAGCAACTTGCAAGTCTTCATCAAGCGGAGTTTGTGCTAGCAAGCGCAATCAAGAAAGAAGATCCAACTTGAGAGAGTCAAGATCGTCATCATCTAGCTCAAGTGGAATGCTCAAGGCAAAGGTATAATCTTGATAGGTTTTCTATTTTACCGGTCTCGTGTCTTTGGGAGAGCGGGTTATAGGATAGATAGTCGTACTATCAAGAGGGGCTCTCAAGTGAGTAACGTGATCGAATTGTTGTGGAGAGCTCAAACCTTTGCATACTTGCATATCATCTTTCTTGGTTCTTATTTGGCTTTTGTCTCCTTTGGGTTTTAGTGCTTGTCATGATCTTCATGGCAAGCCAAGGTTTATCGAAAACGGTTTTGGTAAGAAAAACTTGTTGCGATTTCAGTGGTGAAAATATCCGGTTCAGCTTTGAGAATGTTTCCACACCTTCCATGTGTGGTAACTTCTTCATTCCTTTTTGTTTGGATTGTCCTTGTTATTAACTTTCCAACTCATTTGGTTTCACCTAATTCGGAGTTCATTCGCAAAAGTTATGTGTGTTTTCGTGTTGGAGGTTTTACCGGGTGTTCCTATTTGAGAGGTCTAAACCTTTACCCATTTGGTTTTATCTTCCATTAATGGACAATGATGTTTCTCTGCATATTCTTGTAGTGCTCGTCGTTGCGATTTCAACGAGCCCAAGAACATCGAAAACGGAGTCCATATGCAAAAGTTATAGCATTTCTCGTATCGGGTGTCAGTCTCTCTGTGTGCATCCGGAATATTCCGGGGCCATTCCGGCCATAACGGGAAAAAGCTCGGTTTGCATCCGGAATATTCCGGGGGTCCAGATTTTTCCGGACCAATCCGGCCTGGACGCGTTTTGGGCAGAAAACGGCTAGTTTTGAGCCCCTATTTAAGGGGTTTTCTTCCCCAAAGCCCCCAAGCCTTTCCCAACCCGTTTTCCCTCTTTCTCTCCACCATTGTTGAGTTTGGAAAGCTTGCTCCTCTCTCAATCCCTCCAATGATTCTTGTATATCTTTGAGGGAGAAGTTAGAGGAGATCTAGATCTACATTTCCACCAATCCATTCTCCTTCTTAGTGAGGGAAACCTAGTAGATCTTGATCTTGGAGTTCTTGGTGTTTCTCCATTGTTCTTCCTCTCTTATTCCCCCATAAGCATTTGTTGCTTTGTTGGAATTTGAGAGTGGAGGATTCGAGCACTTGTGCTCTTGCCATTTGCATCGGTTGCATCGGTTTGGTCTCTCCACGAGGATTCGTGGAAGTGAAAGATTGTGAGCTTGTTACTCTTGGGTCTTGGACCCTAGACGACTTGTGGTGTTCTTGGGAGCCTCCAATTGAGTTGTGGATGTGTGCCCCGAGATTGTGGTGACACCGAGAGCCTCCAATTGAGTTGTGGATGCGTGCCTCGGGTTTGAAGGTTGCCAATAGTGGAAGGTGAACTAGGCCTTTGTGACGGGGTTCATCGGAGAATAGGGTGAGGCCTTTGTGGCGTTGAGTAGGCCTTCGTGGCGAGCTCACACCCCTCCAACGAGACGTACTCCCCTTTGTGGGAGGAACTCGGGAATACATCATCGTCTCCGTGTGCCTCGGTTATTTCTATACCCGAGCTTTTTTACTTATGCAATTTACATTGTGATAGCCTTCGAGCTTGAAGTTATATATCTTGCTATCACCTTGTTACTTGTCTTGCTTAGCATAAGTTGTTGGTTCATCTAGTTGACCCTAGAATATTTAGGTTGTATGCTTGTTAATTTTAAACACCTAGTTTATTTCCGCATTTAGCAAGCTTTAACCGGAAAAGTTTTAATCGCCTATTCACCCCCCCTCTAGGCGACGTCGTTGTCCGTTCAATTGGTATCAGAGCCTCGTCTCTCTTTATTAGGCTTTACATCCTAGAGAGTACGATGTCGTTTAGAGAAATAGAACATGATCCCGCTTTTATATTCTATGGTAGAAACTTTGATGTTTGGAAAATTCGCATTCTTCAATTTCTTACGGACATGGGTCCAAAGTATGTTAAGAGAATTGTAGATATGGATTTTCCTCCTCCAAAGGATTCTCAAGATTTATGTTTAGAGGATAAGGAAAACTCTTATCTCGATACTCTTGTATCTAATGGTCTCTTGTGCTTTTTGAGCGATGTAGTTATTGAATCAATCAAGCCTTTTCGGAACGCTCATGAGCTATGGACAAAACTTCAAGATATATATGATGTGTCCAATATTATTGAGGATGATTGTTCTCCATCCACTTCCGGCCGTGATGAGTTCACATCTTTCTCCACTCCACCAACATGTGATTTGTCACAAGGTAATGATATGGTGAGTGGTGATAGAAATTGCATTGTGGATAGTGAATTTGCTATTGACTATACTTCATCTCTATCCCATTGCAATGATCTATCTTTGGACTTAATATCTTCTAGCACTCAAAATTCCATACATGCTAGTGTTGATAGTTCTTGCATATCATGTAATAGTTGTTTAACTAAATCTCATGATGATATGCTTCCTATGTCTTGTTTTCATGAAAATAATGCTTCCATTTCCTCTAGTACTTGTGTGGCTAACAATGTAGAGGAATCCCACTTTTTTGTGGAACAAGACATGGATCTTAATGGCTCTTCTAGTATATCTTCATCATCGCCATCCATTTCTCATATGTGCCTTATGGCTAGGGATTCAAAGGTATCTCCACCTTTGGAACCCACTACATCTTGTGATGATGAGGATGAGGATATATTTTATGGAGAGTTTGAGGACGAAGACTCTTTAATGGAGAAGGGTGAGTTGGTTCTTCTTGATCTCCCTAAAGGTAGTAAAGCTATCACTCCTTTTAGTGAAATAATGGCTTTTGCTATTTATAGCGCTAAAATCATTGAAAAGAAAGGTGAGATTGAAAGAAGTGATGCCAATGAAAAGGCATCCCTCACTATGTCTCTTGAGGAAGAGTATGAGCTCCGAGTTACTCTTGAGGAGAAACTTGAATCTATCGAGGAGCTCTATAATGAACAAATAGCCTATCTCACTAAAGCACGTGACCATACCAATGCTAAATATAAAGTGCTTAAAAATGAAAAGGTTCAATTTGTTTGTGGCAATGCTAATCTAATTGAGGAAAACTCTAGGTTAAATAATGAGCTTGCCAAGTTATCTTCTTCTATTTCTAATGATGCTTGTGCTACTAACTCCACATCTTGTGAAGCATCTATTTTGAAGGAGAATGTTGAGCTAAGGGCTCAACTTGAGTTAATGACTAGCAAGTGTGGGAAATTGGAAGAGAGTCATGAAAAGCTATCTAGCTCTCATGAGGATCTTCTAGCATCCCATACCAATCTAAAATTATCTCTTGAGGCTATCACTACAAAGGTAACATCTTGTGAGCCTCATGTGGTAACTAGAACAATCTCTTCTATTAATGCTATATTGCCTTGTTCTAGTATTAGTAACTCATCCTCTCATAATGTTTCTACATCTTGTGATGAGTTGCTTTCCTTGCCTTGTTGCTCTAACAATGAAGCATCTACTTCCTCTAGCTCTTGTGTTGTTTCTAACCATGTAGAGGAAAATAAAGAGCTCAAGGCCCAAGTCACTTCTTTGAAGAAAGACTTGGAAAAGTGTCATGGAGGGAGTTCCACACTTGACAAGAGGTTGAGAGTGCGAAGACTTCCCAATGACAAGAGTGGACTTGGATTCAACTCCAATCTCAAGAACAAGTCCATTATTTACAAGAAGAAGGGCCAAGAACAAGTCAAAGATCCGGCCAAGATTATTTGCTTCAAGTGCAAGATTGAAGGGCACCATGTTAGATATTGCCCTTTGAAGAAGAAGCCTCTTAGTGAGAAGCAACTAGGGAAGAGGCCTCTTGTTCAATCTCATGCTCAACCACGAGTTGAACAACGGCCACCTCCTAAGAAGACTCAAGCCAATGCTCCTCTTGTTGAGAAGCCTATTGAGAAGAAAGAAAAGAGTCGATGTTGCTACCTTTGTCGCAAGAAGGGACACTTTGCTTCTTCATGCACTAATGGTACATTATCCAACCCTATCCTTGTTGATAATGCCTATTCCATTCGGAAGGATAATGTGGGCAATGTGTTTGCCAAGTATGTTGGTGCTCCAAGTGGTGTCAAGAAAAGAACCATTTGGGTTGCCAAACCTATTGTGACTAACCTATTAGGACCCAACTTGGTTGGGGACCAACAAGCTCAAACTTGATCAATAGGTGGAGTTGGGGGGCACTGGAGACTTGGCTATTTTATGAAGAATTAAGGGATCTTCATCAATTATATTTCCTCAAGCCAAGTCACTTGGATTATATATATCTCTTGCCCATTGTTCCTCCAAGCGGTAACTTGTATTTAATTCTATATACATTGAAAGTTGCTTGCTCCCTTGCATATGTTAGTTTTGTTTCTAGCATGTGTTTGTATATGTTGTGCTTCCTACTTACCTATCTTGAGTAATCTAGTTATGTTTGTTGGTTTTCACTCCATGTACTTGTGTTCTTTGTGTTGAGCCTTCATTGCTTTCATTGCTTATCTTAGTTGGCTCTTTGGAAGATTAATGGACTATCCCATTTTGGGGGAGTAATATGCTTTGCACTTTACTATCCTAAAATGTGTGTACATGAGGAATACCACTTAGTGTTGATATATCAATATTATCTATTCTCTATGTGGTATGTCATTCTCATGAGAAATTCATTTCTAAATGTCCATTAACTTTCTCTAGTTGAATTTATTTTCTTTGCCTCTTGTTAAAAAAAATGGATTATCACATTATGGGGGAGTAATAAGCTATGTGCATATTACAAGCCTAGAAAATGTGAACATGTGAGGTATTTCCACCTAGAGTTGATATTCTAGTTATCTTGTTCCTAAGTGGCATGTTTCTCAAACAAGTTCCATATTTTCTTAAAATATCTTGTATCTCTCTTCTTTGGTATCTTGTTTGTAAGAGAGTTTCTTGTTGCCTTGCTTTTTCGAGTTTTATTTGAAGCCTTCAAGAATCTCTATCTAAGCATGTTTTTTTATTCCTATTTTTTTACCACATGCTTATGTTTTGTGAATATGATTGTGAACAATTCTACCACCGAGAAATATCTCCATACATCTCTTGTCTTTGACAAGTGATAATAATTTGTGGTAAGTTTATTGATCATATTTACTTTGGCCTTTTCTCTAAAATTTCCTTGTTTCTTGCCAATGATTTGTTTGGTTCAAACTCCTTTGTGTCTTCCTTGCTCTACTCAAAATTTGTTTTATGCTTTATTGAGTTAGGAAAAACAATGATCCCATACTTGTGCACTTATGGTCAAAGTCATACTTCTTTGGGTTGCACTATTCTTGGGGAAGCTATCCTACATTGAGTAGATCACCATTCTTTAAATTGGTATTACATCTAATTGGTTTTATTTAAACATGACTAGTGTTTGAATAATATATATGGAGAGTAATGATTCCATTGTGTGCATTTTGTATTCAAATGCAAGATCACAAATAATGCACTATTATTGGAAGAACTATCCTATATTCGTTTGAACACTTGTTGTCTTTAAATTTGTTTGTTATCCCAATGACTTGTCTCTTTGGAAGACAAACACTTTTCGTCTTGGTACTTTGTGTGCTATCATGAAAAGTGTAGAGGGTTTCTTCACTCTTTTATGTTTTTTTTGGTATCCTCTCTATGTTGGTTTCCTCAATCATGTGTTGATTTGGGTCTTGATATATTTTGGACAATTCTCTTTCTTTTCACTCTTGTGAATGGCTTCTTGGTTTAATTAGTTCTTTGTCCAACTTGTATCTTGTTTTGGTTCTTGAAAGTTGTGTGCATGCATATTTACTATATATATCTTTTGGCACGCTTACTTTCGTTGATCCAATATATAGGATAAACTCCATCAAATCCTAAATGGCTAAGATGTGCATGAAATTCAAATTCATATCAATATGCACATATTTATGTGGAGTTTGTCCTATGTATTGTAGTTGTTCTAACTACTTTGGACCCAATGAGTTTGGGTACCATTTTGTACTTGAATTTTGTTTTTAGGTACAATGGAGATACATTGGTTGCTTGCTCCATTAATAAGGAAGGTGTTCTCAACATGGTTTTATAGGAGTCAAGCTTCGATGATTATCAAACTCGCATCCTCTTCATCACCAATGTCGTCTCGGTAACAAGTATCTATCTCATGCATACATTTATAGCTTTCAACCTTGTGTAGGTTGCATCTTCGCATGATTTCCCTTTGTTGCATTTCATTTGGTTTTGCAAATGTCTTATCAAAAGCATCTTTATTGCAACTATGAGTAAGCCGGGATGATTACATACTAAGGGGATATTTATAATCATTTCCATGATTCACCAATCCCAAGTAGTTTAATCTAGCAACTTCTTCTTGAAGTATCTCATATGCAATATTGATGAATTCTCAAAAACCATTTGAATTTTTTGTGATATGCGTTACCTTTCTCGAAGCATTCCAACTATCACTTTTCCCTTGTGATATTTGTCATGCTTTGATGAGTTTTGGTTGTTCATATATATCCCTTTAAGATAAAATTAAGCTTAGTGCTTTGCTTTCAAGCAAAAATCTTATTGGTATATTAATGAACCTCTTGGATATCATGTTCTTCACTTTTGTACCTATTTTGTGTGTGCATGTTTCTTTGTGGATATATATCTTTGTGATTGTTGTCCACTTAGAAACTTATACACACGATAATAGTTACATCTTTAATTGATATTCTATTTCTTTAGTGACCACTTTTTATTGCTTTATATTCCTTGGTGGTTCCTAAAAGGCACAAGCTTTGCTTTTGTTTTGGTATTCCTTTTGCATCTTAATAAGCTTGTGGACCTATGTGTTTTATAATTTGATGGTTTGTGTGTATGGGAAAGACTTGATATGCACTAGGTGCTACTTATATTTAAAGACTATGTTGATGATTCTATCATTCTATTAGTCTCCTCAAAATGTTTTTCCTTGTCACACGCATCTATTTCGGTTGAGTAAGTATTCATTTGTCACTTCTTGATCCTTTTGCTCAACTTTTGTTTGTTTGCAAGTTGCTTTGCTTCTTTTTCCAATCTATTCGGTTGCACTTGTTTTTGTTCAAAATTATCTAGAAGGGAGTGATGATTCCATGTTATGCACACTATATAGTAATTCAAATCTAACATTGTGCATGTACCTTGGGGAGTTCCCTCTTGATTTTCCAGAACACTTGGTTGATCCTATCAAAATATTGATGTTGGTCAATCGGTTTTTCGGATCCTTGTGGTTGGTTGCTTCTTTGTGAAAGTATCCTTCAATTTTACTTTGCTTGTAAACCTTTGGATACTCAATATAGTTTGATCTCCCTCCATCTATTCATAGTTGGAGATATGCACTTGATTTCACTCATATCATGAGGAATGCATACACTATGGGGGAGCTCTTACTATATTGGCTTTCTAATCTTTTTTCCCATTTCGACAATGGATGCCAATGGGGGAGAAGTTTAGAGGGTTTAAGGGAATTTGGTTTATGCTTTAGTTTTGTTCTTAAGCATTTGCCTTTCCATGCTATTGCATCCTTGCTCTTTGTTTTACACGGTGCTTAATTCATCATATAAACCCTCGTAAAAAGGGATTGTCATCAATTACCAAAATGGGGGAGATTGAAAGCGCATGGTTCCCCCATATGTGGTTTTGGTAATTAATGACAATCCTTATGGACTAATGTTTGCATTGAGTTATCCTTGTAGATCTTGTCCATAGGAAATAATGGAGTTCATGTGTTGAACTCTATTAGCTTCCTTGATGGCCATTGTTACATTCAAGGATTTATATCAAGAATGGTCATGGTTTGAGTTGAGCTTATTGCTAGTGTGTCTTGAAGAAAAGGATTAGGTGATCTTTCATTATCATCTTCAAGACATCATCTTTAGACGTGAGAAGCAAAGATACAAGGTTGATCAAGCAAGCGATCAACACACAAAGCTACAAGTTGTACCAAGTGGGATTGTGTATCTCATGGTATGGTAAGCAATTGTCAATATAGCTTTGTGAACTAACCCATGATATGTGTGTGTCGCATCTCTATGTGTGGTTAGGTATATTTCTATGGGCATGAACCAAAAGGAAGATTTCTTATAGCCCATGGTCTATGTCGTCGTCAAGCGGTGTTTGTCATCTAGCTTGACGTGGAAGCTCAAGTGAAGCATCTATAAGATATCCTATGCTTGATGCTTGCCACCCTTTTGGAGATTGTGGCCTTGTGAAGATTTTCCGAAGGGTCTCTCCCATAATGGTGTATGGGGGAGCTAGTCTCTCCCATAATGGTGTATGGGGGAGCAACTTGCAAGTCTTCATCAAGCGGAGTTTGTGCTAGCAAGCGCAATCAAGAAAGAAGATCCAACTTGAGGGAGTCAAGATCGTCATCATCTAGCTCAAGTGGAATGCTCAAGGCAAAGGTATAATCTTGATAGGTTTTCTATTTTACCGGTCTTGTGTCTTTGGGAGACCGGGTTATAGGATAGATAGTCGTACTATCAAGAGGGGCTCTCAAGTGAGTAACGTGATCGAATTGTTGTGGAGAGCTCAAAACTTTGCATACTTGCATATCATCTTTCTTGGTTTTTATTTGGCTTTTGTCTCCTTTGGATTTTAGTGCTTGTCATGATCTTCATGGCAAGCCAAGGTTTATCGAAAACGGTTTTGGTAAGAAAAACTTGTTGTGATTTCGGTGGTGAAAATATCCGGTTCAGCTTTGAGAATGTTTCCACACCTTCCATGTGTGGTAACTTCTTCATTCCTTTTTGTTTGGATTGTCCTTGTTATTAACTTTCCAACTCATTTGGTTTCACCTAATTCGGAGTTCATTCGCAAAAGTTATGTGTGTTTTCGTGTTGGAGGTTTTACCGGGTGTTCCTATTTGAGAGGTCTAAACCTTTACCCATTTGGTTTTATCTTCCATTCATGGACAATGATGTTTCTCTGCATATTCTTGTAGTGCTCGTCGTTGCGATTTCAACGAGCCCAAGAACATCGAAAACGGAGTCCATATGCAAAAGTTATAGCATTTCTCGTATCGGGTGTCAGTCTCTCTGTGTGCATCCGGAATATTCCGGGGCAATTCCGGACATAACGGGAAAACCTCGGTTTGCATCCGGAATATTCCGGGGTCCGGATATTTCCGGACCAATCCGGCCTGGACGCGTTTTGGGCAGAAAACGGCTAGTTTTGAGCCCCTATTTAAGGGGTTTTCTTCCCCAAAGCCCCCAAGCCTTTCCCAACCCGTTTTCCCTCTTTCTCTCCACCATTGTTGAGTTTGGAAAGCTTGCTCCTCTCTCAATCCCTCCAATGATTCTTGCATATCTTTGAGGGAGAAGTTAGAGGAGATCTAGATCTACATTTCCACCAATCCATTCTCCTTCTTAGTGAGGGAAACCTAGTAGATCTTGATCTTGGAGTTCTTGGTGTTTCTCCATTGTTCTTCCTCTCTTATTCCCCCATAAGCATTTGTTGCTTTGTTGGAATTTGAGAGTGGAGGATTCGAGCACTTGTGCTCTTGCCATTTGCATCGGTTGCATCGGTTTGGTCTCTCCACGAGGATTCGTGGAAGTGAAAGATTGTGAGCTTGTTACTCTTGGGTCTTGGACCCTAGACGACTTGTGGTGTTCTTGGGAGCCTCCAATTGAGTTGTGGATGTGTGCCCCGAGATTGTGGTGACACCGAGAGCCTCCAATTGAGTTGTGGATGCGTGCCTCGGGTTTGAAGGTTGCCAATAGTGGAAGGTGAACTAGGCCTTTGTGGCGGGGTTCATCGGAGAATAGGGTGAGGCCTTTGTGGCGTTGAGTAGGCCTTCGTGGCGAGCTCACACCCCTCCAACGAGACGTACTCCCCTTTGTGGGAGGAACTCGGGAATACATCATCGTCTCGGTGTGCCTTGGTTATTTCTATACCCGAGCTTTTTTACTTATGCAATTTACATTGTGATAGCCTTCGAGCTTGAAGTTATATATCTTGCTATCACCTTGTTACTTGTCTTGCTTAGCATAAGTTGTTGGTTCATCTAGTTGACCCTAGAATATTTAGGTTGTATGCTTGTTAATTTTAAACACCTAGTTTATTTCCGCATTTAGCAAGCTTTAACCGGAAAAGTTTTAATCGCCTATTCACCCCCCCCTCTAGGCGACGTCGTTGTCCGTTCAGAATGTTATTTTGATAATCCATATTTCTGTGATAAATCTTATGATAACCCTCTATTTGTTCCTACTATGTATATGCATGTTATTGAGGAAGTTTTCTTAGAAAAAGTCTATAATAATTCTCTTGACGAGGGTCCTATGTTTCTTGATGATATAAATTATAATGATACTCAAAATGGGATGGGAGATGTCATGATTTTAAATTTTGATCCCACTATCTTGGAGCTTGATATGGATTATGTGCTTGTAGATCCTGAAAAACATACTTTGTGTGATAATTATATTCTTAAGTTTGTTCATGATGCTACTAAAAATTATTATGAGAGAGGAAAATATGCCTGTAGGAATTTTTATGTTACTAAAACACCTCTGTTTTATTGAAAATTTTGAAGTTGCTCTTGTTCTACCTTCCTATGCTTGCTACTATGTGCCTCTTTAATTTATTTCTTTACAAGACTCATATGCATAGGAAGTGGGTTAGACTTAAATGTGTTCCATATTTTCTTCTTTAATTCTTTCTTTTGCCTCAATTCTCATTCTTATGTGGGCATCTTTTATTATTATTGAGCCTATCTTAATGGATGCAAAGAAAGAGATCTTGGGAGACAACCCATGTTACTTTTGCCTTTAGTTTTTTTTCTTGGAAGTTGTTACCTCTATAGCAAACTCTTCTTAGCCCTTTTATTTTATTTTTGTGCCAAGAGTAACCTCTATTTGCAAGAAATTGTAATTTTCTGTTTTTTGTCCAGTTTTTTATGCTTCACCAACAAATCTGTCTAATCGGCCTTGGTTTTTTTCCTTAACCTTAATCCTCGTGCTAATTTGCAAGCAGATTTGATTGCTTAGGAAATTTCCTGCGATAAAATTCTGACAAATATCAGGAACTTGCCCCATGTTGTTATATAACTTTCATTAGTTGACCACCTTTTTATTTGAGCTACGCAAGTGACTCGGAAAAATTCATCTTTACCGTCAGTTCTATTTTGCCAGATTTATGTCTTTGTTTGCATTTTCCTCTCAATCTTTTATTTTTGTGTTCTCTAAAGGGGGAGAGCTTTAAAAGAAGTTTTGACAGTACATATTGTTAAAAAATGAGTGTTTTTCTTGTATTAAAACTGAACCAAGTAAATGTATTTACTTGATGCACTAACCCCGCTAATGAAGTTGTGACAAGTTTTGTGTGAAGGAAGTTTTCAAGTGTAAGGAGAAGAGGATAATATGAGAAGATGAATGATGGAAGAAAACGATCAAGCTTGGGGATATTCATGTCACCCCGAAGAAATATCCAAGAAGTACATGTGTCAAAGCTTGGGGATGCCAAGGCGTCTCCTTCTTCATCAACACAATTATCAGATCATTTTTTTAAGACACTATAGTTTATTCACACATTGTATGTTATTCTTGGAGCGTCATTTTATTTTGCTTTCAGTTTTGCTTTGTTTTATTGCTGGTCATAATTTTTTGGATCCTAGCATTCTTGTTTGGAAATAAACACACTCCATTATATTGCTTATAACACTCTGGTTTTCACTCTTACTGCTTTGTGAGTGTTCAATTTTTTCTACTAATGATTTTTGCTCTTGTTTTCCTTACTTATTTTGTTCAAATATGTTAGTTTGCTATATTTATATATGATTAGCTCTATGGTTTTAATGAATACTTTCTTAGAGAGTTGTTTCAAATAAGTTGATATGCGTTGGATGGGAGAAAATTATTTAATGCCTGTAGAGGTGCAAAGGAAGCTTGTTTAGACTATGGCTAGGCATGATGACTTACAACGATGTGTTTAGAGGTGCAAAGGAAGCTTGTATGTGTACATGTCGTACAAGATGTTATTTTAATTGTGTTCTTGGTAACTTATGATGCATGATGACTGGTCTTAAATAACTGAGAGTGCTTAATGTTCTATTCAAATAAAATTATGTGTTATTCTTGATCACAATGAAGCATATTATTATGGTATTCTCCTTTGATGATTTATTTGGATCGACTTGACACATGATAACACCATGTTATGACTATAAATAAAGTCACCTTTAGCCTTCACGATATTTCATTTTTAGACTTGTAATATCAATTTATACTTTGATCAATGATGTTTTGTCACTATGCATGATTATGGTCGTTATTGCTCTCTTAGTTAGTATCTCCTACTCTTTTGCTAGCCTTAACCTGTACTGAGTATGAGCTCTACTCGTGCATCCGACTCCTTCAAACTAAAATTATTCCAATGTGTACACCATATCTACCTATGTATGGTATAACATACCTATTCCAAGTAAATTGCTTGTGTGCTACCTTGAAAACTTTCAAAATATTAAACCTTGTTTTGTGTTCTGTTTTAGTTCATGAGGAATTAGTATTTTTTTATTATTTCTTCATTTTGGATGGCTTAACCTCTTTAATTTCATAAATAATGTGTTTGTCCCTAATATTGCAAATAGAGCTGGCAAACGAGTGCCGAGCCCACAAAAGATAAAATACAAACAATAATAATTAATCTTCTCACACTTTGTTCTTGAGAAATCAGTCCAAACATAGCTTGTGTAAACAAAGGAAAAGATATATGATATCGTTCCTCAATGGGAGACGCACTTAGAAGCCATTTTACATGGAGGATAATAAAAGATTTATTAGCATTCATTTACATAGACATACACCTCTTTCAAAGTTATATTTGCACATGCTCTGTTTTATTAACTAAAAAACTCTAGCACATGAGTAATCCCTGCTCTCTTTTAGAAATAGGATGAGTCTTCACTTTCTTTATTTATGCACCGATTAAGATAGCATAGTTGTCATTCTGAGTATAATGTGTATAGTCCTAAAATTTGTTATTTGATTGGAATATGATTATGGTATTGCTTGTCTAAAATTAGTTGTATCTAGTCACCACTTTAACTTTGAAGGTTTCCGATACGTCCATTTTGCATCACTATTGTATATCATAATTTACTTTTATTCATCGATGTATTTCATATTATGATGCACCACTTATGTTATTTTATCTTATTTTGCATGTTTGATAATTATATGAGAATAATTACCCAGACCAGAAATCAGCCGAAAAAAGCACCGTCGAGATACTATGTTTCAGAAGACCAGAACAAGAAGGGGGATATCGTGAAGTTCCTATTTCACTAGAAGATGGAGCCAGTCAAGAGGAGAGCCATAGGGGGCCACACATGGCCCACACCATGTGGTGGCGCCCCCGTTGGCCGCGCCGCCAGGTGGTGTGGCCACCCTATCCCACCTCTGGCCAACCCCTTTCGCGTACTTCATCCCCAGGGAACCCTAAGACCCGGAGATCCATTGAGGAAATTTTCCGCCGCCTCCTGGGGCAGAAAACAACCGAGAGAGAAAAGATCTCCGACATGTAGAAACCTACCGGGGACATTCCTCCCCGGAGAGGGGAAATCATTGCCATCGTCACCGTCATCGCTCCGGGCATCATCAAGTTCATCATCGTCATCATTCTCACCACAAGCACCATCATCCTCACCGTCCACCTCTGTCCCGCTGTAATGTTTAGGGTTCTATATCGTTGTTCTTCACTAGATCTCTCTCCCGGTGTGGATTACTAGTTTTTAGTTGATGCTTACGAGATTTATTGGTGTTTGCACTTTATGACCAGATTGTTATTCATCATTATATCACCTCTAATCATGATCCACATTATGTCTTGTGAGTAGTTCGTTTAGTTCTTGAGGACATGGGAGAAGTCAAGATGTTAGTAGTGGAATTATGTTAAAGTAATATCTAATGATTTGATATTTAAGTCATGGTACTATTCTTCTAGTGGTGTCATGTGAACGTCGACTATATGACACTTCACCTTTATGGGTCCAGAGGGATGCATTGTGTGTTTGCCTACTAATTGTGAGGTTGCCGGAGTGACAGATACCTAAACCCCAGTTAGGAAACCGATGAGCGGGGGAGTGTAGGATCCCAGAGTTTAAGGTTGTGATTAGATTTATCTTAATTACTTTCTTGTAGTTGCGGATTCTTGCAAGGGGTATAATCACAAGTATGTGTTAGTCCAAGTAGGGCGGTGCATTAGCATAGGTTCACCCACACAACACCTATCAAAACAATAAATATTAATCAATTGTATGAAGCAAAAGCACTTGACGAATTTCCCATGTGTCCTCGAGAACGTTTAGTCATCATAAGTAAAACAACCGGCTTATCCTTTTTTGTAGAAAGGATTGGGCCACTGATGCGCGTGTAACACACGTTCGTTGGGAGACCACAATAGGAAGGTATGAAGAGCACAGTAGCAAGTTTCCCTCAGAAAAAACCAAGGTTGAATCGACCAGTAGGAGGAAGGAGTAACTTCAGAAGGTTGATGCAGTTGAGATGGTAGGGCACACTACCGTTTCAGCAGCAACATGGAACCTACATAACACAGTCAAATCACTTTTCCTCCAACGAATTAGTGAGGTTGTCAATCTCACCGGTTTTGTTGAACACAAAGAGGTTAAACGTATGGTGTGGAAAACAATATGAAAACAGTAGGAGCAGTGTGAAAATAATAATTGTAGTGGTTGTATTATCGGTAGGAGAAAATGGACCGGGGTCCACAGTTCACTCTTGGGGTCTCTCCATAAAAGATAAATAACATGTGTTGTGAACAAATTACAGCTAGGCAATTGACAGAAATGAAGTATGCACCGTAATGTATATGCAAGACACAAAGATTACTATGTGATTCATGCGGGCATTACAAAAATATACATAGACCGTCATCCAACTGCGTCTATGACTAATAATCCACCTTCCAAATATCATCCGAACAAACATTGGGTATTAAGTTGCAAGCAAGAAATAATCGCATTAAGCAAAGTGTGTAATATAAACAATGTAAACGAAGTAAACATCGTTGTTTTCTCCCTAATGGAAATAGCACATCCTACATTTGTCATGTTTCTGTCACTTGAGTACAGATGCAAAGAACGCATGAACCCACTATCGAGCATAAATACTCCCTCTTGGAGTCAGTAGCATCTACTTGGCCAGAGCATCTACTAATAACAGAGAGCATGCAAGATCATAAATAACATATGCATGAAGATAACATGATAGATTGATAATCAGAAGACATAGCATTCAACATTCATCGGATCCCAGCAAACACAAATGTAGCATTACATAAATGGTTCACTCAAAGAGGAGGTATATTTAAAAAGTTCTTTCTTAAATGGTCCACTCAAAGAGGAGGTATATGTTAAGAAACCTCCGGGGTTCGAGAACCTCAACTTCCCTAACCATGTCTACAAGCTCGATAAGGCTCTCTATGGACTTAAACAAGCACCACGTGCGTGGTATGAGCACCTTAGAGAGTTATTGCATGACCGTGGTTTTGAAGTTGGGAAGATCGACCTCACTCTCTTCACAAAGGGAGTAAAGGGAGAGCTTTTCATATGCCAACTCTATGTGGACGATGTTATCTTTGGCTCAACGAACCAAGATTTCAATAATAAGTTCTCAAAGCTTATGACTGACAGTTTTGAGATGACCATGATGGAGAGCTTGAATTCTTCCTTGGCTTTGAGATAAAGCAATTGGCTCGTGGGACTTTCATCTCTCAAGCCAAGTATACCCAAGACATGCTTAAGAGGTTCAATTTCCAAGGCTAAAAAATAAAGCCATCTCCTATGCAAGTCAAGTGCAACCTCAAGCGCAACCGGATGGTAAAGATGTGGACCAAAAGTTGTATCGTTTTATGATTGGCTCTTTGCTTTATCTTTGTGCATCTAGGCCCGATATCGTTTTGAGTGTAGGCGTGTGTGCAAGGTATCAAGCGGCTCCTAAGGAAAGCCACTTAGTGGCGGTCCATAGGATTTTTCGGTATTTGGTTCATACCTCAAGATTTGGTTTGTGGTACCCAAAGGGGGCACAATTCTCTCTCAAGGGATACAAAGATTCCGATTGGGCTGGTGATCAAGATGATACGAAGGACACTTCCGGGGCTTGCCAATCCTTCGTAGGTCCTTGGTGAGTTGGTCTTCCAAGAAGCAAAATTGCATATCTCTCTCCACCGCCGAAGCCGAGTATGTGGCCGCCGCAAGTGCTTGCACCCAATTGCTATGGATGAGTCAAACTCTCAATGAGTATTTGATGCATGTAAAATGCATAGATGAATTTTGCATATTTTCACATGGTTTTCTATTACATATTGCATCATATAAGGGTATAATTCAATCTTTTATAGTATTTTGGGGTTAAATTACAAAGTCCCCCAACTTTTATGGAATTAACCCTGCCTGTCAGAAACCCCGTTTTCTATATTTTTGACGTTTCAGGGGGCAAACTTCCGCGAAATCACCTGAAAATATGCGGGGTCATTTTCATGGAAGGAGAAGACTTGCGGGCGAAGGATCCACGAGAATTGGGCAAGGAGGCCCAAAAGAGGACCCTCCACGCGGCCAGATTCCTTGGCCGCGTGAGAGGGCCCCTTTTGGCCCCTATGGCCCCAATTCCTTCCATCTTCGACTTATCGACTCCGTCTTGACCTAAAACCGACTATAAAAAGGGTTACCCGTACCCTTACAGAGAGGAGCGCCGCCGAAACACCGAAACAGAGACCTGGAGTTCCAGATTGGAGGGGGAAAACTCCGGCGGGGCGCCGCCGGTGTGATCTCGTACCCCTCCAACGTTATCTCCATCGACATCTCCATGAAGAGGGAGTAGTCCACCCCAGGGCTATGGGTTTGTGGAAGTAGCACTTGCATCTCTCTCTCTATGTGCTTCACTAATTAGATCTGTATGAGCTTCCTCACATGATTACGGGCACCATTGTAATTCCTATGTGGTGGATCTTTTCTATGAGTTATTGAATCTGAGATTGCAATTGTTTCTCTTGAGTTATTTGAGTAGATGTATCTTATGTAACCTGTTCTTATTTGCTAGCTTTGATCAATCTAGTTCTTGAGAGCGTGTGTGGGGTGATGGGTGCATTAGTTGGAGTAACGGGGGGTGGCTAGTGCTGTGAAAGTGATAGAAGTTCAGCGATCCACTTAGATTTTGTTAAACCTTTCTTAGTTACCTCACCAGGGATAAAAAGGAGTACCTTGTTACCGGGGATTTGAAGTGACACTAATCAAATATCCATGACTAGATCTAGCAAGTTCTTACTTCAACTTAATGTCACATTGCTTAAAGCTATACTCTGGTTTTTCCTTAATTATCGAGGTGTTATGATTTATTTCGCATCTTGGTGGAGTATAAGAGGGATCAATATGACTGTAGAGATCTCTATGCTAGGACGTGATGCCCATATGAAAGTACTCAATGCTAAACATGTTATTGTAATCTCACATGTAATTCTTTATGTCCACCGTCTACCACTTTATTTGAGAGAATGCAAGTGTGAAACCATGAACCCCGATCCTATTTTAATTATAAGAAAACACTCTAGTTACTTTGCTGCAATTTACTTTACTTGCACTTTAATTTACTTGCATCTCCAATTCGAATTTACATTATCTCCATCACCACTTGCATCACAAAAATACAAAAACAATCCATTGCATATTTATTTTCTCATTTGCATTTAGTAGTAGATTTAATTATTGCATATTTACTTTCAGTTTTTCAGTGCAATTTAGAAGTCTCACACCTTGTGCTTGACAACCACTTGGTGAGGTTGAGGGCACAAAATTCTCTACTTGTTTGCAGGATCCTGGAGGAAGCTTGGAAGACAACTGCTGAAATACTGGCTCCCCAAGAGTTTGATATAAACCCTCGAGTCACCCTCGTGGGGAAGAAGGCTTGCCACTAGCTACACACTCTGCACTTGCAGTCTCAACCTAGCCATCAAGCGTTTTTCTGGAGCCGTTGCCGGGGAGCCATAGGTGAAGGAGTTGTCCAAGGGAGCTCACAATAAGTCTTCATCACCAACAAGGTGTGCAAACACCTAAGATTGGGGAGGTTGCACCTACGTGAGTACCGTCCTTTCTATCTCCACCTTCTTTCAAGTAGATTGTTTTGTTTCTTGTCTTGTTTTTGTTTTTGTTTTGTTTTTGTTCTTGTTTTTTGTTTTGTCTTGCATATTTTATTTTAGTTTGCATTTTAGTTTTGCATTTAGTTATCTAGTTTATTTTAGTATTTCGAATTTTCTTAGTTACTTTACTTTTGTTGTGCATAAAAAACTAAAAACTACATAAAAACTGTTAAAATGGGTGATAGAACTAAATTAAGTGACTACACAAATACACCCAATGACCAATTCATTGCTAGGCCAATTACTACACCTGAAATACAAGCTGAAAGCTATGAACTAAGTCCTAGTTTATTGAATTTAATTACTAGAGAGCAATTTGGTGGTAGTGCTATGGAGGATGCCTCTATGCATCTTCATGATTTCATGGAAAATGTGATATGCAAAAATTTAAAAATGTGGAAAGTAGTGTTTTAAAACTGAAATTATTTCCTTTTTCACTTAGAGGAAAGGCTAATGAATGGTTACTTTCACTACCTACATCTAGTATAAAGTCTTGGGATGATTTAAAAGAAGCTTTCATTAAGAAATATTATCCTCCCGTTAAAATTTTGCAATATAGGAATAATATCCTCTCATTTAGGCAAAATGATAATGAACATGTAGCCATGGCATGGGATAGAATTAAATTAATGATTAGAACATGCCCATCACATGGAGTAAATGAATGGACCATACTACACTCTTTTTATAATGGTCTAAACTACATGTCTAGAAATATACTTGATTCTGCTGCTGGAGGTGCCTTTATGAGTAAAACTGTAGGAGAGGCTAAGAGCATATTAGAAAGCATATTGCAAAATTATAGTCAATGGAATACTGAAAGAGCACCCAATCCCACTAAGAAAATAAACTCAATTGAAGAAACCAATGATTTGTCTTCTAAAATGGACACTATTCTTGCTTTTATTAATAAACAAAATATGGAGAATGTGCCTTTGCAGGAGCTAGTTGGTAGTAATTCTGAAAGTGTGGATGTTAATTTTGTTAGGAATTATGGTAGCAATGGTTTTGGTAATGCTTACAATTCATATAGTAAACCACCTTATGTGCCAAATAAACCTTTTGTTCCATATCCTAATGCTAATGAAAATAAGTGGAAGACTTCTAGTGAAATTTCTGAATCTAATAAATTTCTTATGGAACAAGTTGCTAGTCACAATGCTATTATACATGAGTTAAATAATTCTATTGCATACATTAGTAGTGATATTATAGGATTGCAACTTCAATCTTCGAATTTAGATAAAGCATTGTCAAAATTAGCTGATAATCAAGCAAGTCTATTAAGCATGTCAGCAGGAAAGCCACAAGCACAACCTAGTGTAGGAATGAATTCTATTACTATTTCTGATCCTATTATTGAAAATATTGATCATATTGCTGAGAATACAAGTGAGCATGTCCCTACTAGCTTAGAAGAAACTTTGAATGAAATAGTGAAGTACCCTGAATATTTACTTCCATATATGTCTTATCTTGCTAGCAAAGATGAAATTAGTCCTCATGAATCAAGCATGCTAGATAAATTAGAGAGTAAAGTAGAGGAAATTATGATGCTTACTGAAATTAAGGATCCATTGCTTGATTTAGAAAAAAAAAGTAGCTTGCAAGAACTTATTGCTACTCTACAAAAATTTGCTAGTGATCCCACTATAAATGTTAATCAACCTGGATTTGGATCTTATATTGCTAATCATGTCTTGCAAGAAAAATTGCTAGGTACAAGAATGAGGCCATGATACCTCCTAAGCTTGGGGATGCATGGATCCCCAAGGTGCTAGTTTCAATTGGAAAATAAATTCACCATGCTATGTTAGATCTAGGTTCTAGTGTATCGGTACTCTCTAAAGAATTATATGAATTGCTAGAACTAGAAAATTTAGAAAAGTGCTCAAGTGAATTTGTCCTTGCTGATAACTCTACTAAACATGATGTAGGACAAGTAAAAGATGTTATGATTGAATTGCACATGACTTTCGTACCCGTTGATTTCATTATTATGGATATGGGGGATAAATCCCCTAGTCCTATTATTTTGGGTAGACCTTTTCTTCGTACTACAGGTGCAATCATAGACTCCAAGGAAGGGAATTTCAAGTTTCAGTTCCCTCACAAGAAAAGCATGGAGCACTTCCCAAGGAAGAGGGGCACGCTGAAGAACAATCTCCCTCATGAGCTTTATCCCTCTTGATTATCAAGTAAGTAAAGCCTAGCTATATGGCTATAAAGAAAGCGCTTTACGGGAGGCAACCCGGTTGTTTTTGTTTGGATTTTCCTAGTGTCCTCTTTCTGTCTCAAGAGATTAGTTTTTTTTTAAAATTCTGGAGTTTTCAATAAAGAGTCAAGTCAAACCCATTTGGACTTATAAGTTGCTATCCTAGTGCATGAAATTGCTGTTTCAGCACGACTCTGCTCACCGTATGATTTTACGTTTTTTATTGGTATGTCGGATTGAGCTAATGTTTTTGTATGTTCTGCAACTTTTTCTCCTCTGTAAGCACAAAAATTGGCTTAATTGTTTGACGAGTCTAGCTTAGGGAAAGACGTTCGTTTTTCTGCTGTTGCTTTTCTGGACAGATTCTGCCTTCTTTTGTTTTATGCACTCTTTGGGCTTGGGAATCGAATTTCCATGGTTCTTTCAAGCAAGAGAGTGAACATACAACATAATGAACCTTATTTTCTATCTACTGGAGCATTTGATTTGGAATTTTGCACAGAAAGCATGTGATTTGTTTGTCCTTGCTAATCTCACCCCACAAAAAAAGAATGGAGAAACATGTTTTGTGAAGTTTTTTCACAGGGAATAGAGGAGCTGCGCCTCAAGACATCCAAGAATGGTGAAAGCCATAAGCTTAGGGATGTGATGAACACCCCACTGGAGCTACACTCTTTTGGTTATCACACGTCTACTTTCTGTTTTTCAAAGCAAAGCATTTATCGTAGAGACTTGAAGCGTCTAGTTTTTGTTTTTATTTCTGTTTTGATAAGACCACCACCATCATTTTATATGAGATTGAGCTACTGGATTTTTGGGTTGGAATGTATTGGATGCTAGTATTATGACTTGGAATAGGGATGCCATGGTTGATTTGAAGAGCTACATATGTTTGCATGATTTATAGGCTTTTTATGTGTAGAAATTTGCAATAATGTTGTCTTGAGCTATCTCTTATTCATGTCCTTGATGTTAATTGCTGGTTTATTTAGTTTGTCATGAAATGAGTAGTTCTATGGACATATGCATGCATAGTAGCTGGTCAACTATCTCCCTCTTGCTAGCCCAAAAATTTAAAAATTCCAACAAGTAAAAACTTGTTTCCAACACTCCTTAGCCAAGTATTTCCAGTGAGTCCACCATATCTTCCCATTAGCTTCATTGCTATTCCGAGTATGTTCACCATGTTATTGTGTTATTTATGTTCTAAATTAAGATATTCAATTTATTAATTGTCATGGGTTGAACTTGGAATAGGACTCTCACGAACTTTTGAAGGCACACTTTACTTTTTATGCATCTAATAAACATGACCCAATAATGGGAGCCACAAGTTTTGAGTTTGACAAGTGTGTGGTTGGGAGCTATCTATAAACGTTTATCACTGGAAAGCTTTCAACATTGCACAAAAAATTTACATTTGGTTGATATCATGTACTTCTGTTTTTGGACTCCTGCCATGCCGAAATGAAATAGAGGAATAGTAAGTTTTGATGAGTAAGTATCTATATGACTAGAGAAACGCATTGGGCCGTTAACCCAAGCCATGCTTTATCATGGTGGAAATTTACTTACAGCTTGAGTGACCCTACAACACATCCTATAATAAAATAAGAAGCTATGCATAATAGTGAATGAAAATAAAAAGGATGATGAGTCTACTCCGTTTGTTCATCTTGTCATTGTAACATGGGCTTGTTTCCATGTCATGGGGCAAGAGGTACCTCTTTGCAGTTCTCTATGATGTCATTAATACTTATTATGATTGTACAAAGCTTATTAGGAATCTTAAGTTGAGTAATCATGGAGTAGGTTTTCACACTCATGGGGCATGAGGCTTTCAACCACCTTGTCATTCTCATTACTTCAATACTCACAATTTTAAGATGCTAGTGATAAAGGGGCAATGAGAGTCCTAGATCAATGGATACCACATTTCAATTAGTAATTTTAGTTGAATAATTTAGAGGCTAAATAAGACTTGATCATATTTTACCTCTACTCAATTTTCTCCAAAGTGTCCACCATATTTTCTATTCTCCATTATGCTATTCTTTGACCAATATAGGATTTTATTTTTCATTTTGTGTATGCATTTGGTCCATAGTGCTTTTATTTCATTATACACTTTGTGAACTTTCATGAAGCATCTTTGCTTGCATATTTGATATTTCTTACAACATGAATTGTATATTGCTACTCATTTCTAGTATTAATCATTTGATTATATGTAGCATGAATAATCCTCCTTGATATCCCATGATTGTTTCAATATGCAAAACCCATCTTAGTTTTATCACCTTCATACTCGAGGACGAGCATGGGTTAAGCTTGGGGATGTTGATGCATGTAAAATGCATAGATGAATTTTGCATATTTTCACATGGTTTTCAATTACATATTGCATAATATAAGGGTATAATTCAATGTTTTATACTCCCTATGTATCGAAATATAAGATGTTTTAGCATTTTGTATACAAAATGTACCTAGACATGTTTTAGTTATAGATTCATATGCATCTTACACTAAAACATGTCTAGACACATTTTATCTAGAAAGTGGTAAAACATCTTATATTTTGATACGGAGGGAGTAGTATTTTGGGGTTAAATTACAAATTCCCAAACTTTTATGGAATTAACCCTACCTGTCAGAAACCCCGTTTTCTATATTTTTGACGTTTCAGGGGGCAAACTTCCGCGAAATCACCTAAAAATCTGCGGGGGTCATTTTCTTGGAAGGAGAAGACTTGCGGGCAAAGGATCCACGAGAATTGGGCAAGGAGGCCCAAAAGAGGACCCTCCACGCGGCCAGATTCCTTGGCCGCGTGAGAGGCCCCCTTTTGGCCCTTGTGGCCCCAATTCCTTCCATCTTCGACTTACCGACTCCGTCTTGACCTAAAACCGACTATAAAAAGGGTCCCCCGTACCCTTACGGAGAGGTGCGCCGCCGAAACACCGAAACAGAGACCAGAAGATCCAGATTGGAGGGGGAAAACTCCGGCGGGGCGCCGCCGGTGTGATCTCCTACCCCTCCAACGTCATCACCATCGACATCTCCATGAAGAGGGAGTAGTCCACCCCAGGGCTATGGGTTTGTGGAAGTAGCACTTGTATCTCTCTCTCTATGGGCTTCACTAATTAGATCCGTATGAGCTGCCTCACATGATTACGGGCACCGTTGTAATTCCTATGTGGTGGATCTTTTCTATGAGTTATTGAATCTGAGATTGCAATTGTTTCTCTTGAGTTATTTGAGTAGATGTATCTTATGTACCCCGTTCTTATTTGCTAGCTTTTATCAATCTAGTTCTTGAGAGCGTGTGTGGGGTGATGGGTGCATTAGTTGGAGTAACGGGGGGTGGCTAGTGCTGTGAAAGTGATAGAAGTTCAGCGATCCACTTAGGTTTTGTTAAACCTTTCTTAGTTACCTCACTAGGGATAAAAAGGAGTACCTTGTTACCGGGGATTTGAAGTGACACTAATCAATCTCCATGACTAGATCTAGAAAGTTCTTACTTCAACTTCATGTCACATTGCTTAAAGCTATACTCTGGTTTTTCCTTAATTATCGAGGTGTTATGATTTATTTCGCATCCTGGTGGAGTATAAGAGGGATCAATATGACCGTAGAGATCTCTATGGTAGGATGTGATGCCCATATGAAAGTACTCAATGTTAAACATGTTATTGCAATCTCACATGTAATTCTTTATGTCCACCGTCTACCACTTTATTTGAGAGAATGCAAGTGTGAAACCATGAACCCCGGTCCTATTTTAATTATAAGAAAACACTCTAGTTACTTTGCTGAAATTTACTTTACTTTCACTTTAATTTACTTGCATCTCCACTTCGAATTTACATTATCTCCATCACCACTTGCATCACAAAAATACAAAAACAATCCATTGCATATTTATTTTCTCATTTGCATTTAGTAGTAGATTTAATTATTGCACATTTACTTTCAGTTTTGCATTGCAATTTAGAAGTCTCACACCTTGTGCTTGACAACCACTTGGTGAGGTTGAGGGCACAAAATTCTCTACTTGTTTGCAGGATCCTGGAGGAAGCTTGGAAGACAACTGCTGAAATACTGGCTCCCCAAGAGTTCGATATAAACCCTCGAGTCACCCTCGTGGGGAAGAAGGCTTGCCACTAGCTACACACTCTGCACTTGGAGTCTCAACCTAGCCATCAGTATGACGTTCATTTGGATAAGGTGCCTCTCATGTGTGACAATGAAAGTGCCATCAATATCGCATACAACCCCTTGCAACACACAAGGACGAAGAATATTGAGATTCGTCATCATTTCATCCGATACCATGTGGCAAGAGGTGATATTGCACTAGCTTATGTGCCCACCAAGGAAAATCTCGCGGATATCTTCACGAAGCCACTTGACGATGCAAGATTCATGTTCTTGAGGAAAGAACTAAACATCATTGATTCTAGGAGTTTGACTTGAGGATCTTGCACACACCCATATAGTTGAGACGTGTTTGGGTTTAGGTGTAGGCATGGACATAGGGGGAGTGTTATCCTAACACATTGGGTTCTCCCTCCCCCATTATGCCCATAGAAAAAAATCATTGTTATCTCTCTTTTTCTAATGTTGAATTGTGAGCTTCAATGTCGAGAATTGGCAATGTACCCAAAATATATCTTCGCGGTGACATACCATGTTCTCTTACATGGTGGCTTAGGCCACCAACCTCTTCCTTTGAAGAGTTGGTTCTTATTTGGTCGTATTTTGACTTGTTGAGAGTTGTTTGCCATTTTGGAATAACAAACTCAAACATTTGGTTTTCAAATGTTCTCTTGCTTTCCTTGAGTATGAAGTTCCCTCCCTGCTGATGTTTTACAATCCCAAGCCCAAACTTTCCAAAGAAACGAGTTTTATTTGCCTCATACATGTCCTGTCATTTCCATGGAATTTTTGGCGTGTGGTACGGAGACTCCGGTCTGCCACAACGGAATCTCCGGCCTGTCCGGAGGCTCCGGTGTTTAGACCGGAGACTCGGGTGTGGGTTGCAGCAGTATAAAAAGAGGGGGCTCGGGGAAGTTAGGGTTTTCATCCCACACTTCCCTCCGCCCCCAAACCACTGCTGCGCCACTGCCGTCGCCAAGAAGCCCTCCAGCCGGTTTCCACCGCCGGAATCCGCCTCCCTCGACTCCCGCTCGCTTCTCCCCAACGTGGGAGCCTCCATGGCAGACGCAAGAGGAAAAGGACTAAGTCATCATCATCAAATCCCAATGTCAATCCAAGGAAGTACGTACCCACTATCGCAACTATCACGTCACTAATGAGGCTACTGGCAGAGTTGGTCAGAGGAGGATTTTTGAGCATGAGCAACGTCAAGAAGAAGCTGCACAAGCAAGGCAAAGGAGTGAACTGGCGAAGAAGGCCAGGTTTGATAGGATCACTTATGTGGTGTCTTTGAGCAAGAGGGAGTACATGATCATGAGGGTCAGAACATTCTTTACAATGCCCTGCACTGCTGAGACTTCTCATTACTGGAGGAGGGAGTACGAGCTGATTCAAAGGGAGATCTACTCCAAGTTCAGGCAGCCTATTTGTCCTCAGAAGGTCCTTGACTTAGAGGCTATTGGCAGTTTTGAGTACTTTTAGGAGGCTGTGTGTATCACAAAGAAGCTAGGACTTGAGAATCTCGTGGGCATTCAACAAAATTACAATGTCTCGGTAGTTCAGCAGTTCTTCGCCACTGTTACTTTTGGTGAAGATGATGATGTTACCTTGATGTGGATGACCGATTCTGTTCAGTGTGAGTCCGCCATCAGACGTTTGGCTGAGCTTCTTGGTTACCCTTGGGGTGACAACAATGGTCGTCGATGCACTTTCATAGTGTGGCCCATGACAAGAATAGGATGGCTCCTATGTATGAGAATCTATCCAGCACCGGCACCGCTAAGGACCTCAAGAGATTTCACAACATTGTTCTCCGCCTCTTCCGCAACAACATTGCTCCCAAGGCCGGGAATGTGGATGCTATTCGTGGTGGTCTTGTGAACTTGCTCTACCAAGCCTTCGAGTGTCACTTAGGTGGTCCAGATGGTGAGGGCTATGAGATTGATGTCATGAATTTCGTCAAGGAGGAGATCTATTCTGCTATGATTGAGATCAAGTAGGTCCCCATGTATGATCCTTATGTGATGAAGCTCATTCTCGAGCAGTTCCCGGGCATGGTGTGTGAGGTTGAGCACACGGTTGGTACTCTTCAGGTTCTATCTCCTCACCGTCCTGACACTGACACCCCCATGGGTGATGCTGAGGCTGCTCCTAGGTCCAGGAGGAAGAATGCCGACCCTCCCTCTCGCCGTTCTAGCAAGGAAGAGACTCAAGATGAGATGAAGAAGCTGTCATGGTTTCAGTACAACATTCTTTGCATGACGATTGCAGTCCACAAGGAGAACCATGAGGCCTATAAGGATAGGCGTAAGCTGAAGAAGATGGTCACCAAGCTCCAAGACCATGTAGGTATTAGGGCTGCTCCTCCTATTGGTAGCCCTCCTACCGAGTCTGTGACCGCGTCCTATGAGAACTGGAACACTGACCTCTTCCCATGGAGTGACTTTGATGAGGTCACTTCAACTCCTTCCTCTTTGACCAACCGTGGCAAGGCCCCTATGACTGAGGAAGAGGAGGATGATGAGGAGCATACTAAGGTTGAGGATGAGGATCTTGAGTTCTTCAATAGTGCTGATGAAGAGGAAGATGAAGATGAAGATGATGATGGAGAATAGACGGACCGAGTTGATGACGATGACGATGATGACTATGAGGATGCTGACTGATTCCTTGGGTTCGTGTAGTGATCTTTTCCTTTTTGGTGTCTCGATGCCAAAGGGGGAGAAGAAGATATAGTCTTCTCTAGGCTTTGCAAGGTTTGATTTGATTTGATTTGCTTCGGAACACAAGTCTTTGAACTTGATTTTCTTTTATGACTTGTGTTCCCTTTATCTTAGTTGCTTTAATTTCCTAGTGAACTATGGATTTTATGTGTGTGGTGAGACTATATGGTGAAGCTATCTATCATATTGTGCTTAATATTGCTTTATCTATCGTATCCATGGATGTACATATTTTGTTCACTAGTAGTTGATCTATAGGGCTTTGTTTGTAAAACATAGGGGGAGCTCACGACTTGAGTGTTCGAAAGCCCTTCTATCTTTTACAAACATAGCCTAGCGGTGATTTTGTTGCAAATATGTGTGTTGTCATCAAACACCAAAAAGGGGGAGATTGAAAGTGCAAACACGCTTAAATCATCTTGTTTTGGTGTTTGTTAACAACACATGTATCCTTAAGTGTGTTGATGCTTTTCAGTGCCTAAATAACATATTTGATATGGTGGTAGTGAGTTAAAAGAAGATGCAAAGTTCCAGGAATTACTTCTGCTGGAACTTATTCAAGGCCGGAGTCTCCGGTGTGAAGATATTCGTGGAACATTGCTCTATGGAATTCTTGTGTAGCCTGCTGTACCCACACCGGAGACTTACTGGATATGCACCAGAGTCTCCGGTGTGAGAAAGACTTTGAAGAATCATCCTGGGGTTCGTCTGGTGTCTCCCGCTGATCAACACCGGAGACTTACCGGAGACTGTCCGGAGTCTCCGAACTGGCTGATATCGAAGACCCTAGACTTACTCTGGACACTGGCGACAAGGCGCGTGCTGGACAAGACCAGAGTGTCCGGTCCCTCGCACCAGAGTCTCCGGACTGGTGGTTTTCTGGAGAATATGAAGCTAGAGGAAGTGGTGTCGCCTGCTGCATCGACACGGGAGACTTACAGGAGACTATCCGGAGTCTCCGGACGGGTGCTCTGCGAAAAAGCTCAGACCGGAGTCTCCGGCCTTTAAACCGGAGTCTCCGGTGTGAGTTTGGCAGAAATGCCTCCAACGGCTCCAAACTTTATCAGGGGTATAAATACACCCTCCCCTCCACCTACCTCCAGCTAGCTCGTCCCAAATAGATCTCACCATTGCTAGAGCTCACCCACCTTGCTAGATCTCCAAATTCCTCCAACCAAAAGCCTTGATCTTTGGAGGATTGAAGGAGAAGTCCCCGATCTACGTCTTCACCAACCGGATTTCATTTCCCCCTCATTTGCTTAAGGGGAACTAGTCTAGGGTTTCCTCTTGTGGATAACCTAGACATCTTGTCTCTCTTGGTGATTATTATGATTGTTGGGAGCCCCCAATTTGGTTGTGGGTGTGTGCCCCAAACTTGTTTGTAAAGGACTCGATTCCCACCTCAAAGGGGATCAATAGTGGAAGGTGGAATAGGCCTTTGTGGCGGGGTTCAACAGAGAATAGGGTGAGGCCTTTGTGGCGTTGAGTAGGGCTTCGTGGCGAGCTCACACCCCTCCAACGAGACGTACTCCCTTAACAAGGAGGAACTCGGGAATACATCGTGTCTCCGCGTGCTACCTATCGGTTATGTCGTTCCCTTATTCTTTAGTCACTTGTGTTGCATTTATTGGTGTACTAGTTGTATTAATTGTTATTTAGGCTTCAATTTTACTGCAAAATATAAGAGGCTTGTTCATACAAAAGATAAAATGCATTACAATTGAGTTTTACATTGTAAGAATAGTAATCCATCCTATTTGGCTAATGGCTACGCAGGATCAGTCGGCATCAACGAAATCCCCGTCGTCGTCCTCGTCTCTATCACTCGGATTCTCCGGAGTTACTGGAATTTCTTCCTCCGGGTGGAACGTCGAGGTAGAGACCATTCGAGCTATCCTAGAGGCATCGCCCTTGATAGAATCGAATATTTCCGCCCTTTGCGTCTCGGTGTATCCTTGCGGAACACCGGTGGGGATGCGCCAAGACTTTGGGGTGGTGTAATGCATCCTCATTAGCCCTAAGGCCATGCGTACACCACCGCGGGCGGCGGACTGGATCCAGGATTCAGGTTGGTTTACCACCTCCGCAAAAGCCTTTGGGAGCCTGTTAGCTTCCGATAATTCACCAGCTTTGTCCGGAATGCACTTATTAATAAGCAGCATTCCGACATTCTTCAGCTCGGTGACGAACGCCCCGAAAGCCCGGATGTGGTCAATCCGAGTAATCAGAGGATTCCCCTCTGTTAATGAAAATCAGAAGAGATTAGACAAACAAAGGGAATAAAAAAGAATGCATTATGCAAAGTGAAAGGAAACTTGGTAAAAGTTCAGAAACTTACCAAGCATCTTGTCCATGTCAACGCCTTCCCCAAGACGTTGATGAAGAGCTGTCTCGAGGTCCTGGATGGTCCTCCTGTCTTTCTCGGCTTGTGAGGAAGCCCGAGACTCGGACAAGCCCAAGGCTAGTTGGCTCGCCTCCAGGTCGTTCTGAAGCTTTACAATCATTTTGTAAAGCTCAAAATTCTCTTTGAGGAGGTTCTCGGCATTGCCGGCATCCTCAGCAATTTGCGTAGCCTTGGCCAAGGAGGCTAAGAAGTAAAAGACGCAAAGGATTAAAACTCGAAAAGGTCCTTAGGAAAATATATGAAAGTTCAAAATCAAAATCAAGGAAGAAAAAGTATGCTTATCAGCAGTCTCCTTCAGTTGCCTCTGAATCCCGGATATTTTTGAGTCCTTCTGATTAAGAATTCCAAGAAGAGATGTCACCTCTTGGTTCTTGATGCTCAGCTTCTCGAAAACTTCCATGTTTATTGTTTCGGCAGTTTGCTAAAAAAACATACCAAGGAAATGATTTGTTAAACCAAAAAAAGACAGGGAAAAAAGAGAAGTTCTAACACAAAAAAGTATGATTTTGTCTTAATACTTGGGGGCTAGAGATAATACCTGGCTCATATTTTGCAAACCGCCTAGAAGTTCGGTGAATTCTTTTGCGTATTACGACAAGGTAATCCCCATATGGTGGATTCTGTCTTGGAGAACCTACCGATGTGAGAAGGCGTAATTATTCTGGACGATTAAACCGCCTTTTGTCTAGGGACGAATCAGGGGGGCTCGGGAAAAATACTTTTTTCCCCACGGATGAATGTATCCGAGTCCATCAAAGCGGGTCTCTTGTTTTAACTTGAACTTCGAATCAAAAGTTTGGGTTGGATCAACTTCTGGAAGCGGCGAAGGTCCGCCTTCGTCAAGTGCCGCCCTTTCTCGCGCATCCGTGTCGAACGAATCAGGCTAACTGGACTGCAGGGGATAGTTGGATTCCTCCCGAGCAGCCAAATTTTCTTGAAAATCCGAGAAAGAAGGGACACCAGAAAAGGTATACGAAAGTAAAAATTCCGCGTCTTACCTGGAAGGCGACGGAGACTCCGTCAAGGTCGATCAGGGCCCGAGTACTCGCAGAGGATCCGGCCGCCGTTGTGAGAAAGAGGCTGGATCCTTCTTCTAAGCTAGCAAATGACTGTGCCCATAGGGGTTAGAGGAGGAGAGGAAGAGACGAGCTTTGCAATCCTCCTTCTTATTCTCATCAGGTCTAGAGGAAGAATCTGGACCACATCCAATGCCCAGTTGTCTTGGGGCGTGGCTGAGGAATTGATGAAAGTCGGAATTCCCGTCTTCTTTCCAGGAAAGGGAATGTCCGAGTGATAGAAGAAAGAGACCGTCCAGAATTTGACGGACTCAGAAGTTTTTATTTTTGGAAACCACTCCTCCCTATTCCTACGGAGGTTGAAGGAGATGGTCCCACAGGTTGGAGGAACACCCTCGGTGGTGTTGCGTTTCACGTTGAAACAATATTGAAATAAATCTAAGCGGGTTTCTATCCTTAGATACCCCTCAAAGAGAGCCTGAAACCCGGCTATGTTTAGAATTGAATTGGGTGGCAGGTTGTGGGGTTGGAAGCCGTAATGGTTAAGGACTTGGAGGAAGAACACGGATAGTGGAAAACCCATACCTCGATTGATATGGGAGGCCAAAACAACCTGTTCTGCGTCTTCCAGAGAAGGCTCGGAATCGTCTTCGTCCATCCGCCATTTCTCTTTGGCGATGAACCCGTCCTTCTCCATTGCGTTTAGGAGATCCACTGCCACGTTGCAGTGACTCCAGTTCCTGGCATTGCCCTCCTCTTTGTCTTCGCCTCCGGCGGTGATGATAGCCGTCGTGTTGTCGCTGGACCAGACGGAAGATTCTCCCTCCTAGGGTAAGGGAGGAGGAGGAGGAGTAACGAATGGCAGCGACATGGATCCGGCGGCAGGGTTGAGATCCCCGCCCGCCGGAGCGCTCACAGGAACCTCCGGCGTTGTTGTGCAAGAGCTCGGAGGTGCCATGGGACTAGAGGAGACGAAGTTCTCCACGGTGGCGTAGATGTCAGCAGCGATCTCAGACGCTCGGGCAGGGCTTACAGTAGCCATTTTTGGCGGCGCAGCTATGCGATTGAGCGAATACCACCGATGATAGGACTCCGGTGAGGTCCGGATGCGGTTTGGTTCTCTCTTTTCCTTCCGCTCGAAGCTGGGGAGTGGCTCTGGGGGCTCGAGGAGTAAGATTGTGCGGAAGGAGAGCCGGAGGCCCCGAGGTGGCTATTTATATCCCTCTTTACGTTGAGATTAGTTCCAACGACTCTTTTATCCATTGGATGATTGACACATGTATCGCCGGGAAACCCGCGAAACGAGGGGACGGGGTGATAATTGCTATCTCCTTGTTTCTCACACGAGAATCTGCCAGTGATATGGTTTCATACTTTTGACTGAACCCAAGCGTTTGTGACGTAAGCAAGATTTCACCGCTTGAGTCACAGTTTCCTTCTCCGCGAAGATTTGTGGAAGAAATGTCGAATTTTGGTAAATTCGAGTTTGGCCTTAAAGATTTTTGTTAAAAGAAGAATCAAGACAAACTTCGACATTTGTGAAGAGAATGCAAATCCACGAGGAATGGAAAAATGAAGTCTTAATCCTTCTTGGGGGCTACTGTAGGATATATGCCAAATAGGGGTATATCCGGCATTGGCCGAAGGCCGGATTACCAGGGTGGCCCACATGCAATGGAACATAGTCCATTGGGAGGCCCAGTAGGAAGCCGGATTCTAGAAGAACCCGGACCATGACCCAATATCGTACGACTTGGGGGAGAAGCCAGATTCCTTACTTTCTAAGTTAGATACTTTCCATAGTCTTCTAGGTTTTCGTCCTGTAAGCCCTAATCCGGCTATCTATATAAATCCGGACGGGATGGAAAGAAAGAACAAGATCTAAAGTTAGGTAGAAGCCAACTCGCCAGGAAGTTCAGCCTCACCGAGTTAGCGAAACCATACTCACAATTGTACTCTGTATACTTCAGGCTTCAACCCTGATTTGGTGAGATTGCAGGAGTAGGAACGCCGCCTAATTGCGACGTATCGAACCTGGGTAAAACCTGTGTTCTCGTTTACAGTTCTTCTACGCCCCCCGCGGTCCTACCAGTAGGCTTATGGAACCCCCGTCCATGATCCTTACTACGAAGTCTCGACATAATTATTGACTCCACTTTAGATGGGTCCACTTCTACACCTTCTACCGAGATAACATGACCAAGGAAGTACACTTGCTTCAACAAAAACTCACATTTGCTAGACTTGTCATAGATTTGATGTTCCCTAAGCCTGTCTAGAACAACCCGAAGATATTTCTCATGTTCTTCCTCCTTAGGAGAGTAAATCAACACGCCATTAATGAACACCACTACGAACTTGTCCAGACAATCCATAAACACTTTGTTCATGAGATTCATGAAGTAAGCTGGGGCATTCGTGACTTCGAATGACATCACAAGAAATTTATGGAGACCATACGGAGTGACAAATGTTGTCTTGGGTATATCTTCTGGTCGTATCTTTAGGTTATAATATCCCTATCTGAGATCTATATTGGAGAAGACAGAATCTCCCTTCAAATGATCAAGTAAGTCATAAATCCTCGGTAAAAGATATTTTCCTTGATGGTTACTTCATTCAGGGCATGATAATCCACACACATGAGCATGGTACCGTCCTTCTTCTTCACAAACAATACCGGTGCTCCCCAAGGCGAGGTGCTCGATCTAACACATCCCTTCTTTGGGAGCTCTTTGATTTGTTTCTTTGTCTCTGCTAGCTCATTTCACGACATTCTTGGTCTCTTTGCATTAGGAGCGGTGCCATGTGTGAACCCAATGGCAAACTCTATCTCACGGTCTTGTGGAAGCCTGGTAACTCATATCGGAACACATCTGCATATTCCTTAACCACGAAACGTGTAATATATTGGTCTCCTTAAGGCTGCTCAATAGGCTATCCACTGCAAATTGGGGCGTTAATTCGGCCTTGTAGTCCACCACAGCTCCATCATCACTGGTTAATGATACAGGCCTAAGGCTACAATCTAATATGGCTTTGTGTTTCCCTAAATAGTTCATACATAAAAGGACATCTAACCTATTGGAGTCTATCAGAATGGGTTTGCTAGGAACTCTACCCCTTCGATCGTTATGATCACTTCAGGGCATCTTAAACACGTCCTCGTACCCTCGGTTGTCAAATGATTTTTTTTTGCCATTGCCCGACTCATATCCTCGGTTGTCAAATGATTTGTTTTTGCCAATCGTCTGTAGTTATAGGAAATGCTAATGCCACAAAGGTAGGTGGATTTGTACACGCGGGAAAATAGTGTAATTGAAAATTCATAGCAAGGAAGACCCCCAAGGATTGATGGAAGATAATTATCTCTGATGTCCCACACAGATGCAGCGAAACCGTCCTCGGGGCGGTTGACATGGGCAACTGAAATAGAATAATTATTTTGCAGCATGAAAAGTATTCATGTATTAATACAAAAACAAAAAGCTAAAATAAAATTAAAAAAAATCTACAACATGACTAAATAAAAAGAAGGAAAAATAAAAAGGCGCAATATCCAGTGCCAACTCTAAATAAGCGAAAACCCTGCAAACTTTCTCCGTGCGCCATTGGATGGAGAGCAGACGGCACAGATCAAACGTGGGAGTGGAACAAGCCACTAAGACGCGTTTTTGCGGATACCCTCTCCGCTCTAGGCAATATTTAGAAAAAAGTTTGACCTTCGTCTCCCCCAATCTCACGATAGCTGAATCCTAAGAAGCAGCTTTGTGCCCTCCATGGTTGTCGGACATGTGACTGAGACGCCATTGGTACCCCCACCCCGCAGCGCCCTTCCACTCACCTTTCACCCTCATGTTTCTCTTGACCCACCCATGATATCTCTTTCTTCTTCGCCCCAAGCCATCTCCCTCCGCCAGGCTCCGGTTGTGATCCCTCCGCCGTCTGTGGCCGTTATACCACGCCCTCTGCTAGTTCCGGACTTGATACCCCACCATCCGCCAGCAGTAGCCCGCCCTTCGGGTCACGCGTCGCCGCTGCCACTCGTAAGGACTACCTCGCTGGTCCTCATGTTTCCTCACATGTTCAACAGATTCAGACCACTTTGATTCCGTAAAGAAAGCTTCAACATTTGTATTGCATCACATCGGGAAAATCACAATGTTTTCATCACGTCATCCATTTATTCCATAAGTAAAGCTTCAACCACTGTACATAATTGCATCAGTTACAGAGATCAAAATATAGTTCCTAGGGAGACAAAATGCAGTGCTCTGTCAGACGACAATCCTTTGTTGAGCTATAACACTAACTACGGCCGCCGAGTTTTGTGAGAGGAAGCACCGGTCCGGCCTAACTTTTGTTATAGGAAGCGCCAATCCGGCCTTCGAGCAGCCATCGTCGGCGTAAAAGCCTCTGCCAGATCGTCGTTGCCTGAGGTTGAGGGCATCGTCGTGGGCGCTGCGACGAGTGGCCGTTCAGCGCCTCACATGCTGGGACAAGGGAGAGAGGTCAACTGAGGTTCACACCACCGGTGTCTCAGTCTTCATCACTGGCCGAGGTAGAGAGCGCACGTATGGGCCCCGTCAAGGACACATGGACTGCATTTCACAGATCACGATTACCCACCGTGAGCACATATCGGGACAAGGGCGAGAGGTCAACGGAAGTTCACACCACCGGTGTCCCAGTCTCCATCACTGGCCGAGGTAGAGGGCGCACGTCTGGGCGCCGTCAAGGACATAGGGACTGCATTTCATGAATCACGATTCCCCACCGTGAGATTGAGATTGGGAGAGACGAGGTCAGACGTTTTTCTAAATCTTACTTAGAGCAGAGTGAGTATCCGCAAAACCGTGTTTAAGTGGCTGGTTCCACTCCGCAGCGATCCCTTACAGAAAGTTTTCATTTTTTCACTGATTAAGAGTTTGCACCGGATACTCCACCAATAAAAATAAACAAAACAACAGAAAAACGAAAAAGAAAGAAAATAAACGAAACCAAAAAAATCGCAAAGGTAAACCGAACATGATAATGGGCCACGACCCATGCCAGATTGCAACGAGCGAGCGCACGCTTCGACTCGCTGTAAGGGATCACAGACACTATATATCGCCTAATGCGAGTCCGTAAAATAAACACTCCCACGACAGGATTCGAACCTGGGAGGTGGCTTCACCTCATGAGCCGAACAGAGCTACAACCACTAGGCCACACTGAATTTCACATACAACTTACTAGTTTAAAGCTTTTGTTTTCTCATTCTTTTCGTTTTCAAATTTTTTTCATTTTCTTTTCTGTTTCTGTTTTTCTATTCTGTCTTTTCTGTTTTATTATTTATTTTTAGTTTTATATTCCTTTTATTTGAAAAAAATTCGTTTTTCATATTTTTTAAAAATCTGAATTTTTTTGGACTATGAACAAATTTTGAAAATAAATAATTTGTTTAAAATGACCAAATTTTTTAAAATGAACACATTGTTGAAACGAACAATTTTTAGAAATGAATTTTTTTTTTCTCCATTTCTTTAAAAATTTGTTCATTGTGAAAAATCACCATTTTTAAAATTTGTTCATTTTCAATATTTGTTTCATAATTTCTAAAAGAAAACTACTTAAAAAAACTCACTATTTTATTAATGTTCATTTTCAGAAATTTTTCGACATGTTAAAAATTTATTCATTTTCAGAAATTGTTCACCATGTTATAAAAATTATTCATTTTCAGCTATATGATCTTTTTCTAACAAAAGAAATTAAAAAGGAAAAAATGTGCCGGCCCAGTTTGTTTTGCGCCTAACGTACAATGGGCCAGGCCCAAGGGCGCTTCTCGCTGGCGGACCTGAGCGAGTCGAGCCGTTCCGCTAGCTTAAAGCCCTATATAGGGAAATCCGTCAGCCCTATCGGACCTGCCCATGTCGAACCGACCTTCTGCATCCGGCCCGGACATGAACCGGTGATGGACTCGAGTTCGAGTTCGCTTCGGAGGGCGAAAGAAAGGTGAGTAGTAACCCTAATAAAGAGGAACGAACGCCCAGATCCGCCGCAACGAGAGAACGAGGCAAAAAAACACAACACAATCCGATTTCCCTCTGAAGACTGAAGTAGACGATGGCCATGGCGGCGGTTCGAATCGCGGCGAGGAGGCTCACCGGCCAGCAGTCGCAGGCGATTCTTAGGTCGGCGATTAAGGGAGAACAAGGGTTGCTCAACCGCGGCGCCTATGCTCGCCGGTTTACCTCCTCCGAAGCTTCTACTGCCAACGGACCAAAAATCAGCAGCGAGGTATTACGCCCTATCTGTTTGTTACTATATTTAAATTCAATTAGGGATGTATACTAGGCATCGGATTGAAAACTGACACTTCTGCATAACCACATTATAATATTTTTGAAATTGATGGAACTGCCGTTATTTCTTCACTATTGAAACTATTTCTTGTACGTTTGCGAACTTCTATTCTATCACCGGGAATTAAACATGGCTTCAGAGGGCTGCATATTCATTCATAGATCTTCATCAAGTTCCTAACATAAGTATCCTGTATATGTATTGGCCAGCATCCTTCTGTGTCAGGGGATAGCTGTCTAAGGGCAGCTGACAAGAAGAAAGAGGAACTCTGCGATCTGCTTCATCAGATTCAAATGAATAAAAATATTCCTCACGCTAGAAGAATGAAAGACAGGTGGCTGCTCCAGCGTCTTACCGAGCATGTGGATCCCAGACCCAGCAACCCTGAATGGTAAAATCTTAACTATATTCATACCCAACAACCCCATATTCCTCTATGGATGTGTTTTTCGTACATATCGATCATATATATTACTACCTTTGCCTGCTCATTTCATTAGTATGTAGTTTTTGTGACATTGAAATTGATGTTATGTCCAGAATTATTTACTTATAAATATATTTTTGTATATACCACATAAACGAAAGAACTGTTGGTAAAACTTTTTTGTAAGCAGAACAAGCATACCTCATGTTTTCAGCTGAGGGGAGCAAGAGTAAATATAAGATATTAAATTGCACTGTCAAAATTGTTATCATGGTGATGAATTTTTGAAATTCCTTTCGGAGTATCTTATATAATTATAAAAATGTGCTAATACCTGATGGCATCAAATAGTATAACAAAGTTGTTATACTTGGTGGTGAGAGAATTATAGCCCTATATTATGTGCTTCTTATAAACATTAAATATTCGATTAACCTTATCTGATTTCATGCAGGTGCTGGTATGTTCGAGAACAGAAACTCAGTCGTCGGTTGCTTGGTACATCAACTTTCCTTCTTTCCCTTTTTCTGGTGGAAAAATGGTTTTTATTTTTTTGCTGGCTAATGCCAGTTCAGGGAGCAGACAGTAACAGTGAAGCCAGCGCCTCCTATGCAGAACAAAACATTGAAAAATAGTGTGTATGGGCGAGTGGTGTTTCTAAGCTCGGTAGTTTTTTTTTTCGAAAATTTCGAAAACTGCATTTCAAGTTTGTAAAGATCTGAAAAAAATCTGCATGTAGTTAAAGTGTAATGCTACAAAGGGTGTGAAGTCTCAATATGAAATACTTTATATTGTATGCTACACAAAAATGACAAAGTGGATTTGAGCACACATTTTCAAATCCCAATAATTTGTTAGGGTTTGTCATTTTTGTGTATCAGTATAGGGTATCCCACATTAAGATTTTTACACACTTGTAGTATGCTTCCTTAAGTTCATCTAGATTTTTTTCAGATTTGTTTTTAACATTGAAGTACTTTTTTTGTTTTTTTTCAAAAGATTGAGCTACCTATATCTCAAGGTCCAAAGTGATTTTTTTCTTTTTCTGAATTAAGAATAGTATGAACTATAGCAGTAGGCCTGTTGTAACTGTTCTGTTTTGTGTTGATGGACGAATGGCAGGATATATATGAATGTTATTCTGGTGCTATCTGTTATTTTTGGCTGCCCTAGAAGTTCCATGTAATTTGGTTGTCGTCTGAGGAGGACAGATGAATTGTCTCTTCGGTAGAGAATTAAGAACAATGAACAGCCAACATAAAAGAAAAATTGAACACATGACCTTAGCGAATACAACTTTTTATTGCCCTCGTTCAATGCAAGTGATTCACCTAGTAGTTCTTTGAATATAGAACTAGAAAAAAAACCATTAAAAAGTTACAAATGAAACAGCGCTCCAAAATTGAGTGCAAAGAATTCTTAGGATGTATCTTCTAGTAGTAGTACATATTTAAAGAGGAGGTCTCACGAACTGATTTTCCTAGCACACCCTACGTCTTACCTGCTAAGTGCATCTCAACCGAAAACCCCGGCTCGGCTGTGACTACGGACAGTGACCGGACAACCCAAAAACATATTCGTAGAACCCGTCCCACATGTTGTGTTTTGGGGCCATGGTCGGGTTAGGCTATTCCGTGCCTGCTCCGTCCGAACATACGGGGAGTGTTTGAGCGGCCTTGTTGGAGATGTGGGGAGTGTTTGAACGGCCGGTTGGAGATGCTCTTATCGGCCGAAACTGCGGATGTGTGACGGCAGTTCATCTTTGTGTGGCAGCGTTACTGCCCGTTCGATTAGTTCATCTTTGTGTGGCAGCGTTACTGCCCGTTCGATTTAAAACGGGAAGAAACATCCAGCAGTGGTCGATTCCTACTACGCCTTGAATGTGAAAGAAAGTGACGGAGGCAATTGATCAGGGCATCAGGCACCGCTCTCGCTTTTAAAACCTGTTTCATAAATTTTTTACCGGAGCTTTTATCCTAGGCTCCTCGGGTCGCTCCCCAGGCGACGCTGGGGGCGAAACCCTAGCCCCGTCAGCGGGCCATGGTCAGGCGTGGCCGGGGTTGGAGGACGCCGGGGCGGCGGCCCCGGGCTGTGGAGGCGGTCGGCGATGGGGATGGAAGCTGCTATGCTCGAGAGGCGTTGGATCCCGGGCCTGATGGCGGATCTGGCGGGCGGTGCGGTTGAGCAGTGTGGTTGGCGTTCGAGGCTCTTCTTGACGCCGGTCTGCTCCGGTTCGGCTTGGTGGCGGCGTGGAGGTGGGGTGGTGGAGTGAGGCCTTGCTCTGGTCTCGGGTGTGCGGAAGCCGGTGTGGCGTCCCCGGGATGTCGCTGGCTGCCTGCAATCTTGGCTGGTGGCCTTGCCCCCGAAGCTGGAGTGTCAAACTTCAGGTGGTGGGTGCTATTGGAGTGGTGGTGCTGGCTGTGTGGACGGCAGTGCTCTACGATGGTGCTCATGGACGGCGGCTGGTTCTAAGGTCCTCGTGTTTGCGTCTCTGGACAGGGGCTGATGGTAGGGGCCGGAGAAATCCGTGCGTATGCTGACGACGGCGATGCCTGTGGGCGCCGTCACCTCCTTGGAGGCGTTGTCGAGCCCCTTGCCATCCTTTGCCCCATCCCGAACACCGGGGGAAACCCTTGATCCACGTTGTGGGACAAGCAGCGGCGGCGCCATGGTGTCGTTCCCTCCTTTGAGGCGTTGTTGAGGTTGCTCGTGGAGTCTTGTTTTGCATCCAAGAGTCCTTGCCAGTCTCTTCCAGGAGTCTGAGTCTGGGCCTCCAGGGCGCTATGTACACTGATGCCGCCACTTCCTTGCAATCACCTTCATCAGGTCTGGCCGGGTTCTGCCGTCCATTTGCCGACACTCTTCTTGGCACTTTGGGTGGGCGGTAGTCGACTTGTGTCATCTTGGTGTAGGTGTCGTGCTTTGGAGTTGGTTGCTGCAGTTGAGACGCGGTCTGGTGGCTGTGTTTCGTGTTGTTTGTCTTTTGGCATTGTGTGGGTATGTATGGTTTTTGGGTCCAGTTTATAAAAAACTGGACCAAATCTTTCTTCTATATAAAAAAGACGTGTATTTTCGCGCGTTCCAAAAAAAAAACTGTTTCGAATGTCATCATCAAGCGCGGTTCCTGCCCGCGTTTTATCCAGCCACTCACCACCACATAACTTCCCGTCCTTCAATCCGGTTAACCATTGGTGTCCAGCCTCTTCACCTGCTGAAAATCTCAGCTGCCACCCGCAGTAGCGCTTTTGCTCCTTTGAGTTGCAAGTCTCGTCGACCTCGAATTGGAATATTAACCCAAAAGCTTAACCAATTTTGTATTTTTTTTTGCCAAATCTGACCCTTTTCGTGGAAGTATTTTCAAATATGGCCCCTCAGGTTGGCTCCAGGTAGGATGGAACCAAACTTGTTCAGGTCGGGCTTCATCCTACTTGGAGCCGACCTCCCGATTTTTTCTTTTTGACCAGAACATGGTTCGCGCAAAAATAAGGTGGCGCCGAAATGCAAAAGTTCGGCTTCATGGCTCTTGGAGCCGACCTGGGGGCCAGATTTGGAATTATTTTTCAGGTGGGGCCAGATTTCACGTTAGTCCGTGAAAAGGGCCATTTTTAACAAAAAGTACACACATGTGCACCTTGAGAAATAATGCTAGTAGGATCATATAGAAAAATCATATCATATTAAAACAAGCATCGTTACGAGTTTTCCCCGGACACCAGATTAGAGCAGCTACACCTACTGCAATTACTCCTCTTAGTAACTTGAAACTTAAAATTCCAACTAACTATGTTGAAACTGAAGAGAAATCTGTACGAATATTGAACGCACACTGTACAACTTCCCAGGTGTATCTAGCCATTGGACATTGTAGAAACAGATGATCTATACTCTCCTCCCTACAGCAGAACACACATTTAGTACTGCCCTCCGACCCTCTCTGCTTAAGCAAATCTCTTGTCAAAATACTTTTCTTAAACACTAACAACAGGAATTTAAAAGCAGAGCTAACTTGATTAATTTTCAACGCAGAATACAAAGAATGAACTGGAAATTTACGAGAACTATCCAAAAGCCATCTACATTTATCTCTATTATCTATCAAAACCGCATCCCTACACAACAACTGAAGCTCTGCCCAGAGACATGTCGTTCCCCGGACATAGTTCATCTAAATCTTATACTAGCACTAGTAGAGAACGGGGCTTTTGCTCACTGGCGAGCACCCCTTTCGCCCCGGCACTTTTAGTAAACACTTTTGAATCCAGAATACCCAACACTAAAAATTAAGTTATACAGACATCTAAACCTTACCATGAGGTAATCCCCCTATCCATAGATCCTCCCCAAATGAGTATTCATCCCATTACCCACTTGTTTCCGACAGAATTTATAAGAGTACTCTCTAACATATAGAATACTATGAATAAAATCGAGATTGCCCAGCTTTTGTCTTGACTGCCACTAGCAGAATTCTATTGCAATAATTCTTCAGTACCATATTTTTTCCAAATAGCCTCTTCATTTTCAATCTTCCAAAGCCATTTACAGAGCAAACATATATTCATTAGTTCTCAGATCCACCACACCTAGCCCCACTTTATCAGTGGGTTGACAAAATAAAAATTCCAATTTACCATATCATTCCAGAGTAAATGCTTTCTAGGTAAATCTAGTATTTTCTTTACTCCTATAGGCAAATAAAAAAAGACATCATGTGAAAAAAAAAAGGCACATTACTGAGACTCTCTTTAATTAAAGCAAATTTCCCACCATACGACATAAAACGTCCTTGCCAATCCCCTAATTTCTTATCCATCTTTTCCTCTGATTTTTTTCAATCAGAGTTTTTAAGCTTAGTACTATGAGCAGGAATTCCCAAGTACTTCATATGTAAAACTCACTCAGCACAAGTAAAGATATCTCTAAATCTCTCACTATTTTCTTTAGCATTGTCGAAATAGACTATTTCTCAAAACAACAAAGTAATATTTCAGGTTTCTCGCATCCGTTTCATCAGCCTCAGTAAGAAACACCGTATCATCCACGTACTGCAACATGGTCAAATCCCCCTCTACCAGGTGAGGTAGTACTCCTTTTAAAAGCCCAGCCTCCTTAACCCTCTCAACTAGAAATTTTACCACATCTACTGCTATATTAAATTAGATAGGAGACAAAGGATCTCCCTGCCAGAGACCCTTTTTAGTTTTAAAATATAAGGTCCAAACTGTCCATTAATCATAACAGCAACTTTACCACCACTAGCTGAAATTTTAAACCACTAAATGAAATTATGAGAAAAGCCTTTCATCCTAAGTACACTGAAAAGAAAATAGCAATTAATCTTATAGTATGATTTTTCAAATTCAACTTTAAACATAATAACATTATCTTTCTTCTTAAAAAAAATTATGTAAAGCCTCATGAAGGATTATAACTCCATCCGGGATAAATCACCCTTTATGGAAAGTTGTCTGTACATGAGCTACAACTTTATCTTCTAAGGTAATAACTATATCGTTAAGGACTTTAGTTATCAATTAAAAAAATAATGAGGCAAATTGGTCTATACATCTGGATTATGTTACCATCACTAGCTTTAGATAGTAAAATTAAGTACACTATAGTTAATCCTAGACAATTCTGTTGGAAGTACGCCATATAGATAATAATAATACATGTTTCATAATTAATCTTTATGTTGTATGCTATAACCGTTATGGTTCCCAATGCAAGATTGAGATAAAAATCCATAAGCACATGGTAAATGTGAACACCTTATAGAAGTCTTGGTCTTGTCTCTAAGGCTAACTCATTGTTGTTAAATGACCATATTTTCCTGGTCATGTCTATGGTGTATAAGTACTATCCTAAAGCGCGTGGAGTTCTAATTCCCACAAAATTCCGATGGTCATGACCAGGCTTTTCGTTCATCGACAAGTGTAATTATTTCCCTTCATTTTTTTTTGAGCTTTACCACTACTATTAAACTGTGATTGTTACAGGAATACAAAGTCCAACGGGTGGATTCGGGAACCAAACTCTACGACCCCTGTCTTCGTAGATTGAACTCCTTGCAATGTTGTGTGCTTCCTTGTTTGATTCTCTCCCTTCGAAAGCAAACGAGAGGCTCTCAAACTCCTCTTGGGCAGCCTTAATCTCCTGGACGATGTGGGCATAGGTGCCCCTCGTCCCCTCTTCTATGCTTCTTATCACGTTCTTGCAATCACTCGCGATAAGAACCTTTGTTACATGCAGGTCCCTGGCGAGGGCAATTCCCTCGCGGCAAGCAAGAGCCTCCATCGTTTCCGCGTCCATTCCAGGAGGAAACACGACCGCGGACGCCCCCAAGAACACTCCGTCATCGCCTCTGGCTATAGCAGCCACCGTTCCGACCCCCGTGTTCTTCCCTTTTCCTGCATCGACATTGATTTTAGCCCTCCCACTTGGGGGAGGAATCCAACCCGCATCCGTGTGCGGTGCTCTCTGCCGATTCTGATGCTTCTCTTTCTCCTCCCCTTGCTTTAGGTCTGAGAGGAAATTCTCCACGAAATGATGAACCGAGAGTGGGCTCTGGTAAATCTGTTCATGTACTGCTTTCCTACGGGCGTGCCATATTGCCCATAGTGTGACGAACACCTTTGTTTGATCTTCCGTATCCAGCGTGTTAGTCAGATGTGCTAACCATACTCGTGCATCTTCCTCTTCTACTCCCCTTATGTGCTCGGTAAGGCCTTCTTCCATCAATGCCCAAACACACCGTGCCATAGTGCAATTTATTAGCGCATGACGCCAGGAGTCATGAGCTCCACATAATTGGCATGCACTGGTCTCGCTCATCTGTCGTTTGTGCCGCAACTCATTTGTAGGAATTGATTGCTTCGCAAGCCTCCAGAGAAAAACCTTCACCTTCGATGGTACCCGTGTACCCCATAACGAAGACCACTCCTTCCTGGTCTGTACCGCACTTGATCCAGACGTGCGATGGTCCAGCCAAGCCTCCCGCTTGTCCCGTGTCTCCACCAACATGTGATATGCTGAGCGGACAGAGAAGAGCCCCCTCCTATCATGGCTCCATGCCCAGAAATCCCCTTGTCTTCGGCTACATATGGGTATGGTCATGATTGATTCGACATCCATCGGGAGGAAGTGCTGCCTAAGTTTTCCTTCGTCCCAGGTCGCTGTCATCGTGTCCATTAACTCTGCAACTCGTCGAGGAGGATCTGACGAGATGCATGCTATGGGCCGCATCATTCCCACGCGGGGAATCCACTGATCGTTGAACGGATCCGTATCCGCCCCTGTGCCTATCCTTCTGATCAATCCCTGTTTCAAAGTTTGGATACCCTCATGGATTGATCTCCACACCTGCGATGGTGAAGCACCTAAAGCAGCTTGAAGAACAGACGCTTGGGGATAATACCGTGCCTTCAATATCCTCGCACTAAGCGTCTCCGGATTATCCAGTAATCTCCACGCCTGCTTGGCCAAAAGTGCTAGATTAAACAGTTCAATGTCCCTAAATCCGAGTCCTCCCATCCATTTAGGCTTGCACATTTGTTTCCACGAAACCCAACAGGGTTTTCTTTCTCCTTCCTTGCTACCCCACCAAAATTTCCGTAGCAAGGCATTGATATGTATACATAGACCCCTTGGTAGTTTGAAGCATGACATGGAGAATGTCGGTATTGCTTGAGCCACTGATTTTATAAGGATATCCTTCCCTCCAGCTGAAAGCAAACGCTCCATCCACCCCTGGATTTTCTTCCACACCCTATCCTTCAAATATTTGAAGGCATTACCCTTGGATCGCCCCACATCCGATGGCATCCCTACGTATTTATCGTTCAACGCCTCCGATTGAACTTGTAATATATTTTTGATTCCTCCCCTGCTTCCTTCCGGGCATTCTTTACTAAAGTATATGGACGATTTATCCCGGTTGATCTGCTGACCTGATGCTCTACAATAAGTGTCCAATGCTTCCTGAACTTTCCCCGCAATCTCTGTCTCTGCCTTGAATAGCAACAGGCTGTCATCAGCGAAAAGAAGATGGCTAACGGCTGGAGCCGTGGGTGCCACCTTTAATCCATGGAGCTCTGATGAAAAACTATGTTTTAAAAGGCACGAAAGGCCCTCTGCTGCCAACAAAAACAAATAGGGGGATATTGGATCACCTTGTCTGATCCCTCTGGTGGGTATGAACTGGTCCAATTTTGCCCCATTGAAAAGGACCTGAAAAGAAACAGTAGTAACAAGTCTCATGGTCATCCTCACCCAATTCCGATGGAATCCTAGCTTGATCATGATTGCCTCAAGATAACACCACTCGAGGCGATCATATGCCTTCCTCATGTCAAGCTTAAGCGCACAGTGCCGATTCTTCTTCGCTTTATTCTGTTTCATAAAATGGAGGCATTCGTACGCAGTTATTATATTGTCAGTAATCAGCCTTCCTGGCACGAAAGCGGATTGTTCCTCCGAAATTATCTCCGGCAAACATAGCTTCAGTCTATTAGCCATGACTTTCGAAGCTATTTTGTAGACCACGTTGCATAAACTTATTGGTCTGAATTGCCCCAACTCCTCTGGGCTCGCTACCTTTGGTATAATTACTATGAAAGTCTGATTAATGTCTCTCATATCACCATCTCCCGCTAATACTCGCAGAACTGCTGTAGTGACTTCTTCCCCGCACAACTCCCAGTGAGTTTGGAAAAAATGTGCCGGGTAGCCATCTGGTCCTGGGGCCTTTGTTGGGAACATCTGAAATAGGGCCTCCTTTACCTCTTTCTGATTGAAAGGTTTCATAAGCTGATCATTCATCCCCTCCGTTACTTTAACTGGGACAGTATCCAGTACATCCTCCATTCGTTGAACTCCCTCTGTCTGATACAGAGTGTTATAGAAATTACGGGTTAAACCCGCCATCTCCCTCTCCTCCTCTACCACAGCCCCCTGTGGATTAAGCAATCTATTGACGCGATTTTTCTTTCTTCGTTGGCTTGCTCGAAGATGAAAAAAGCGGGTGTTCTTGTCCCCTTCCGCCAACCATTGTACCCTAGAGCGTTGGCGCCACATGACTTCCTCCCGCTCGTAAAGCTCCAGCAATCGCTGCTGTATTTTCACCTCCTCATGCGAAGGCCCCTGTCGCATAAAATCCAAACGCAGCGTATCCAGCCGGTCGGACAGCCGTTTGATTTCCATTTTCACGTGCCCAAAGGTATTTTTACCCCAGCTCTGAAGTGACCCCGGCAACTGTTGTAACTTAGCCTGGAGGTGCTTCAGATTAGTTGCCTTGCCGTCTGCTTGCCATTGCTCACCAAGAAACGGTTAAAATTCCTCGTGCTTCTCCCACATCAGCTCATACCGGAATATGATATCCTCATTTACTCGACGCTGCCGAGCCGTCTCCCTCCAGGTTAGCATGATAGGGCTGTGGTTTGACGAGACACCCGTCAGGTGCCTTAATATAGCAAGCGGAAATCTACTGCTCCACTGTGGCGTCGCGAGTGCCCTATCCAACCTGACCCGGCAAAAAGAACCCCCAGTTATCCTTTTTTCAAAAGTCCACCTGTTGCCCTCATAACCGAGGTCAGCCAACTCGCACACATCAAGAGTTTCTCTAAAACCCTCGATCTGCCGTAAACTCCTCGCCGCAGTCCCCTCATGCTCGTGTTGGTGTAGCACCTCGTTGAAGTCACCAATGCACATCCACGGTAGCGATGAAGATGATCTAATAAATTTGATCATTTCCCACGTTTTGTGTCTCTCCGAAGTCTGGGCCTCCCCATACACACAAGTTAATCTCCATGGATCGTTGTCTCCTTCCCTCACAATTGCATCGATATGGTACTGTGAGAACGGTAACAATTCCATATTTATATTATTGTTCCAAAAGATCCCTAGGCCTCCACTACGCCCAGAACTACTAACAGCAAAACCATTATCATACCCTAGCCTAGTAGCTAGTCCTTCAACCCGTAGCTTTTGTAATTGTGTTTCCACCACACAAAGCACGGTAGGTTTGAAACGCTTCACTAACTCGTGAAGCTCTCGAACTGTCGCGTCACTGCCCAGACCGCGACAGTTCCAGCATATGCAACTCATTGCTCTAGGCGGTACTCCTCGTCGGAGCCCGCCTCTTCATTATCTTCTCCCTCCTTCCTTGGCCTTTTTGGATCTGGTTTTTTCACCGGGGATTGACTCACCCCCTGCAGATTTTCGCTCTCCTTCCAGAGCAGCAAGTCCAGGTTTTTCCGTGCACTCGGCACCCGTCCATCCTCGTCAGTATTGCTGTTCACCTTCATGATGGATTGTTCTTGCCCGGGCCGCTTGTCAGAGCTGATCGGCGGGGATTCGCCCGGAGGACGCTTCCGCGAGCCAGCCCCTCTTCCTCCCCCCCGACCTCCGCCCCGGTTACCAACGCCACCCTCCTTCTGTGGCTCCCTTGTTCTCGCACCCGCCGTTTGAGGGTGCCAGTCCTCCATTGGGGCGATCATCCAGCTCCCATATTGCTTCTCTCCTTCATAGGTACCATCGCCACACTCCAGATCACCATGTCCCATTAATCCGCACACGTCACAGATTTTTGGTAGCTTTTCATACATCACCAGGAAAGATAACCTTTCATTCCCCTCCGTATGTAAGCCCACTACCCTTGTCAATGGTTTGTTTACGTCGAGTTTAACTCGTACTCGCACAAAGCTCGTACCACTCGCCTCGAGTGCGTACAGGTCAACGCTCACCACTTGCCCAATGCGTGCTGCCATGTCCCGCACGATTGTCTCCTTTCTGAACAGGGGTGGCACTCCTCGGATTTGCACCCAAGCATGGATGCGGTTCAGAACTACAGACTTCGGATCACCAATTCCATCGTATGGTTCCAGCAGCACTCCCATCTGCCTAAAGATCCACGGCCCCTCCTGCATGGCCCTGTTCCAGTCGCCCAAACAGGATACCTGAAGAACGAACAGGTTATCCTCTACCGGGCGAATCTCCCACTTCCTCGCAAAACCCCATGCTATGTCCATCTTCTGAAAGAACGGCTGATTCCCAAAGTGCTTAGTCGTGTGCACTCTCACAACAGCCATCCAGCGAGCCCCTTCCCTCAAGGTGGTAAATTCCTCTCTAGGCAGTACAACATCATCGAGTTCCTCTTCCTTGAGGACTAGCTTCTTCAGCAAATCTTGCAGGTCCGTCGCAGGCTTAGGGCTCGACGTACCTCCCTCCTTCGGAAACTTTGCCGCCATCTTGTTGGTTACCCTAGATCGGGTCGAGTTCGCCCCTCGTCGTCTCTTTTCCTCGCTCTGCCAAGGCCGGGTAGGTGTACTAGACACCCCCTTGATCAGCCCGAACAGAGATCAGATCGGAGAAGCGTGGGAGGGGCCCTCGACGCCGGAGTCAAGCCTTCCGCCGTCACGATCGCCCGGTGAGAGTCAAAACCCTAGGAAACCCTAGGTATCTTTTAGATCATTGGTGAATGACCATAATTATTTCCCTTCATTTGCCCTGGGTTCGTTTCTGTCGCGTTGATTCACTCGCGGTGGGCCACATTTCGCATTGCTTGCGTTCTGGCGTGCGGTGGATCTGGTCGTGGTGGGCCACCATTCTGTACGTGTTGTGTGTCCCTATTTGACAATCGGTCGTTCCTGCCACACAAGGGTATGCTCGCCGACACTTTTCGGTCCATTTAGGTTCGCTTTCTCGGTATGGTCCATTTAGGTTCTACTAACATCCCTCGGCGTTGTCGATGCAACTTCTTTCCATCTTTTAGTCGCATGATCCTTTTGTTCTAATATGGTGGCTGCTTCTCGCCGGCCTACTGTGGCGGATGATTCGACGCCTGCGTTTGGGCATGCTGGCCCTGCCCTGTCGTGGGATGGTACACGAAAGCACCATCTAAGCATACTTGCTAAGATGGATTTTACAAGGGGAGCACTTCAGCGGGGCGAAGGTGCTCGCGCGGGATTGGGCACAAGCGTGCCACACGATTGTCGATTAGTCATCTCAACAAGTCTCTCGGATGATCCGATAGGGTTTCGATTAAGATAACGTAAAGGCGCTGGTGACAATCGTCGGCTAACAGGGGCACGATTTACCCAACTTCGTGGCCCTCGTTGTGGTAAAACCCTTACTCCTGCTCTTGCGAGCTGTGTTATCAGTAGATCGGTTATAGTGGGGGGGGGGGGTGCTCAAGTCGAGAGTATGATCTCGAACTCAAGGTTGTAGTGGTGAAAAGTAGATTGGATCCCCCTCGGTGGTTCTCCTAGCCTTTTATAGGTTGCTAGGTCTCAAACCGTGTCCAGGGAGGGCGCGGGGGGGGGGGGAGGGGTGTTACAAACCCTAGTTCTAGGTCGGTAGGACTTTCCTTCTTGACCCGCAAGTATTGCGGGTGGGCTTTCGATGGGCCTTCTAGTACCGTGGGACAACACCTCTCTTTGGGCCTAGGTTTTGGGCCTTGCGACCGGGTAGGCTCACCCGACAGGTCCAGGAATCATCCCCACGTTAGTGGCCCTCGAGTGTTTATTCGAATGAGAATAGTCGGGTAAGCACTCAAAGTTCGTTCTTGGATTCTTCGACTGGTCAGTCAATCGCCTGGTTTTGAGGGCGTATACCCTGTGCGCGACGCGCTCACTACTCGAGCATCGAGTGATAAATGTGCCTTGTGTTGGCTGTTTTCGCAGAAGGATTTGGCCCAGTCGCTTGGCTCTCCCGAAAGATCAGGGCCAATTAATTGCATCTAGGGCAAAGACGGTTCTGGCCTACACGAATTCGAGACCTCCGACTCGAATTCGGCAAGGTGATCGTTGCGACTGGGCCATGGAGGTCTTACCGAGTCGAACTTAATTAAAAAAGGGGTACGGGGCGCGTCCGCTAGGATTTTTCTTCGTGTTGTTGACACGGAAAGTTTACTGGAGGACGCAGCTTGAGTGTGATTCCAGGACCACAGGAGATATCATTGGGTCTTACCTTCGTACTCGAAAGAATACGACATCCAGATGTGCCTAGACGGACGAACGATCCAGGATAAAGAAGATGTGTAAGTACATCATAAGGTATAGTTGCGGGAGCCGCATACCCGCGATTATACCTTGGTTGCACTATGAGTGTTGTCTTCTGCATTTCTTCGAGTGAGGTCATACCTATTTTCCTTGGTCTTGTGCGAAAGAGATTTCGCGTTATGAAGCCTTACACAAAAAAGTTTTTTTTGTGTCAATGTCTTTATACGAAAGAGATTTCGTGTTATAATGCCCATACGAAAGTAAATTCGTGTTAGGGTGTCCATGCGGAAGAAATTTCGCGTCTTGATGCTCACGCAAAAGAGTTTTCGTGTTGTGAGGTATTCAATGACATCACCGCGCACTTGCCTGCACTCGCCTGCTCCCGATGGGACGTGACGAAGTGGGGCAGAGCACGCGGGGCCCACTTTGGCAACGTTTTGATAGGAAATGAGCGTGATTGTGCTCTAGTTAATCTGCTGGCTGCGCTGTAAATACGCACGATCTTTTCATCAAAGATCGTGCAGGTGTAACTGCCCCCGTCTATTCGTTTCCGCTTCGCACGTGGCGGCTACGATGATTGCCACGTTTGCAGATCTACGGCTCAGATTGGCCTAGCTCGGGTATAAGTATTGTGCCTTAGGGAAAGGGTAAATTTCCCAGATCTTATTCATCTTCTTCCTCCCTCGCGCACACCTTCTTCTCCCGTGAGCACTGAAGCACTCTCCAATGGCGGGAGCGAAGAAACGCGGCGCCGCTGCGGCGTCCTCCAAGAACGTGGCGAGCGCTTCCACTGCGGCTCCCGCGAAGAAGACAGGCGACTGGCGCGCGGCGAACACCACCAGGAAAAGCATCGTCGAGATGCAGGGGGAGGGGTTGCTTCCTCCAAAAACCTCTAGGCGTGTGCGCATGTCTGGGAAGAAGGAGGAGACGTCCAATCCCCTCTCCACCGAGCGCGTCGTCTTCTCGGAGCATGTCGCCCGAGGTTTGTCTTTCCCCCTCCACTCATTTCTTGTCGGGCTTGTGTATGTCTATGGCATACAGCTGCACGACGTTCCCCCGAACGCGATTCAGCACATTTCGTGCTTTATTGTGCTTTGTGAGTGCTTTTTGGGGATCCTTCCGCACTGGGGGGCTTTGGAAAGCCATCTTCAAGGTGCGGATCTTTCGGGAGAAGGCGCAGCCAGGCGAGAGAACTGGCGAACCACTGAGGACCGGCGACTTCGGGATTCAGGCGAACAAGGACATCCCCTACTTGGAGATGCACTTCGTCGACTCGGCCCAGGGGTGGCGCCACAAGTGTTTCTACGTCGTGGATGATAGAGCGGGTGGCGTCCCTGAGTTCCAGCCATTCGCCATTCTGAAGCGACGGAAGTCTTGGCTGCACTCCCTCTCAGCCGAAGAAGGCAAGGTCGTCACCCCTCTACTCGCAAAGGTGGCGCGCTTCCGCGATAAAGAGCAAGGGACTCCGCTGAACGGAATACATCTGGCGGGTGTGTTTTTGTGCCAGAGGATCCAGCCCCTCCAGGCGAGGCCGACTCCCATGTGGGAATACACGGGCATCGATGACCCGAGCCGTGTATGCGACGATATTCTCTCGAATGCAGAATTCGACAAGAAGATCGCGTCCATCACCAGTTTGAAGAAGGGAGAGGGCTACTCGGCATGCCATCTCAACCCATTCGAAGCATCGAATCCTCCTCCGGATGAGGTGAGTTTTTAGTTCTTCTCTTTTGCCTCTTGTTTCTTCTAGTTCGGGTTTTCGTTGATTGAAAACTTTTCTTCTTTTTATCTTCGCTTTTGTAGAGCCAGAGCGTGGAAACGTTTTACCCTCCAGTTTCTGTAGACGATGTCTCGGATCTTTTGGAGAGGAGCGTTGAAGCCCCTCCCGAGACCAGCATCGCGGAGGCTGATTTGAGCTCCGAGCGGGACGATGTGGAGGAGGAGGAAGAGACAGATGGCGATCAGCTTCGTCACCGGAAGCGCCGCAAGCAGGAGGAGGAGGAAGTCACTTCTAAGGACAACTCCTTGGGTGATGCTCTCGTCGAGGTAGCTGAGCCTCTTCGGGTGACTCCTCTTAACGTTCTTCCTCCCGTGATTCGCCAATCGAAGATCTCCACCGCCTGGAATCCCGATAACCTCGACGATGATGATGAGGATGAGTAAGTACCGCAAATTTTACCCTTTGTTGTGGATTTTCTTCCTGTCTTTTCCTTGTCTGATTTTATCTTCTGCAGTAGTCTTGCGACCATTAGCGCGGGCCAGTTCACTTCCTCGGTTCCATCCGAGAAGAGGAAGGAGGCCGCCACGGATCCTACTCCAACTGCAGATCTCACTCGAAGATCTTCGAGCCCAGCAAAGGCGACTGAAGCTCCGGAGTAAAGGTTGCCCAGCTTCGCGGGTGGACGGCCTGCAGATGCTGGAGTGTCTGCGAGCCGGGAGGTCTCGGGTAGCTCGAGGGATCCCTTGTCCACCGCTCAGGGAAAGGTAAAGCTTCTTTTCCTTTCTGGTGGCCTGCCTTGCATGTTTTCCTTTATCGGGTGCACGACAGTGCTCCCGATGGGAGTAGCCCCCGAGTCTATGGTCAATTGCTTGCAGTTGGCCATGGACTCAAGTCGATATTTTCTTTTTCTGGTTTGTTTCCTGGTTTTTTTTCATCGGCTGCACGGCAGTGCTCCCGATGGGAGTAGCCCCCGAGGCTATACTTGACCATGTATAGTCGTGTATAGGCTTAAGTGACATCTCTCTAATTTTTACTCGTAATTTTACAGGCCCTTCTTGATTCCCTAACTGCTTTCAGGCGTCGAGTTCTTTCGTCCGAGGCGGATTGCACTTCTCTTCGGGGGAGCGCGATCAGCTCGTCCAGGATAGCCTCTCCCTTCAAAGTAAGCTAGCATGCACCTTTTTCCTTCATCGTTTCTTCCTGGTTGCAATTGTTGTTTTGATCGCGTCTTTTGTACTGCAGATGAGGTTAACCGCTTGAAGGCTGAGAAGGCAGAGGCTTTCTCTCGGGTGAAAACCCTTGAGACGGAGCTGCAGTCCACCTGAAAGGAATTGGAGTCCACGCGCAAACGCTCGGCCGACAGTCTCTGATATCCCATGGAGCTCTGAAGCAGCTGGAGGAGAGGAGCGTGAAGCACGGCAATGATCTTGTCGGCATCCTCCATCCTTTGGCTCAGAAACTTGCTGGTGAGTTGCATTTTATCTTCCTTCGACTGTGTCCTGTCTTTTTTCCTTTTCTGATATTTGTTCTGTCTCTATCTTAGACACCATTGGAGTTGGGTTGGAGCTTCCCGGAGAAATGCGGCGCGACGCCCTCTCTGACTCGTTTGCCCAGCTTCACGAGCATGCGAACAAGGTCTGGTCGCTCGTCCATGACGCTATCCGACTTCTGACGCAGTTGCATGAGCGCATGCTCGTGGATGTGGCTGTTCCACCTACTCTGAGTGGTCTCCTGCAAGTTTTCCTAGGCGATGAAGATCTCCTCTAGAAGTACTCGCTTGCGCAGACCGAGTGTGAGGCCAAGACAACTATCCAGTTTTCCCTGGCGCATGGTGTCTCGGGTGACCTGGAGAAGGCGTACTCGGAGCTTCCACAAGACTCGTTGGGAAAAAAGGTAGCGCTCCTTCCTTTTGGCGACCGTGCAGAGGAACTTGCGAAGATGCTTTTCGGTGTTTCGGTGTTTGTCGGCGCTCTTCTACGTAAGGGTACGGGGGACCCTTTTTATAGTCGGTTTTAGGTCAAGACGGAGTCGGTAAGTCGAAGATGGAAGGAATTGGGGCCACAGGGGCCAAAAGGGGGCCTCTCACGCGGCCAAGGAATCTGGCCGCGTGGAGGGTCCTCTTTTGGGCCTGTTTGCCCAATTCTCGTGGATCCTTCGCCCGCAAGTCTTCTCCTTCCAAGAAAATGACCCCCGCAGATTTTCAGGTGATTTCGCGGAAGTTTGCCCCCTGAAACGTCAAAAATATAGAAAACGGGGTTTCTGACAGGCAGGGTTAATTCCATAAAAGTTGGGGGACTTTTAAAATTTAACCCCAAAATACTATAAAACATTGAATTATACCCTTATATGATGCAATATGTAATAAAAAACCATGTGAAAATATGCAAAATTCATCTATGCATTTTACATGCATCAACGATGACGGCGGCTACGGAAGTTTTCGTTGAAAAAGGCTCGGGCCTTTAAGGTTTTCCCGAGGAGGAGCTTATATAGGCGAAAGGGTAATGCTGGTGGGTGGCCGTGGGGCCACACCATAGGGGGAGACCAACGCTGCCCTATGATGTGGGCCCTCCAAGGCCCCCCTCAGGTCTCCTTCGGACTCTGTGGTACGTGACATAATTCTAAGGTCCTGGGTTTTCGTTTCGTCCAATTCCGAGAATATTTTCAGAACAACTTTTCTGAAAACCAAAAACATCAGAAATCATGAACTTGCATTGTGGCATCTTGTTAATAGGTTAGTCCCAGGAAATCCATAAAAAATGATGTAAAGTGTATAGAAAACATGTAGCAGTTGGCATGAAAACAACATGTAACATCAGAAATTATAGATACGTTTAAGATGTATCACGGTACCTCCTACTGCGTCTTAGCATAGAGCTGCAAACGGTACTCTAAGAGTATCCCTACGTCAACCTCCTCCACCACGAAATTCCCTTTTTTGATCTGGACCGTGGCTGCGTTCGTTGTCGGTCTAGCAAGCGAATCCTTCGGCATTGCGATGAAGAAGAAGCCCATGCATTCCTCCCCAAAACCAGCCTAGACTAGTCTTTTTTCCTTTCACTCCCGCCGTGCACATTGCATCCATGTGGCCCTTATCCTCGCAGTTGATGCATAATGGTTCCTTAGTACATGCCTCCTTGGAATGCCATGTTTGTCCACACTTTAAACGTCTAACCTTAGAGGCGTCCACCATGCTTGACGAGCCCCTCCCCAGGGGTGTGATTCTCTCGCAGATGTTGTCGAAGTCAGGAGAACAGTCCTCTTTGTAGTCGTTGTCCAACAAGGATTCTTACGACAATATCTACTCTTAAAAATGTCGTTCTGTGCTGAATTAAATCTCTAGCTCGCTCTGGCCGCGGTTGGGGTGGCTCTCCTCTTCAACTCCGACAGAGACTGCAAGATCTAATCCCCAACTTGCTCTGGCCGTGGCCGGGTAGTTCTCGGAGAAATTTTCCTCTTCTTCTCCGCGAGTCCAAGCTGAGTCAAATCCCCGGCTCGCTCTGGCCGTGGCCGGGGATTCCTCCGAGTGTCGAGACATCGTAGTAGTTTTCATAGACGGGGGTGCCATGAGACTACGGGTAGAGACGTCGGGGAACGGTATCGCGTTGAAGACAAAGACAAGGGTTTTACCCAGGTTCGGTACGTCGTGATAATACGACGTTCCTACTCCTGCAATCTCCACTAATCAGGGCTAAAGCCTGTGTATACAATTATAATGTGAGGTTGGGTTTAGCTATTCGCTGAGGATCAACTTCCCGGCGAGTTAGCCTAGAGCTTCTTGTCTTTTTTTATCTAATCTCCCGTCCGACTTTATATAATAGCCGGGTTAGGGCATACAGAATAGGAAACCTAGAAGACTACGACAACTTCTAACTTGGAAAGTAAGGAATCCGTCTTCTCCTCCAAGCCAGATCACGCGGGACGTGATCCGGGTCCTTCTAGAATCCGGCTTTTGTGCGTCAGCTTACTGGGCCGCCCAATGGACCATAGCCCACTACCACTCTTGGGCCACCCTGGTAATCCGGCACTTATGACTACCATCTGATATACCCCTATTCAGTATATATCCGACGGTAGCCCCCAAGAAGGATTAAAACTCTGATTTGCCGCCTTTCGCCAATTGTATATTGTCCGAGAAATATGGGCCAGCAGTCTTGATTCTTCTTATCCTTCTTTGAAAAGAGATGGTAACGTAAAACTCGGAATTCCGAAAATCCGGCTTTTCTCACACGATCCTTCGCGGAGAAGGAACCTCTTACGTCAACGCTTTAATCCTGCTGACGTAAGGGACGTTTGGGTTTTGAGTGGGAAACCCAGAAACATATCTCTGACAGATTCTCGCGGGAAACGAGGAGATAGCCATAATCACCCTGTCGATTCATTTCCCGGATTTTCCAGCGAGTGACACACGTTGATCATCCAACGGTCAAAAGAGCCATTAGCACGTATCGTGACGGATTTCCGGCTATAAATAGCCTTCTTCGTCCTCCCGGTAAACCTTCCGCTCTCACTTCCAACGCCATTATCGCGCCCAATCTCTTGAGCAAAGAAACACTCCCGAACGCACACCGCGCCCAGAACGTCACCGGAGACGAACCGCGCCGCCACCTGATGGCATCCTCACCGTCTTCCCCTGCCCGCACCGTGGCGCGCCACATCGAGGACATCATCAACGATATGGATCCAATGTTGGATTCCCCGACGCGCGCCGGCGATGAGCCGATGAAGACCGTGGGTTCCGCGGCGGACGGAGGGAATCCTTCTGCCGCCGCCGCGGATCTTGCGGGCTCAAGTTCCGCGCCCTCTCTGCCATTCGCTCCCGAGACGGCGGAGGAGAAGATTACGCTCCTTGGTGAGGAGCTCGCCGCCGCGGAGGCCGCCGCGTCCGCCGCTGCCGGAGCGGATGAAGAAGTGGAAACTGCCGGCAACTGGGTTGCCTGCAGCATTCCCCCATCCCTCCTTCCAAACATGGAAAAGGAGGGGTTGGTTCTGAAAGGGAAATGGAGGCTCCCGGAGGACGAAAACGAACCTCTACCAAACAACGGTGAAAGGGTTCTTCTCTCCTCCCATCTCCTAAGAGGTATGGGTTTGCCACCTTCTGCCTTCTTCCTCCAAGTTCTCTCCCACTATAACATTCAACCCCATAACTTGCCACCCAATTCTATTCTTTATATGGCCGGCTTCCAGGCCCTCTTCGAGGGTTTCCTAGGCATAGAACCTAGGTTAGACTTCTGGCTATACTGTTTCGGGGTTAAGCGGAACTCCTCGGAGGGCGCACTCCCGACTTGCGGGACCATCTCCTTTACTCTTAGGAGGTTTAGGGAAGATTGGTTCGCCAAGATTAAAACCTCGGAATCCGTCAAATTCTGGACGGGTTCCTTCTTTTATCATCCCGATGTCCCTTTCCCGAAAAAGGCCATCGGGGTTCCACCTTTCTCAAACACTGCTGCCGTTCCCCAAGAAAATTGGGGAACAGAAGCCGTCCAAGTTCTGCCGCCTGATCTTCTAAGGATCAAGCGGCGCATCGCCAAGCTAACTTCTTCTGATCCGCCTCTAACCGGCATGGACACAGTCCTTTGCTGGTTGGACAGGCGGATCCAGCCATTGGCTAATCACGGTGGTCATCTTCTTTGCGACTACACCGGCGCCAAGGACAAAATGCGGACAACCAGCAAAGACTGGGCCGCGAAGGAGCTGAGGCGGCGCGTGAACCAGTTGGTCGCATCACGCGACCAATACGAAGCGAGTCGTCCGATGTATACGGCCGACAATCCGGCTCCTAAGGTATTTTTCCGTCATTTGGGTGGAATTTTTCCATTCTTTCTCGGATTTTTCGCTTCTAACTCTGATTTTTCTTTTTCGACAGATCGCTGAGCTTCCAGACTCGGAGCTGGCCTCCGAAGCTGAACTGGAGGCATTGCGCGCCGCCTCTTCAGGTGGGTGCAAGCGCAAGAAGGTTTCCTCCTCTGAGGAAATCATCGATGTTGACGGAATTTCCGTCGCCACCTCCAGGTTAGAACATCTGGGTTATTTTGTCGAAGTTTTGTTTCGTCTTCGGAGTTTTAACTTTTTCCGGGTTTTCGTTTCTTGCCTTTAGCCTGCTTCCCTCCACCTTAAATCCAAAGAAGCTGAAAAAGCACAAGGTTGTGTCCAGCAAAGGTGCTCAACCTTCTCCCGTCATCGCACCGGACACACCGTCCACGAAGGCGGAAGAGCACGCCACAGTCCCCACCACCGAGTCGTTGGAGCCCAGCCAGCCCGTTGTGCCGGACACGGACACGAGGGAAAGGGTGGCTCCAGAGGTGGGAAATTCTTCTCGAACAATCGATGAGGAGATTCCCACCTTCGACAAGGAATTCAAGAATCTCAACGACGGCCTAAGCGCAACCTGAGTTCTTTTTGCGGAGTACGCAAAAGAATTCAATGAAAACTTGGCGGGGTTGCAGCGAATGAGCCAGGTATTTAACTCTAGCCCCCAAGCATTAAACAAAATGTATACTTTTTGCCTTGATGCTTTTTAGTCATTCTTTTCCTTGTCATGTTCCAGCAAACCGCTGAATCCATTAACATGGAAGTTTTCAACAAGCTCTCCGTCAAGAATAAAGAAGTTAGAAATCTTCTTTCTATTCTTGAGGGGAAAGAGGCGGAATTGGCATCGTTTCAGCTGCAGCTGAATGAAATAGCAGGTAAACTTTTTCCCTCTGAAGTTTTTGACTCAGCTTTTTGTCTAATTACTTTTCCGGGACTTTTATTAACTCGGAATTTTTCCTTGCTTTCCAGCTGCTTTGGCTAAGGCCAAGCAAATAGCTGAAGATGCCGGCAATGCCGAGTTTCTCCGAAAGGAGAATTTGGACCTTCACAAGGATATTGTGAAGGCTCAAAAAGATCTGGAAGCCAGCAATCTGGCCCTTGGAATTTCCCAATCCAAGGCTTCCGAACAGGCAGAGAAGGACAAGTCCACCATTCGGGACTTGGAAAACGCTCTAAACCTTCGCCTGGAGGAAGGCTCCGAAATTGACACGCTTGTCGGTAAGTTTTACTCCATTTACCATTTTTCCAAGTCTTGCTGTGTTTCTCTGCTTTTTAACCTTCTTGGTTGTTTTTTCTGAAAAAACAGGAGATAGCCCAGATCTCTCTCGGATTGATAGAATCCGAGCCTTTGGGAAGACTTGGACTGCGATCCGAGCTGCTGGCATGCAGCTGGTCAACAAGTTCCTTCCCACAAGGACTGGGGAGTTCTCGGAAGTTGAAAACATTCCGGGTGCCATCATGGAGGTGGCGGAGTCCAGTGAATCCATCCTACGCTCCGCTGCGCGGGGTGGTGCACGCATGGCACTCGGCCTTATGCGTATGCACTACCCTGGTGCAAAGTCTTGGCGCGTGGCGTCCTGTATCCCTCAAGGATACACGGAGACTCGGCGATCTACAATCTTTGATGAAATCAAAGGCCATGCCACCAAGATCGCCTCCATGGTGAACATCTCCATCACTTATCCAGAAGAGGAGATCCCTGAAGCCCCCGAGAATGATAGCAGCGAGGAAGACTCGGATGCTTGAAGGGCTGCCTGGAACCTGGATGGTGAAAGTAGACAATAGGAGCATTACTGCACTTTCAAAATGTAATCCATATTTGTAATGCTTCTATTCCTTTTGTATAAACAAGAATTCCGCCTTTTGCGGCTTAACTATGAAATTCCTTGCAAGGTTTTTTGGGTTTTAGTATTCCTTTATCTTATAAGTTCTCTGGCTTATATGCTTTAACTATCCTTAGTGTTTGAAATGGCTCAATAGTATTGTGAATCATCATGCCGAGTAACTGGGTATAACCAATCAGTTTAGACTCGGAAACATGGATCATACTAAAGGAATTTTTACTAACTAGCTCTAGTGACCCAACACATAAACAATCAGATAATGCTTAGAGAAAAGTAAGGAATTTTTTGAATGAAACATGGGCACGCAAGCACAATCCAAGTTTCCTTTAGCCGTTAGTAGGCTGAAAATCATTCAGTTTTTAAACGCCGAGCACGCAGGCACAATTCGGGTTAACATTGAGTATTTTGTAAGATCATTGGGAAATAGATAAGGTGGAATCATGCTTTGTACTATAATGAACTTGTAAAAACATGGATATCAGAATTCCGGCAAATTTATTTCATGATCTCAAAAGATGTTTACATAGAAATTGAACTAAGTATAGAAGGGACGTAACTGCTGGATGCTCCAAGGCCTCTTTGTCTCTCCTAGTTCATCATCTATCTTTCTCTTTCTTTTGCGATTCGGCTTCTCGGGATCATCTTCCGTATCTCGAATATCGACAAGATAGTATGACCCCTTTTTCATGGCTTTACTGATGACATATGGTCCTTCCCATACTGGGGCCAGTTTGTGCTTCCTTTGCTGCACCAATCTCAGCACTAGGTCACCTTCTTTAAAAGAACGATGCCTGATTTTCCGACTATGATAACATCGTAAACCTTGCTGGTAGATGACGGATCTTTGAAGCACAAGCTCTCGTTCCTCTTCTAAGAGATCGACGGCATCCTATCGTGCTTCTTAGGCATCCGAGTCATCGAAGTCCTAAACTCTTGGGCTATCATGGATCATGTCCATTGGAAGAATAGCTTCTGCACCATAAACTAGGAAAAACGGGGTTTGCCCAGTTGACCTATTTGGTGTCGTTCGAATGCTCCAAAGCACGGAAGGTAGCTCTTCTACCCATGCTCCAGCTGCTCTATGAAGAGGAGATTCGAGTCTTGGGCGTATTCCTTGCAGGATTGAGCTATTCATTCGCTCATCCTTCCCATTGGATTGCGGGTGTGCCACAGATGCTAGGTCTAGGCAAATTCCCGTTTGTCGGCAATATCTTGCCAACTCTCCAATAGAGAAATTTGTCCCGTTGTCGGTTATTATGCTGTGTGGAACGCCATATCTCATGACTATGTCAATGATGAAATTTCTGGCAGTTACACCATCAAGCTTTTTGATGGGCTTGGCCTCCACCCATTTGGTATACTTATCCACTGCTACGAGTAGATGTGTAAGTCCGCCTCGCGCAGTTTTGAACGGTCCCATCATATCTAGCCCCCAGACCACAAATGGCCATGTAATTGGGATAGTTTTGAGTGCTTGGGCCGGCATATTAGTCTGCTTGGCGTAATATTGACACCCTGCACATGTGTTACCTATGTGCTCGGCATCTGTCTTGGCTGTTAGCCAGAAAAACCCAGCACGGAATTCTTTTTTGACTATGATTTTTGATTGAGCATGATGTCCGCAATCTCCGGCATGGATTTCTTCCACTATTTCTCGTCCTTCTTCTGATGACATGCACCGCTGAAAAATTCCGGAAGTACTGCGTTTATACAAGCAATTGTCAATTACCACATATCCTTTGCATCGACGCTGTATTTGTCTCTGCAAGACTTCGTCTGCTCCTTCCGGGTACTTCTGATTGACTAAGAAGTTTAAATATGGAATTGTCCAGTCCGGGTTGACGAACATAACTTCAGTTGACTCGGAAACCAGAGGATAATTAATATCTCCACCTTTTATGGATGGCTCGTGCAAATGCTGGACGAATACACCTGGTGGTAGGGTTTTTACCCTCTCTGACCCCATGCGGGCTAACGCATCAGCGTTCCAATTTTCCTCCCTTTTGAGGTAGAGTACTTCAAATCCAAAGAAACAGATGGCGAACTCGTAAACTGTTCTCCGGTATTCGGCCATTATAGGGATTTTTGCGTCCCAGGTTTGGTTAAGCTGATGCTGTACCAAATCCGAGTCGTCGTAGCATAATATGCGCTTTACTCCTATTTCTTTTGCAATGTGCAAGCCATGAAGCAGAGCTTTGTATTCTGCCACGTTATTGCTGGCGTTGAAGTGTATTTGCAATACGTACTCCATTGTGTCTCCCTTAGGGGCTTTTAAGACTACACCAGCTCCAGCGCCCTCTTTCATCTTGGATCCGTCAAAGTGCATGATCCAGTACTCGGACTCCGACATTGGTGTTTTCTCCATTGCTTCCGTCCAGTCGGCGACAAAATCTGCCAAAACCTGGGATTTTATTGCCGTCCTTGGCTGATACTTAATGTCGAAGGCTGCTAGCTCGATACCCCATTTGACTACTTGGCCAGTTGCCTCCGCATTGTTTATTATATCCCCTAGTGGTGCTTTACATACCACTGTTATGGAATGTCCTTGGAAGTAATGACGCAATTTTCTAGATGCGAAAAATACGCCATATGCCAGTTTTTTTATAGTGTGGGTACCTTTGCTTGGACTCGGAGAAAACTTCACTTATGTAATATACCGGATGCTGGTCTGGTATGCTTTGTTCGTCCTTCTTCCGTTCCACAACGATTACCGCACTGATAACCCGGTTTGTAGCCGTGAGGTACAACAACATAGGTTCTTCGTCTTTTGGGGATGCCAAAATCGGAGCTTTCATCAAAGTTTCCTTTAACTGGGTTAACGCTGCATCGGCCTCTTCTGTCCACTCGAACTTGTCGGATTTTTTCAGCAACTTGTAGTGTGGTAAGGATTTATCCCCCAGCCGACTAATAAATCTGCTGACGGCAGCGGCGGAACCCGTCAATCTTTGGACATCTTTCACACACGTAGGTTTGGAGATGTTCAAGATGGCTTTGATCTTTTCCGGGTTAACTTCTATTCCTCTGTGAGAAATGATGAAACCCAGAAGTTTTCCTGAGGGAACCCCGAATACGCACTTTGATGGGTTTAACTTCATCTTGTAAGTGCGCAAGTTTTCGAAAGTTTCTCGCAAATCCTCAAGGAGTGTATCTTTTCCCTTGGTTACGACAACAATGTCGTCCACGTAAACATGGACATTTTTGCCAATCTGACTATGCAAACAACGTTGCATGCAACGCTAGTAAGTTGCACCTGCGTTCTTCAAGCCAAATGGCATGGTTACATAGTAATACGTCCCATATGGGGTTATGAAAGAAGTCTTAATTTGCTTCCTTTTTCATGCGTATTTGGTGGTACCCGGAGTATGCATCCAAAAAGCATAAAAGCTCAGAGCCTGCAGTGGCATCTATTATTTGATCGATTCGCGGTAACGCGAACCTATCTTTTGGACACAGTTTGTTCAAGACGGTGTAATCTATACGCATTCTAAGAGCAGTAGTGTCTTTCTTCGGTACTAATACCGGATTTGCAGACCATTCAGTGTGGATTACTTCCTGGATGAAATCTGCTGCCAAAAGCCGGATAATTTCCTTGCCAATAGCCTTCCGTCTTCTTCCGTCAAATCGACGGAGACCTTGTTTGACGGGTTTGGAGCCTGGAATCACCTTGAGAGTATGCTCAGCAAGTTCCCTGGGTACGCCTGGCATATCAGCTGGACACCAGGCGAAAATATCCCGGTTCTCACGGAGGAACTTGATGAGCTCGCTTTCCTATTTGTCGGTCATCCCCGTTCCTACTACGACAAATTTTGTCGGATCTTTAGGATCTAGGATTACCTGTCTTGTATTCTCGGACGCCTTGAAGCTATCTGCTGGCTTCCGGGTTTCTTTTCCTGCCGGCATTTCTGTCGGCGATACCTCCTTGGCTAGCTCCTTCAGTTCTTCCTTTGCTATAACTCTCTGAGCGCAAAGGGCGTTTTCTTTCTCCAGCTCATTTGCCAGCTTAAAATCTCCAGCTATGGTGATTACTCCTCCTTTGGGCCCTGGCATCTTCAGCTTGTTATAGATATAACATGATCTTGCCATAAATTTGGCGAAAGTTGGACGTCTGAGTATTGCGTGATACACGCTTTCGAACGGCACCACCTCGAAGGATACTTTTTCCTGACGGAAGTGATCTTTATCTCCGAAAGTGACATCTAGGGAAATTTCTCCTAGGGATCGTGCTTGCCTGCCGGGAACAATGCCATGGAAGCGTATGTTGCTGTAATTGAGCTGGGACTCGGAGATTTTCAGATGCTTCAGCGTATCCAGATACATTATGTTAATGCTGGATCCTCCATCCATCAGCACTCTTTTTAGCCTAGTGTTATGGACAATAGGGCTTACAACAAGAGCTTGTGTGCCGGGTTCAGGGATATTTCCGGAATGATCAGACTGATCCCAGGTAATTGGTGTGTTTGAATACTTCAAGAATTTCGGGGTTGCCGGAACAACCGCGTTTATTTCTTGAAGCGTTCTCTTGGCCACCTTTGCTGATGGAGTTGCTAAGAACGTTAACAGTGCCTCTCCATCAATTCTCGGAAATTTGGGTTCGCCTTTTTGCTGTTGTTCCTGGATTTTTTCATCAGTGTCCGATTCACTATCTTCTTTCTCAGCTTCTGGCTTTTGTTTGGAGAACTTCCTTTTGGAATTCTTCCCCTTATTTCCGGATCCTGCACTGCCTTTCATGTGCTTATTCAGCCGGCATTGCGCGTTTGTATGGGTGACTTTCCCAAACTGTGAATGGTGGATGCAGGGTTCAGACTTAATCTTCTCCCACTCTTCTTTAGTGTAGTTGATTGGTTTTGGGTTGCGTCCTTTCCATCTGTTCCCTTTTTCACTTCCAAAGGCTATGTTAACTTCTTTGGGTTTAGGTGTTGCTTCTGAAGTTCCTTTTTTCTCGGAGCGAGGATTTTTCTTGGCAAGTATCAGTGCGTCGATATTGCCTCCTCTAGCTCTGATGTCGTCTTCGGCTGTAGCGTGTTCATTGGCGGTTGTAAGCATAGATCCGAGATCCTTGTGTTGTTTGGAACCAACCATGAACGGTACAAGTCCGGGTTTTAGGCCATTGACGGAAGCATGCATTGCTTGTACGTCAGTTACTCCAGAACAACTATTCTTCATTGCAGTCCATCTGGAGATGAAATCCACGTATGGTTCATCTTCGAATTGGGTGCAACGGCTCAGCTGGTTGATGTTGTTTGGGCGTTTGTACGTTCCTCGGAAATGCTGAGTGAATACCTTAGCCATATCATCCCAGCTGTCGACAGTTCTTGATGGCAATCCATTTATCCAATCTCTGGCTCCATCCAGTAACATTAGGGGGAGAAACTTTACAGCTTCCAGGTATGTCCCATTGTTAATCTGGACGGGTGTAGAGTAGTCTGAGAGCCAGGTGTCCGGGTTTGTACTGCAGGTGTATTTCTGGTATGTTGGACCGACTTTGGCAAAGCCAGAATGTAGGGTTATCCTTCGGATCCTATCAGTGAAACACTTAGGTCCAAAGTATAGATCATTCTTTTCCGCCCTGTCTATGTGTGCGGAATACCTTCCGGCTGAATGGACAGAAGGGGATCTGCTCCTTTCTTTTCCATTGTTGCGCGGACGCGCTTTTCCGGGATCGTTTCTATCTCTTCCGTGATCACGCCCTTTTGGATTAGGCGGAGTTCTACTCCTGTGCCTTTCCTTATCCTTAGGAGGTGTCCGGGATCTCTCACGTCTGTGAGGCATATCATATCTTCCAGCTTTTTCAGCTGGGTTTCTCGGAGGTGGCATTGCTTTGCCGTCATTCCGGTGTTTTTCTTCCCGATTATGAGGTTTGAGTCCACCTTTCGGGAGATGGGATCCGGTTCTAGACGCTTCATCCCTATTGTCGGCATTTTTCTTGTCTTTTCTCGGATCCTCTTTTTTATCCTTTGAATTGCCTGAATCTCCAGGTTCTTCCGGTCCAGGTGCTCCAGCGGCGCAAGTAGCTGTTTTGCATAGGGCGGAGTTGTCGTGCAACTTCCCTGATCGCTCTTGGCCCCGCTGCTGTTGTTGCAATGCTTTTCCTAGGAAAGCATACACCCCTTGAAGTTTTTCACCGTTGGAGTACATGTCATTGTTGAGGATGGCGAACGCTGCTTCCATGTTTTCTTGGAAGAGGGAGGCTTTTTAGCAGGTTCATCCTCCGTCAATTCTTTGACGTTGGGAAATATCGGAGAGGTTTCTCCATCTTCTCTCTCTTCCTCTAGCGGAGGGGTTTTAGGGCTTTCCTGACTGCCGACATCCGTGGTTTCAGCCGGTTTTTCCATTAGTACTTCATGGAATCTCTCTTGAAGAGATGTTACCTTCTTTTCGAAAGTGTCCTCATCTTCATCTTCGGAATCGAATTCATCCGATCCGGTTTCTGACTCTAATCTCGCCTCAATGGCGGCTAGCACAGAGTCAGCTTCCGAGTTCATCGTCATGTTGTCGGATGTCAGATCTTCCACCTCTGTGGTGGGTGTGTTATTGTCTGCCTCTTGCACGAGATTTCCATCATCCGTGTTTTCGGCGACTTCGGATTGCACCATGCCGATAAAGCGTGTATCACTTTTATGTCGGCGATCTGAGCAGAATCCGGGATCATAGTCATCCTCGACTGGGTATAGGGCGGGTGGGATAAATTTGCTTCCACCGCAAAACCTCATGGCCTCTGCAGTTAGTCCGATAAAGATATTAGCAGATCCGATCGGTAACACGCAGGCACTTACCAGATGATTTTGCGCCGGTATGTAGGATCCATTGTCGAGGAAGCATCCGACGTCGTTGTCGAACTCCAGGCTTCCGACAGTTATGGAACTGCCGATGCCGCCGAGTATCCCAGATCGGAACTTAACGCCTGACGTCGTTTGCCCCACGGTGGGCGCCAACTGTCGAGACATCGTAGTAGTTTTCATAGACGAGGGTGCCATGAGACTACGGGTAGAGACGTGGGGGAACGGTATCGCGTTGAAGACAAAGACAAGGGTTTTACCCAGGTTCGGTACGTCATGATAATACGACGTTCCTACTCCTGCAATTCACTAATCAGGGCTAAAGCCTGTGTATACAATTACAATGTGAGGTTGGGTTTAGCTATTCGCTGAGGATCAACTTCCCGACGAGTTAGCCTAGAGCTTCTTGTCTTTTTTTATCTAATCTCCCGTCCGGCTTTATATAATAGCCGGATTAGGGCATACATAATAGGAAACCTAGAAGACTACGGCAACTTCTAACTTGGAAAGTAAGGAATCTGTCTTCTCCTCCAAGCCAGATCACGCGGGCCGTGATCCGGTTCCTTCTAGAATCCGGCTTCTGTGTGTCAGCTTACTGGGCCGCCCAATGGACCATAGCCCACTACCACTCTTGGGCCACCCTGGTAATCCGGCACTTATGACTACCATCTGATATACCCCTATTCAGCATATATCCGACACCGAGGCACTCTCCTCTTCAACTCTTACGGAGCTTGCATGTGTCTCTGGCACTGGCCAAGGATTCCTCCGAGGCACTCCCCTCTCTATCACCGCCACTGATCGTATAGTCGGCCCCACCGCAAGACTCTGGCGAAGGCAGTGACAACTCCTTCGACGACCTACCATATCCAGCGAGAATCTCGCGCGTGATATCCGTCATCATGGATACGAGTCTGCATACCGTGGAAAAGAAAAATCTCTATTAAACGGACGGATTGACATGAATCTATTGCACGAAAACCCCACAATAGGAGAAGGTGAAGTTCTGCTTACCTCATCAGCAGATCCGTGAAGCTTGTATGCCCTCCGTGGATCATCCTTCTTCCGCAAAATCCGAATCTAGTTTTGATCGGCACAATGGAGAATTCAAATTTGAATGGAGAGCCTAGCGTTCCATAGTTAAAGCTTCCCCACCTGCCTAGGCCCACACAGTACACCCTATATTATAAAGTGAGTCGCGTATTCGGGTATGTAGTACTACCTGCGTATCAAAATATAATATGTTTATACTAAAACATCTTACATTGAAGCACCGCCCGCATATATGCGGGCAACGAAGGATATGGTGGCCCCGAGGCACGGATCCCCTCTGCACCAATGGACGGCTCAAGATACACACTATGCGCGCAATCCTCTCGTCACAAGCATATTCAAGCACAATTGCCCTCTTAAATAAAATGTTTGACAACCATGTTATCGATTATTTTCAGTTTGCCTTTGCGAGCAAGCCCAATGAAAACCTTGTGTCTTTGGTGGGATATCTGTGATACAAAGTTGCAAACCCATGCCGACTCTTCTAGAGCACCCCATCATCAAAGAGAAGGAAGCCGACAGCAGCGCAACTCCAATTCTTTGTTGATAATGTGGCAGACCGACTGCCAGGGTGGAGTGCGAGCCTGATGAACAGGGGGGACGGTTGGAATTGGTCAAAACCAAGCTTGCATCATTCCCGGCCTTTGCGATGATGTCTTTGGATATTCCCGCCAAAATTATCAAAGCTTTGGAGAAAATCCTGAGGGGGTTCCTGTGGAGAGGGCGGCAAGAGGCGCATGGGAGGCACTGCCTAGTGGCGTGGAGCAGGTTATGTATGCCCAAATCTTTAGGGGGACCGGGTATCCTAAATCTCGTCATGACGAATATGGCTTTGAGGACCAGGTGGCTCTGGTTGGAGAGAGTGGACGCATCTAAACCATGGAGGGAATTCAAAATTCAGATTCCCCTCGAGGTGAGACAACTCTTCGAGGCTGCCACCGCTTCTGCAGTGGGCGATGGTAGGGACACGTTCTTCTGGACGGAAAAGTGGCTTGCGGAGGGGAGAATAAAGGACCTGGCTCCTAATCTTTTCACCAGGGTTTCTAAACAGGCAAGAAAGACTTTAAAGGTCTGGGATGGCAGAGATGGTGGATGGTTGAGAGGAATTTCTCTGAATCTGGGAGAGGAGGAGATTGCAGAGCTGTTGAGGTTAGCCGAGACCGTAGCCACTCAACACCTGGTGGAGCGGGCGACGGACTCCTTCCAGTGGAACTGGGAGGCGGAGCATACCTATTGGGCGCGCTCCGCCTACCTGGCTTTGTTCGCAGGCACCGCCTCCTTCGCAAGTGCGGATTTGATTTGGAGGTCCCGGGCTCCGGCTAAGTGCAAATTCTTTGTCTCGCTGGCCTTGCGGAACCGATGCTGGACGGCTGACCGCCTTGAGAGGCGTGGGCTCCCTAGACCTTCGGCGTGCCCCTTCTATGATCAGCGAGGCGAGGATATCGATCATCTTCTCCTGGGATGCGTGTTTGCGAGAGAGGCGTGGGCCGCCTTCCTGGGACGTTGGGGTCGCGCTGACTGGATCCCCACTCCCGGTGACACCCTGGGGGTATGGCTCCCTGCTCGATCTCAAGGGCTTGGAGCAGCCCACGAGCTTTGAACGGCCTTGGTGCTCATCCTCTGGAGCATTTGGCGGCATCGGAACCATATCGTTTTCGAGGGAGGACGTCCGGATGCTGGGGCCGTGTTGCGCAACATCGAGAAAGAGGCCGAGCGGTGGAGGGTTGCGAAGCTTTTTAGGAGTGAGTTGGCTCAGGTAGATCGGTGGAGGGCACGGGAGTAGTCTTCTATGTAAATCTCGGTGGAGTGCGTTCTCAACGCTGTGTCGACCGTGTTGTAAACTCGGCCGCTTGGCCCTTCTTTTATGAAACCGATACGTCTGTTCATGATTCATGATGTATCCTTGAAAAGAAAAAAGAGAATGGCATAGAAGGCCGATGTGGCTAGCTGCTTGGCCCCGTGCGGTGAACAGAAACCTCTGGACGGTGACTTGGTAGTAATGCTACATCTACGGGCAACATTTACGCAAATTCAACTTACAGATTCGCTTGGGAGTATTTGATTGGACGAGGTAGATGGCCCACAGAGAAAATCAAGGGAGGAGAATTATGTGGGAAGGGCACGTAATCCCGTAGATTCATTTCCGTAAGAGTCATCCGTAGGTCTAGCATTTCCGCTTGGTAACCTATATGTCGTCGTCAACTCGTCATGCAGGAAATTCAGGAGTTCGTCTTGTTGCTGTATAGCTGTCTGCGATAGTGGCATTGTCCCTCCTGCATGCCATTGGGAAGCGACGGTGCATTGTTGATCGAAGGAAAAAGAATAGATAGAGTATGGGGTACTTTGCCGCAGGTCTTCCAAGCTGACTCCAGTGATCATGCCAGTTGATTACATGATTCCCCGGAGGTTATGGAGCATTGCATTAGTTGCTGAACAAGCCTGACCATAGGAAAGATGGACTTCCAGGAAGCCATATCAGAGGCTACTGGCGTCGTTGGAATTTGGCCGTAGAGGTACCATGTTGAAACCCAAAGAGAAGCATGGGCCATCTCCTTCTGAAAGTAGCTTAGATGTTAGACTCCCCATAAGAGCATTGTTGTGTAGCTTCAAGTTTCTCATGCTGCCCCTACTCGGGCCTTTGGTAGCGTGACGATATCCCGGGCCACCAGATAATGTCCAACGCTGACATTGTATTTACTCTTCCAGAAGAAAGCACATATGAAAATAGCCTTTCGCCCCGTTTTATAAATAAAGCCCAACGGCCGAATCGATACAAAGTGACGAGGAGACCTCTTACAAAGCAGATCAAAGATATAAAAGGAAAGTACATAGAGCGCCAAACTTGCCACCGAGATCACCGGAACAACCCCTAGGGACGAGACTCCACAACGCCGCCCCCAAGAGGGTAACGAACGTCACCGGCATCGAAACCGGATGGTCAAGGGTTTTTACCCGGAGTCTTAACGCGACGAAGATAGCCACAACAGCGTTCCTAAAAGGGTAATGATACCCGCATGCATCATTGCCATTGGCGCTAGAGAGCGGAGCTTTCGCTCGGAAAAACCTTCGCACAACGTCTGCACCATCAATCTGCTCACTAACCACGAGAATGTACTCTAGAACGCGATCTGGGAGTTGCCGCCACCAACGCCAGGAACCCTTTGCCGTCCACTCCTCGACATCCACACAGCCGAAGAGAGAAACCATCACTACCACCACGTCGCTCGCCGCAGAGACGGCCGTGCATTCCACCTTCCAGGGCCGCCACCCCGGCATCCGCAGCCTCGAAACCGAGGGACAATCAAGTTGCGGGGTCAACGTCATGGTTGAGAGAGGCCGACGACAATCCGCAAAGGTGGCATCCGCAACCAATATGAGGAGAATCACCGTCCTCCACCGCCCAAGGCGACGCCGACCGGACGTAGCAGCAGGGCCGGCTAGGCCCAGATCAGGCCCGACTAGCACCACCGCCACGCTGCAGCATCATGGTCGCGGTTGTTACCCTGCAGATGGACACCCGAAATAAGTACCGGCCGGGCCGTAGAACCCAGATCGGGCCCAGATCTGGGCCGAGCACCTAGCCAGGGCCACATCCCGAGATCCACCCACCTCTGCCGCAGGTGCTGTCCTCCCTGCCGTCAGCGTTGAAGCACCGTCGCCATGGCCGCCGGACGCCGTCGTACCCGCTGCCACGACCCTCATCCGCCACCCATCGGGAAGAGGCCACATCCCCTCCCACGGACACGCCTCCGCCGAAGAGGCCGCGCCCGCGGGCCCCTCGCTTGCGATGGCCACCACGACATGCGCCCTGGCCAGCGCGCGGAGAGGAAGGAGGGCGGGAGGAGTTCGCCCTGCCTAACACCCACCCACCCCCCCTCCAAATTTGGAATTTTAACCAGTTTGACGGTTGGTCAGATTTGGGTCTGCGACTTTCTTAGCAGTTGATTGACCCAGCTGATCCATTTCCCTGGGAATCCTCGTGAAGCCAGCGTCTGCATTAATATATGCCCCTCCCAATGCACATCATCGACAGCTTTCTAGAAATCGAGCTTAAGGACGGTAATTGGCTGCTTAATTTTGGGCGCACACCGTACCATTTTCTATTTTCTATTGATGTTGCGGAATTTTCAGTAATTGATCGGCCCTTGATAAAGCCAGACTGCATCTAATGCATAAGGTTGTTCATAGTGGGTGGTAACATCACACATATTTAGGCAAAAAAGATGATGTGGCATTTTATTAATGATGAGAGAGATGCGTGTGGTAATATAATATGTTACAGTAACATCACACATACCAATGCACTATGAGTCTACAAACTAATTAATGCACACATACATGACACCATCCATATGTTACTCCCACTATAAGGGGGCTACTAACATTAGCAAGTTACTAGTCTAAGTTACTCCACACTATGAGCAGCCTAAGGTCTTTGTTCTTGGGTTGTAGTCTGTTGGTCATGACCTTAGCTATTAGGTTTCGGCATCGGCATTAAGCCAGACTGCATCCGTTGCACCACTAAATTTGTTCTCTTCAGTGGTATATGCATCACCAGTCCCACAACTTGCCAGTTGTGTGCAAATTAGTCCAATAACTTGCAAATCGTGCAACGCAGTACACAAACTTGTCGGCTCTGTGCAATTTAGTTCCAAATCATCCTGGAGGTGACATATGGAGTTGGCACTTTTATGGAAAAGACCCATTAATTTTTTTCTTTGTTATGTGTGGGCTTGATGCTCCCTTACATGTTGGACCCACGTGTCAGAAGTAAAAGGAATAACTAAAACTATGAATGCAAGTAGAGTAATCGAACTCACGACTTGGTGCGCTACTCGGTGTCCGCGCGTGCATAGCCACTACGGCATGAGTGGACTCAAGTCTTGAGTACATAATATATGTTTTTATATGTTCCTTGCAGTGTGTACAACATGCTTACATACGATGTATAAAATACTATGTATAACGTTATATGTTAGACTAAAGTATTTTATACATAGTACGTGTGCAATGTATAACATTTCTGTATATTATGTATAACATTTATTGTATAAAGTATCTTTATACTGTGTATGTCATGTACAACATCCATATATACATTGTATATTATCTATAAAATATTGTGTACAACGTCCATGTACATATTAATTTATACAGAGTATACATTAGTATTTTAAAGATAATATACATATTGTATACATCTAAAGGACATACTATACACGTACATTGTATACTATAGTATTTTATCGTATAGGATGACAACAAAAATGTACACTATATATTACAATATTTTATACATACAGTAATATAAGAATACTTTAAAGCCACGACCAGGAGCAGAGATTTTGTGCACTTGGGCACTAGTGCTCCTGCCTAATTAAAAAATTCGAAAAAAATGTAAGAGTTTTAGAAAAATCCGAAAATAAATTAGAATGTAGCTATCGGTGTATCCTAACCGTGCAAATTTACAAATTCAAATACAAAATATTATAGGCTACACGAAAAAGACAAAAGAGTGAATCTGGTTGTGCACATTTTCATACCTTTAGATCTTAGCATTTTGTCATTTCTGTGTAGCCCAGATTACTTTGTATTTGAATACGAAATTGTGCAAGTTTGTAGGATACGCTGATAAATACACCCGAATTTTTGTTTCATATTTTTTTGAAATATCTAAATATTTTTTTGTGAATGTGCAATGTGTGGTCGTGGGTTCGAACTCTGGTCTGCACCCGTATTTTTAATTAGTTCGTTCACCGCTGACACATGGGTCCCATAGGTAAGGGAGCATCAGCCCACAAATGACAGAGAAAAAAATATTAATGGGTCTTTTTGCAAAACTGCCAAGGCCATGTGTCAACTACAGGACGATTTGGGACCAATTTGCTCGCTCGACACAAGTTTGTGTACCGTATTGCACGTTTTACAAGTTATGGGACTAATTTGTACAAGCTGACAAGTTGTGGGACTTGTGGTGCATATAGCTCTTCTCTTCGCCTGCATCGCTAGCTGAGTCGTTAGCAGTGAAAGTCTCAACCTTTTGGACACACAACTGACGAAGGCTGAACTGGGAATCTACCAATGTTCTCCACTCCGATTCCAGGTCTTGTGTCTGCTCCTCTGAAATTTGACGCCAAGACAGCCGCTGCCACTGCTGCTGGGTTGCTGCCACGCGCCTACTGAATAACGAATAATTGCTTCTTCGGTCGTTACATGGCAACTTCATTATGGTGAAAAGTAGAAAGAAAAAATGCTGGAAGAAGAAGCAAAAGACTCGAAGAGAAATACCCACAATAGTTACGCCCTGCGATCCACAAACACTGTCATCAGAAAACAACTTAATATGTACAAGTTGTTTTCCGGGAATCTTGCCCATTACACCACGCAACTTGCTGGGTCCGGGAACTTTGTTAGCCACTAAACCGTGACGTGTGTGTAGCTCGTGTGTGTGCTGAATTTAGTCTGCAGCTAGCCACGTGCGTAGCGTGAGGTTGTTGCGATCTGTTAGGAGTTGGCCGTGTCGTGCGCGTCAGAGCGCGCTCGGCGCGTGGCCGGGCGAGCAGATCGTGCGTGGGCAGAGTGGAGCACGTTGTGCGTGCGTGCTCAGCCTATATAACCATCCGTGTACTTCGTGTATTAGATGTGCTGAAGAGAAAAAAGATTAGAGCGTATTTGCGCCCGTGGCGGCGTTCATTGCCGGCCGGAAATTTCAGTGTGTCCCTGTTCTTCTTCTACCTCCGTTCCTCCACTGTGAGCCGGGAGTGAGAGAGGTAGCTAGGGGTGCAGCCGAGGTGCTGCACCAACAAACTTCACATCCGTTGAGGAAATGTAGAAAATGAATTCAAAGCATTTCATTCAGACATGCTTTTTGCAGATCTCAAACCACACTCCAATCTCTACACGGGTGAGATATGTCATGTACTCATGCGTGCTTGTAGAAAAGTATTGCCGATTTAAAATTGAGAAAAATAATAAAGAATCCAAAAATTCAGAAAAATACAAGTTACGTACCAAAATAGTTAAAATAACAAATGCAACTCATCTATATTTTTAAAGTAATTTGAACAATTTTTTATGTGTGCAATATTTTGCCTAGTCATTTAATTCATTTAAAATTAATAACTTATTCAAATATTTTCAGAAATCTTCAAATGTTATATCAAATGAAAGAGAAAAACATTTCCAATTCAAATATGTAATACATAAAACATTGTGTTTAACTTATAAACTTATTTCTAAAAGTATAATGAAATTCTATCATGTTCCAATATAACGATAAATAACTACTATAACATTATTCTCCTTATTAATAAAATCTCATGTTTTCACACTTCTAAACTCTCATAAAAATTCATTAACAAATTAAAAGATTATTGTCTTGATTTTATTATGTATTCACTCGAATTCCTTTGACTTAGCTCTACACATTTTTAACATAAAATAAAATGTGTCCATTATCTTTTCAATAGTTGTTTTCCATGTGGTATTGTTTTATTACCTAACCAAGTAATAAATACTTCTATCTAAACATGATAACAATTGTTTGTTAAGTAAAAGTGAAACACATATAAGTCTATCATAAGTGAATAACATCATCACCACAAGTATTAGAAACAACTCTAAGTCATCTAAAACAAATGTGATCTTAGTATCGTATCGATCATAGATTACACTTGTAAGCTGGGGTATTTTCCAGGGTATTTCGCGATGTATCTCATTACTATGCATTACATCATTTTGCCAGTGTTTCAGTAGTACTTACCGGGACTACTTTGCTATCTTTCAGATCTCGGAATTTCTCTACGCGACCTTTGAACTCGAAGACATGGATTATTATTGTTATTTCAATCTCAGGCAAGTTCATAACTTGCTCATATCCTTTGCAGTATTTCCTAACGAACTATTTGCAAAAACCCTGTCGTATTACCACCTATTCTCAAAAGAATGCATGATCATATTTTTATAATAATATGACTACTTCAATGACTACCCGAGTGGTAGTGTTCTGTTTGGTGGGGGTATGTGACATGGTAAGATGAATAGGTCAAAGAAAGGTTCCATCTGCATAGGAAAGTATTACTTAGGACTTACCACAAATGTCGTCAGAACTCGGTGCGCCGTAAATACCGCGTTAACCATGGTTCTTGTATGGGGCGAGTAAGCCAGATGTGATCTTTTCTCGTTCACATGTCAACGGACTGCCAGAGACGTACGCTGTAGGTCTTGCGGGACTACATGCACATGGGTGGGATCCCTTAATTCTCACGGACTCTAGGGTCTATGATGGTCTGCCCGGAGCACCTAGATATCCATCGTGAGGGGTGGAATCAGGGGTTAAACGTGCGTGGCAGAAATGGGTGGGCATGCGTTTTGCGGAGAAGCATGGTTTGACTTGGATCAACAACCGGGCCCCACACCTATGTGGGTGTGGACAGGATCTCGAGCCTGGTTGTGCAACATGGTCTTGATCGCCTATGGGTAAAGTAACGCACCTCTGCAGAGTGTTAAAGGATGTGGCATGTTACCCCCTGTTCTGGGAAGAAGCCGTGAACGCTACAGGAAAGGCAACTCCATGAAGTTCTAGTCATGTGATGGTCTGGCGGGCATAGTTTTCAGTATTAAAAGCAACCACTTGAAGAAAGATTTACAAAAACCTTGCATTATCTTACGACTCTTTCGAGTCAAAATATGTGGTTAGTGCATCAAACTACCCACTATATATCATGAACTTGTTGAGTAACGCTTGTTACTCATTCGTTCCCGTTTGACCCCCTGCTTAGAGTTGAAGCCTAAATGATATTTTCACCGGGAAGCCATCGCTACCCCATGAAGCTAGGTGGAGTCATCTCTTACTTAGCCAGTGAAGCATCATTATCAACAACGTTGGTGGAGGAGAAACCATCAAGGTGTAGGTGGAGTCCATTCTTGGATTTAGTTGTTTACAAGCCATATATTAGGGCTGACATCAGCTGTAGTGGATTAAGTTCCGAGCTAGAGTTAATCTCCAGCTTGGAGCATTGAATTGCTTCTTCTGATGTTTCATTTGCATGAGATCTTCTTTGATTCATCAAAGAGATTCTCGAGATTTTTTAATGAACATGTTTGTATCCTATAGCTTTGCTTGGACCTGCTATGTTTCTGGTGTACCACTCTGAGGGATGTAGTATTCATGGATAAGTCCTTATGTGAGTATCATGTCAACGACTTGCGCACTACACATGAAGTGGTGTGTTGGGTCACTGCAATATGCCACCACTTTTCCTTTCTGCACGAGTACACAACCGAATCCCTGCTGAGAAGCATTACAATAAACTTTAAAATCCTTCCGAATATCCGGCAATATCAACACTAGAGCAGGCTTCAATATTCTCTTAAGATCTTGAAAACTTGTTTCACATGCTGGTGTCCACTCAAACTTGCTCTCTTTATTGATCAATTGTGCCATCGGGCCGGCAATTATCGAATGTTTTTCAATAAACGACAATAATATTCCGCAAGCCCGAGGAAACTGTGTATCTCAGACACATTCTTTGGTTGTTTCCAACTAAGTTGTCGGATATATGTCAAATAGGTTTATATCCGGCATTGGCCCACGGCCGGATTACCAGGGTGTCCCACAGGCAATGGAACATAGTCCATTGGGAGGCCCAGTAAGCTGACGCGCAGGGAGCCGGATCTAGAAGAACCCGGACCATGGCCCAATGCGGTACGACATGGAGGAGAAGCCAGATTCCTTACTTTCCAAGTTAGATACTTTCCGTAATCTTCTAGGTTTTCTTCCTTTAAGCCCTAATCCGGCTATCTATATAAATCCAGACGGGATCGAAAGACAGGACAAGATCTAAAGTTAGCTAGAAGCCAACTCGCCGGGAAGTTCATCCTCACCGAGTTAGCAAAACCATACTCACAATTGTACTATTATACTTCAGGCTTCATCCCTAATTTAGTGAGATTGCAGGAGTAGGAACGCCGCCTGATTGCGACGTACCGGACCTGGGTAAAACATGTGTTCTCGTTTACAGTTCTTCCATGTCTCCCTGCGGTTCTACCAGTAGCCTTATGGCACCCCGTCCATGAACCTTACTACGAAGTCTTGACAGTTGGCGCCCACCGTGGGGCTGGCGGCGTTGAGAGTTACCTTCCGAGCGGAAATACTCATCGAAATCGGCAGCACAATAATTGTCGGAAGTCTATAACTCAACAAAGACGTTGTACGCTTCGTCGACAACGGATCTTATATGCCGGCACGAAATCATCTGGTAAGTGCCCGCGTTTTACCGATTGGATCTACTAATGGTCTCATAGGTTTAACAGAATAAGCGATGGGATTCCATGGTGGAAGTCGTTTTATCCCACCCTCCCTATGCCCAATATATGAAGGCTATAATGCCAAACTCTGCTGAGACCTGCCCTATTCATACGGAGGGGCAGATCAAACTTTTGTGGCTGCATATCGCCAAAACCCATCTAGATTTGCCGCCTCTATGGAGATGCCTGCAACCAGATATCACTTCATTGGTATGGTGCAGTCTGAGATCGTTGAAACCACGGAAAATGAAAATCCCGTAGAAAAAGCAGAAAATCATGATCCCACAAGAAAGGTGGAAGATCTGATATCCGTCGATCATACGACGAACTCGGAAGCCAAGTTTGTTTTAGCTTCCATAGAAGCAAAGCTGGATTCGGAAACCAGATCTGAAGACACAGATTCCGAAGATGAAGATGAGGACGCTTTCGAAAGAAAGGTCAAATCTATGTAGGGGGCTTCCATGAAGTACTCATGGCAAAACCGGCTAAAAACTCGGACGCCGAGGAAGAGGAATACCCCAAAACCCCTGTCAGATGATAGGGAAGAACAAGAGGAAGAGGAAGGAGAAGTTAGTCCGACCTAACCTGACGTCAAAGAATTGATGGAGGAGGCGCCTAACAGAAAAACTCCATCTTCCAAGAAGAATAAGAAGAAATCCTCTAAGAAGCTGCTATCCAAGTTACCGAAGAAAAAGGAGGCAGACATTGCCAACCAGAACCTGGAAATCGGAGGAGGTAGTGGTGTGAAATTTGTGGAGAAGAAACAACATGAAATCACTGTTCCACAAATGTCGGAACATGACAAGATCGATTTGATCCAAATCCTGGTGGCACGTCATGAACCACTGGAAGTGCTTGAAGCCAGAAGGAAAGTCATTATGCGGCAACAACAACACTTATTTCAGTCTCAAGAAAACCTCCTCAAAGCCCAGACTACTATATAAGCAAAACAGGGGGGAATTGAGGAATTCAAGCGCCGAAATATGCCTGGATAAAACCAACGAGATTACCGAGAATTTCAAAGTCGAATGAACTGCCAGCAAGAAAGCATTTTGAAAACCCCTCTTGGCTAAGGCATGTTAACAACATTAACGCAAAGGGTGAACGCATCAACAAAACTGTAGCCAAAAACGCAGAAATCGCATTCGCCATCCTTAACGATGATTGATACGTCATAAATGTATCCTTAATTTATGATGTTTCATGTTATTTTCTTATTGTTTCCCACATGTTTGCTATACACGTTATGTCAATTTCATCGATTTTCCGGACAAATATATTGACAAGATGCCACAGAGCAAGTTGCATGTTTTCTTCTGTTTTTAGTTTCAGAAATTTGTTCTGGAAATATTCTCGGAATTGGAAATTTTGAAGCCGGGAAGTCTTAGAATTCCTGAAGGTTCCACAGAGTCCCAAAGAGACCCGGAGGGGGGCACAGGGGGCCCACACCATAGGCGACACCCCTGGCCACGCCATTGGGTGGTTTGGGCCCCTCGGCCTCCACCACCTTTGCCGTTTCGCCTATTTTTACCCCCCGAGACGTAAACCCTAAATAGATACCAATTCGTCCTGAGAAACACCCGAGGTTGTCGTAATCGTCATCCCGAGATCGGGAGGATTCTGGAGCTCTCCTCGGTACCCTGCCGGGAGGGGAATTCATCACTAGAGGGGTCTACACCACCATGCCCTCCTCCGAAGTGATGCGTGAGTAGTTCATCCCTGAACTACGGGTCCATATAAGTAGCTAGATGGTTGTTCTCTCCACTTTGTACCTCATGTTTAGATCTCGTGAGCTGCCTCACATGATCGAGATCATCTTTATGTAATGCTTCATGTTGTGTTTGCTGGGATCTGATGAATGTTGAATACTATGTCTTCTGATTATCATGTTATCTTCATTATTATGTTATTTATGATCTTGCATGCTCTCCGTTATTAGTAGATGCTAGTAACTCCAAGAGGGAGTATTTATGCTCGATAGTGGGTTCATGTCTCCTTTGCATCTGTGCTCGAGAGACAGAAACGTGATAGATGGAGGATGTGTTGTTGCCATTAGGGAGAAAACAACAATGCTTTGTCTAAGGATGATTTTATTGTTTACATTACACACTTTTCTTAATGCAATTATTTGTTGCTTGCAACTTAATGCCCAACGTTTTATTCGGATGATATTAGAAGGGTAGATTATTAGTCATAGATGCAGTTGGATGACGGTCTATGTATCTTGTTGCAATGCCCGCATGAATCACATAGTAATCTTTATGTCTTGCATATGCACTATGGTGCAGGCCTCATTTCTGTCAATTGCCCAGCTGTAATGTGTTCACCACACATGTTATTTATCTTTCACGGAGAGACACCACTAGTGAACTGTGGACCTCGGTCCATTTTACTCATACTGATAAAACACCTACTGCTTTTACACTTCTTTCATATTGATGTTACTGCTTTGATATTGTTTTCCTGCTGTTTTCCACACCATATGTCTAACCTCTTTGTGTTCAGCAAAACCGGTGAGATTGATAACCTCACTTCTACGTTGGGGCAAAGTGATTTCATTGTGTTGTGTAGGTTCCACGTTGCTTCTGAACCGGTAGTGCGCCCTGTCACCTTAGCTGCATCAGCCTTCAGAGGTTGCTTCTCCTCCTACTGGTCGATTCAACCTTGGTTTCTTTTCTGAGGGAAACTTGCCGCTGCACTCTGCACAACCTTCCACTTGGGGTCTACCAATGTTTGCATCAAAGTTTTCTGGTGCATTTGCCGGGGAGGAAGATAATTTCTGCAAGGGGTGACTCTCACCTCCAATCGTTTTTACTTTCTTATTGTTTTTCTTTTTACTTGCTTTATCATGCTTGATATCAATGGGTCATTTCTTTGGTCTCATGGAAGAACAAAAAAATATTATAAGGAACACCGCTTGTCAGAATAAGGGAAGCACTTATGGGAGCAAATTAATAAATTGCATGACTATGCTGAAAGCTTGTGCTCTACTTATAATGTTACTTATTGCTTTGATAAATCTCGCTGCTGTAGGAGGTATAAGCACCTCCCTTTTCAATGTGAGTATAGTGAGAATGTTACCATATCTTCTTATGTTAAGGGAAATTATAAATTTTATGATGTGGAACAAATTGAGGAATTTATTGCATGGAAGGGTGCATTCGAAATTGCCTACTTGCTCGAAAGTATTGATGATGAACCTTATAAATACGAGATTTATGCTATACTTGATTATTTCTTTGATAATTACAAGGATTGTAATTACTATATAATGGAATATCTTAATAGATTCTCTCAATCTAAGGAAGGGACTAATGCCTCGCAGGAGCCTATGGAAGAAGAAATTGTTACATCTGGAAGCTCATTGGATGAAAAAGAGGAGGAGAGTGATGATCAAGAGGAGGAAGAATGGAACCCATGTCTAGCTCCCAATGATAGTAACTCTTTAACACATAATTGTGCTGATCCTATTGATTCTTTTGAAATATCCCTTTTTGATGAAGTTGATATTGTCTATACTTGTGACCTTGAAACTACTATGAATGAAACTTGTGAGAATCGTATTGCTACTATTATGAATGAAACTTGGGATCCTCTCTTGTGAAGTCTAGTTGGCTTGTGACGTACTGTATTTTGTTTATCATTCATTGACATTAGCATACACCTCCCTAAAAATAGACACTCCTCCACGGTATGTGATTGTTGGTAGGCACCCGAGGATTCGGTTAGCCATGGTTTGTGTAAGATGGATGGAAGGAGTGTAAAACATTTTATACATATGTTTATTAAAATAAAATCTCTAGCACATGAGTGATCCATGCTTCCCTCTGCGAAGGGCCTTTCTTTCACTTTTAAGTTGAATCTCCATCTTCTAACTTTATGCACAGTTGAGAGAGCATAGTTTCCATTCTGAGTTTTATGTGCATTTGTCCCAAAAAAACATTATTAATTGATTCATGATGTGTTATTGCTTGTTCTCTAATTATTTGTTCTATTATTCCTCATGAACTTTGAAGGTGTCCTGTCATTTATGTTTTGCCCCACTCTTAAGGACTAGCGAAATATCACTTTGCCATGCTTTCTCTATACTTGAAACAAACGTATAACTTTCGTGCATTGTTGGCGCCCACCGTGGGGCAACCAGCGGCGCTGGCTGGAGTTTTTTGTTCGGACGGGATCTTCTTCATCGGAGCGCGTGGTCTGTGGCCTTGTCCACAGATTCGGCTCTTTCGACTTCGTCGTCGACAACGCCGGCTGTTTCGGCGGCATGGCCATGCCGGAGGGCGGCTCGGTGATCTCCTTCGGCTCCCATCTCGTCTACGTCGCCACCGTCGCCAACCGCGCGTACCCCGAGCTGGTGCATGACGCGGAGGATCCTCCCGCGGTGATTGCTGCTCGCGGAAGGCCCGCATGCAGCTCTGCGAGCTGCGCTGAGGTGATGGTGACGGGCTTGGCGGCAAACGCTGGCGCAGCTGCGACTGGCGCTGCGGCCGTCGTCGAGGAGGTTGACGACCCGCCTGCTGGTGGCAGAGATCACCGGCCCTACGAGAAGCAGTGCAACTTGCCGCCTTCCACGTCTACGGTCATCCCTGCGTCTGCTGCGCGAGTTGGTATGCCCACTCCCACCGACATCGAGCTCCTAGCCGCGAGGGAGCAGCTCGAGCGGCAACGACAGGAGCTGCTTGCCGAGCAGGCGGAGTTGGAGAAGATCAGGCTTGAGCTGAGTTTGGACCAGCTCGAGTACAACAAGGCGCACGGCTTCACGCCAGTCGCCAGGAGGCCTAGCAGAGTAGGCGCTACGCGGCGTAACCTGGGAGCCGAGATGGCGACAGTCGCGGAGGTGCCCGCGCAGTCCGCCACCGCGAACACCTTCACAAGGCCAAGGTACAGTACACCCGCCAAGACGCTCAGAGCTGCACAGGCCGTGGCTGCCGAGTTGCCGCGTCTCGATGGTGAGGCGAAGGCTAGGCAGCAGGAGAGGCTCAACGAGTTGGTGCTGGAGGCGGCCAGGCAGAATGAGGAGTTTCGGAAGGCCAACCCGGGTGCTGGAGCTTCGCAGGTGGTGCACTCGCACGCGGCTAGGTCTAACGACCAGGCCTCGTCCCCGCATCCGAGTCGCGAGAAGAGCCGCAGTGGACGTTCAGGCCGAGATAGGCAAATGCAGGTGTACGACCCGACTGTTGCCGCGAAACAGCGCGCTGTGCCGCAGCAGTCCGGTCAGGAACACAACGCTGCAAGAGCAGGCTCTCAAGCCCATCAAGCTCAAAGCCATGGCCGAGATGATGCGCGCCCAGGTCCTTCTCGGCAACCCGCAGCTCAGGCTGCTCGGCAGAGGCAGCAGCCGCGTGCAGTGGCTCCAGTCGCCAACCCGGTGATGCAGCCTGTTGCTGTGCAGATGGATAGGTATGATGATGGCTACTCGGCTATGGAGATGGCTGGTTATGATATTCATGACCGTGTTGGTGAACGCGTGTTGGCGCCCGGAGATGCAAGGCACCAGCTGGATCGTATCAGCTTGTCGGCACGGCTGGAGAACACGGGTCCTCCTGGCCCCGAGTGCTTTGGACCGCGCATCATGAACGAGCCGTCCGTGAAGGGCTTCCAGCTTGCGAGAGGCACCAAGAGCTACAACGGCAGCACCAAGCCTGAAGATTGGCTCAATGACTATGTCACAGCGGTTCATATCGCGAATGGCAACAGGAGATGGGCGGTGCGCTATGTGCCGCAGATGCTAGAGGGTCCAGCTCGCACGTGGCTCAACAACCTGCCCAAGAACAGCATTAACTGCTGGCTGGACTTCTCGGATGCCTTCATCAGCAACTTCACGAGCACGTACAAGAGGCCGAATAGGCCGCAACAGTTGTCGGCTTGCCGGCAACGAGAAGACGAGACAGATCGTGAGTACCTTACTCGGTGGAGCACACTGAGGAACACTTGTGAGGGTGTGAATGAGGCACAGGCCATCACTTGGTTTGCGCAGGGTTGCCGACATGGCAGCATGCTGTGGCAGAGATTGCAGAGGGAGATGCCGAACACTCTGGCCGAGACCATCAAGATTGCGGATCAGTACGCACTCGGTGATCCTACTCAGCCACTGATGGACTCCTCTGAGCCGAGAAGGAACTTCAACAACAACAAGCGCAACGAGTTCCGCAACAAGCGCCGAGTAGATACTCGGTACGATCCTGAAGAGGTGAATGCAGTGAATGTTGGAGGCGGTGGTGGCCAAAGGCAAAAACCTGCTGGAGCCTACGGGCAGAACCAGAACCAGGGCCAAGGCAACAAGAAACCTTTCCGTACTCCTCAGCCGAGTAGCAGTAACGCCGAGCAGCCGAAGAAATTTGTCTTTGATGACATGAAGGATGGTCCATGCAGCTTCCACACTCACCACCCCTCAAGGCCTGCGAACCATACTACTCGGCAGTGCGAATGGTGGGACATAATCAAGAGTGATGGCTTGCCTCCTCCTCCTCCCCTGCCAGCCGCCAATGCTACTGTTCAGCCTACTCGGGCACCCGCAGCTCGGCCTCCAGTGTATCCGAGAAGGGAGAATGTCAACCAGGTGGCTTTAGGAGCCAACCAGAACTTCAACAATGAGAGATACCGCGACAACAACAACAACTACAACCGCAACAACAACAACAGAGGCAACAACAACAACTATCAGGGCAACAACAACAATGGCAACAATGGGGGCAATGGCTCCAACCAGTACCAAGAACACCATGAAAGCTATATGATCTTCACTTCTGAGGCAGTCGACAAGCAGTCACAGCACAGGCGGGCCATGGAGGTCAATGCTGTGATTCCTGCTGTCCCTCACTACATGTACTGGTGCGATCAGGAGATCAAATGGTCCCGAGTAGATCATCCTAAGGTGATGCCCAACCCGGGTACCTATGCCTTGGTGCTGGATCCTACCTTCCTGGGTCCCGAGAAGAATGTGAGGTTCAGCAAGGTGCTGATTGACAACGGCAGCAGCATCAATATTGTGTACAAGGACACACTCGAGAAGCTTGGCCTGGCCGAGAACACGATGCTGCCTAGCAAGACCACCTTCCATGGCATTGTGCCCGGGATCTCATGCAATCCGATTGGCCGAGTCTGGATAGATGTGCTATTTGGTACCCGGGAGAACTGTCGCACAGAGCGCCTGCAGTTTGAGGTGGTTGACCATCAGAGCCCTTATCATGCTCTACTCGGCAGGCCGGCTCTGAGCAAGTTCATGGCTTCCACTCATGTTGCATACCTGAAGATGAAGATCCCTGGTCCCAATGGCATCATCACGATTGCTGGTGATTACAAGAAGTCTATGGAGTGTGCCTCAGCTAGCTCCAAGCTGGCAGAGTCTATGGTGATCGAGGCCGAGAAGAAGAAGATGTACGAGGTGGTGGCCATGGCTCAGTCCGCACAAGCTGGTGCACAAGGTGTGCCGAGTACCCAGCACGGTACAGCTTTCCAAGCTGCCAAGGAGACGAAGAAGGTCCAAGTTGACCCTGAGTTCCCCGACCGCGTGGCCATCATTGGCTCCGGGTTGGAGGAGAAATAGGAAAGCGCGCTCATCCACTTCCTCCGTGAGAATCGGGATGTGTTTGCCTGGACCAATGAAGATTTACCAGGAGTCCCGAGGGAGTTGGTTGAGCACTCTTTGCATGTGCGTCCTGACGCCAAGCCCGTGAAGCAGGCTATGCGCCGTTTCGGAGATGAGAGAAGGAAGGCCATCGGTGATCAGATCACCAAGCTGCTGATAAGTAACTTCATCATGGAGGTGCTGCATCCGGATTGGTTAGCCAACCCGGTCATGGTCGAGAAGAAAAAGGAGGATCCCAAGGCTGCCACTGCATGGCGCATGTGCGTCGACTACACCGACTTGAACAAGGCATGCCCCAAAGATCCCTTCCCGCTACCTCGCATCGATCAGGTGATCGATTCCACTGCTGGTTGTGAACTGTTGTCTTTCATAGATGCCTACTCTGGTTTCCACCAGATCGCACTCAACCCTGCTGATCAAATAAAGACTGCTTTCATTACCCCGTACGGGGCTTATTGCTATCGTGTCATGTGTTTTGGCTTGAGGAATGCGGGTGCAACCTATCAGAGATGCATGCAGAAATGCTTGCACGACCAGCTCGGCAAGAATGTGCAGGTGTACGTAGATGACATTGTCATCAAAACGAATAAAACACATACTCTGCTTGCCGACCTGGAGGAAACCTTTGCTAACCTACGCAAGTACAAAATGAAACTGAATCCGAGTAAGTGCACCTTTGGTGTACCGGCTGGAAAGCTACTCGGCTTTCTGGTTTCTAGTCGGGGCATTGAAGCAAATCCTTCAAAAATAAAAGCTATTGAAAGCATGTCGTTGCCGAGATCGTTGAAGGATGTGCAGAAATTCACAGGTTGTCTGGCATCTCTGAGCCGGTTTCTGGGCCGAATGGGCGAGAAGGCTTTGCCTTTGTACCAGTTGATGAAGAAAAGTGACAAGTTTGTCTGGACTCCGCAAGCGGATGTGGCATTCAATGAGCTGAAAGCAATGCTGGCTAGTGCTCCCGTCTTGGCTAGTCCGCTACCCAAGGAGCCTATGCTGCTGTATATTGCGGCGACTAACCGAGTAGTCAGCGTGGTGATAGTGGTGGAGCGAGAAGAAGAAGGAAAGAGTGTGCAGCGCCCAGTCTATTATCTCAGTGAAGTGATGTCCAGCTCCAAGCAAAACTACCCGCATTACCAGAAGATGACGTATGGTGTGTACCTGGGCGCCAGGAAGCTGAAACATTATTTTCAGGAGCACCCCATCACTGTGGTAAGCTCAGCTCCCATCTCGGACATCATGGGCAACAAGGAGGCGAGCGGCAGAGTAGCCAAGTGGGCAATCGAGCTAGCAGCGTATGCTCCCGCGTATACGAGAAGAGAAGCCATCAAGTCTCAGGTCCTGGCGGAATTCCTTGTGGACTGGGCCGAGATGCAGTATGAACCTCCTGCTCCAGTTTCCAACTATTGGAGGATGCATTTCGATGGCTCGAAAGTAAAGGAGGGCCTTGGTGCTGGTGTTGTGCTCACGTCACCCAAGCGAGATCAACTCAAGTATGTGTTGCAGATCCATTTCAAGGCATCTAACAATGTTGCCGAGTACGAGGCAGTGGTTCATGGCTTGCGAGTGGCCAAAGAAGTTGGAGTGCAGCGCATCATATGCTATGGTGATTCAGATCTGGTGGTGCAGCAAGTATCGGGCACATGGGATGCTCTAGATGCCAACATGGCGTCGTATCGCTTCCTGGTGCAGTCTATGACTGGATTCTTCGAAGGTTGTGAGTTTCAACATATTCACCGAGCAGAGAACGAAGCAGCAGACGAGCTATCCAAGTTGGGATCTTCTCGGCAGTCCATCCCAGCTGGGATTGCCTTGGAGCATTTGAGGAAGCCATCCATCAAGCCTTCACCCAACTCGGAATCCATCTTCGTTCCTTCTCTGCCAAGTGAGGAATCTGATCCCATGGACATTGACTGGGAGAATGCTGCAGTGAACCCGGGGACTGCCGCTCCCTACTCGGGGACTGCCGTTCCCTACTCGGGGACTGCCGTTCCCTACTCGGGGACTGCCGTTCCCTACTCGGGGACTGCCGCTCCCTACTCGGGGACTGCCGCTCCTTACTCGGGGACTGCTGTCCTTAACCCGGAGGCTGTCGCATTCATTGAAGAGGTTCTCGCTAATCGGTCAGGGCTACAAAGAAGCGCTCCTACCCCTCCTGAGCAACCGCAAGTGCCTGTCCCAATGGAACTGGACGAACCAGTGTTTCCCATACGGGAGACACCGAGTTGGGCAATGCCCATATTATCCTTTCTAAGGGGTGGCATCCTGCCAGAAGATGAAGTCACTGCAAGACAGATTCAGAGAAGGTCTAAGGGCTACACTATAGTCCGAGATGTGCTGCACAAGAGAAGTGCCACCGGCGTGCTGCAACGCTGTGTGAGCCCAGAGGAAGGAGAAGAAATTCTGGTGGAGATACATCAAGGGGAATGTGGGCATCACGCCTCTTCTCGGGCACTGGTCAAGAAAGCTTTTCGGCATGGCTTCTATTGGCTCACAGCCTTGCAACAAGCTGAAGACATCGTGAGAAAATGCAATGGCTGCCAAATGTTCGCAAGTAAGATTCACATGCCTGCTTCCGAGTTGAAAACAATTCCTATCACATGGCCGTTTGCTGTTTGGTGCCTGGATATGGTTGGCCCCTTCAAGCCGGCTAAAGGCAACATGACACATATCTTGGTCATGGTGGACAAGTTCACCAAGTGGATTGAGGTGAAACCTATTCGGAAGTGCGATGGAGTCACAGCTGTGAAGTTCGTGAAGGATGTGATCATGAGATATGGCTACCCGCACAGTATCATCACCGACAACGGAACCAACTTTGCGGAGGGGGCAATGGTGCGATTCTGCAGAGATAAGCATATCCGACTAGACGTTGCGTCAGTCGCGCACCCTGCCTCCAATGGGCAAGTTGAGAGAGCAAATGGAATGGTACTGGCAGGCATAAAGCCAAGGCTGATTGAGCCGTTGCTGAAAACACCTGGGTGTTGGCTAGAAGAGTTGCCAGCGGTGTTGTGGAGTCTAAGGACTACCCCTAACCGGTCAACCGGCTACACGCCATTCTTCTTGGTATACGGGGCTGAGGCCGTGTTGCCAATAGACTTAGAGCATGACTCCCCCCGAGTAGCCCTCTATACTGAGGTGGAGGCGAGAGAAGCTCGAGAAGGTGACGTTGACCTGCTTGAAGAAGCAAGAGAGCTGACTCTGTCATGTTCGGCTATCTACCAGCAAAACCTGCGGCGCTATCATAGCCGAAAGGTGAACCCAAGGGTTTTCCGAGAAGGAGACATGGTCCTTAGGCTTGTGCAGCGCACAGCCGGGATGCACAAGTTGTCTCCTCCATGGGAAGGGCCTTTCATTGTGAGCAAAGCGCTGCACAATGATGCGTACTACCTTGTAGATGTGCGCCCGCCGCAGGCGAACAGGGCAGATAAAGCTGGAGAGGAAACGAAGCGCCCTTGGAATGTAGCTCTACTTCGTCGTTTTCATTCGTGAGCAAAGATGTGTATGTACCCTCTTATCCGAGTTGAAATCCTACTCTGCAATCTAAAACTGTTCTCGGGGACTGCCCTTGCTCAAGTTTGTTCTAAGTGTTTTTACTCGGTTTTGCTGTTTTCCTACTCGATTGCTTCACTTCGAAACTCATAAGTGCATTGAGTACTGTGTTCAAACCTATATGCCAACTCTTCGACTCTGCTGCTGTCCGAAACCCGGCTTCATGGCAAGCAAGAGAACAAGCAAAAGGTCAATGAGCACAAGAAAAATCGCTAAGGAAGAAAGAGTGCGGGAACCGAGTAGAGTGTTAGTTACTTTTGTTCCATGTTTTCGTCTTCTCGGCTATGTGGCGGGATGCGTTACTATGATTGTTTCTAAGTGGCTAAGTATTTGCAGCTCTACTCTTTGACTCTTGTGACTCGAATACCAAAAAAGCAACAAGTTGCAGGTAGAGCTGAGACGAGAAGAGAGAGTGAATGAACAAGGCAACTCGGGGACTCGCATGATAACGCAACCCGGCATTGAGCCAGGGCTGCTAAACTTGACTAAATTAAAGATAATGTGTGGAAATAAAAGTTGGGAAGCAAGCAAAACAAATATTGTCTGTCACATCTGCACCCGGCATCCCGGGGATCTGATAAAGTGTTCAAGTGAAAAAAGATTGCAGGTTGCTTCAAGTTGAGGAGGCAGTGTTCTCGGCGCTGGCCTTGGCAGCTGTTTCCTCGGCGGCGGTCTTGGCAGCAGCTTCTTCGGTGGCAGTCGTGGCAGCTGTTCCTTCGGTGCTGGCGTGGGTGGCATCCGCCTCCGTCTGCACGGTGGCGGATTCCTTCATCTCGGCATCATGCTGGGTGGCAGTCTGGTCGGAAGTGGCCGTGGCCACCGAGATGGGCACTGCGGCGGAAGAGGAGCCAGAGGCGTGGCCAGGAGGGGGCACCGTGTCGTCGAGAGCAGCACCTGAGGAGGTGCCGAAGTCGAGTGGGTCGGTGTCGATGTGCGTGCCTTCGTCTTCATCGCTACTCGCGACGACGGTGGCTTTCCCCTTCCCGGCCTTGCCCTTGGGAGACTCGAAGAAGTCGTCGAAGTCTTCTTCTTCGTCTTCTGGTTCTTCCTCTTCGTACTCGGTGTCGGGTTCGGGGAGGCCCTCGATGAAGGTCTCCGTCTCGGCACACTCCGCGACCTCGTAGGCGATCTGCTTGCGCGTGGCCACGCAGTCGGGATCTACCTCCCACCTGGAATTATTGCGTTTCCCGCGGATGAGCTGCATGTTGAGGTTCTCATACCAGGATGCTATGCAGAGAAGCATCACGTCTGCACCAGCACGGGCGCCCGAGGCACGCCACTTCTTCAACTCTTTCTTCACATTCTTCAGCTTGAAGGCTAGGCCCTTCATGGTGTTTGGCTGATCATCATGAGGCCAGAACAGCCTGTGGAGCTCAAAGCCCTCGTGCACCAAGTCGATTCCAATGCCAGCCAGCTGTTCGAAGTAGTCCTTGAGCACCAGCAAGCTGTCCTCGATCTCCGCTCTGGTATCTGCTGCTTCACCTTTCGCAAGGCGAGCTGCTTGGGCCTTGGCCACCATAGGCGCAGAAGGGGAGTCGAGATGAGGCCAGATCTCTGAAACAGCATGTGGCAACTTCAGAACCGAGAAGAGAAGAATCGAGTAGAGGAAAACCGAGAAGAAATACGACCGAGAAGAAAGGAAGCAGCGAAGAAAGGGCTTACCGGACAGTTCATTGCGTAGACGCTGCAGCTTGGTCTTCCAGGACTCTTCGTTAGAAATGTGCCTTTCCTGGATCTGGCGCAGGGTATCCATCTGCTTGAAGAGGTCAACATTGGTCGTCTTCAGAGTTTCGCATTCCTGCTCAAGGGCCCTTTCCTTGGCTCTGAAAGTGGTCTCGGCCTTGGCCTTCTCGGCGATTGCTCTGTCCCTCTCGGCGCCAATCTTGACGGCATCCTGGAGTGCATTTTGCAACTGAAGTTGCAGTGTCTCCATCTCCGTGGTGTGGTCCTTCACCAGCTCAACGGCCTGGTCGGACAGCTGCTTCTGCACCTCGGCTGGTTTGACACAATCTTGGTGGGCCTCAGCAAACAACTTGTGATCTTCTGCGAAGAGTCAGACAAGGTCAATATAGAAGCAGCGAAGAAACAAATTCAAAGTCAAACCGAGTAAACAACAAACTCACCTTCTAGCCTTTTGATGGTGGCCTCGGCGTTCTCCACGAAGCTACGGCACTTCTCATGTTCGTCTGCTAAGGCCTTCAGTTTTTCTGCAGAGAAGGAAAGGTTAGCGCATAAGAAAGCAGAAGCGGGCGTAAACATAAAACGCAGAAACCGCGTAGCTAAAGGCGTACCTTGCACTTCAGCTAGCTGTTGGGTGCTGTCGTTGGCATTTTTGCTCGCGGCCTCAGCAACTGCCTTCTCCTTCTCCAGTGCGGCGATTCGCCTCCTGGCGATGGAGTGGTTCCAGAGAAGGATGCGGTATAAGTGGGTCCGCTTAAGGACGCTATCCTGAGAAGCGAGAAGAAAATGAGTTAGGCAAAGCGGAGAAGATTCAGCCCGAGTAGAAGGCTACTCGGAGAGTATCCGTCTACTCGACCCAAATCTCGGGGACTGGGAGTGATAGTAAGAAAGAAGAAAGGCGAGTAGAAGAGAAGAAAATTCAACTCGGAAAAGGCAAGAGGGACTTACTGCATAGGACTGCTCGATGTCTTCGGCGTTCTTGCGGTGCAGGAACATCTTGGCTGCGAGGGTTGCGGTCTCGGTGGAGACGGACATGGGCTTGTGTCCCAGATCAACCTTGTTCCAATCCACGCGCATGTGGTCGATGGCGCCAAGGGTCAAGCCGTGCCATTTCTCCTCCCCGAGAACCTTGCTATCCCACCTGGCGTTGATGTGGCCAACGGTGTCCAATACCTGTTCAAGACCCTTGGAAGTTATTGGTTTGTCTTGGACTCCGCGAGAAGCGATGTTGACAGACTGGTGTTGGCTTGGATCTGGAGGAGGGGAGTTCATGGCTACAACCTTCCTTCCCCTCTGGATAGCTAAAGCTTTGTCTTTGGGAGGGAAGCCGATGGAGTGCTGATGGCTAACCTCAATCATGTACTCCGGGTAGCAAGGCTGGCCAGCAGCGCGAGCGTCTGCAGAGAGCGCAGCAGGAATCGGGCCGGACTCGTGGATCACGAGCGCTCCGCTTGAGGGTGTACTCTGGTCTCTGGCCCGCTTCTTCGTTTGCTCCTTCTCAACCCTCTGCTTCTCGGGATCCTCAGTCTTCTTCCCGTCAGCCTTGGCCTGCGCCTTCTCGGCGACTGCCTTCTCGGCGGCTTGCTTCTCGGCCTTCTTCTGCTCAGCCTTGGTTTTCTTCTGCTCAGCCTTGGCCTTCTCAGCAGCTTCCTTGTCAGCAATTTCCTTCTCGGCCTTGGCCTTCTCAGCAGTTTCTTTCTCAGCGGCTGTTCTTCTCGCAACTTCATCCCTCAGCGCATCCAGGGCTCGTTGCCTGGTTACTCGCCCGGCAGGAGGGCTGGATGTGTCCTTACTCTGCGGCGACGAGGAGGAAGTTGGCGGTGTAGGGCCTTGCGCAGTTGGCGGTGTAGGGCCTTGCGCAGTTGGTGGTGTAGGGCCTTGCGCAGTTGGTGGCGTCGCGGATCCGTCGCCAGCTGCAGCTCCTGGCTGGGCGCTACTCGGTGTCACGCCCGGCTGCATGCTGCTCAAGGGGCAAGCGTCAGCTATGGTGGCATCCGCGGCGGTGGTGTCTTCTACTCGCTGCTCGGCAGCGAGGCTTTCTTGTGCAGCAGCCCCTGTGGTGGGCTGCTCTTGCTCTGCTTCAGGCCGCTCGGCGGCGGTGTTGTCTTGCATTTCTTGGTCTTGGTTCTCCTTGGCATTGCTAGCCGGAGGAGAAGGGGGTCTCTCATCATGGACGGCAGCGTCCTGTGCTGCTGGTTCTGATTCTGCTCCTGGAGCATCAGCAGTCTGTGCGTTGGCAGCAGCAACATCGACGGTGTGGTCCTCATCATCATCCAAATTGATCAGAGGTACTGATGATTCCTTGGTTTGGTCGGACGCGAGAGCTGCGTTCGCGTCCATAGGCGGTCTGCAGAGAAAGGGAAATCACAAATTAGAAGAAGATTGGGGGAAACGATACTGCGCGAGAAGGGAAACAACCGAGAAGAGGGCTTACGCGGTGGTGGACTTAAGCTGTCGTCTGGACCTTTTCACGACCACCTTCTTCTCGGCGGGCTTTTTCCTCTTGGCAGGAGGCGCGGGTGCTCCGCTACCAGTCCGCTTGCGGGTCTCAGGAGCGGCGACGGATAGAGGCTTAGCGGCTAGTGGCGCATCGCCCTCGTTCTCGTCCTCGTCCTCGTCGTCCTTCTCCGCGGCAGCTTCATCTGAGTTCAAAAGAGAAGAGGAAAGAATCAGAAACAGCAAACGAGGAACTGGTGCTTCTCGGAAACAAACAAAATGAAGACATTATTACCATCAAAATCCTCATCGGACCAGGTGCGGAGAGCTTCGCGCTTATCAGTGATGGGGGAACGAGAGAGGTTGGCCTGCTCCGCGGCATCGAAGGAGGGCACATCATCCTCTTCACGATCAGGAGACCAGTTGCCCTCAAAAACCTCGCAGCTCTCAATTATCTGGCGAGTGAGAGTCTGAAAGACAGAGAAGAATCACAAATTAGCCGAGTTCCAGGAAGGAGTTCTACTCGGATAGGCGAGCGGGTACAAAGCACACAAAGTCTAGGCAGTTTACTAAGCATTCTACCCGGATAGGCGTGCAAACACAAAGCATACTAAGCCTAAGGCGATTTGGCTAAGTGTCCTACTCGGAACGCAAGGCAATCGCTAGTCGATGCAAGAAGGAGAAGTTATCTACTCGGAAAGTGAAGGCAGAAAGCAGAGTGAGAAAGGCGTACCCGCTCAATTGGCTTTGTACGGCTGTACGGGACGAAGCCGTATTGCCAGTGGTCGCCAAGATTTGTCGTCAAGATGTTCCTTGCGTGCCAGGGAACGTCGATGTTGTCGATCTCGATGGTGGTTGTCATGGTGCAGTCGCGGGGGCCTCCCATGTAACACATGAGATGGCAGCGCTCCTGCAAGGGCAGCACTCGGCGCTGGATCCAGCAGGCAACCGGGTCGTCATTCTTGAGGCCTTGCGACTTCAGCCAGCCGAGTCTGTTCTCCATCTCGATGGCGTCATCGTTATTGATGGGCTTGTCCTTCCAGTACATCCCGATTGGAGCGCGATTGCTCCAAACGGGCAGGTTGATTCGATCGTTCACCGGGGCTCCTTCCGCGGCGGCGACGTTCTTGACATAGAGGAACGTCTTCTGCCACAGCTTGACGGAGTCCAGCCCTTTGACGCGGGGGTGGTTCGTCCCGGACCGCTGCACCATCATGGCGCAGCCGGTGTCGGTGGCGCGGGCGACGCCCGCGGAGTCCTTCTTCCCGGTGGATTGCTGGCGCAGGTGGAAGTACCTGAGCCACGTCTCCCACGTGGGCCGGATGCCGAGGAAGGCCTCGCAGACCACGGCGTGGTAGGCGAGGAAGACGACGGCGTTGGGGGGCAGATGGTGCATCTGGATGCCGAAGTGGTTGAGGAACTTCCGCAGGAAGTCGGAGGCGGGCAGTCCGAACCCGCGCTCGAAATGCGCCAAGAAGACGACGCGCTCTCCTTCCCGCGGGGACGGCACGATTTCACCGTCCGGCGCCCGGCACTCCACGCCGGGAGGGACTCGCCTGGTATTGACGAGCCAGGCGCAATCTTCCGCAGTAACGGAGGAACCGGCCCAGCCAGATTTGGCCATTGTTGCGAGTAGGGAAGGTGGAAGATTTCGAGGGGAGTTGGTTGGCGGATTGAGTCCGCGGCGGCGCGAGAGCTTGCGCGGCGGCGGAGAGCACGGTGGCGGAGAAGAGCAGGAGACGAAGAAGGAATAGTGCGAGGGAAGGGGAAAAGGAAGTTACCGCGGAGGTATTTATATCTCCTCCGCGAGTTTACCGTTACCGTCGTGGAAGTGGGATCGATTGTGGCGTGTGGCGGATCCTGTGGCCGGCTAGAAACGCACACAAGCGCAGGTTGCGCGCGTAACGGCCGCATTGGATCCCACCACCGAATCGTGGCCTATAACTGCGCTTGATGGGACATGACGGCTGGTGGGCCCACAGCGTGAAAACTGGACGCGTGGCGTCGTGTCCTGGGCAACCAAACGACGAGGTCGTGGATGCTTGACACGTGTGCACTTGCTGCGCGAAGGGCTAGATTGTGCTCTGCGCTGCAGAGGCTCAATCTAAGAAATTTCTCTAAGTCTTTTTACTCGGTTACAGAGTAGAAAGCAATTGCTACTCGGAAGAAAGGAAACTCAAGGTACTTCCCAGATAGCTACTCGGAGGTCCTTCTCGGCATCTTGAGGTTCAAGAGCTGAGATGCAAAGGCTGGTTTTTAAGCTGGCAGAGCCTAGTGAACAAGTTCACAAGACTCAACCAGCTTCGGGGACTGCTGTCGGGGGGTTACCCCCGAGTAGGGTAAAGGCAGGTGGTAAAAGCAGCTTACAGAAGGGAGGTTTGGTCGAGTAGCCGACTACCTGGTACTCGCTACCCGGTCGACTGCTACTCGGACTCACCCCAAGATGACCAGAAGGAGATATCAGTCAAGTTCTGTCCTTTCGAGTAGAAGAATTGGCCCGAGTACAATTGGCGGGAACAATTGGCGGGAACCTACTCGGGCCAGGAAGTCAAAGGAGCCGTTCTGACACAGGATCCCGCGTATCCTGGGTCCGTACTTGGCAGCATTCGAACTACTGTTCATCTGGGACCGGCCTGCCTGACAGTGACAGCATGGAAGCAGGCCGTGGCAGGATAAGGGGGGCCTACTCTGTGCCTAGGTACATTGATACCAGTCTGTCCCCTAGTTTTGCCCAACGACTTTACAGAAGCAGCCAAGGTTAGGAACCAAAGCTGTCAGCGGGTACTCGGAGAAAGGACGATGTGCACACTATGTCGACACTTGTCTAGGTTTGGACGTATCCGGCTGGGCACCGTGTATATAAGGTGCCCCGCCGCCTCCTGCGCGAGGCACACAGATCACGCTCACACATGCTCCCAGAGGTTCACTTGGAACCCTAGAAAACCATAAGTTCTTGACCTAGCTCTACTCGGAGGGAAGAGAGAGGCTACTCGGTAGCAATACTATTTGTACTGTGGTTACTCGGATAGACATCGTAATACATATAGAGAGGCAGGAGTAGGGGTTTTACCTCCTCACGAGGGCCCTGAACCTAGGTAGATCGTGTTGTTTGCAGTGTGTTGTTCTTACCTCACGCGGCTACTCGTCGCGTGATCCCTCCTCGAATACCGCCAGCGTCCATCGTCCCACATCTTTAGCCATCCTATGGCATCTGCCGTGACTCCACCACGACACTCATGATCTTTTATTTGTGTTTCTGCTCATGATGCAAGGTGATTGCTATGCTTTACTATTAAAATTTTATTTATCATGCTTGTGTTAAAGTTCTGTGATCTCAAATTACATATGTTTTTACATTATTGATGATGAAGTTTATGTTGGTAGCATGTCACCTCAAAAATTATGTATTTTTATCGTTTAGCTACTCGAGGACGAGTAGGAACTAAGCTTGGGTATGTTGATACGTCATAAACGTATCCTTAATTTCTGTTGTTCCATGTTGTTTTTGTATTGTTTCCCACATGTTTTCTATACACTTTATGACATTTTTATCAATTTTCCGAACTAACCTATTGACAAGATGCCATAGAGCCAGTTCCATGTTTTCTCCTGTTTTTAGTTTCAGAAAAGTTGTTCTAGAAATATTTTCGGAATTGGAAAATTCGAAGCCCAGAAGTCTTAGAATTCCCGAAGGTTCCACGAAGTCTCGAAGAGACCCGGATGGGGGCCCACACCATCGGGCGGCGCGCCTCCTGGCCGCGCCATGGGGTGGTGTGGGGACCCCGGGCTCCACCGCCTTTGCCCTTTCGCCCATTTTTACCGCCCCGAGACGTAAACCCTAAATAGCTACCACTTCGTTCCGAGAAACACCCGAGGATGCTGTCATCGTCATCTCGAGATCGGGAGGGTTCTCGAGCTCTCCCCGGCACCTTGCCAGGAGGGGAATTCATCAACGGAGGGCTCTACACTACCATGCCCTCCTCCGAAGTGATGCGTGAGTAGTTCATCCCTGGACTACGGGTCCATAGAAGTAGCTAGATGGTTGTTCTCTCCACTTTGTACCTCATGTTTAGATCTCGTGAGCTGCCTCACATGATCGAGATCATCTTTATCTAATTCTACATGTTGTGTTTTCTGGGATCTGATGAATGTTGAATGCTATGTCTTCTGATTATCAATCTATCATGTTATCTTTATGCGTATATTATTTATGATCTTGCATGCCCTCCGTTATTAGTAGATGCTATGGCCAAGTAGATGCTAGTAACTCCAAGAGGGAGTATTTATGCTCGATAGTGGGTTCATGCCTCCTTTGCATCTGTGCTCGAGTGACAGGAAAGTGACTGATGGAGGATGTGCTATTGCCATTAGGGAGGTAACAACAATGCTTTGTATAAGGATGATTTTATTGTTTACATTACACACTTTGCTTAATGCAATTATCTGTTGCTTGCAACTTAATACCCAATGTTTGTTGGGATGATATTCAAAGGGTGGATTATTAGTCATAGATGCAGTTGGATGACGGTCCATATATCTTGTTGTAATGCCCGCATGAATCATATAGTAATCTTTATGGCTTGCATATTCACTATGGTCCAGCCTTCATTTCTGTCAATATCCCAGCTGTAATTTGTTCACCACACATGTTATGTATCTTTCACGGAGAGACACCACAAGTGAACTGTGGACCCATGTCCATGTTCCTCATACTGATAAAACACCTACTGCTTTCATACTGATGCTACTTCTTTCATACTGTTTTCCTACTGCTTTCCACACCATACATTTGACCTCTTTGTGTTCAGCAAAACCGGTGAGATTCACAACCTCACTGCTACTGGGGAAAAGTGATGTTATTGTGTTGTGTAGGTTCCACATTGCTCCTGGACCGGTAGTGCGTCATGCCACCTCAGCTGCATTAACCTTCAGACATTCCTTGTCCTCCTACTGGTCGATTCAACCTTGGTTTCTTTTCTGAGGGATAACTTCCCGCTGCACCCTTCACAACCTTCCACTTGGGGTTTATCAACGTTTGCATCAATGATCTGTATTCAAAGGACAAAAAACTGTGAGTATATGTTTTTCTCGGAAAAGCATTACAACAGCAACAGTGAGGACATGCACGTTCTGGAAAGTTACATGACTATTCATCCTTATGCAAAACTGCCATGTGCGCTGCTGGAGCATCCGACCTAGGCGAATCCGGAGACTCAAGCGATTCTAAGGAAAAGAAGAGAGATCCCAAAAAGGACAAGAAAATCTCGGATAACAGGGACGCATCATCCAGAACAGGATCCCATCTACCGAAAGGCGAAAATAATACAAAACCCCGTGATAACAAGTCACAGGAGGAGAAAAATTGGAAGGATTGAAACGTAATGCCGCCTCCGAGATACCGAGCTGATAAAGCTGGAAGATACGACAATCCTCACAGGTGTGAGAGATCCCGAACCCCTCCAAAGGAATAAAGAAAGGGCAAGGAGTAGAACTCCACCCTATTCTAAAGCACGGTATGCTGAAAGAAATAGGGATGACCCCAGAAGAGCGCATGCGCGCAACAATGGACCAGAACAGAGAAGATTCCCTTCTGTCCATTCAGTTGGAACATATTCCGCGCATGACAACAAGACGGAAAGAGATGATTTGTACTTCAGACCTAAATGTTTCACTGACAGGATTCGGAGAATCAGTATACACTCTGGCATTGTCAAAGTCGGTCCAACTTAACAAAAGTATACCAGAAGTACAAACCAGGATACATGGCTTTCAGATTATTATACTGACGTCCAAATGAACAAAGGGACAGATTTAGAAGTTGTAAAGTTCCTTCCCCTACTAATGTTGGATGGAGCTAGAGATTGGATTAACGGCCTTCCGTCAAGAACAGTAGACAACTGGGAAGATATGGCTAGAGTTTTCTATCAGCCCTTCCGGGGTATGTACAAACGCCCTAAGAGTATTAACCAGCTGGCCTATTGCATCCAATATGAAGACGAGTCGTACGTCGAGTTTATCTCAATATGGACTGCAATGAATAATAGTTTCTCTGGATTAAGTTATATACAAGCAATGTACGCTTTCATCAATGGCCTGAAACCCGGTCTCGTACCATTCATGGGCTGTACAAAAGAGCACAAAGATCTCGGATCTATGCTTACCACCGCCAATGAGCATGCAGCGGCCAAAGATGACATCAGGGCGAGAGGCGGAAACATAGATGATCTAGTTCAGGCTAAGAAGGAGTCTCGCTCTGAAAAGAAGGCTACTCAAGAAGCACAGTCAAAGCCCAAAGAAGTAAACATAGCCTTTGGAAAGGATAATGGCAGCAAATGGAACGGCAAAAGCACAGAACCCATCTCCTATTCTAAATAAGACTGGGAAAAGATTAAGTCGGAAAACTGTGTCCACCATTCGCAATTCGGGAAGCCTACCCATACAAATGTGCAGTGCCGGCTTAATAAGCACATGAAAGGAAATGCAGGATCCGGGAATAAAGGAAATAACTCCAAAAGGAAATTCAACGAGCAAATGCCGGAAGCTGAAAAAGACGTAAGCTAGTCGGACATTGATGATAAAATCCAGGAACAGCAGCGGAAGGGCGAGCCTAAATTCCCGAGAGTTGAAGGTGAATGTAACCTAACTTTCTTTGCAACCCCCTCAGCAAAACAGGCCAAATGAACGCTTCGAGAAATCAATGTGTTTGTGCCACCAACCCCAAATTACTTGAAGTATTCAAATACGCCAATTACCTAGGATTAGTCTGATCGTCCCCGGAATATCCCAGAACCCGGCAGACATGCTTTGGTCGTAAGTCCTATTGTGCAAAACACTAGGCTCAAAAGAGTGTTAGTGGATGGAGGTTCCAGCATCAATAACATGTAATTAAGTACACTAAAGCAGTTGCATTTCTCCGAGACTCAACTCAAACACAGTAATTTACGTTTCCACGACATTGTTCCCAGAAGACAAGCGCATTCCCTAGGAGAAAATTCCCTAGAGTTAACCTTCGGAAAAAGCGAACACTTCCGCCAGGAAATGATCTCGTTCAAGGTAGTTCCGTTCGAAAGTGTGTACCACGCAATACTCGGACATAAGGCTTTCGCCAAATTCATGGCAAGGTCATGCTACATCTACAACAAGCTCAAGACTCTAGGGCCAAAAGGCGGAGTAATCACCATCTCAGGAGATTTCAAGCTGGCAAACGAGCTGGAGAAAGGAAACACCCTTTGCGCCGAACAGGTGATACGGAAGGAAGACCTGAAGGAGCTGGCTAAAGAAGTATCGCCGACAGAAATGCCAGCAGGAAAAGAAATACAGAAGCCGACATGTAGTTTCAACGCCTCGCAGAAAACAAAGCAGGTCATCCTGGACCCAAAAGATCTGACAAAATTTGTCGTTGTGGGAACAGGAATGACTGATGCATAGGAAAGCGTGCTTATCAAGTTCCTCCGTGAGAACTGGGATATTATTTCTTGGTATCCTGCTAATATGCCAGGTGTACCCAGGGAACTTGCTAAGTACCAACTGAAAGTTATTCCAGGATCAAAACCCGTCAAACAAGGTCTCCGTCGTTTCGATGGAATAAGGCGGAAGGCTATTGCCAAGGAAATTATTCGGCTTTTAGCAGCAGATTTTATCCCGGAAGTGATACATACTGATTGGTCTGCGAACCCAGTATTAGTCTCGAAGACGGATATTATTATTCTGATGATATGTATAGATTACACCGGTCTGAACAAGTTATGCCCAAAAGATAGGTTCGCGTTACCGCGAATCGATCAAATAATAGATGCCACCGCTGGCTCTAAGCTTTTATGCTTTTTGGACGCTTATTTTGGGTACCATCACATACACATGGAAGAAGAAGATCAAATAAAAACCTCTTTCATAAACCCTACGGAACATACTATTACATAACTATGCCTTTTGCCTGAAGAATGTTGGTGCAAGATACCAGCGTTGCATGCAAAGATGCTTGCATAATCAAATTGGTAAAAGTGTCCATGTTTACTTGGATGTTATTGCCGTTGTGTCCAAGGAAGGCTCCGATTTTGGCATCCCCAAAAGACGAAGAACCCGTGTTACTATACCTTACAGCAACTAACATGGTTATTTGTGCACTGATAATTGTGGAAAGGCGGAAACACGAACAAAGCATTCCAGATCAGCATCCGGTGTATTACGTCAGCGAGGTATTTTCCGAGTCAAAACAAAGGTATCCACATTATCAAAAGCTGGCATATGGCGTATTTTTCACATCTCGAAAACTTTGTGACTATTTCCAAGGATAGTGACATAATAGTGGTAAGCAAATCACCACTAGGGAATATTATAAAATATGCAGACGCAATTGGCAGAGTTGCCAAATGGGGCATTTAACTTGATGTGTTTGACATTAAGTACCAACCCCGGGTGGCAATCAAATCCCACGTGTTGGCAGATTAAGTAGCTGATTGTACAGAAGCAATGGAAAGCACACCAATGCCGGAGTCGGAATATTGGATCATGCATTTTAACGGATCCAAAATGAAAGAAGCCGTTGGCGCTGGTGTGGTGTTCAAATCTCCGAAAGGCGACATAATGGAGTATGTATTACAAATACACTTCAACGACAGTAACAATTGTCACATCCCAATTTTGGAATACATGTTAACACAGTTGTTTTGCTAATTGCTTGGCTAATAAACCTTGATTGTGTTTGTTTGTGTTTGTTTAAGTGCAACTAAACAAACTTAAAAAGGATAGCAAAGCAGTAAACTAAAAATATTCAACATATTGTTCCAATGATAAAAATATTCAACATATTGTTCCAATGACTTTGGCAATATTTTCTAAAGTAAATATTGATCAAAGAGTTTTCCAAAAACTATCTTATGAAACTCATATTTGTTGAATATTATTTCCAAGACCTAAATTAAGAAAGAGGAAACACTTAATAAAATTTCCCTAAAAGATTATCAGAAAAAGAGGCATTCTTAAATGCTTCACCAAAATATTATCAAATGTTTTTCCAACCTTGCAAGATTAAAAACAATAGTATTAGAGAGCATTTGCTTGCTATCTCTAGTCACATAAATATTTTGGCAAAGCATTGCTAAAGAAAAGCCTAGTGCTTTATTAAATAGAAATTCCAATATTTCCAGAAACAGAAAACTCAAACAAGTTACTATTGGAAACTTTACTCAAATGAGCTGAAATTAATATCATTGCTTCCTTATAACAAATAAGGAACACAAACAAGAGGAGACCAAAATTTGAATCCATTAAAGCCCTGAAAACATGAATTTTCTCCACAGCAACATTTGGGATTTTGAGCAAGTTTGTTCTACAAACTTTTTCCAAATGCCATGAAATAAATACCACATGCTCTATATCATAAATAAGGATGAAAACCAAAAGGGCACAAGTTTTTGAATAATTTAAGTTGCCAAAAACCCCTGTTTTCTTGACAGCACCTTTTTGAAATTTGAACAAGTTTGTTCTATGAAGTAAATCAAAATGACTTGATTTTTCTACCACATAAGGAACACATTAAATAAGGAATGTGTGCCAAAAATTATCATTTTTGGAAACTCCTAAGTAGGTTAATAAATTCAATGTCCATTTATGTAAGAATTCAAATTTGAACAACTTTGAATTATAAAGTTTCACCAATTGATCCAATTTTCATATATGTTGTGTATCTCAACTAATTAGAATTTTGGGCAAAAGTATTTAAAATTTAAACTTTGTTTGCCTAGTGAAAACATCCATTTTCAGAGAGGAAAGGACCTACTTGTAAAGTTGGCAGGGACCAAATTGTGATCCTAGTCACATGGTGTCCTTCTTCTTCCTGTAGATGACGCCATGGCTGCCCATGCTTCCTTAGCTTCGAGTAGAAGGCTCCTAGTTGCTTAAAAACCCCTCCCTTGTGCTCTACCTGCCCCCCTCTCTCTCTCTCCCTCGAGCTACCCTCTCTCTCTCTGAAAAAAAAAAAGAAAAACGAAAAACCGAAACCCTAAGCTAGTTGGCCGCCGGCGATTCGGCCGTTAGAGAGCACGCCGCCGGCAGCCGTTGGTCTCATTCGCTCCGCCATGTCGTGGTGGTGCTCAGTGCCGAAGGAATCGAGGCGTATTGCCTCGAGGTGGCCGCGCCATCCCGATTCTTCCCCGAACCCGACGGCACTCCGGCGAGCCATCGGCGTCGTCTCGAGCCCCCTCCGACCTCGTCGAGTCCTCCATCGCGCCTAGGGTGAGCACACGGACCCCGCCGTCCACTTTCCCCCCTCCCTCTCGTTCGGAATCGCCCCCGAGCCACCTCCGCTGTCCGGCCGTCGCACGCCGTCGTCGCCGTGGTCTCTCCGGCCACTCCCCAGAAACGAGGTTGCCTCTGTTCGGTAGCCCGCAACGAGAGAAACGCTTGGGTATGTTTTAATCGCAAAATGGCGCCCTGTACCGCTCGATTGCAGCTCGCCGGAGCAGTCCGCCGGCGAGTGACGCGGTGATGACATCGTAGCGACGTCAGCGCACCCTTTGACCGCGCGCAAATGAGTTGAACCTGCCCGTGGGGCCGCGGATCTGCCGCGTGGCTGCCACGAGGGCGGAGGCCCGCGCGTCAGCGACCTGCGGGTAGATCCGTGCGCGGTGAGGCAGGTCTAGCCGGCCCACGATGGATCTGGCCCATCCCTGCCTTCTTTTCCATTTTAATTTTTACAGAGAAAGTGCATGTTTGCTTTTGGCTCCAAAAGGCAATCTAAAAGATGAATTTTGCCAAACCAAAATTCACAGAGGTACACAAACTAATTCTAAACCATCTCCAAGTTGTAGATCTACATTTGGATGGATGTATTTGAAATGAAAAATGTTTTGGTAACAGCTACCAGAAACACCAAAATGAGAACCATTTTAATTTCACAACTCAGAATGAAGTGAGGCCAATTGCATTGGAAAGCTCTTGAAATTTCCTAACAGGAGCATTTAACCTCGTTTCCAAATTCATTGTATTTTTGAAATGGCATGCATTTTGGTAAAACACCAGAGAGCACTTTGGTGATTTTTATAAAATTATTAAAAATGATTTTTGATGCAAACTCAACTGGATGGTCTTGTATATGTTTAGGGCTATCCAAACCTAGAAGGGTTTAATTTTTAGAGCATCCTACAAAATTTGGTGGACAGATCTTTAAAATGCATGTTTCTGCCATTTTGGCATTTTAGTTAATTAATTTGTGTGATGATATTTTTGTGTTACAATATTGTTTTCTAGCATGTTTAAGATGTGTGAACTTGTTTTCTAAGTGTTACTTAGATATTTTAGCATGTTAGATTGTGTGGACTTGAGTGGATAAGAAATAGGATTTTCTGAGAATTAACATATGATTATTCTCTAGTTAATATTTGCATAGTAATTTTGAGTGATACAATTATGTGCAAACACTTGAATTTGTTGATTGGATCCAGTACCATATTGGTACTGATTTTGTGTTGTTATCACCTCTGCTATGTTGCATTTGAGTTGGTAGAAAAAGCATGAGTAGCCTTGCCATGACTATGTGAATGTTTTGGAAAAATTCCCTCATGTGTGGAATTTTTGACATTAATATTTGTGGTTGCATAGCCACATATTTTTGTGTGGTATCCATAGGTCCAGTAGCATTTTTATAAGGTTGTTATGAGTACTTGACACCTAAAGTTTTCACATGTGTGAAAACAATAGCATGAGTATCATTACCTTGCTTATTTTAGCACCCTGTTATTTTCTGCTAGTATTGTTATTGCACTAGAAGCTTGTTTAGTCTTTTGTTAAATTTTTAGCAAGTGGACCAGAGGCATTGTGACCTCTTAATGCTTTGATATGCTAGTGGAACACCCACTGGTTTCATTGCATTTTTGGTGGAAACAGTATTTCCCCCACACTAGATGTGTTTCTTTTATATATGTTTTGAGTAGATCTTTAAATGCTTTTTAGGCTTATTGCTAGATTAATTCTCATGAAACCAGTACCATTTAGGTACTGTTATTTTGGTTATAGCACCTCTAGATACTTGGTGCTTGTGTTTGAAATAGGTTTAAAATAGAAATGCTTAAGGACTAGATTTCACACTAGGATATTCATGTATGCTTTTTGTCTTGTTTTTCCCTTAGGGAAAAATATGAATCTTTGGTGTTGAAACCAGAGGATGGAATGTACTTGTGGCATTATTACCTTAGGGTTTTCACCTCTGATAGATTTCCTCTTAATTAGCATAAAAGCATGAATAACACTTGGATGACTAGAAATTAATCTCCTCACATGTGTAGCATTTTAAGCATAGTTTTTTCCTTGTTTCCTAGCTATGTTTTTTTATGTTATTTTGTGGAATCCAGTAGCATTTATGGTACTTGTTAGAGGAGTATTTTGCCTCTGCTATCTTGCACACTTGTGCATAAAATTAGCTAGTGTAGCCTAAACTAGTCTAGTATTTTTCCTAAATTTTCTACTAGTATGAGTAGGAGTTTTTGGATGCTTGTTTGTTTGTTTTGAGCACTTTTATAAAAGTGACCAGAGGCTTATTAACCTCTTGGTGAGCATATTTGCTAGTGGAACACCCACTGGTATGTTTGCCTCATGGTGGAAAATAGGTTTGACTTGTTGTCATGAACCTTTTTCACCACTTGAATATTTTAGCAAATTATATGTGCTAGCCATAGAGATTGTTGGGGGAGTTTTTAGACATAAAAATGTGTTTTATGTGACACCCTACTGTCTAGTAACATGTGCTCTACCCCACTGGTCCATGGTGTTCTTAACTAAAAATCATTGAATTGGCCACACATAAACACTAGGAAAAAAGCAGACTTTTCAACTATAGTTTTTATGCCAATTTTTCTTAAGGGAAAAATTGAGAACTTGGGTGGTACTTCTTGATTGCTTGCTGTATGTATTACTTGTAGCCTTGTTTGTCTTGTTTGGTTCTGAATGTGTGTCCTTTATTCTCTTTTTACGACGTTAGAAAACGAAGAGGAAGGAAGTGTCGGGAAGCTCTGTTTCAAGTTCCAGTCACTCCAACAACCAGGGACACAAAGAGATACCAGGCAAGCCATCCTGATGCTTGCTGATACAATACTTATCATTATCTATCATGCATGTTTTACCTCTGAAGTTTTACCAAAAAACTTGATTATCAAAACTATTTTTGATGTGGAATTTACTACTATACTATATTATAGGTTACTATCATGCCAGTAGTTAAACTTGGTAATACCAAGCCCATAAGCCACCATATGGTATTTAATACCATCAAATATACTAGTCCCTAAGTGGACACCCTAAAATTGTGATTCTACATAACAAAGGCTTTACGGAAAAACCCGGAGAAAAGGCGGATCCTTGTTCTCCGGAGGAATGTGGAAGTGGTCATTTTTGAGAAAGTGGTGTTTTCAAAAATGACACATAACCTAGTCTTCGCCGGACAACCTTTACCGTACTGCCACCCTACCCCAACATGGGCAAGGGGCTTAACTTGAAGTTTGTTCTTATTAGTGTGTGCTATCTCAATCGCTATAAGGGACATCGTACCCTCGAACCGAATGTCGTCAAAACTCCCAATGTTGAGACATAAAAAGTGTGGGATTAATTTTCCCTCCGGTTGCATCGGTTGAGTCTCCTGTCATGGCGATGTGCGACATGGTGCCGAGGAGATTAAAACTGAGAGATAGGCATATTCTAGCTTGAACATAGTGGATGGTTATGATCAGATACCTGATGTTTACATACTGTTGTTACAGTCCGTGATTGTTCACGGGAGGTGTACTGGATCTGGTGGATGTGTACACCTCTGCAGAGTATAACTTTTTCGAAGAAGCCGCGTCCTCGGATATGGACAGTTGAATGGCCATGTAGCTAGCATTGTGTCAATGTTTTCAAAAAGGTGTTTTGAAAGGGGAATTTTGGAAAGGAAGTGTTGAACTTGTGAAGTTCGGAAAAGAATGGAAACTTATACCGTGGAGGTATCGTCGATGATGAAAAGCCAGATGATGTTATACAAAACAAAATGTTTTGCAAAGAAAACATTTTCTACTCTAAGCAAGAATTCTGGAAACTGATTCCAAGAAGTTTTGCAAAGAGAAAATATTCTTTAACAAAACTTTACAAAACCTCTTGTACATGTGAGATCTACAAGAGAAATAAAACTATATATTATTTTTCTTCTGAAGTATCTTCTTCAACGAAGATACAGATAAATCTGACTGCAACTGTGGTGTCATCATATATGAACACCATTGATAGTGAACCATATTTATAGCCTACCTATTCCACCATATAAGCATACTTGCATGTTGGTAAGTGACATGATGGATGTCTTGCTGAGTACATTCAAATGTACTCATTTGGTTTCGCCCCTGGTATCTACTTATCAGATTTGGAGAAGGAGTCTCCGAAGGAGATCTATGAAGAGAAGTACGGGGTTGACGGCTTTGCGAACTAGGATTGTCTCCGGGTCAGCAGCCTGTAGGTTAAGGCGTGACTTGGGCTCAACTACGTTGTGTTTTATTTGTCTTCCGCTGTGTTTGATTAAGTTGCCTGCCCTTTGGGCAGTTGCGTTACACTTGATCATGTGATCTTTTATGTAATACCTTTATGTATTCGTGTAATGGATGATGTATTTCTGTGTGCCAACTGTGTATGTTGTTCACGACTGATCTTTCTGGGATCGTGAATGTATGCATACGTAGGGTTTCAGACTGCCGGTCTGGGGTCCTTACAGAGTTGGTATCAGAGCCATCTTGACCTTAGGAGACCTTAGTTAGCATGGACGTCAGATAGGAAAGAAAAGTATTTTTGAGTAAAAACCTATTTACAATCTAAATTATTTTTGTCTAAGGGAATTTTTGTATATTTTCCCTCCTTCTGATCTTTTCAAAAGATTCTAAATGCATATCAAGGGCGTCCTTGAACAGTGGTTCGAAGGGCGGGCCTTATAGAGTTGGTATCTCTCTCGGTTAAGAGTTTATTTCTTACTTGTTTGCAACTGCTCCGCTCTGTTTTTGAAACATCTCTCGCCTTTGGAGTTTTCTGTTCAGAAAATAGTTGGGGTTTCAAAAACAGATTGTTGCATAAAGTTTTATCAAAACTTTACTTCTATTATCTTGTTGCCATACAAAAACTTTTATACTTGCCGATGTCCCGAGAAGACCAAAATAATTGCTTAGCTCTACAGTGATGATGGTCAGCAGTAGATATAGTTCTTCAGCCACTTCTAGGATTTTGGATCATCCCCTGACGTAGCTCCAATGGAGCCTTGCTTGTGTGTTATGGCTTGCTTATGTGTGTCCGTAGGACTTTGTGCTATTGTGTGGTGTAGATTTTGATTCATCTAGGCTTCTATATGTTTGCGGAGTGCTCAAGTTTTGCAAATTTGTGATTGCCCCGCTCTTGTTTTTGAATCGCCTCGTGTTAAATTTTTGCAAGCAAAAATGTTTGTATAGTATTCAAAAACAAGAATTGGTTGCTTAGACTTATGCTTGTTTTCGCTTCATAATGCCAACCGTCGTGAACCACCACCATCTCCCCCACAATTGATGAAAGCACCATTGGACCTAATAATAGAGGACCATCAAGCCACACGAACTGATAGCGTTGATACCAGTGATGCACTTCAACAGATAAAGCTCCAACAACGACAACCCTCAAAGAAGAAAAGGCGTGAATGAACCAACCAATACTGACCAAAACCTCTATGTTTGTGTGTGTGCAAAATACTCTTTCTACCATGTTGGCTAAATGTTGCACTTGTTTATGTTCCCTTTTAAAAGACCAAACTAAAGAGATCCCCTTTTAAAAGTTATATACCTCCCTCCTCTAGGAAAAGGTGCAAAAAGGAGTTTTCACATGCCATGATGCGCAACCCCCTCAGAAAGCCAATCAAAAGAGCACAATTCAATATTCGACGATGACGCTAGTCGTATCTTGTCGTACAAACATTATTTGCTAGAAAGCTAACAAGACTAACATGCTTTGTCTAATCTTAGGTTGACACCTAACCAAAGCATGCGAACTACTGACAACTCTTTCTAAACCAAGAAATTAAATGACTTACGACACTTCTTAATCTAGTTGGTAAGAAGGAGAAGTCGCGAGAAAATAAGATGTTGACCTATTCGTTTACTAGTCAATAGGATATCGGGTGTATCTACTTTGGAAACTAAATCTTAATAGACGTTGTAGGTACTATGAAATTCGAGGTTTAGAAATTAAGTGAACGATGAAATGATTATGATAGACCTAGAAAACAACAGTTTTCCTGTTGTTATTTCTTTGTGTGCTCTTGATTGAAATAAATTTGTGTTTTTTTCAATCTTGCTTCCTAACTTATATGGAGTTGTTAGGACTTGTGATTATGTTGTTTTCTTACGAGAAATCTACCCTAGAAAGTGTGTGCATGATTGAAAACTCGAATAAAAATGAATAGCATTTGTTACCTTCTAGTTTATTATTTGGATTGTTGAGTGGGCAAATCCTTATAGATTTGTTGTACCTAGATTTTTGTTATGGTTATGATAGATCCAGTACCATTTTGGTACTGTTATTTATATGCTGTTATCTTCATTAACTTGCATGTGAACTTATAGCAAAGCATGAGTAACATTTGCTATTTTTTTTCCAGTTTTCATTATTTGGAATTATTGTGAGAGCTAGATCTGTGTATACTTTCTTAGTGGATTTTGTGCTATGTGTTCTTTGAGTCAAGTAACATTTAGGTACTGTTATTTTGATGCTTGTACCTATGTTAGCTTGCATGTCTCTTAATAGTAAAGCATGTGTAAGCATTACTATCAGTATGCACTAGTATTGCTTCACTAGATTAAATAGCCTTATATTTTTATCTTGTGTGCAAAGTTTTTCATGGCTAATCAGAGGTTTAGTACCTATTTTTACTTGGTATTAGTAGGCCATAGCCCACTGGTCCCATTGCATTTTGGCTTGAGGATGAAAATCCCCAACCATACACATGTGTAAAAATAGTATGTTTCACTATGTGATTGATTTCTGTTTTCCACCATGGAAAATATAATTGTTTCTTTTCACTTATGCAAGTGAGAAGCTTATTTCTTATTAGTAAATACTAATATGTTTAGGTGTGATCCTTTTTTTTCAGCATAATATTCCTTAGGGGTGTCATGTTAAGAAATGTTTCACTATCGTGTGCTAAAATTAAATCGTTAGCAAATAAAATAAATTCCTCTTGATTGGTAGATTGTTTGTGGATAATTTTAAATTGAGAGTATGGATTTTTGAAAAGGTTTAGATAACTTTTCATTAATTGCATAGCTACTGGTTGTGTTAGTTATACCTTGCTTGTTTGCTAGTAATTGTTTAAGAAAAACAGAAATTGCTAGAAGAAATTTCTGCATGTTTAATAGTTGTATCATGGGATTGTTTTGATGTTTGTGCTGACTAACATGAGTAAGTTTTGTGTACTGTTATTAGGTACATTTATATTCATGACTTGCTTGTTTAAGTTTAAACATCATGATAGCATTGTTTGCTTCTCTAGAGTGAAACTAGTCTCACCACTAGAAAATGGTGATTTTTGCTCTAGTATTACCCTCTTTATTTTTATGAGTATATGAGTTGATATAGCATGTTTAGGAAGTTATTACTTCTGTTATCATGCCATGAATTATTTAGTTGCATGTTCTATGGTTATAGGATATGATTATCTCTTATAGCATGCTGGTGTAGATTTTTCATACTAGTGTGTTATTTGTGCAGACCTTTTTTATATGCCTGTGTAATAGGAGTTTTTATCTTGTGTAAAGATGGTGTTTTAGAATATATTTATGATTAAATCCATTAGTTTTTAGCTACTGGTTGGTTGCTAATTGTTCATGATTGATGGATTCCAAAACCTCTAATAAACAATAACCTAGTGAATAAATAGTCTATTCATCTGTGGTGTTGTTTGCTTGCTTATTGGATTTTGTTTAAATGTTTTACCTTAGCATGATTTTATACTGGTGTTATGATTGTGCTTAAGAGTATCTTATGAATCTAAAACATCCAACTAAAATCATGAACACTTTAAGTGATAGTTGCTTGTGGTGAGTAATAACCACTGCCATGAGTATTGTTATGTCTGTTTGTTAGACCTTAGCAATCTAACCTTTGCACCCACAAGCTATATTTTTAGCTTCTTATATACCTTGTTATGAGAGTGGTACACCACTCCATATGTGTTATGTAAGATGTGGGATATAGCTAAGAACTCTTGTAATAAGTGACGGTACATTTCCAGGTAGTTATGTACTAACCTTAATTTTTGTTCAAACTAGGAAACAAAAGTTTTGGACCTAACACAGTACTGGTGTATTTTTTTAAAAGTGAAATTGCTAATTTAGGGATGTACCCCACCTCCCAAGAAAAGTCAAAGGGGGGAAGCACCTTCACTCCAACACTAACTTTGTGTTTGTTGGCCCTCCCTTAGTCCTCGCTTGTGAATCTCGGGGACGAGATTCTTTTTAAGGGGGGAAGACCTGTCACATCCCAATTTTGGAATACATGTTAACACAGTTGTTTTGCTAATTGCTTGGCTAATAAACCTTGATTGTGTTTGTTTGTGTTTGTTTAAGTGCAACTAAACAAACTTAAAAAGGATAGCAAAGCAGTAAACTAAAAATATTCAACATATTGTTCCAATGATAAAAATATTCAACATATTGTTCCAATGACTTTGGCAATATTTTCTAAAGTAAATATTGATCAAAGAGTTTTCCAAAAACTATCTTATGAAACTCATATTTGTTGAATATTATTTCCAAGACCTAAATTAAGAAAGAGGAAACACTTAATAAAATTTCCCTAAAAGATTATCAGAAAAAGAGGCATTCTTAAATGCTTCACCAAAATATTATCAAATGTTTTTCCAACCTTGCAAGATTAAAAACAATAGTATTAGAGAGCATTTGCTTGCTATCTCTAGTCACATAAATATTTTGGCAAAGCATTGCTAAAGAAAAGCCTAGTGCTTTATTAAATAGAAATTCCAATATTTCCAGAAACAGAAAACTCAAACAAGTTACTATTGGAAACTTTACTCAAATGAGCTGAAATTAATATCATTGCTTCCTTATAACAAATAAGGAACACAAACAAGAGGAGACCAAAATTTGAATCCATTAAAGCCCTGAAAACATGAATTTTCTCCACAGCAACATTTGGGATTTTGAGCAAGTTTGTTCTACAAACTTTTTCCAAATGCCATGAAATAAATACCACATGCTCTATATCATAAATAAGGATGAAAACCAAAAGGGCACAAGTTTTTGAATAATTTAAGTTGCCAAAAACCCCTGTTTTCTTGACAGCACCTTTTTGAAATTTGAACAAGTTTGTTCTATGAAGTAAATCAAAATGACTTGATTTTTCTACCACATAAGGAACACATTAAATAAGGAATGTGTGCCAAAAATTATCATTTTTGGAAACTCCTAAGTAGGTTAATAAATTCAATGTCCATTTATGTAAGAATTCAAATTTGAACAACTTTGAATTATAAAGTTTCACCAATTGATCCAATTTTCATATATGTTGTGTATCTCAACTAATTAGAATTTTGGGCAAAAGTATTTAAAATTTAAACTTTGTTTGCCTAGTGAAAACATCCATTTTCAGAGAGGAAAGGACCTACTTGTAAAGTTGGCAGGGACCAAATTGTGATCCTAGTCACATGGTGTCCTTCTTCTTCCTGTAGATGACGCCATGGCTGCCCATGCTTCCTTAGCTTCGAGTAGAAGGCTCCTAGTTGCTTAAAAACCCCTCCCTTGTGCTCTACCTGCCCCCCTCTCTCTCTCTCCCTCGAGCTACCCTCTCTCTCTCTGAAAAAAAAAAAGAAAAACGAAAAACCGAAACCCTAAGCTAGTTGGCCGCCGGCGATTCGGCCGTTAGAGAGCACGCCGCCGGCAGCCGTTGGTCTCATTCGCTCCGCCATGTCGTGGTGGTGCTCAGTGCCGAAGGAATCGAGGCGTATTGCCTCGAGGTGGCCGCGCCATCCCGATTCTTCCCCGAACCCGACGGCACTCCGGCGAGCCATCGGCGTCGTCTCGAGCCCCCTCCGACCTCGTCGAGTCCTCCATCGCGCCTAGGGTGAGCACACGGACCCCGCCGTCCACTTTCCCCCCTCCCTCTCGTTCGGAATCGCCCCCGAGCCACCTCCGCTGTCCGGCCGTCGCACGCCGTCGTCGCCGTGGTCTCTCCGGCCACTCCCCAGAAACGAGGTTGCCTCTGTTCGGTAGCCCGCAACGAGAGAAACGCTTGGGTATGTTTTAATCGCAAAATGGCGCCCTGTACCGCTCGATTGCAGCTCGCCGGAGCAGTCCGCCGGCGAGTGACGCGGTGATGACATCGTAGCGACGTCAGCGCACCCTTTGACCGCGCGCAAATGAGTTGAACCTGCCCGTGGGGCCGCGGATCTGCCGCGTGGCTGCCACGAGGGCGGAGGCCCGCGCGTCAGCGACCTGCGGGTAGATCCGTGCGCGGTGAGGCAGGTCTAGCCGGCCCACGATGGATCTGGCCCATCCCTGCCTTCTTTTCCATTTTAATTTTTACAGAGAAAGTGCATGTTTGCTTTTGGCTCCAAAAGGCAATCTAAAAGATGAATTTTGCCAAACCAAAATTCACAGAGGTACACAAACTAATTCTAAACCATCTCCAAGTTGTAGATCTACATTTGGATGGATGTATTTGAAATGAAAAATGTTTTGGTAACAGCTACCAGAAACACCAAAATGAGAACCATTTTAATTTCACAACTCAGAATGAAGTGAGGCCAATTGCATTGGAAAGCTCTTGAAATTTCCTAACAGGAGCATTTAACCTCGTTTCCAAATTCATTGTATTTTTGAAATGGCATGCATTTTGGTAAAACACCAGAGAGCACTTTGGTGATTTTTATAAAATTATTAAAAATGATTTTTGATGCAAACTCAACTGGATGGTCTTGTATATGTTTAGGGCTATCCAAACCTAGAAGGGTTTAATTTTTAGAGCATCCTACAAAATTTGGTGGACAGATCTTTAAAATGCATGTTTCTGCCATTTTGGCATTTTAGTTAATTAATTTGTGTGATGATATTTTTGTGTTACAATATTGTTTTCTAGCATGTTTAAGATGTGTGAACTTGTTTTCTAAGTGTTACTTAGATATTTTAGCATGTTAGATTGTGTGGACTTGAGTGGATAAGAAATAGGATTTTCTGAGAATTAACATATGATTATTCTCTAGTTAATATTTGCATAGTAATTTTGAGTGATACAATTATGTGCAAACACTTGAATTTGTTGATTGGATCCAGTACCATATTGGTACTGATTTTGTGTTGTTATCACCTCTGCTATGTTGCATTTGAGTTGGTAGAAAAAGCATGAGTAGCCTTGCCATGACTATGTGAATGTTTTGGAAAAATTCCCTCATGTGTGGAATTTTTGACATTAATATTTGTGGTTGCATAGCCACATATTTTTGTGTGGTATCCATAGGTCCAGTAGCATTTTTATAAGGTTGTTATGAGTACTTGACACCTAAAGTTTTCACATGTGTGAAAACAATAGCATGAGTATCATTACCTTGCTTATTTTAGCACCCTGTTATTTTCTGCTAGTATTGTTATTGCACTAGAAGCTTGTTTAGTCTTTTGTTAAATTTTTAGCAAGTGGACCAGAGGCATTGTGACCTCTTAATGCTTTGATATGCTAGTGGAACACCCACTGGTTTCATTGCATTTTTGGTGGAAACAGTATTTCCCCCACACTAGATGTGTTTCTTTTATATATGTTTTGAGTAGATCTTTAAATGCTTTTTAGGCTTATTGCTAGATTAATTCTCATGAAACCAGTACCATTTAGGTACTGTTATTTTGGTTATAGCACCTCTAGATACTTGGTGCTTGTGTTTGAAATAGGTTTAAAATAGAAATGCTTAAGGACTAGATTTCACACTAGGATATTCATGTATGCTTTTTGTCTTGTTTTTCCCTTAGGGAAAAATATGAATCTTTGGTGTTGAAACCAGAGGATGGAATGTACTTGTGGCATTATTACCTTAGGGTTTTCACCTCTGATAGATTTCCTCTTAATTAGCATAAAAGCATGAATAACACTTGGATGACTAGAAATTAATCTCCTCACATGTGTAGCATTTTAAGCATAGTTTTTTCCTTGTTTCCTAGCTATGTTTTTTTATGTTATTTTGTGGAATCCAGTAGCATTTATGGTACTTGTTAGAGGAGTATTTTGCCTCTGCTATCTTGCACACTTGTGCATAAAATTAGCTAGTGTAGCCTAAACTAGTCTAGTATTTTTCCTAAATTTTCTACTAGTATGAGTAGGAGTTTTTGGATGCTTGTTTGTTTGTTTTGAGCACTTTTATAAAAGTGACCAGAGGCTTATTAACCTCTTGGTGAGCATATTTGCTAGTGGAACACCCACTGGTATGTTTGCCTCATGGTGGAAAATAGGTTTGACTTGTTGTCATGAACCTTTTTCACCACTTGAATATTTTAGCAAATTATATGTGCTAGCCATAGAGATTGTTGGGGGAGTTTTTAGACATAAAAATGTGTTTTATGTGACACCCTACTGTCTAGTAACATGTGCTCTACCCCACTGGTCCATGGTGTTCTTAACTAAAAATCATTGAATTGGCCACACATAAACACTAGGAAAAAAGCAGACTTTTCAACTATAGTTTTTATGCCAATTTTTCTTAAGGGAAAAATTGAGAACTTGGGTGGTACTTCTTGATTGCTTGCTGTATGTATTACTTGTAGCCTTGTTTGTCTTGTTTGGTTCTGAATGTGTGTCCTTTATTCTCTTTTTACGACGTTAGAAAACGAAGAGGAAGGAAGTGTCGGGAAGCTCTGTTTCAAGTTCCAGTCACTCCAACAACCAGGGACACAAAGAGATACCAGGCAAGCCATCCTGATGCTTGCTGATACAATACTTATCATTATCTATCATGCATGTTTTACCTCTGAAGTTTTACCAAAAAACTTGATTATCAAAACTATTTTTGATGTGGAATTTACTACTATACTATATTATAGATTACTATCATGCCAGTAGTTAAACTTGGTAATACCAAGCCCATAAGCCACCATATGGTATTTAATACCATCAAATATACTAGTCCCTAAGTGGACACCCTAAAATTGTGATTCTACATAACAAAGGCTTTACGGAAAAACCCGGAGAAAAGGCGGATCCTTGTTCTCCGGAGGAATGTGGAAGTGGTCATTTTTGAGAAAGTGGTGTTTTAAAAAATGACACATAACCTAGTCTTCGCCGGACAACCTTTACCGTACTGCCACCCTACCCCAACATGGGCAAGGGGCTTAACTTGAAGTTTGTTCTTATTAGTGTGTGCTATCTCAATCGCTATAAGGGACATCGTACCCTCGAACCGAATGTCGTCAAAACTCCCAATGTTGAGACATAAAAAGTGTGGGATTAATTTTCCCTCCGGTTGCATCGGTTGAGTCTCCTGTCATGGCGATGTGCGACATGGTGCCGAGGAGATTAAAACTGAGAGATAGGCATATTCTAGCTTGAACATAGTGGATGGTTATGATCAGATACCTGATGTTTACATACTGTTGTTACAGTCCGTGATTGTTCACGGGAGGTGTACTGGATCTGGTGGATGTGTACACCTCTGCAGAGTATAACTTTTTCGAAGAAGCCGCGTCCTCGGATATGGACAGTTGAATGGCCATGTAGCTAGCATTGTGTCAATGTTTTCAAAAAGGTGTTTTGAAAGGGGAATTTTGGAAAGGAAGTGTTGAACTTGTGAAGTTCGGAAAAGAATGGAAACTTATACCGTGGAGGTATCGTCGATGATGAAAAGCCAGATGATGTTATACAAAACAAAATGTTTTGCAAAGAAAACATTTTCTACTCTAAGCAAGAATTCTGGAAACTGATTCCAAGAAGTTTTGCAAAGAGAAAATATTCTTTAACAAAACTTTCCAAAACCTCTTGTACATGTGAGATCTACAAGAGAAATAAAACTATATATTATTTTTCTTCTGAAGTATCTTCTTCAACGAAGATACAGATAAATCTGACTGCAACTGTGGTGTCATCATATATGAACACCATTGATAGTGAACCATATTTATAGCCTACCTATTCCACCATATAAGCATACTTGCATGTTGGTAAGTGACATGATGGATGTCTTGCTGAGTACATTCAAATGTACTCATTTGGTTTCGCCCCTGGTATCTACTTATCAGATTTGGAGAAGGAGTCTCCGAAGGAGATCTATGAAGAGAAGTACGGGGTTGACGGCTTTGCGAACTAGGATTGTCTCCGGGTCAGCAGCCTGTAGGTTAAGGCGTGACTTGGGCTCAACTACGTTGTGTTTTATTTGTCTTCCGCTGTGTTTGATTAAGTTGCCTGCCCTTTGGGCAGTTGCGTTACACTTGATCATGTGATCTTTTATGTAATACCTTTATGTATTCGTGTAATGGATGATGTATTTCTGTGTGCCAACTGTGTATGTTGTTCACGACTGATCTTTCTGGGATCGTGAATGTATGCATACGTAGGGTTTCAGACTGCCGGTCTGGGGTCCTTACAACAATGTGGCAGAATACGAAGCATTACTTCATGGCTTGCATATCGCAAAATAAATAGGTGTCAAACGCATACTTTTCTACAGTGACTCGGATTTGGCACAACATCAGCTAAACCAGACATGGGATGCAAAAAGTCCCATAATGGACGAATATTAGAGAACAGTCAACGAGTTCACCATTTGCTTCCTAGGATTTGAAGTACATCAAAAGGGAAGAAAACTAGAACACAGGCGCTTTAGCCCGCATGGGCTCGGAAAGGGTGAAAACTCTGCCGCCTGGCGTATTCGTCCAGCATTGGTATGAACCATCAATAAAAGGTGGAGATGTTGATTATCCCTAGTTTCCGAATCAATAGAAGTTTTGCTCGTTAACCCGGATTGGACAATTCCATACTTATACTTCTTAGTTGATCAGAAGTTCCTGGATGGAGCAGACGAGGTCTTGCAAAGGCAGATAAAATGCTGATGCAAAGGATATACGGTAATCAATGGTTGCATGTATAAACGCAGTACTATCAAAAAAATTCAGCAATATATTTTGCCAGAAGAAGGACGAGAAATTCTGCAAGAAATTTATGCAGGAGATTGCGGACATCTTGCCAAGTCAAAAAGCATAGCTAAAAAAAATTGCGTGCAGCGTTTTTCTGGCTCACTGCCAAGATAGACGCGGAGCACATGGTGAATATGTGTTCGAATGTTAGTACTACGCCAAGCAGACAAATATGCCGACTGAAGCACTCAAGACTATCCCCATAACATGGCTATTTCTTGTCTGGGGGCTAGATATCATGGGGCCATTTAAAACTGCAAGAGGCGGACTTACGCATTTACTCGTTGCAGTGGGTGGAAGCGAAACCCATAAAAAACTTGACGGTGTGACTTTCAGAAATTTTGTCATTAACGTAGTCATGCGATATAGCATTTGACATAGTATAATCACGGTTAACGGGACAAATTTCTCAATTGGAGAGTTGGCAAAATATTGCCGACAAACGGGAATTCACCTAGATCTTCCATATGTGGCGCACCCATAATCCAATGGCCAAGTTGAACGAATGAATAGTTCAATCCTGCAGGGAATACGCCCAAGACTTGAAACTCCTCTTCACATAGCCGCTGGAGCATGGGTAGAAGAATTGCCTTCCGTGCTTTGGAGTATTCGAACGACGCCAAATAGATCAACAGGGAAAACACCTTTTTTTTCTAGGTTTATGGTGCAGAAGTAGTGCTTCCTACGGACAGGATCCATAATAGCCCAAGAGCGCAGGTATACGATGACTCGGATGCCAAAAGTGCGCGTCAGGATGCCGTCGATCTCTTAGAAGAAGAACGAGAACTTGTGTTGCAAAGATCCGCCATTTATCAACAAAGACTACGGCGATATAATAGTCGGAAAATCAAACACCGATCTTTTAAAGAAGGTGATTTGGTGCTAAGATTGGTACAGGACAGAAAACACAAGCTAGCCCCAATCTGGGAAGGACCATTTGTCATTAGCAAAGCTATGGGGTCATATTTCCTTGTAGATATCCGAGACACGGAAGATGACCCAAAAAATCCAAATCGCAAGAGAAAAAGAAGCATAGATGTAGAACTAGGATAGACAAATAGGCCTTGGAGCATCCAGCAGTTACGTCCCTTATGCACTTAGCTCAATTCTATGTAAACATCATTGAGATCATGAAATAAAGTTGTCGGAAGTTCATGCATTTTTGTTTTATTTTGTCTTTACTATTCAAAGCATGTTACGTTGTTTCTATTTTCCAATGATCTTTCAATTTGCTTTAATGTTAACCCAAATTTTGCTTGCGCGCTCGGAGTTAAAAAACTGAATGTTTTTAGCCTAAGGAGGCTACAGAACACCAAATTGTGCATGTGTGCCTAGAGTTCATACTTTTCCATTCCTTATCATTCCTAAGTATTATCTGATTGTTTGTCGTGTTGGGTCACTTGATTTAGTAAGTAAAGTGCCAAAGTATAGTCCATGATACCGAGTGTCGACTGATTGGTTTCTTAACTCGGTCACTTGGCGTGAAGATTGCCTACTTTTGGAACCACTTTAGCACTAAGGAAAGTTAAAACATACAAACCAGAGAACTTAGAGGAAAGGGAATTAAAACTCTGAAAAACTTGCAAAGATTAAATTTTACTGCAAAAGATAAAAAGTGTGTTCATACAAAAGATAGAATGCATTACAATTGAGTTTTATGTTGTAAGAATAGTAATGCACCCTATTTGGCTAATGGCTACACAGGATCAGTCGGCATCCATGAACTCCTCGTCATCGTCCTCGTCGCTCTCACTCGGATTGTCCAGAGTTGCTGGAATTTCTTCCTCTGGGTAGACCGTCAAGGTAGAGACCATCCGAGCAATCTTGGAGGCATGTCCCTTGATAGACTCAAATATTTCCGCCCTTTGCGTCTCGGTGTATCCTTGCGTAATACCAGTGGTGATGCGCCAAGACTTGGCGGTGGTGTAATGCATCCTCATCAGACCTAAGGCCATGCGTACACCACCACGGCGACGGACTAGAGCCAAGATTCGCGTTGCTTTACCACCTCCGCAAAATCCTCCGGGAGCCTGCTAGCTTCCGAGAATTCGCGAGCTTTGTCTGGAATGCACTTATTAATAAACAGCATTCTGGCATTCTTGAGCTCGGTGACGAACGTACCAAAAGCCCGAATGTGGTCAATCCGAGTAATCAGATGATTCCCCTGTGTTAATGAAAATCAGAAGAGATTAGACAAACACAAGGAAGAAAAAAGAATGTATTATGCAAAGTGAAAGGAAACTTGGTAAAAGTTCAGAAACTTACCAAGGATGTTGTCCATCTCAGCGCCTTCCTCAAGATGTTGATGAAGAGCAGTCTCGAGGTCCTGGATGGTCCTCCGGTCTTTCTCAGCTTGTGAGGAACCCCGAGACTCGGACAAACCCAAGGCCAGCTGGCTCGCCTCCAGGTCCTTCTGAAGCTTTACAGTCATCTTGTAAAGCTTAGAATTCTCTTTGCGGGGGTTCTCGGCATTACCGGCATCCTCAGAAATTTTCTTAGCCTTGGCCAAGGAGGCTAAGAAGTAAAAGAGGCAAAGGATTAAAACTCGGAAAAGTCCTTAGGAAAATATCTGAAAGTTCCAAATCAAAATCAAGGAAGAAAAAGTATGCTTTCCAGCAGTCTCCTTCAGTTGCCTCTGAATCTCGGACATTTCCGAGTCCTTCTCATTAAGAATACCAGGAAGAAATTTCCCCTCTTGGTTCTTGATGGTCAGCTTGTCGAAAACTTTCATGTTTATTTTTCAGCAGTTTCCTGAAAAAATATACAAAGGAAAATATTTGTTAAAACAAAAACAGGCATGCAAAAAAGAGAAGCACTTACACAAAAAAAGTATGATTTTGTCATAATACTTGGGGGCTAGAAATAATACCTGGCTCATCTTTTGCAAACCGCCTATAAGTTCGGTGAATTCTTTGGCGTATTCCGAGAAGGTAATCCCATATGGTGGATCCCGTCTTGGAGAACCTCCCGAGTTGAGAAAACGTAATTATTCCAGACGATTAAACCGCCTTTTGGCCAGGGGCGAATCGTGGGGGCTCAATACTTTTTTGCCCACGGATGAATGTATCTGAGTTCATCAAAGAAGACCTCTTGTTTTACCTTGAACTTCAAATCAAAATTTGGGATTGGATCAACTTCTGGAAGCGTCAAAGATACGCCTTTTCCCGCGCATCCGTGTCGCACGCATCAGGCTGGCTGGGCCGCAGGGGACAGTTGGATTCTTCCCGAGCAGCCAATTTTTTTTCACCAGCTGCCACTGGAGTGTCTAGGGCAGCTGCAGGGCATGGCTTAGGCCCCCTAAGGGCAATAGCCTTATGCTTCTTCCCGCCCTTTCCCTTCAAGAGACAGGAACAAGAATAGAAAAGAGAAAAAGAGAAAAACCGAGATAAAAAATCCGAGAAAGAAGAGACACAAGAAAAGGTATACCAAAGTAAAACTCCTAGTCTTACCTGGAAGTGGAGACGGCGACTCCGTCAAGGTCGATCAATTCGTGGCTCGAAGAGATCTTCTTGCGTTTCTGCCCTCTGGCTGGTTGAAAGCGGGCTTTAAGCTCTGTTAGTTCATCATCATTGGCAAGCTGCTTTTCTAGAAGATCAAGAAGCTGTAAATAATTAAATCCGGGTTAGTAAAAAACATTCGAGAAAGACAAAAGTTCGAAAAACTTCCCCAAAGAAAGAAATTGAAAGTATACCTTAGGAGCGGGATTTTACGCATTATACATTTGTAGACTTTCCTCATACTGATCACGAGTAGCTACAAGTTGGTTGACACGCTTCTTAAATTCCTCCTTCGATAAAGCGGACTTTGTCACCCGCATTGCGTCGTCAAGGTCTGAGTAATCGCAGAGGAGCCAGACTCCATGGTGAGCAAGAGGTTGGATCCTCCTTCCGAGCCGGAAAATGACCATGTCCATGTCGGTCAGAGGAGGAGAGGAAGAGACGAGCTTTGCGATCTGCCTTTTATTCTCATCAAGTCTGGAGGCAGAATCTGGACGTATTGTGTCCAATGCCCAATTGTCTTGGGGCGTGGCTGCGGGAATTGATGAGCCGGAATTATCGTCTCCTTTCTAGGAAAGAGAATGTCCAAGTCATAGAAGAAAGAGTCCGTCTAGAGTTTGACGGACTCGGAAGTTTTTATTTTTGGAAACCACTCCTCCCTATTCCTACGAAGGTTGAAGGAGATGGTCCCACAGGTTGGAAGAACACCCTCGGTGGTGTTTTGTTTCACGTTGAAACAATATTGAAATAAATCTAAGTGGGGTTCTATCCCTAGATACCCCTCTAAAGAGAGCCTAAAATCCGGCTATGTATAGAATTGAATTGGATGGCAGGTTGTAGGGTCGGACACCTTAATGGTCAAGGACTTTGAGGAAGAACGCTGATGGAGGAAAACCTATACATCGATTGATATGGGAGGCCAAAACAACCCGTTCTCTGTCTTTCGGAGAAGGCTCGGAGTCATCTTCGTCCATCCGCCATTTGTCTTTGGCGATGAACCCGTCCTTCTCCATTGCGTTTAGGAGAGCCACTGCCACGTTGCAGTAATTCCAGTTCCCGACATCGCCCTCCTCTTCGTCTTTGCCTCCGGCGGTGATGACGGCTGCCGTGTTGTTGCTGTCGCGGATGGAAGATTCCCCCTTCTCAGTATCGGGGAAGGGAGGAGGAGGAGTAACAGACGGCGGCGACATAGATCCGCCGAGAGGGTTGAGATCCCCGCCCGCTGGGGCACTCACATGAACCTCTGGCATTGTTGTCGAAGAGCTCGGAGGTGCCATGGGAGTAAAGGATATGATGTTCTCCACGGTGGTGTCGACATCGGCGGCGATCTCGGACGCTCGTGCAGCGTGCTGGTAGCCATTTTTGGCGGCGCAGCTATGCGATTGAGCAAACACCACCGATGATAGGACTCCGGTGAGGTTCCGGATGCGGTTTGGTTCTCTGTTTTCCTTCCGCTTGAAGCTAGGGAGTAGTTCTGCACTCTGGGGGCTCGAGGAGTAAGATGGTGCGGAAGGAGATCCGTAGGCCCCAAGGTGGATATTTATAGCCCTCTTTACGTTGAGATTAGTCCCAACGGATATTTTAGCCGTTGGATGATTGACACGTGAATCGTCGGTAAACCCGAGAAACGAGGGGACGGGGTGTTAATTGCTATCTCCTGATTTCTGGCGCGAGAATCTGGTAGGGATATGGCACTGGTAGAAAATAGGCCTTCCATACGCCCCCATTAGTCCCCAAAATAATCGAACCGCGACCAAAGGGGTATTTAGTCGCGGTTTGGGAGGAGACCCGCGACCACTGTCTGGGCCCAGCGCGCTCGGTCCATAGCTGGCGGACGGGAGGGGCTTTAGTCGCGGTTGGACTGGCCAACCGGGACTAAAGGTCCTCAGGCTGGCCCGAAGGCCTTTAGTCGCGGTTGGCCAGGCCAACCGGGACTAAGGGCCCATCCCTATATAGGACTCAGCTCGCTGCACTTAGCCACATTTGGTGCCACTTCTATGCTTTTGGTTCACAAGGGGGTGGTGGGTTTGCTTTTGGTTCCTCCTATGCACACAAGGTGTTCGATGAAATGCCCGAGAGCATGAAACACACATGATATGAAGTGTCCGAGCCACCCTTGAGCTTTGTCATTTATTTTTCCTCCGCGGTCGCGGTTAGCAACTTGAACCTTTCATAATTTGTATTATTTCTAGATAGTTAGTTTAACAAATGCATGACGGTTAATTATATACTTTATATAGTAATAATGCAGATGAATCGGCAATGGATGTACGGTAACCGACTCTCCGACGAGTTCACTACGGGTTTGAAAGATTTCCTCGTAGTGGCAAATGCGAACAAGCACCGAGGTCTTATTATCTGTCCATGTGCTGAATGTAAGAATCAAAAGGGTTACTCCTCCTCAAGAGTCGTTCACATGCACCTACTTCGGCACGGTTTCATGCCAAGCTATAATTGTTGGACTAAGCATGGAGAAAGAGAGGTTAGAATGGAAGAAGATGAAGAAGGGGATGATATCGATGTCAACTATCATGAGGATTTCGGTGATACTTTCATGGAGGATGATGCTGAAGGTGGGGAAGGGTTTGGTGAAGGTGAAGAAGAGGCACATAATGAGCCCGCTGATGATCTTGGTCGGACCATTGCTGATGCACGGAGACGCTGCGAAACTGACAAGGAGAGGGAGAATTCTGATCGCATGTTAGAGGATCACACGAAGTCGCTGTACCCAGGATGCGACAATAGTCTGAAAAAGCTGGGATGCACACTGGATTTGTTGAAATGGAAGGCACGGGAAGGTGTAGCTGACTCATCATTTGAAAATTTGCTGAAAATGTTGAAGAATATGTTTCCGAAGAATAACGAGTTGCCCGCCAGTACGTACGAAGCAAAGAAGGTTGTCTGCCCTCTAGGTTTAGAGGTTTTGAAGATACATGCATGCATTAACGACTACATCCTCTACCGCGGTGAATACGAGAATTTGAATGAATGCCCTGTATGCACTGCTTTGCGTTATAAGATCAAAGGCGATGACCCTCGTGACGATGTTGAGGGCGAGAAACCCAGGAAGAGGGTTCCCACCAAGGTGATGTGGTATGCTCCTATAATACCACGGTTGAAACATTTGTTCAGGAACAAAGAGCATGCCAAGTTGTTGCGATGGCACAAATAGGACCGTAAGTCCAACGGGGAGTTGAGACACCCCGCTGGTGGAACGCAATGGAGAAAGATCGACATAGAGTTCAAAGATTTTGCAGCTGACGCAAGGAACATAAGATTTGGTCTAAGTACTGATGGCATGAATCCTTTTGGCGAGCAGAGATCCAGCCATAGCACCTGGCCCGTGACTCTATGCATCTACAACCTTCCTCCTTGGTTGTGCATGAAGCGGAAGTTCATTATGATGCCAGTGCTCATCCAAGGTCCGAAGCAACCCGGCAACGACATCGATGTGTACCTAAGGCCATTAGTTGATGAACTTTTACAGTTGTGGGGTAGACCTTGTGTACGTGTGTGGGATGGGCACAAAGAAGAGGAATGTGACCTTCGAGCGTTGCTTTTTGTAACCATCAACGATTGGCCTGCTCTCAGTAACCTTTCGGTACAGACAAATAAGGGATACAAAGCATGCACGCACTGCTTACATGAGACTGAAAGTGTATTTTTGGATAATTGTAGGAAGAACGTGTACCTGGGTCATCGTCGATTTCTTCCCCTAAATCATAACGTAAGAAAGAAAGGCAAGAATTTCAACGGCAAGGTAGATCACCAGCCAAAGCCTGCGGAACGTACTGGTGCTGAGATATTTGATATGGTCAAGGATTTGAAAGTCATGTTTGGAAAGGGTCCTGGCGGACAATCAGTTCCGCTGGGAGTTGACGGTCACGCACCCATGTGGAAGAAGAAATCGATATTTTGGGAGCTACAGTATTGGAAAGTCCTAGATGTCTGTCGAGACATCGTAGTAGTTTTCATAGACGGGGGTGCCATGAGACTACGGTAGAGACGTGGGGTAACGGGATCGCGTGGTGGACAATGACACAGAATTTACCCAGGTTCGGTACGTCGCGACAGTACGACGTTCCTACTCCTGCAATCTCACTAATCAGGACTAAAGTCTGTGTATAGAATTACAACGTGAGGTTTAGATCTAGCTATTCGCTGAGGATCAACTTCCCAGCGAGTTAGCCTATAGCTTCTTCTCTGGTTATCTCATCTTCCGTCCGGCTTTATATAATAGCCGGATTAGGGCTTACAGAATAGGAAACCTAGAAGACTACGGTAACTATAACTTGGAAAGTAAGGAATCCGTCTTCTCCTCCAAGCCAGATCACGTGGGCCGTGATCCGGGTCCTTCTAGAATCCGGCTTCTGTGCGTCAGGTTACTGGGCCGCCCAATGGACCATAGACCACTACCACTCGGGCCACCCTGGTAATCCGGCACTTATGACTACCATCTGATATACCCCTATTTGGTATATATCCGACAGTAGCCCCCAAGAAGGATTAAAACTCTGATTCGTCGTCTTCCGCCAAATGTACTTTGTCCGAGAAATATCGATCAGCAGTCTTGATTCTTCTTATTCTTATTTAAAAAGAGATGGTAACGTGAAACTCGGAATCCTGAAAATCCGACTTTTCTCTCACGATCCTTCGCGGAGAAGGAACTTCCTACGTCAGCACTTTAATCATGCTGACGTAAGGGACGTTTGGGTTTCACGCGGGAAACCCAGTAACGTATCTCTGACAGATTCTCACAGGAAACGAGGAGATAGCCATCATTACCCTGTCGTTTCATTTCCCGGATTTTCCGGCGAGTGACACGCGTTGATCATCCAACGGTCAAAATAGCCGTTGGCACGTATCTTGACGGATTTCCGGCTATAAGTAGCCTTCTTCGTCCTCACAGAAATCATTCCGCTCTCTCGCTTTCCACGCCATTACTGCACCCAAGCCCTCGAGCGAAGAACCAGTTCCGAACGCACACCGCGCCCAGAGCACCACCGGAGACGAACTGCGCCGCCACCTAATGGCATCTTCACCGTCCTCTCCCGTTCACTCCGCCGCACACACTATCGAGGAGATCATCAACGACCTAGATCCAAGGCTGGGCTCCCCGACGTGCGCCGGCGACGAGCCGGAGAAGACCGCGGATTCCGTGGCGGACGGAGGTAATCCTGCCGCCGCCGCGAACCTTGCGGGTTCGAGCCCCGCGCCTACTCCGCCGTTTGCTCCTGAGACGGCGGAGGAAAAGATCACGCTTCTCGGCGACGAGCTCGCTGCTGCCGGAGCTAACGAAGAAACGGAATTTGTCGGCAACTGGAGTCCGAGCAATATTCCTCTTCTCCTCCTTCCACGAATGGCAAGGGAAGGATTAATAGTTAAAGGCAAATGGCGGAACTCGGAAGGTGAACTCGAGCCTAAATCAAAAGACGGGGAACGCGTCCTCCTTACCTCTCACATCGCGAGAGGTATGGGTTTACCGCCTTCCACCTTTTTCTTAGACGTCCTTAACTATTATGGAGTCCAGCCACATAATCTTACTCCAAACTCCATCCTCTATCTAGCTAGTTTCCAAGCCCTTTTTGAAGGGTACTTAGGAATAGCACCTAGTCTAGATTTTTGGCAATATTGCTTTGAGGTAAAACATAACCTCACAGAAGGTATTTCCCCTATCTGTGGAACTATATCCTTCTCTCTTCGAAAGTTTAGAGAAGATTGGTACTCGAAGATGAAATTGCCGGAACCTGTCCAATCTTGGATGGGTTCTTTCTTTTACCATCAGGACATCCCATTCCCTGGTAAGGAAAACGGGGTTCCTCCATTCGTTAATTCCGCTGCCACCCCTCAAGAGAGCTGGACAGTTGAAGCAGTGCAAACATTGCCGGAAAACCTGATGAAGATAAAACGGCGTATCGCCAAGCTTACTTCCTCTCAGCCTCCTTTAACTGGGAAGGATACCGTTTTATGTTGGTTTGGACGCCATATTCAACCTCTTTCCTTTCGTTCCCGGCTCCTTTGCGAATACGAAGGGCCAGAAGATAGTATGAGGGGAACAGATAAGTCCTACACCAAAAAAGATTTCGTAAAGTGGCTCAATCAACTGGTCGCCATCTGCGATCAACACGTAGAAAGTCTGGTAATTTATCACGTGGAGAATCTGGCCCCTAAGGTGTTTATACTTTCGTTGCCTTCGGGTTTTCCCCAAATTAACTTTTTTCTCTGACTTTTAACGCATCGTTACTCCTTCCTTAGTTCGACGAACTTGGAGGAGCTGATCTTTCTTCCGACACCCAGCTTAGCGAATTACATGCTAGCTTTTACAACAGTCGGAAACGTAAAAGGCAGGTGACTTTCGGAGACACGGTGACTGTTGACGGAATTCCCGTCGTCACCTCCAGGTATTTCATTGGAGCTTTCCTAGTCATCGTTCTCCGCTAGTTCTTCGAGATTTTTATTTCTCGGATGTTTTCCTTTCAGCCTTGCCCCAACTCCTCTGAAGACAAAGAAGCTGAAGAAACATAAAGCTGCTGTCAAAGGAGAATCTTCTTCTGCCACCATAGGCGCGAGGAACAGAACGGAAACACAGATGGGTGGAAATCCTCAATCGTCTGGGGAAACGAAACCGTTCCCAATTTGGACAGCAATATCCGGATAAAGGAAGAACCATTCGACGACCTCGGATATATCCGTCCGGAGGCTAAGAGATTCTTCGCTCCTGCCCCTCTGATCCGTCCTTGGCCACAAGGCGGATTAATTGTTCGCAATGATTTCGTATTTTGGCCTCGTCAGGTCATACAAGATGGCCTTCACCATGTTGGGATTCTTTTCTCTGACTATGCAAAAGAATTCAACGAGACCTTGGCAAACTTGCGAGAAATGAGCCAGGTAATATCTCTAGCCCCCAAGCAATAAGTTGAAAGCTTGATTTCTTCTTAATTCTTCTTACTACGCTTGTTCATACTTAAGCGTTTGGCTTTCATTTCCGTGTATTCAGCATTCTGCTGATGCCATAAACTTAGAAGTTTTTAACAAACTTAACATCAAGAATGAAGAAGTTAGAACCCTTCAATCTATTGTTGAGTCAAAAAACAACGAGCTGGACTTATCTCATCTACAGCTATCGGAAACAACAGGTATTTAATCTCTGCGGTTTTTTATCCGGAAAGTAATTTTTCTCGAATTTTTTCTAAATTCGGAATATTTTTCTTGTCCTCCAGCTACTTTAACTAAGGCCAAAGAATTAGCTGAGGATGCCAGCAATGCCGCTCGGCTCCGTGAAGAAAACTCGAACCTTCGTAATGAGCTTATGAAGGTTCAAAAAGACCTGGAAGCCAGTAATCTGGCCCTTGGGATTGCTCAATCCAAGGCTTCTTTACAGGCAGCGGAAAATAAGTCTATTATCCAAGATTTGGAAAGTATGTTATTCTCGCGCCTGAAAGAAGGTACCGAAATCCACAATGTTCTTGGTAAGTTAGTTCCTTTTACCGATTTCTTCATGTCTTATTTTCTTTCTTCATTTTTTTGCCTAACCTTTTTTTGGTTGCTTATTCGAAAAAACAGGGCTTTCTCGGACTGAGAAAATCCGAGCTTTTGGGGAGGTATGGAACACAATCAGAGATGCAGGAATGCAGTTGATTAACAAGTTCCTTCCCACAAGTACTATGGAATTATAGGAGGTTTACAAACTTCCGGGTGCCATCATGGAGGTGGTGGAGTCCAGGGAATCCATCCTTCGCTCCGCTGCACGGGGTGGTGCACGCATGGCACTCGGCCTTATGCGTATGCACTACCCTGGTGCAAAGTCTTGGCGCGTGGCGTCCGGTATCCCTCAAGGATATATGGAAAATCAGCGAACCACCATCTTTGATGAAATCAAAGGTCACACCACCAAGATTGCCTCTATGGTGAACATTTCCATCACCTATCCAGAAGAAGAGGTCCCTGCGGCCCCCGAGGATGACAGCAGTGAAGAAGACACGGATGCTTGAAGGGCTACACTTAAACTGGATGGTGGATTTGTACGATAGGAGCATTATTTTTATAATGTAATTCATATTGCAATGCTTCTATTCCGTTTGTCGAAACAAGAACTCCGCCTTTTGCAGCTTTGAATTATGAAATTCCTTGCAAGGTTTTCGGGTTTGAATATTCCTTTATCTTCTAAGTTCTCTGGCGTATATGTTTTAACTGTCCTTAGTGTTTGAAATGGCTCAATAGCATTATGAAGCGTCATGCCGAGTAACTGGGTATAACCAATCAGTTTAAACTCGGAAACATGGATCATACTAAAGGCATTTTTACTAACTAGCTCCAGTGACCCAACACATAAGCAATCAGATAATGCTTAGAGAAAAGTAAGGAATTTTTTGAATGAAACTTGGGCACGCAGGCACAATCCGAGTTTCCTTTAGCCGTTAGCAGGCTGAAATCATTCAGTTTTTAAACGCCGAGCACGCAGGCACAATTCGGATTAACATTGAGTATTTTGTAAGATCATTGGGAAATAGATAAGGGGGAATCATGCTTTGTACTATAATGAACTTGTAAAAACATGGATATCAGAATTCCGACAACTTTATTTCATGATCTCAAAAGATGTTTACATAGGAATTGAACTAAGTATAGAAGGGACGTAACTGCTGGATACTCCAAGGCCTCTTTGTCTCTCCTAGCTCAACATCTATCTTTCTCTTTCTTTTGCGATTCGGCTTCTCGGGATCGTCTTCCGTATCTCGAATGTCGACAAGATAGTATGATCCATTCTTCATGGCTTTACTTATGACAAATGGTCCTTCCCAAACTGGGGCCAATTTATGCTTCCTTTGTTGCACCAGCCTCAGTACTAGGTCACCTTCTTTAAAAGAACGATGCCTGATTTTCCGACTATGATAACGTCGTAAACCTTGCTGATAAATGGCGGATCTTTGAAGCACAAGCTCTCGTTCCTCTTCTAAGAGATCGACGGCATCCTGTCGTGCTTCTTCGACATCCGAGTCATCGAAATTTTGCACTCTTGGGCTATCATGGATCATGTCCATTGGAAGAATAGCTTCCGCACCATAAACTAGGAAAAACGGGGTTTGCCCAGTTGACCTATTTGGCGTCGTTCGAATACTCCAAAGCACGGAAGGTAGCTCTTCTACCCATGCTCCAGCTTCTCTGTGAATAGGAGATTCGAGCCTTGGGCCTATTCCTTGCAGGATTGGATTGCGGGTGTGCCACAGATGCGAGATCTAGGCGAATTCCCGTTTGTCGGCAATATTTTGCCAACTCCCGAATGGATAAATGTGTCCCGTTGTCAGTTATTATGCTGTGTGGAACGTCGTATCTCATTACTAAGTCAATGATGAAATTTATGGCAGTTGCACCATCCAGCTTTTTGATGGGTTTGGCCTCCACCCATTTGGTATACTTATCCACTTCTATGAGTAGATGTGTAAGTCCACCTCTTGCAGTTTTGAACGGTCCCATCATATCTAGCCCCCAGACCGCAAACGGCCATGTAATGGGGATAGTTTTGAGTGCTTGGGCCGGCAAATTAGTCTGCTTGGCGTAATATTGACACCCAGCACACGTATTAACTATGTGCTCAGCATCTGTCTTGGCTGTTAGCCAGAAAAACCCAGCGCGGAATGCTTTTTTAACTATGATTTTTGATTGAGCATGATGTCCGCAATCTCCGGCATAGATTTCTTCATGTATTTCTCGTCCTTCTTCTGGTGAGATACACCGCTGAAAAATTCCGGAAGTACTGCGTATATACAGACAATTGTCAATTACCAGGTATCCTTTGCATCAACGTTGTATTTGTCTTTGCAAGACTTCGTCTGCTCCCTCCGGGTACTTCTGATTGACTAAGAAGTTTAAATATGGAATTGTCCAGTCCGGTTTGACGAGCATAACTTCAATTGATTCGGAAGCCAGAGGATAATCAACATCTCCACCTTTTATGGATGTCTCATGCAAATGCTGGACGAATACACCTGGTGGTAAGGTTTTTACCCTCTCTAATCCCATGCGGGCTAACGCATCCGCGTTCCAATTTTCCTCCCTTTTGATGTGGAGTACTTCGAATCCAAAGAAACAGATGGCGAACTCGTCCACCGTTCTCCGGTATTCGGCCATTATAGGGCTTTTGGCGTCCCAGGTTTGGTTAAGCTGATGTTGTACCAAATCCGAGTCGACATAGCACAAGATGGGCTTTACTCCTATTTCTTTTGCAATATGCAAGCCATGAAGCAAAGCTTCGTATTCTGCCACGTTATTACTGGCGTTGAAGTGTATTTGCAATACGTACTCCATTGTGTCTCCCTTAGGGGATTTTAAGACTACACCAGCGCCAACGCCCTCCTTCATCTTGGATCCGTCAAAGTGCATGATCCAGTACTCGGACTCCGGCATTGGTGTTTTATCCATTGCTTCCGTCCAGTCGGCGACAAAATCCGCCAAAACCTGGGATTTTATTGCCGTCCTTGGCTGATACTTAATGTCGAAGGCTGCTAGCTCGATACCCCATTTGGCTACTCGACCAGTTGCCTCCGCATTGTTTATAATGTCCCCTAGTGGTGCTTTACATTCCACTGTTATGGAATGCCCTTGGAAGTAATGGCGCAGTTTTCTAGATGCGAAATATACACCATATGCCAGTTTTTTATAGTGTGGGTACCTTTGTTTGGATTCGGAGAAAACTTCACTTATGTAATATACCGGATGCTGGTCTGGTATGCTTTGTTCGTCCTTCTTCCGCTCCACAACGATTACCACACTAATAACCCTGTTTGTAGCCGTGAGGTACAATAACATAGGTTCTTCGTCTTTTGAGGATGCCAAAATCGGAGCTTTCATCAAAGTTTCCTTTAACTGGGTTAATGCTGCATCAGCCTCTTCTGTCCACTCGAACTTGTCGGATTTTTTCAGCAACTTGTAGAGTGGTAAGGCTTTATCCGCCAGCCGACTAATAAATCTGCTGACGGCAGCGGCGGAACCTGTCAATCTTTGGACATCTTTCACACACGTAGGCTTCGAGATGTTCAAGATGGCTTTGATCTTTTCCGGGTTAACCTCTATTCCTCTGTGAGAAACGATGAAACCCAGAAGTTTTCCTGAGGGAACCCCGAATACGCACTTTGATGGATTTAACTTCATCTTGTAAGTGCGCAAGTTTTCGAAAGTTTCTCGCAAATCCTCAAGGAGTGTATCTTTTTCCTTGGTTACGACAGCAATATCGTCCACGTAAACATGGACGTTTTTGCCAATCTGACTATGCAAACAACGTTGCATGCAACGCTGGTAGGTTGCACCTGCGTTCTTCAGGCCAAATGGCATGGTTACGTAATAGTACGTCCCGTATGGAGTTATGAAAGAAGTCTTAATTTGGTCTTCCTTTTTCATGCGTATTTGGTGGTACCCGGAGTATGCATCCAAAAAGCATAAAAGCTCAGAGCCTGCAGTGGCATCTATTATTTGATCGATTCGCGGTAACGCGAACCTATCTTTTGGACACAATTATTTCAAGCCTGTGTAATCTATACACATTCTAAGAGCAGTAGTGTCTTTCTTCGGTACTAATACCGGATTTGCAGACCATTCAGTGTGGATTACTTCCTGGATGAAATCTGCTGCTAAAAGCCGGATAATTTCCTTGCCAATAGCCTTCCGTCTTCTTCCGTCAAATCGACGAAGACCTTGTTTGACGGGTTTTGAGCCTGGAATCACCTTGAGTTGGTGCTCACCAAGTTCCCTGGGTACGCCTGGCATATCAGCTGGACACCAGGCGAAAATATCCCAGTTCTCATGGAGGAACTTGATGAGCTCGCCTTCCTAGTTGTCGGTCATCCCAGTCCCTACGACGATGAATTTTGTCGGATCTTTGGGATCTAGGATTACCTGTCTTGTATTCTCGGACGCCTTGAAGCTGTCTGCTGGCTTCCGGGTTTCTTTTCCTGCCGGCATTTCTGTCGGTGATACCTCCTTGGCCAGCTCCTTCAGTTCTTCCTTTGCTATGACTCTCTGAGCGCAAAGGGCGTTTTCTTTTTCCAGCTCGTTTGCCAGCTTGAAGTCGCCGGCTATGGTGATTACTCCTCCTTTGGGTCCTGGCATCTTCAGCTTGTTATAGATATAACAGGATCTTGCCATGAATTTGGCGAAAGCTGTACGTCCGAGTATTGCGTGATACACGCTTTCGAACGGCACTACTTCAAAGGATACTTTTTCCTGACGGAAGTGATTTTTATCTCCGAAAGTGACATCTAGGGAAATTTCTCCTAGGGATCGTGCTTGTCTGCCAGGAACAATGCCATGGAAGCGTATGTTGCTGTAATTGAGCTGGGACTCGGAAATCTTCAGATGCTTCAACGTATCCAGGTACATTATGTTAATGCTGGATCCTCCGTCCATCAGCACTCTTTTCAGCCTAGTGTTCTGGACAATAGGGCTTACAACAAGAGCTTGTGTGTCGGGTTCAAGGATATTCCCGGGATGATCAGACTGATACCAGGTAATTGGTGTATTGGAGTACTTCAAGAATTTCGGGGTTGCCGAAACAACCGCGTTTATTTCTCGAAGCGTTCTTTTGGCCACCTTTGCTGATGGAGTTGCTAAGAATGTCAGCATTGCTTCGCCATCAACTCTCAGAAATTTGGGTTCGCCCTTTCGCTGTTGTTCCTGGATTTTTTTCGTCAGTGTCCGATTCACTGTCTTCTTTGTCAGCTTCTGGTTTTGTTTGGAGAATTTCCTCTTAAAACTCTTCCCTTTATTTCCGGATCCTGCACTGCCTTTCATGTGCTTGTTCAGCCGGCATTGCGCGTTTGTATGGGTGGGCTTCCCAAATTGTGAATGGTGGACACAGGGTTCCAACTTAATCCTTTCCCACTCTTCTGGAGTGTAGTTGATTGGATCTGGACTGCGTCCTTTCCACTTATTCCCTTTTTCACTTCCAAAGGCTATGTTGACCTCTTTGGGTTTTGTCATTGTTTCTGGAGTTCCTTTTTTGTCAGAGCGAGGAGTTTTCTTGGCGAGTATCAGTGCGTCGATATTGCCTCCTCTTGCTCTGATGTCGTCTTCGGCTGCAGCGTGTTTGTTGGCGGTTGTAAGCATAGATCCGAGATCTTTGTGCTGTTTGGAACCAACCATGAACGGTACAAGTCCGGGTTTTAGGCCATTGACGAAAGCATGCATTGCTTGTACGTCAGTTACTCCAGAGCAACTATTCTTCATTGCCGTCCATCTAAAGATGAAATCCACGTATGGTTCATCCTCAAATTGGGTGCAACGGTTCAGCTGGTTGATGCTGTTCGGGCGCTTGTACGTTCCCCGGAAGTGCTGAGTAAATACTCGAGCCATATCATCCCAGCCGTCAACAGTTCTTGATGGTAATCCATTGATCCAATCTCTGGCTCCGTCCAGTAACATTAGGGGAAGAAACTTGACAGCTTCCAGGTCTGTCCCATTGTTGATCTGGACGGCTGTATAGTAGTCTGAGAGCCAGGTATCCGGGTTTGTGCTGCCGGTGTATTTCTGGTACCTTGGACCGACCTTGGCAAAGCCAGAATGCAGGATTATCCTTCGGATCCTGTCAGGGAAACACTTAGGTCCAAAGTATAGGTCATCCTTTTCTGCTCTATCAATGTGTGCAGAATATCTTCCGGCTGAATGGACAGAAGGGGATCTGCTCCTTTCTTTTCCATTGTTGCGCGGACGCGCTTTTCCGGGATTGTTTCTATCTCTTCCGTGATCACACCCTTTTGGATTAGGCGGAGTTCTGCTCCTGTGCCTTTCTTTATCCTTAGGGGGTGTCCGGGATCTCTCACGTCTGTGAGGTGTATCATATCTTCCAACTTTTTCAGCTGGGTTCCTCTGAGGTGGCATTGTTTTGCTGGCATTCCGGTATTTTTCTTCCCGATCGTGGGGTTTGAGTCCACCTTTCGGGGGGATGGGATCCGGTTCGGGACGCTTCGTCCCTATTGTCGGGGTTTTTCTTGTCTTTTCTCGGATCCTCTTTTTTATCCTTTGAATTGTCTGAATCTCCAGGTTCTTCCGGTCCAGGTGCTCCAGCGGCGCAAGTAGCTGTTTTACATAGGGCGGAGTTATCATGCAGTCTCCCTGATCGCTCTTGGCCCCGCCGCTGTTGTTGCAATGCTTTTCCTAGGAACGCATACACCCCTTGAAGTTTTTCACCGTTGGAGTACATGTCGTTATTGAGGATGGCGAACGCTGCTTCCGCGTTTTCTGCTGCGGTTTTGTATATTGGTTCGCCTCTGGCATCTTTGCCGTTTACCTGCTTTTGCCAAGACGGGTTGTGGAACCTTTCTTTTGGCGGCAGTACTTCCGGTCTTACGATTCCGGGTAACCTTGTAGGTTTTAAGGAAGATCTATTCTTTCTCTCGTACTCCTCTATTTCTTCCTTCATGACCTTGATGTCATCCTGGGTTTTTTGGAGGTGTTCACGAGATCTGAGTAGATGTTGTTGTTGCCGTTGGAAAGCTCATCTCCTGGCTTCCAGCATCTCAGGGGGTTCGTTTGGTCCCACTGGCGTTTGTAACAGCTCCTGTTCCTCCTGTTCCGTCATTGGCGGAGCAAGGATTTCGTTGGTTTTCTTCTCCACAGGCTTTGTTCCGCTAGCATCTCCCGTTTCTAGGTTTTCATCAGCTGCATCAGGCAATTTTTTCTTCCGGAGTTTGTATTGGAGCTTTTTGGCGGTTTTATGCTATTATTGGAAGAGGGAGGCTTTTTGACAGGCTCATCTTCCGTCAATTCCTTGACATTAGGAAATACCGGAGAAGTTTCTTCGTCCTCTCTCTCTTCCTCTGGCGGAGGGGTTTTAGGGCTTTCCTGGCTGCCGGCATCCGTGACTTCAGCCGGTTTTGCCATTAGCACTTCATGGAATCCCTCTTGAAGAGATTTTACCTTTCTTTCGAAGGTATCCTCATCCTCATCTTCGGAATCGAAATTATCCGATCCGGTTTCAGACTCTAATCTCGCCTCAATGGCGGCTAGCACTGAATCAGCTTCCGGGTTCATCGTCATATTGACAGATGTCGGATCTTCCACCTCTGTGACGGGTGTGTTGTTATCTTCCTCTTGCACGGGATTTCGGTCATCCGTGTTTTCGGCGACTTCGGATTGCACCATGCCGATAAAGTGTGTATCACTTTTTTGTCGGCGATCTGAGCAGAATCCGGTATCATAGTCATCTTCGACTGGGTATAGGGCGGGTGGGAAATATTTGCTTCCACCGCAAAACCCCATTGCTTCTGCAGTTAGTCCGATAAAGATGTTAGCAGATCAGATCGGTAACACGCAGGCACTTACCAGGTGGTTTTGCGCCGGTATGTAGGATCCGTTGTCGAGGAAGCGTCCGACGTCGTCGTCGAACTCCAGGCTTCCGACAGTGATTGATCTTCCGATTCCGCCAAGTATCCCAGATCGGAACTTCACGCCTGACGTCGTTTGCCCCACGGTGGGCGCCAACTGTCGAGACATCGTAGTAGTTTTCATAGACGGGGGTGCCATGAGACTACGGTAGAGACGTGGGGTAACGAGATCGCGTGGTGGACAATGACACAGAATTTACCCAGGTTCGGTATGTCGCGACAGTACGACGTTCCTACTCCTGCAATCTCACTAATCAGGACTAAAGCATGTGTATAGAATTACAACGTGAGGTTTAGATCTAGCTATTCGCTGAGGATCAACTTCCCGGCGAGTTAGCCTATAGCTTCTTCTCTGGTTATCTCATCTCCCGTCCGGCTTTATATAATAGTCGGATTAGGGCTTACAGAATAGTAAACCTAGAAGACTACGGTAACTATAACTTGGAAAGTAAGGAATCCGTCTTCTCCTCCAAGCCAGATCACGTGGGCCGTGATCCGGGTCCTTCTAAAATCCGGCTTCTGTGCGTCAGGTTACTGGGCCGCCCAATGGACCATAGCCCACTACCACTCGGGCCACCCTGGTAATCCGGCACTTATGACTACCATCTGATATACCCCTATTTGGTATATATCCGACAATGTCCGCTCTGCAATCGACGTGATGCATGTTACGAAGAATATTTGCGTGAACCTGCTAAGCTTCTTGGGCGTGTATGGGAAGACAAATGATACAAAGGAAGCACGGCAGGACCATCAACTTTTGAAAGACCCAGATGACCGGCATCCGGAATGGTTTCAAGGTCGTGCCAGCTACGCTCTTACCAAAGAAGAGAAGGTCATTTTTTTAATGCCTGAGCAGTATGAAGGTCCCGCCTGGCTTCTCGTCGAATATAAAGGGAATAATAAACATGGCGGACAAAAGTTCCAAAACCTGAAGTCTAACGACTGCCACGTGATTATGACGCAATTGCTTCCGATTGCTTTGAGGGGGCTTCCACCGGAAAATGTTCGAGTAGCCATTGTGAAGCTATGTGCATTCCTCAATGCAATCTCTCATAAGGTAATCAGTCCAGATGATCTACCACGGTTACAGAACGATGTGGTCCAATGTCTTGTCAGTTTCGAGTTGGTGTTCCCACCATCCTTCTTCAATATTATGACGCACCTCCTGCTCCACCTAGTCGAAGAGATTTCCATTCTCGGTCATGTATTTCTACACAATATGTTTCCCTTTGAGAGGTTTATGGGAGTATTAAAGAAATATGTTCGTAACCGTGCTAGGCCAGAAGGAAGCATCGTAAAGGGCTATGGAAATGAGGAGGTAATTGAGTTCTGTATTGACTATGTTCCTGACCTTAAGCCGATTGGTATTCCTCAATCGCGGCACGAGGGGAGACTAAGTGGAAAAGGCATTATCGGAAGGAAATCAACGATATGTATGGACGGTCATTCTATGACTGAAGCACACCACACAGTTCTGCAAAATTCGAGCTTGGTGGCTCCGTACTTCGAGCAACACAAGAATATTTTACGCTCGGACAACCCGGGGAAGCCTGAATCCTAGATTAGAAAGGCCCACATGGGGACTTTCGGCAGTTGGTTGCGGAATTATTTAATGAATGACAATGATGTTGGAGATCAGCTATACATGTTGGCCAAGACACCATCTTCGACTATAACGACTTTCCAAGGGTACGAGATTAATGGGAATACATTTTGCACGGTCTCCCAAGATAAAAAGAGCACCAACCAAAATAGTGGTGTCCGCTTTGATGCAGCAACCGAGATTGGGCAAAAGGTCAGATATTATGGTTACATAGAGGAGATATGGGAACTTGACTATGAACCCTCCTTTAAGGTCCCTTTGTTCCGGTGCAAATGGTTCAAGCTAACAGGAGGTGGGGTAAAGGTGGACGAGCAATACAGAATGACAATGGTGGATTTCAACAATCTTGGTTACCTTGACGAACCATTCTTCCTAGCCAAAGATGTCGCTCAGGTTTTCTATTTGAAGGACATGAGTAGCAAACCGAGGAAACGAAAAGATAAGAAAACGATCAGTACATCATGCGATGATCCAAAGCGCCACATTGTTCTTTCAGGGAAAAGAAACATCGTGGGAGTGGAGGACAAGACAGACATGTCAGAAGATTATAATATGTTTGGTGAAATTCCGCCCTTCAAAGTGAAAACTGACCCAAGCATTAAGTTAAATGATGAGGATGCTCCATGGATACGGCCAAATCGTAAGAAAGCGGGGACACAAGGGAAGAATTGATGTGTAATAATTTATTGTACCAAACTTTGTTGAATGGATCATGTGAATTATATTGATGTGTTTTTGGGCAAACCTTAAAAGGGGTGTAGAACAAAACAATCGGTATCGCCATCATACAGCCCCACCGTGTCTACTGGGTGCATATATGCATACCAAATGCACGGCATGACGTATGATGGCGAATCCGGATGTTTTGTATTTCGTCGATGAACTGACTGGTGTATGAAGGTGGGCTATATATAGGGTCCTCTGGCTCACAAAGTGTTTTGCTAGGGTTTTGATCCAATGGTTAAGAAACACCCTGATCCAACGGCTCACAACAGCTCGAAAGAAACACACCGTAGCTCTGATCGAACGGCTCACAGCAGCTCGAAAGAAACACACCCCGGATCCAACGACTCACAAGCGCTTGAAAGAAACACACGATCCGTGTGATTCTATCTGATTGGTCCAAATGAAACCCTAACCATTTAGTGCTGGTTGGTAAAATAGGCCGGGACTAAAGGGATGATCCGTTTCCCAACGAAACCCGAACCATTTAGTCCCGGTTGGTAAAACGGGCCGGGACTAAAGGGATATATGTTTTCTTCTCGCTATATATATGTATGCATTGCCACACCATTGGCATAAACACATACAAACTTACCACTCTCTCATGGCTTCTCCCATACCCACTTTAACATTCATCCAGGCGGGGGCACTTTCCTCCTCAAACTACCCCTGCCCGCCCGGCTACAGCGTTCCCGCTGGTTCGATGCTGAGCGTCGGAGGAGTGCCGGTACCTCCTCTTCCTCAAGGTGTGGCGCGTCGGGCGGCCATCACGAACCACTACTACCACGAGCTCACGCCGGAGCAGCGGAGGAATCCCAGTTGGAATCCTGACTACCGCCCTACTTGGGACGCCTTCTTCATTAATCGGCGTGAGAGTGTGCTCGCCAGGTACGAGGAGAACGGCCCGCCTCCTTCGAACTTCAACGAGGCCGGTCGTCGGCTGTGGTGGGACGGCAGGCGGACTCTTCAGAGCTTCATGAACCACATCAGGGCTGGCGATAACCGTCGCCTGCGCTACCCTCACGCCCATTCCTTGAGTCGTGACCCTCCGAGGGAGTGCAGAGCACCGTCCTACGATAGTGACGACGACGGCAGCGACTACGACGACTACGAGTCGGAGTACTATAGGCCTAGGCAGGAGTATGACTAGCAGATATCAGATCCACAGTCTTGCCATTATGTAGATCATCTATGCTCTCCGTTTAGGTTTAGATCCACTCTTGCCATTATGTACGGCCTTTTTTATCTATATATATCCAAGATGCGTGTGAACCTTTCTGATTGGTCGGAACAAAACCCTAACCATTTTGTCCCGGTTGGTAAAACATGCCGGGACTAAAGGGGTTTTATTTTTCTGAATTTTCTGATATATTATTTGTATTTTTAAGATTTTAAAAAGAAGTAGTTTTATTATTCTGAATTTTTTGATATATTATTTGTATTTTTATGATTTTAAAAAGAATTAGTTTTATTTTTCTAAATTTTCTGATATATTATTTGTATTTTTAAGATTTCAAAAAGAATTAGTTTTATTTTTCTGAATTTTCTAATATATTATTTGTATTTTTAAGATTTTAAATAAATTAGTTTTATTTTTCTGAATTTTTTGATTAATTATTTGTATTTTAAGATTTTAAAATGAAGTAGTTTTATTTTTCTGAATTTTCTGATATATTATTTGTATTTTTAAGATTTTAAAAAGAATTAGTTTTATTTTTCTGAATTTTCTGATATATTGTTTGTATTTTTAAGATTTTAAAAAGAATTAGTTTTATTTTTCTGAATTTTCTGATATATTATTTGTATTTTTAAGATTTGAAAAAGAAAAGTATTTGGAAAAGCACCTTTAGTCGCGATTCGTGTCACGAACCGCGACTAAAGGCTCTTTCCGAGCGGGAACGAAAACGCCGCGAAAAAACCTTTAGTCACGGTTCGTGATACCAACCGCGACTAAAGGCATGTGGATGGTACCCGGAGGGGACCTTTAGTCGTGGTTGGTTCCCCAACCGGGACTAAAGGCTGGCCCTATATATTCCCGATTTGCGCTGCCGAAATTTTTCTAAGGACCAACGCCTCTGTATCTCCCCACGCCGCCCTACTGCTCGTCTTCTCCGTGCGCCGTCGCCGATTCCGCCCCGCAGAGACAGAGAGAGGACCGCACCGTCGCCGCCGTCGCCCGCGCCCTTCTCTCCACCGTCGTCGTCGTCGCCGCCGTCGCCCTGCTCCGTCCCCGCCATTCGTCTCCGTTAGGTTCCCTCGCGGGTCTCGCGCCACCCTCGTATACGGACCACGAACTAACGTGAACCGATGGCGCGCGGCGACCACGAACTCCGGTGAGGACGGCGACCACCCGTCAGCGACGCAAAGAGAGGAAGGAGGGCGCTGACGGGTGGAGCCCACCCGTCAGCGAGCGAGAGAGAGAGCAGAGAGAGAAGGAGGGCGCTGACGGGTGGGGGCCACCCATCAGCGAGCGAGAGAGTGAGCAGAGTGAGAGAGAGAGAGAGAGAAGGAGGGCGCTGACGGGTGGGGCCCACCCGTCAACGAGCGAGAGAGTGAGCAGAGAGAGAGAGAAAGGGAATTAGCAGTTTCAAAAATCCATAACTAACTCATAAAATCTCCAATTTGAGTGATTCAAATTTCTATACATTCAGGAACTTGAGCAGTTTCTGTTTATAGAAAAAGTTCAACTTGCAAAATTCATAACTTGCATTCCGTTAACCCAAATTGAGCAAACTTGAGCTCTAAAATTTTGTCTTAACAAAATATACACAATAGTATTTTATTTTGGGAATAATTGTATAAATTTGACAAAAAAAACATCAATTTTCTGTTCTGGTCATAAAAGAAAAGGGAAACGAAAATGGCATAACTAATTAAATAATTATCCAAAAAATTATGTTTAATACCTCAAAATGTTCAGTGAAACATTTGGCACATGTTTTCAACCTTATACATGCAGTTTGACATCTAAAGTATTTGTGTCTTTGTTGTTTTCCAAAAATGGCTGAAATGAAAGCAAAAATTAATAGTTCTTAATCATTGTTTCCTTCATCCAAAAATTATGGAAACTATACCAAATTGAAAACCACTGAAAGTAACATAAAAGAACATCATTTTCATGCATGTTGACAAATTAATTATTACTACATGCAGGAGTGACATAAAGCGGACGATAGAGCCTTGGCGCTTACGGATCAGGAGGCTGAAGGTTATATAATGGGCATCATAAACAACGAGATCCCTTATGTGTCGGGCCCAGAAGATGAGCAAGAAGAGGATGTAGTCTCTTCTTTTCTAAACCATGACGGTGGAACATACAATGTCGATGATCAAGAAGGTGAAGGAACGGACATTGTCGACGGAGGTCAACCGTCGACAAACGACGATCTCGAATTGCAAAGACCAACCACCTTCGGCGAGGTATATATATATACATTGAGCCTCTCGTGATACAAACTTACTGAAATGTGAATACATATGCATTAACGCGCGCGACTCTCTCTCTTATTTTATCCCTCGGCCAGATCGAGTACAACAAAGCGTGGCAAATCCAAGACGATGAAACAAGGAGAAACATATACCATCGAATTAGTCGGTGAAACCGGCAAGCCCCTACAGCACAGCACAAAGTTTATCAACCAATGCGGAGTCGTTGTTAGAGACAATGTCCCGATCACCGTCTAGGAATGGAAGGAGTCAAAGAAGGCACGCCTTGGTTTCAGTTTTGTCGACAAGAGAACGAAAAACGATTGCTGGAGAAAGCTTATGGCACATTTCATTCTACCTCCGGAATACAACAAAGTCGATGAATTCGGTAACGAGGTTCCGGGTGGACGTGAGAGGAGGAGGCTAGTCAAAGATTTCGCTCTTCAGAAGATGGCCGAAGCATTCCGGAACTTCAAGAAAAATTTAACCGTGAATATGTCAACAAGGGCAAGACTCCAAATTTCACTAGACAACATGAGAAACTGAAAAATGATTGGCCAGAATTTGTGAGGAAAAAGAAATCGGAGCATTTCAAGGAAATATCGAAAAAAATAAGGCTAATGCGGATAAGAAACAGTACCATCATGTTATGGGGCTATGAGGATACCGCCTTTCGGCGCCTAAGTGGCATAAGATGGAGGACTACCTGAGGGTGCGAGGAATCCCTCTAGGTACAGAGGGATGGGACGAAAGAGCCAAAAGCTGGTGGTACGGGCATGGGGGATCGCTAGACCCGGAGACAGGGGCGTGTGTTCATCGGCAGAAAACGTTTGCTCCCACCCAAGCCCTTATTGACGCAATGACCAAAGCTCAACAGGGCTTGATCACATTCAACAGAGAGAAAGACGCACTGACAATAGCCCTCGGGAATGCTGAACACGGAGGACATATACGAGGCAAAGGCAGAATGCCGTGGAAAGTAGGGTTTTCCCAGGACAATGACCCCTACTGTTACAGAAGCCGTAAGAGAAAGACGGACCAGGTTGCAGATCTTTTGGAGAAGGTTGCATCGGAACTTAGTGAGTTGAAGCAGACCGTGCATGGACTTGTGAAAGAAAGATCGGCGCCTGCAGGGCCGCATGAAGATCGTGAAGCGGATCTCGGAAGCCAGCATCAACGGAGAAGCAGCGTGGATTCCACGGAGGCCCCGCCTGCAGGTGCTAATGCACCGATGATCAAGATTTGTGCACCTGAGCCTCACTACCTCGTGGATGATGTAAAGGAGATGAACGAATGTGATCTGCATTATCCCGAACATTTCCACGAAGGTAGCTACCGGCAGTGCTTTACCCTGTACACCTGGAGCACTCCACCACAACAACCCCATTCCATATGGCTATGCTCGTGTCACGGTGGAAGACATAGTCCAAGTGTTTGAGGACCTAGAGATTGACATAGCTACACCCGAAGGGGAGAGAAGACTTGGAGATGTCAAGCGCCAGTTCATTCTATGGAAAAATAAGTACATAGTGTTTCTAGGCGAGGCGCCAAGGCTAACAAGTCCACCCCCGTCCGATGGGGGTGGTGGTGGTGGTTCACCTACACCTCCTTCACGCCATTTGACGCCGTCCCCCGATCCACAATCTCCGGCGGGTAAGCAGGCGCCGCCCCCCAATCTTCCTCTGGAGGGTAAGCAGCCGCCGCCCCCCGATCCACAATCTCCGGCGGGTAAGCAGGCGCCGCCCCCCAATCCTCCTCTGGCGGGTAAGCAGCAGCCGCCCCCCAATCCTCCTCCGGCGGGTAAGCAGCCGCCGCCCCCCATTCCTCCTCCGGCGAAGAAGCAGAAGCAGGCGGACAACAAGGAAACCCGCTCCTGGACTATTAACCTGGAGCCCTATGTACCTAAGACCACACGGGTACCGGAGCCATCAATGAAGCCTATCCCCCCAAGGCCTTGGGAACTTAGTGAAGCTGAAACCAAATTGGCCGCGAATGCTGATTATGAGAAATGGAAGGCCGATCAGAAGGCGCTAAGGGAGCCTAAGCCCAAGGAAGTATACACTCCGAAGGCAAAGAAGTGGGCTACGGGTTTTTTGACGACACCGTCCCAAGACGAGCTGAATATGCCTGACGAATATGGAAGTGAACTTCGTAGGCAAGCAAAAATATTGAAGGAGGAGAAAGAAGAAAGGAAAAAAAGCGGGAAACAAGTTGACCAGCTCGGGATGCAGAATAAATAATCGATCACCCCGCTCATAGTGAAAGCCGATCCGGAACAGGACCCCGAGGTCATAGCAGCTGCGGCAGCAATTGGATTGACTGTAGCGAGTGCCATGAAAAATGCGTCCGAGATGGGTTTGACTCTTCGTGCCTCGTTAGGCCTGGACGATGCGCCAATGGGTGAGGTAGCATTACAATATGTGCCGAATGGGCCTCTTGTCGAGCCTACGCAGGAAAAGAGTCTACCACCACAAATGCGAAATTTTCTAAGTTGGTACAATAATTTCATATCATGGGCCGCCAGAGAATATGTTTATGCGGATGTTACAGAGCAGCATCACACCAAACGGTACTCTGTAACAGTTCATATGAGTGAATTGTCCCAGCTGTTCAATCTGCGCGAGCTCGACAAATCTATCCTGAGTTGCTACGTTCTGTAAGTGATTTATTTCTACCCCATCTCGTTCTTCATTGCCTGCTATATATATATATATATTGTCCTAACTATATTGTTGCGTACGCTATTATGCAGATTGAAGATTTGGAAATGCAAAATAAAAAACATCCATGATTTTGGGTTCATTGACCCACAAATCATTAATGGACATGTGTTACAAAATCACCCCGAAGACATGGAGAAACACTTGTACAGGTTTCTTACAAAGCATCAACTCAAAAGTCATATTCTATTTCCTTACAATTTTGGGTGAGTGTTTATCTCTTGTGCCCATTCTCTTTTGTTTACTCCATGCATGGTATGTCTACTCGATAAGTTATGCATGAATGTGCATGTAACGTGTCCGCAGGTTCCACTGGATTCTGCTAAAAATTGAACTTCACACCTCCACAGTTTATATCATGGACTCTATGGATTCAGATTCAAAGCGTTGGGCCGACATGAGAAAAATGCTGCAAAAGTAATTATTTTCAATCATTTGCGCTCTATATCGATCGGTCTTTTTTGTTCATTTCCTAATATGCAGTAGCTAATAACTCCCTTGTTCATTTAATTTTCTTTGCCCTGTAGAGTTTGGAGACGGTTCTCAGGAGAAATTGTCGGTGAATTCAAACATCAGCTAGATTTTAGAAAGTTAGTTAATGTGGATAAGCAGCCACCGGGGACCAATCTATGTGGATACTATGTTTGTGAGAACATCCGGAGAGAATCCACTGAGAGGAAGGCGTCGGATAGCTTGCGGAAGGCGACGGATAACTTGCGGAGGAAGCTTAGTCCAGAAGCTTGCTTCCGACCAATTCAAGAGGAATTAGCAGGATTTTTCCTTAGGCATGTCATCAATCCTAAAGGAGAACACTATACGTCCGACGACGACCAATTCAAGAGGAATTTGCAGGATTTTTTCTTATGCATCTCCGAGATTGAAACTTGTTCGAAGTTGTGTATGGTCATCCATTGTAATTGTGTATGGAAACTTGTTCGAAGTTGTATATGGTCACCCGAGATTGAATATATATTATATATTTCTATTGAATTCTTCTTGTTTGAAATTTCATATGCATGTATATAGTAGCGTAGAATATATATATGTGTACTGAAACTTCATCAAAATTAAAATAAAACACAAAAATAAAATATAAAAGAAATGAAACAAAACAAATTAAAAAGAAACCAGGTTTAGGGGGGGCTAAAACCCTAAACCTGCGGAGGAGGCCTTTAGTCCCGGTTAGACACGAGAACCGGGACTAAAGCTCATCCGCCCCGACGGACTCCTGGCGCCCACGTGGACGGGCCTTTAGTCCCGGTCCGTAAGAGGCGCGACTAAAGGGGGGAGGGGGGCTTTAGTCGCGCATACTTAGTCCCGGTTGCACGACCGGGAATAATGGCCTTTGAAAACCGGGACTAAAGGCCTATTTTCTACCAGTGTGGTTTCAGACTTTTGACTGAACCCAAGCATTCGTGACGTAAGCAATATTTCACCTCTTGCGTCACAGTTTCCTTCTGCGTGAAGATTCGTGGAAGAAATACCAGATTTCGGTAAATCTGAGTTTCGCATTAAAGATTTTTGTTAAAAGAAGAATCAAGAAAAACTCCGACATTTGTGAAGAGAATTCAAATCCACGAGGAATGGCAAAACGAAGTCTTAATCCTTCTTGGGGGCTACTGTCAGATATATGCCAAATAGGGGTATATCTGGCATTGGCCGAAGGCCGGATTACCAGGGTGGCCCATAGGCAATGGAACAGAGTCCATTGGGCGGCCCAGTAAGATGACGCGCAGGAAGCCAGATTCTAGAAGAACTCGGACCACGACCCAATGTGGTACCCTCTTCGCTCAAACGTGGGAGTGGAACAAGCCACTAAGCCTCGGTTTTGCGGATACCCTCTCCGCTCTAGGCAAGATTTAGGAAAAAGTTTGACCTTTGTTGTAACATCCCAAGTATGAAAACTCCATTATAATGTTTGTTTCTTGTTTTATTTACGTTTTGCATCATATCATCATAATCATTGCATTTGTTGTGCAATTGTTTTCAGTTGATTTCATTTGTTTTCCCTTGTTTTCTATTTGAAATTCAAACCAATTTTCAAATTCTTGTTCATACTTGTTCTGTTACAATGTTTCAAATGAAAATTACGAAACAATCCAATCAATTGTTTCCATTTAACTATAAAGTTCAAACTATTAAATTGCTTAAGTTTCAATAATTTAATTATACCAAATTCACTCATTTTTTCCTTTGAATTTTTAAAACAGCAACAAGTTTCAAATTTTGAAAAACCAACAATGGCACAATTGAGTTTCTGTAACAACTAACCTATAAAAAAATATCACAAAATTTAAAACCCCCAAACACCTATTCTTTTTCTTCCTTTTCTTTTTCTGCAAAAAAAAAAACAGAATCAGTAAAAAAAATAAAAAGGAAAACGCACAGAGGGGGAGGCAGGCCAGTGGGCTGAGCCCAGCCCACCAGCACGGCCTGGTACCCCCCCTCGTCACCTACCTCCTGTACGGCAGCTCATCCGAGCTGCCCACGTCGACGCTGTCGCTGATGGGACGGCCAGCGAGCGTTCCCCTCCTCCTTATAGCTCCACCGCGGCCCTCCCCTCTGCCCTAGCTCCTCCCTTTCTTCCTCCTTCCTCGCGCCGCCGATTTTCTTCCTCTCTCTCTCTCCCTGCACCACCTCCTCCCTCTGAACCCGCCACCGCACGCCACCACCGTACTGAAACTCCGGCGATCGCCGCGCCCCCCGATGCTTCTCCGCGCGGGCTGAGCACGGGGATCGAGCCCCCGTACTGCCGCCGTCCTCCTCGCTTCCTCGACCACGCCTAGAAGCTCCCGGATTGTCGCCGCCGTCCGTGCCTCTGTCGCCGCCGTCGTCTACCCCGAGCCTCTGCTACGTCTTCAGAGACGGTGAGCAGCCCGTATCCCTCTCTCTTTTCTCTCCTCGCTGCAAGCACACGCACGCACGGTGCCTGCACCTGTCCCTGGACGCACACGAGCACGAGCAGCTGCAGCTCGCCGCCGGCGACCACGATCTCCTCGTCGGGGTTCAGATAGCCGAAACGGAATTCAGTTTCGTCAGGCTTATTTCTGAAACTGAACCTCAAAACGAAATGTTCACCTTACCTGACAACAAACAGCAGCCAGCGCAGTGGTAGCGCTCCGTGCGCACGCGCCCGCGGCCAGAGATCGAATCCCCGCGGCGCGGATTAATCCCCAATTTTTGCCTTTGCCACGTTGGTGCGCAGGCCCACCTGCCAGTGGCAGTAATGGCCACGTAGGCCCACACCCACAGCCACGCAGCGCACAGCTGGGCACTGGCCCACTGCCAGTGACCCAGGGGTGGCTTTGGACGCGTAAGAAAAGTCCCAGGGACCTATTCTGGAATTTAATTTCGCAGCTAGGCCCCTGGACCAAACTGTATGCTTTTTAAAATTGCAGATTAGCCCACACATTTCAAATATGAATAACTTTGGCATAACAACTCCAAATAAAATATGTTTTCCAACCCAAATTTAATTCTCTACATGTTTAACTCATTTGTTTACTGTTTTGAACATTGCAAATGTTTGCTAAATTCAAATTTAAACAACTCATTACAAATTTGATTAAATTCATAACTAATTCAAACTTAATTCAAATGGCACATATAAAATATGTTTTCCATGCTAAATTGAACCACCTTTACAAACATAAACTTTGTTTCATGTTTTGAATAATTAAAATTGGTTAAATAATTTAAACCTTGTTTAAATCATTTAATATTGCTAAATTCATAAGTTGGTCAAATTAATTTCTTTTTGAACATATAAAATATGTTTTCAAACCAGAAAACATAATCTTTTCAAATATGAATTTTATTTAATGCTTTGAACAAATAAAATTCAAATAATAGTAATACTTGAATTAAATCCATTTAAATCTTGTTTAAACTTGTTTAATTCATAAGTAATTCATTTTATTTCCTTTCTCAACAAATGAAACATGTATTCCACCTAAAATTTTGTGTTCTTTCCAAATATGAATTTTGTTAACTATTTTGAGCAATTAAAATGGGTGAAAACAACAAATGCTTGTGTAACTCATTTAAGAAACCAAAATTTCATAACTTAATAAATAAAATTCCAAACTTGGTAAACAATATATCAAATTGAAACCTAATGTTGTTTTCTTATTGTTTTCATCATCCATGCATCATGCTAATCAACCTTCACATGATGGTTAGTTGTAGTTCATTTAATTCAACCTTAATTCATGGGCTTTCCATATGCAATCCAAATTGCATATGGGCCCTCTTAATTATGTTACCTTGTCAACTAGCTTACCTTTGATGCACCAATTAAATTGTCATGCATCATCCCATGTTTGTGCACTATGCCATGTTATTGATTGTTTGTCTCTCTTCGTTGTTTGCTTGCTTCTTCTCGAATAGACGACGACGTTGAGACAGACGAGGTTTACGATACTACTTCTGAGGAGTTAGCCCAGTACCAGGCTACTGAGCTTGCAGGCAAGTATTCACTCACATGAACCATTATGTTCCTTTCCACACTGGATACCGATACTTTCCGTTGTCTATTCTGCTAGCCTTATGAATCGTTGCTTGTGTCCCGATCCTATCACATGTTATCCTATAACCCTGATATGGCCTCACCTCCACACCTATAACCCCTTGCTTGTTGCCTGTGTCTTACTAGCATGCTTAGGGTTGCTTGAGCTCGAGTCTGATGTCCTTTATTTCTTTTACCATATTTTATTATGTTCGATGGGCTCGATGTTTAAACAACAATCATGTTAATGTTATGGGTAATAATAATTTGATGATAAGGCACCGGCAGGAGGCCCGGCGTGGTTTTGAGGCCTGCTAGTGTCGAGCCTAATTAGGAAAAGGGTCTTGTCTACTGATCCATGATGAGCGCATTAACCGCATGTGGGAAGCGTGTATGGGCTCCCCCCTCAATTTGATTCGATTCGCATCTCGTCCAAATCGCCTCATTTAGTTCGGGTTTTCCATTTGCCGCATGCATATGCAGGTGCGAACCCGTGGCCAGGGTGGAACTTTTGTAGTCGGCATTTAGGGAGACACGTTCTTAGAGTGCTATTAGGGTCCCCTTTTCTTCGTGGGGCTCGATTAGTCGTGCGCTCAATTGCACGGGGTTCTTTGGGCTTGATGCGAAGAAGAGTTGGGTTGTGTTGAGTGCCCCGCTTGGTGGAAGTCATTCCATCTGGCGGGTTATTCTTACGTGTACGGCTACATTGGTGCATCCCTGCAGGGTTAAATCATCTCGAGAAGCCGTGTTGTCCGCGGTTATGGATGACTTGGTGAAAGTACTGGCTAACAAGTACTCAGACAACTTACACATAACTATAATAACTTGACTAGTAATATAGATTACTTCCACCATAAGAATGATGTCACCCTAATCAACAGTGTGAGTTTCCTTGGGTTGCTTCCTTAGTAGGGGGTAACATTGGATGGGTTTGTTTGAAGTTAGTTGCAGTTGGTTACGATACGCGATCTTATCTTCTTTCTGTTAGCCGGAAGTTGTAGCGTGTCTCTGTAGTTGGTTAGTGCAGCCCGCTGCAGCATCTTTTATATCACCTATTCCTCCGTTGAACCCAAAGCATCTGTGCTTGGTGTTGACGGTTACACTTTGGTATCTTGTGCGTCTTGCTTGCCAGTACTCGTCTGTACTGACCCCTTTGGGGCTGCGTGTTCTGCAGACTACGGTTCCGAGGATCCCCATGGTGACTACTACGTGGAGTATGACGAGACTGTTGACGAGTAGATAGCGGACCCGGGCAGGATCCGAGACTTCGTGGATGGGCTCCGTTTTCCTTTCATTTCCGGCCTCTTAGGCCTAGTTGGTTTTGTCTGTACTCAGACACTTTGGATGCTTCCGCTGTGATGTAATGATGAATTGTTGGGACATGTGTCCTCTGCATTATTGTATTTGCTATTCTCTGCTCTAGTGAGAGCTATTTGCAACTTATTTCTATTTCTTTGTGTCTTAGAGATCTGTTGTGCTATCATTTTTTTAAACGCCGTTGACGTACCATGTGTGTATGGTATGAAGTACGTCAATGGTAGTATCCTGATCTCTATGGGATGGTTTACATCGACGATGGATAGTAGAGATTGGTTGTCACACTATATGTGTTGGCCTACTCGTAAGAGGATGCGGGTGCAGGTAGGCCCCGTAATCCAATCATCTACTATCTAGCGGCCCGGTGAGTATCCTATAGAAGTCCGGGTGCGACATTTGTCTCTCCCAATCTCACGATGGCTGAATCCTAAGAAGCACCTTTGTGCCCTCCATGGCCGTCGGCCGTGCGAATGAGATGCCATTGGTACCCCCACCCCACAACGCCATGCCGCTCACCTTTCACCCTCGTCTTTCTCTTGACCCGTCCATGATCTCTCTTTCTCCTTCGCCCCAAGCCCTCTCCCTCCGCCAGGCTCCGGTTGTGATCCCTCCGTCGTCTCTGGCCGTTATACCACGCCCTCTGCTGGTTCCGGACTTGATACCTCACCATCCGACAGTAGTAGCTTGCCCTTCGGGTCACGCGTCGCCGCTGCCACTCGTAAGGACCACCTCGCTGATCCTCCTGTTCCCTCACATGTTCAACAGATCCAGACCACTTTGATTTCGTAAAGAAAGCTTCAACATTTGTATTGCATCGCATCGAGAAAATCACAATGTTTTAATCACGTCATCCATTTATTCCTAAATAAAGCTTCCACCACCGTACATGATTGCATCAATTGCATCAGTTACAGAGCTCAAAATATATTTCATAGGGAGATAAAATGCAGTCCTCTGTCAGACGACAATCCTTTGTCGAACTATAACACTAACTACGTCCGCCGAGTGTTGTGAGAGGAAGCACCAGTCCGGACTAAGTTTTGTTATAGGAAGCGCCAATCCGGCCTCCGAGCAGCCATCAGCGGCATAAAATCCTCTGCCAGGTCGTCGATGCCCGAGGGCATCGTCGTGGGCGCTGCGACGAGTGGCCGTTAAGTGCTTCACATGCCGGGACAAGGGCGAGAGGTCAACGGAGGTTCACACCACCGTTGTCTCGATCTCCATCACGGGCCGAGGTAGAGGGCGCATGTTTGGGCCCCGTCAACGACACAGGGACTGCATTTCACGAATCACGATTCCCCACTGTGAGCACATGCTGGGACAAGAACGAGAGGTCATCGGAGGTTCACACCACCGGTGTCTCAGTCTCCATCACTGGCCGAGGTAGATGGCGCACGTCTGGGTACCGTCAAGGACATAGGGACTGCATTTCATAAATCACGATTCCCCACCGTGAGATTGAGATTGGGAGAGACGAGGGTCAAACATTTTTCTAAATCTTATCCGCAAAACCATGTTTAAGTGGCTGGTTCCACTCCCATGATTGATTTGTGTTGCCTACGCGCACAGAAAAAGTTTATAGGTTTTAACTGATTTAGAGTTTGCACCGGATACTCCACCAAATAAAAAATAAACAAAACAACAAGAAAATAGAGAAACGAAGAAGAAAGAAAATAAACCAAACCAAAACAAAATAGCAAAGGTAAACCGAACATGTTACTGGGCCACGGCCCATGCCGGATTGCTACGGGCGAGCGCACGCTTCGACTGTGGTTGTGGGTGTGTGCCCCAAACTTGTTTGTAAAGGACTCGATTCCCACCTCAAAGGGGATCAATAGTGGAAGGTGGAATAGGCCTTTGTGGCGGGGTTCAACAGAGAATAGGGTGAGGCCTTTGTGGCGTTGAGTAGGGCTTCGTGGCGAGCTCACACCCCTCCAACGAGACGTACTCCCTTAACAAGGAGGAACTCGGGAATACATCGTGTCTCCGCGTGCTACCTATCGGTTATGTCGTTCCCTTATTCTTTAGTCACTTGTGTTGCATTTATTGGTGTACTAGTTGTATTAATTGTTATTTAGGCTTCAATTTTACTGCAAAATATAAGAGGCTTGTTCATACAAAAGATAAAATGCATTACAATTGAGTTTTACATTGTAAGAATAGTAATCCATCCTATTTGGCTAATGGCTACGCAGGATCAGTCGGCATCAACGAAATCCCCGTCGTCGTCCTCGTCTCTATCACTCGGATTCTCCGGAGTTACTGGAATTTCTTCCTCCGGGTGGAACGTCGAGGTAGAGACCATTCGAGCTATCCTAGAGGCATGGCCCTTGATAGAATCGAATATTTCCGCCCTTTGCGTCTCGGTGTATCCTTGCGGAACACCGGTGGGGATGCGCCAAGACTTTGGGGTGGTGTAATGCATCCTCATTAGCCCTAAGGCCATGCGTACACCACCGCGGGCGGCGGACTGGATCCAGGATTCAGGTTGGTTTACCACCTCCGCAAAAGCCTTTGGGAGCCTGTTAGCTTCCGATAATTCACCAGCTTTGTACGGAATGCACTTATTAATAAGCAGCATTCCGACATTCTTCAGCTCGGTGACGAACGCCCCGAAAGCCCGGATGTGGTCAATCCGAGTAATCAGAGGATTCCCCTCTGTTAATGAAAATCAGAAGAGATTAGACAAACAAAGGGAATAAAAAAGAATGCATTATGCAAAGTGAAAGGAAACTTGGTAAAAGTTCAGAAACTTACCAAGCATCTTGTCCATGTCAACGCCTTCCCCAAGACGTTGATGAAGAGCTGTCTCGAGGTCCTGGATGGTCCTCCTGTCTTTCTCGGCTTGTGAGGAAGCCCGAGACTCGGACAAGCCCAAGGCTAGTTGGCTCGCCTCCAGGTCGTTCTGAAGCTTTACAATCATTTTGTAAAGCTCAAAATTCTCTTTGCGGAGGTTCTCGGCATTGCCGGCATCCTCAGCAATTTGCGTAGCCTTGGCCAAGGAGGCTAAGAAGTAAAAGACGCAAAGGATTAAAACTCGAAAAGGTCCTTAGGAAAATATATGAAAGTTCAAAATCAAAATCAAGGAAGAAAAAGTATGCTTATCAGCAGTCTCCTTCAGTTGCCTCTGAATCCCGGATATTTTTGAGTCCTTCTGATTAAGAATTCCAAGAAGAGATGTCACCTCTTGGTTCTTGATGCTCAGCTTCTCGAAAACTTCCATGTTTATTGTTTCGGCAGTTTGCTAAAAAAACATACAAAGGAAATGATTTGTTAAACCAAAAAAAGACAGGGAAAAAAGAGAAGTTCTAACACAAAAAAGTATGATTTTGTCTTAATACTTGGGGGCTAGAGATAATACCTGGCTCATATTTTGCAAACCGCCTAGAAGTTCGGTGAATTCTTTTGCGTATTACGACAAGGTAATCCCCATATGGTGGATTCTGTCTTGGAGAACCTACCGATGTGAGAAGGCGTAATTATTCTGGACGATTAAACCGCCTTTTGTCTAGGGACGAATCAGGGGGGCTCGGGAAAAATACTTTTTTCCCCACGGATGAATGTATCCGAGTCCATCAAAGCGGGTCTCTTGTTTTAACTTGAACTTCGAATCAAAAGTTTGGGTTGGATCAACTTCTGGAAGCGGCGAAGGTCCGCCTTCGTCAAGTGCCGCCCTTTCTCGCGCATCCGTGTCGAACGAATCAGGCTAACTGGACTGCAGGGGATAGTTGGATTCCTCCCGAGCAGCCAAATTTTCTTGAAAATCCGAGAAAGAAGGGACACCAGAAAAGGTATACGAAAGTAAAAATTCCGCGTCTTACCTGGAAGGCGACGGAGACTCCGTCAAGGTCGATCAGGTCCCGAGTACTCGCAGAGGATCCGGCCGCCGTTGTGAGAAAGAGGCTGGATCCTTCTTCTAAGCTAGCAAATGACTGTGCCCATAGGGGTCAGAGGAGGAGAGGAAGAGACGAGCTTTGCAATCCTCCTTCTTATTCTCATCAGGTCTAGAGGAAGAATCTGGACCACATCCAATGCCCAGTTGTCTTGGGGCGTGGCTGAGGAATTGATGAAAGTCGGAATTCCCGTCTTCTTTCCAGGAAAGGGAATGTCCGAGTGATAGAAGAAAGAGACCGTCCAGAATTTGACGGACTCAGAAGTTTTTATTTTTGGAAACCACTCCTCCCTATTCCTACGGAGGTTGAAGGAGATGGTCCCACAGGTTGGAGGAACACCCTCGGTGGTGTTGCGTTTCACGTTGAAACAATATTGAAATAAATCTAAGCGGGTTTCTATCCTTAGATACCCCTCAAAGAGAGCCTGAAACCCGGCTATGTTTAGAATTGAATTGGGTGGCAGGTTGTGGGGTTGGAAGCCGTAATGGTTAAGGACTTGGAGGAAGAACACGGATAGTGGAAAACCCATACCTCGATTGATATGGGAGGCCAAAACAACCTGTTCTGCGTCTTCCAGAGAAGGCTCGGAATCGTCTTCGTCCATCCGCCATTTCTCTTTGGCGATGAACCCGTCCTTCTCCATTGCGTTTAGGAGATCCACTGCCACGTTGCAGTGACTCCAGTTCCTGGCATTGCCCTCCTCTTTGTCTTCGCCTCCGGCGGTGATGATAGCCGTCGTGTTGTCGCTGGACCAGACGGAAGATTCTCCCTCCTAGGGTAAGGGAGGAGGAGGAGGAGTAACGAATGGCAGCGACATGGATCCGGCGGCAGGGTTGAGATCCCCGCCCGCCGGAGCGCTCACAGGAACCTCCGGCGTTGTTGTGCAAGAGCTCGGAGGTGCCATGGGACTAGAGGAGACGAAGTTCTCCACGGTGGCGTAGATGTCAGCAGCGATCTCAGACGCTCGGGCAGGGCTTACAGTAGCCATTTTTGGCGGCGCAGCTATGCGATTGAGCGAATACCACCGATGATAGGACTCCGGTGAGGTCCGGATGCGGTTTGGTTCTCTCTTTTCCTTCCGCTCGAAGCTGGGGAGTGGCTCTGGGGGCTCGAGGAGTAAGATTGTGCGGAAGGAGAGCCGGAGGCCCCGAGGTGGCTATTTATATCCCTCTTTACGTTGAGATTAGTTCCAACGACTCTTTTATCCATTGGATGATTGACACATGTATCGCCGGGAAACCCGCGAAACGAGGGGACGGGGTGATAATTGCTATCTCCTTGTTTCTCACACGAGAATCTGCCAGTGATATGGTTTCATACTTTTGACTGAACCCAAGCGTTTGTGACGTAAGCAAGATTTCACCGCTTGAGTCACAGTTTCCTTCTCCGCGAAGATTTGTGGAAGAAATGTCGAATTTTGGTAAATTCGAGTTTGGCCTTAAAGATTTTTGTTAAAAGAAGAATCAAGACAAACTTCGACATTTGTGAAGAGAATGCAAATCCACGAGGAATGGAAAAATGAAGTCTTAATCCTTCTTGGGGGCTACTGTAGGATATATGCCAAATAGGGGTATATCCGGCATTGGCCGAAGGCCGGATTACCAGGGTGGCCCACATGCAATGGAACATAGTCCATTGGGAGGCCCAGTAGGAAGCCGGATTCTAGAAGAACCCGGACCATGACCCAATATCGTACGACTTGGGGGAGAAGCCAGATTCCTTACTTTCTAAGTTAGATACTTTCCATAGTCTTCTAGGTTTTCGTCCTGTAATCCCTAATCCGGCTATCTATATAAATCCGGACGGGATGGAAAGAAAGAACAAGATCTAAAGTTAGGTAGAAGCCAACTCGCCAGGAAGTTCAGCCTCACCGAGTTAGCGAAACCATACTCACAATTGTACTCTGTATACTTCAGGCTTCAACCCTGATTTGGTGAGATTGCAGGAGTAGGAACGCCGCCTAATTGCGACGTATCGAACCTGGGTAAAACCTGTGTTCTCGTTTACAGTTCTTCTACGCCCCCCCGCGGTCCTACCAGTAGGCTTATGGAACCCCCGTCCATGATCCTTACTACGAAGTCTCGACAGAATTATTGACTCCACTTTAGATGGGTCCACTTCTACACCTTCTACCGAGATAACATGACCAAGGAAGTACACTTGCTTCAACAAAAACTCACATTTGCTAGACTTGTCATAGATTTGATGTTCCCTAAGCCTGTCTAGAACAACCCGAAGATATTTCTCATGTTCTTCCTCCTTAGGAGAGTAAATCAACACGCCATTAATGAACACCACTACGAACTTGTCCAGACAATCCATAAACACTTTGTTCATGAGATTCATGAAGTAAGCTGGGGCATTCGTGACTTCGAATGACATCACAAGAAATTTATGGAGACCATACGGAGTGACAAATGTTGTCTTGGGTATATCTTCTGGTCGTATCTTTAGGTTATAATATCCCTATCTGAGATCTATATTGGAGAAGACAGAATCTCCCTTCAAATGATCAAGTAAGTCATAAATCCTCGGTAAAAGATATTTGCCTTGATGGTTACTTCATTCAGGGCATGATAATCCACACACATGAGCATGGTACCGTCCTTCTTCTTCACAAACAATACCGGTGCTCCCCAAGGTGAGGTGCTCAATCTAACACATCCCTTCTTTGGGAGCTCTTTGATTTGTTTCTTTGTCTCTGCTAGCTCATTTCACGACATTCTTGGTCTCTTTGCATTAGGAGCGGTGCCATGTGTGAACCCAATGGCAAACTCTATCTCACGGTCTTGTGGAAGCCTGGTAACTCATATCGGAACACATCTGCATATTCCTTAACCACGAAACGTGTAATATATTGGTCTCCTTAAGGCTGCTCAGTAGGCTATCCACTGCAAATTGGGGCGTTAATTCGGCCTTGTAGTCCACCACAGCTCCATCATCACTGGTTAATGATACAGGCCTAAGGCTACAATCTAATATGGCTTTGTGTTTCCCTAAATAGTTCATACATAAAAGGACATCTAACCTATTGGAGTCTATCAGAATGGGTTTGCTAGGAACTCTACCCCTTCGATCGTTATGATCACTTCAGGGCATCTTAAACACGTCCTCGTACCCTCGGTTGTCAAATGATTTTTTTTTTGCCATTGCCCGACTCATATCCTCGGTTGTCAAATGATTTGTTTTTGCCAATCGTCTGTAGTTATAGGAAATGCTAATGCCACAAAGGTAGGTGGATTTGTACACGCGGGAAAATAGTGTAATTGAAAATTCATAGCAAGGAAGACCCCCAAGGATTGATGGAAGATAATTATCTCTGATGTCCCACACAGATGCAGCGAAACCGTCCTCGGGGCGGTTGACATGGGCAACTGAAATAGAATAATTATTTTGCAGCATGAAAAGTATTCATGTATTAATACAAAAACAAAAAGCTAAAATAAAATTTAAAAAAATCTACAACATGACTAAATAAAAAGAAGGAAAAATAAAAAGGCGCAATATCCAGTGCCAACTCTAAATAAGCGAAAACCCTGCAAACTTTCTCCGTGCGCCATTGGATGGAGAGCAGACGGCACAGATCAAACGTGGGAGTGGAACAAGCCACTAAGACGCGTTTTTGCGGATACCCTCTCCGCTCTAGGCAATATTTAGAAAAAAGTTTGACCTTCGTCTCCCCCAATCTCACGATAGCTGAATCCTAAGAAGCAGCTTTGTGCCCTCCATGGTTGTCGGACATGTGACTGAGACGCCATTGGTACCCCCACCCCGCAGCGCCCTTCCACTCACCTTTCACCCTCATGTTTCTCTTGACCCACCCATGATATCTCTTTCTTCTTCGCCCCAAGCCATCTCCCTCCGCCAGGCTCCGGTTGTGATCCCTCCGCCGTCTGTGGCCGTTATACCACGCCCTCTGCTAGTTCCGGACTTGATACCCCACCATCCGCCAGCAGTAGCCCGCCCTTCGGGTCACGCGTCGCCGCTGCCACTCGTAAGGACTACCTCGCTGGTCCTCATGTTTCCTCACATGTTCAACAGATTCAGACCACTTTGATTCCGTAAAGAAAGCTTCAACATTTGTATTGCATCGCATCGGGAAAATCACAATGTTTTCATCACGTCATCCATTTATTCCATAAGTAAAGCTTCAACCACTGTACATAATTGCATCAGTTACAGAGATCAAAATATAGTTCCTAGGGAGACAAAATGCAGTGCTCTGTCAGACGACAATCCTTTGTTGAACTATAACACTAACTACGGCCGCCGAGTTTTGTGAGAGGAAGCACCAGTCCGGCCTAACTTTTGTTATAGGAAGCGCCAATCCGGCCTTCGAGCAGCCATCGTCGGCGTAAAAGCCTCTGCCAGATCGTCGTTGCCTGAGGTTGAGGGCATCGTCGTGGGCGCTGCGACGAGTGGCCGTTCAGCGCCTCACATGCTGGGACAAGGGAGAGAGGTCAACTGAGGTTCACACCACCGGTGTCTCAGTCTTCATCACTGGCCGAGGTAGAGAGCGCACGTATGGGCCCCGTCAAGGACACATGGACTGCATTTCACAGATCACGATTACCCACCGTGAGCACATATCGGGACAAGGGCGAGAGGTCAACGGAGGTTCACACCACCGGTGTCCCAGTCTCCATCACTGGCCGAGGTAGAGGGCGCACGTCTGGGCGCCGTCAAGGACATAGGGACTGCATTTCATGAATCACGATTCCCCACCGTGAGATTGAGATTGGGAGAGACGAGGTCAGACGTTTTTCTAAATCTTACTTAGAGCAGAGTGAGTATCCGCAAAACCGTGTTTAAGTGGCTGGTTCCACTCCGCAGCGATCCCTTACAGAAAGTTTTCATTTTTTCACTGATTAAGAGTTTGCACCGGATACTCCACCAATAAAAATAAACAAAACAACAGAAAAACGAAAAAGAAAGAAAATAAACGAAACCAAAAAAATCGCAAAGGTAAACCGAACATGATAATGGGCCACGACCCATGCCAGATTGCAACGAGCGAGCGCACGCTTCGACTCACTGTAAGGGATCACAGACACTATATATCGCCTAATGCGAGTCCGTAAAATAAACACTCCCACGACAGGATTCGAACCTGGGAGGTGGCTTCACCTCATGAGCCGAACAGAGCTACAACCACTAGGCCACACTGAATTTCACATACAACTTACTAGTTTAAGGCTTTTGTTGTCTCATTCTTTTCGTTTTCAAATTTTTTTCATTTTCTTTTCTGTTTCTGTTTTTCTATTCTGTCTTTTCTGTTTTATTATTTATTTTTAGTTTTATATTCCTTTTATTTGAAAAAAATTCGTTTTTCATATTTTTTAAAAATCTGAATTTTTTTGGACTATGAACAAATTTTGAAAATAAATAATTTGTTTAAAATGACCAAATTTTTTAAAATGAACACATTGTTGAAACGAACAATTTTTAGAAATGAATTTTTTTTTTCTCCATTTCTTTAAAAATTTGTTCATTGTGAAAAATCACCATTTTTAAAATTTGTTCATTTTCAATATTTGTTTCATAATTTCTAAAAGAAAACTACTTAAAAAAACTCACTATTTTATTAATGTTCATTTTCAGAAATTTTTCGACATGTTAAAAATTTATTCATTTTCAGAAATTGTTCACCATGTTATAAAAATTATTCATTTTCAGCTATATGATCTTTTTCTAACAAAAGAAATTAAAAAGGAAAAAATGTGCCGGCCCAGTTTGTTTTGCGCCTAACGTACAATGGGCCAGGCCCAAGGGCGCTTCTCGCTGGCGGACCTGAGCGAGTCGAGCCGTTCCGCTAGCTTAAAGCCCTATATAGGGAAATCCGTCAGCCCTATCGGACCTGCCCATGTCGAACCGACCTTCTGCATCCGGCCCGGACATGAACCGGTGATGGACTCGAGTTCGAGTTCGCTTCGGAGGGCGAAAGAAAGGTGAGTAGTAACCCTAATAAAGAGGAACGAACGCCCAGATCCGCCGCAACGAGAGAACGAGGCAAAAAAACACAACACAATCCGATTTCCCTCTGAAGACTGAAGTAGACGATGGCCATGGCGGCGGTTCGAATCGCGGCGAGGAGGCTCACCGGCCAGCAGTCGCAGGCGATTCTTAGGTCGGCGATTAAGGGAGAACAAGGGTTGCTCAACCGCGGCGCCTATGCTCGCCGGTTTACCTCCTCCGAAGCTTCTACTGCCAACGGACCAAAAATCAGCAGCGAGGTATTACGCCCTATCTGTTTGTTACTATATTTAAATTCAATTAGGGATGTATACTAGGCATCGGATTGAAAACTGACACTTCTGCATAACCACATTATAATATTTTTGAAATTGATGGAACTGCCGTTATTTCTTCACTATTGAAACTATTTCTTGTACGTTTGCGAACTTCTATTCTATCACCGGGAATTAAACATGGCTTCAGAGGGCTGCATATTCATTCATAGATCTTCATCAAGTTCCTAACATAAGTATCCTGTATATGTATTGGCCAGCATCCTTCTGTGTCAGGGGATAGCTGTCTAAGGGCAGCTGACAAGAAGAAAGAGGAACTCTGCGATCTGCTTCATCAGATTCAAATGAATAAAAATATTCCTCACGCTAGAAGAATGAAAGACAGGTGGCTGCTCCAGCGTCTTACCGAGCATGTGGATCCCAGACCCAGCAACCCTGAATGGTAAAATCTTAACTATATTCATACCCAACAACCCCATATTCCTCTATGGATGTGTTTTTCGTACATATCGATCATATATATTACTACCTTTGCCTGCTCATTTCATTAGTATGTAGTTTTTGTGACATTGAAATTGATGTTATGTCCAGAATTATTTACTTATAAATATATTTTTGTATATACCACATAAACGAAAGAACTGTTGGTAAAACTTTTTTGTAAGCAGAACAAGCATACCTCATGTTTTCAGCTGAGGGGAGCAAGAGTAAATATAAGATATTAAATTGCACTGTCAAAATTGTTATCATGGTGATGAATTTTTGAAATTCCTTTCGGAGTATCTTATATAATTATAAAAATGTGCTAATACCTGATGGCATCAAATAGTATAACAAAGTTGTTATACTTGGTGGTGAGAGAATTATAGCCCTATATTATGTGCTTCTTATAAACATTAAATATTCGATTAACCTTATCTGATTTCATGCAGGTGCTGGTATGTTCGAGAACAAAAACTCAGTCGTCGGTTGCTTGGTACATCAACTTTCCTTCTTTCCCTTTTTCTGGTGGAAAAATGGTTTTTATTTTTTTGCTGGCTAATGCCAGTTCAGGGAGCAGACAGTAATAGTGAAGCCAGCGCCTCCTATGCAGAACAAAACATTGAAAAATAGTGTGTATGGGCGAGTGGTGTTTCTAAGCTCGGTAGTTTTTTTTTTTCGAAAATTTCGAAAACTGCATTTCAAGTTTGTAAAGATCTGAAAAAAATCTGCATGTAGTTAAAGTGTAATGCTACAAAGGGTGTGAAGTCTCAATATGAAATACTTTATATTGTATGCTACACAAAAATGACAAAGTGGATTTGAGCACACATTTTCAAATCCCAATAATTTGTTAGGGTTTGTCATTTTTGTGTATCAGTATAGGGTATCCCACATTAAGATTTTTACACACTTGTAGTATGCTTCCTTAAGTTCATCTAGATTTTTTTCAGATTTGTTTTTAACATTGAAGTACTTTTTTTGTTTTTTTTCAAAAGATTGAGCTACCTATATCTCAAGGTCCAAAGTGATTTTTTTCTTTTTCTGAATTAAGAATAGTATGAACTATAGCAGTAGGCCTGTTGTAACTGTTCTGTTTTGTGTTGATGGACGAATGGCAGGATATATATGAATGTTATTCTGGTGCTATCTGTTATTTTTGGCTGCCCTAGAAGTTCCATGTAATTTGGTTGTCGTCTGAGGAGGACAGATGAATTGTCTCTTCGGTAGAGAATTAAGAACAATGAACAGCCAACATAAAAGAAAAATTGAACACATGACCTTAGCGAATACAACTTTTTATTGCCCTCGTTCAATGCAAGTGATTCACCTAGTAGTTCTTTGAATATAGAACTAGAAAAAAAACCATTAAAAAGTTACAAATGAAACAGCGCTCCAAAATTGAGTGCAAAGAATTCTTAGGATGTATCTTCTAGTAGTAGTACATATTTAAAGAGGAGGTCTCACGAACTGATTTTCCTAGCACACCCTACGTCTTACCTGCTAAGTGCATCTCAACCGAAAACCCCGGCTCGGCTGTGACTACGGACAGTGACCGGACAACCCAAAAACATATTCGTAGAACCCGTCCCACATGTTGTGTTTTGGGGCCATGGTAGGGTTAGGCTATTCCGTGCCTGCTCCGTCCGAACATACGGGGAGTGTTTGAGCGGCCTTGTTGGAGATGTGGGGAGTGTTTGAACGGCCGGTTGGAGATGCTCTTATCGGCCGAAACTGCGGATGTGTGACGGCAGTTCATCTTTGTGTGGCAGCGTTACTGCCCGTTCGATTTAAAACGGGAAGAAACATCCAGCAGTGGTCGATTCCTACTACGCCTTGAATGTGAAAGAAAGTGACGGAGGCAATTGATCAGGGCATCAGGCACCGCTCTCGCTTTTAAAACCTGTTTCATAAATTTTTTACCGGAGCTTTTATCCTAGGCTCCTCGGGTCGCTCCCCAGGCGACGCTGGGGGCGAAACCCTAGCCCCGCCAGCGGGCCATGGTCAGGCGTGGCCGGGGTTGGAGGACGCCGGGGCGGCGGCCCCGGGCTGTGGAGGCGGTCGGCGATGGGGATGGAAGCTGCTATGCTCGAGAGGCGTTGGATCCCGGGCCTGATGGCGGATCTGGCGGGCGGTGCGGTTGAGCGGTGTGGTTGGCGTTCGAGGCTCTTCTTGACGCCGGTCTGCTCCGGTTCGGCTTGGTGGCGGCGTGGAGGTGGGGTGGTGGAGTGAGGCCTTGCTCTGGTCTCGGGTGTGCGGAAGCCGGTGTGGCGTCCCCGGGATGTCGCTGGCTGCCTGCCATCTTGGCTGGTGGCCTTGCCCCCGAAGCTGGAGTGTCAAACTTCAGGTGGTGGGTGCTATTGGAGTGGTGGTGCTGGCTGTGTGGACGGCAGTGCTCTACGATGGTGCTCATGGACGGCGGCTGGTTCTAAGGTCCTCGTGTTTGCGTCTCTGGACAGGGGCTGATGGTAGGGGCCGGAGAAATCCGTGCGTATGCTGACGACGGCGATGCCTGTGGGCGCCGTCACCTCCTTGGAGGCATTGTCGAGCCCCTTGCCATCCTTTGCCCCATCCCGAACACCGGGGGAAACCCTTGATCCACGTTGTGGGACAAGCAGCGGCGGCGCCATGGTGTCGTTCCCTCCTTTGAGGCGTTGTTGAGGTTCCTCGTGGAGTCTTGTTTTGCATCCAAGAGTCCTTGCCAGTCTCTTCCAGGAGTCTGGGCCTCCAGGGCGCTATGTACACTGATGCCGCCACTTCCTTGCAATCACCTTCATCAGGTCTGGCCGGGTTCTGCCGTCCATTTTCCGACACTCTTCTTTGGCACTTTGGGTGGGCGGTAGTCGACTTGTGTCATCTTGGTGTAGGTGTCGTGCTTTGGAGTTGGTTGCTGCAGTTGAGACGCGGTCTGGTGGCTGTGTTTCGTGTTGTTTGCCTTTTGGCATTGTGTGGGTATGTATGGTTTTTGGGTCCGGTTTCCTTATAAACTGGACCAGATCTTTCTTCTATATAAAAAAGACGTGCATTTTCGCACGTTCCAAAAGAAAAAAAACTGTTTCGAATGTCATCATCAAGCGCGGTTCCTGCCCGCGTTTTATCCAGCCACTCACCACCACATAACTTCTCGTCCTTCAATCCGGTTAACCATTGGTGTCCAGCCTCTTCACCTGCTGAAAATCTCAGCTGCCACCCGCAGTAGCGCTTTTGCTCCTTTGAGTTGCAAGTCTCGTCGACCTCGAATTGGAATATTATAACCCAAAAGCTTAACCAATTTTGTATTTTTTTTTGCCAAATCTGACCCTTTTCGCTGACTAACGTCAAATATGGCCCCTTCGTGGAAGTATTTTCAAATATGGCCCCTCAGGTTGGCTCCAGGTAGGATGGAACCAAACTTGTTCAGGTCGGGCTTCATCCTACTTGGAGCCGACCTCCCGATTTTTTTTTTTTGACCAGAACAAGGTTCGCGCAAAAATAAGGTGGCGCCGAAATGCAAAAGTTCGGCTTCATGGCTCCTGGAGCCGACCTAGGGCCAGATTTGGAATTATTTTTCAGGTGGGGCCAGATTTCACGTTAGTCCGCGAAAAGGGCCATTTTTAACAAAAAGTACACACATGTGCACCTTGAGAAATAATGCTAGTAGGATCGTATAGAAAAATCATATCATATTAAAACAAGCATCGTTACGAGTTTTCCCCGGACACCAGATTAGAGCAGCTACACCTACTGCAATTACTCCTCTTAGTAACTTGAAACTTAAAATTCCAACTAACTATGTTGAAACTGAAGAGAAATCTGTACGAATATTGAACGCACACTGTACAACTTCCCAGGTGTATCTAGCCATTGGACATTGTAGAAACAGATGATCTATAATCTCCTCCCTACAGCAGAACACACATTTAGTATTGCCCTCCGACCCTCTCTGCTTAAGCACATCTCTTGTCAAAATACTTTTCTTAAACACTAACAACAGGAATTTAAAAGCAGAGCTAACTTGATTAATTTTCAACGCAGAATACAAAGAATGAACTGGAAATTTACGAGAACTATCCAAAAGCCATCTACATTTATCTCTATTATCTATCAAAACCAAGGACGAGTGGCAACCTCTCCTGGACAAGGTGACGACGAGTGTCCCTGCTTGGCAAAGAGGATTTCTGGAGAGATCGGGACGGCTCATCCTTGTCAAAGCAGTGGTTACAGCTAGACCGATCCATCAACTCCTAGTGGCAGATGCTCCTTGCTGGCTTTTGGAAGCCATTAATAAGTGGATGCGCAGCTTCTTCTGGGATGGGAGTGAGGAGGTCAATGGCGGGCAGTGCCTTGTGGCTTGGGATTCCATCTGCAAACCGTACTCTTTTGGTGGGCTAGGAGTCAAAGACCTGAAGATGCATGGCCTTGCTCTTAGGGTCCGTTGGGAGTGGCTTCGACGTACCGAGATGCAGCGGCCCTGGCAAGGTTTGCCTCCTCTTGTGGATGACATGGCCAAGGAAGCCTTCGACAGCCTTGTTAAGATCTCTGTCGGTAATGGGCGCAAGGTCCTGTTTTGGACGGATCGATGGGTCAATGGACGTGCTGTGGCTGATTTGGCACCTGCGGTGCTCGCCAAGGTACCCACGCATAGGAAAAACAGGCGCACAGTCGCGGATGCACTTGTTGACAATAGGTGGATGGCTGATGTTGCAGGGGGGCTCTCTGTTGAGGCGTCGAGGCAGTTGATCAGCCTCTGGATTCTCCTTGCTGCGTTCGACCGCGATGAGGCCCAAGAAGACACCTTCTCTTGGCCTTGGTCCCACTCTGGCACTTACACTGCCAGTTCGACGTATCGTGCACTCAGCTTGGGTCGTGAGGTTTACGCCCCGGCTGACTGTATCTGGAGGAACAAGGCACCGCTTAAGCTCAAAATCTTCATCTGGTTAGCTCTGCGGCACAGGCTATGGACTTCTGACCGGCGTGCTCGACACGGACTGCAGCTTCATGCAGACGCTTGTCATCTTTGTCTGCAGGAGGAGGACACGGTGGAGCACATCCTTGTGCAGTGTGTCTTTGCTAGGAGAGTGTGGCATTCTTGCAAGCCAACCATTCAGATCCCCTTCAGCATCCCGACGCAGCACTCCACGCTGGAATCTTGGTGGATTGGCGAAAGAACGCTGCTTTCTGCCTCTCGCAAGAAGTTATTTGACTCCTGGGTGATCCTCGTTTGCTGGCACTTATGGAAGCAAAGAAATGCCAGGGTTTTTGGAGACCATGCGAAGCATTGTAGTGAGGACGTTTTGGCGGCTAGAGTTGTTGAGAACATGCAGCTTTGGGTTAGAGCAGGTATTGGAGCTGGAGTAGATGCTGTTAGGGAGTAATCAGTTTAGAACTTTGGGAGTGTGTGGAGTGGCTGTTCCTGTCGCTGTTCTTTCAGCGCAGGCAGCTCTTGTACCTAAACTCTATCTTCTATAATCGTAAGGTACGCAATTGCGTACTCTCTAAAAAAATAAATAATAATAATAATAAAAAAAAAATTATCTATCAAAACCGCATCCCTACACAACAACTGAAGCTCTGCCCAGAGAGATGTCGTTCCCCGGACATAGTTCATCTAAATCTTATACTAGCACTAGTGGAGAACGGGGCTTTTGCTCACTGGCGAGCACCCCTTTCGCCCCGGCACTTTTAGTAAACACTTTTGAATCCAGAATATCCAACACTAAAAATTAAGTTATACAGACATCTAAACCTTACCATGAGGTAATCCCCCTATCCATAGATCCTCCCCAAATGAGTATTCATCCCATTACCCACTTGTTTCCGACAGAATTTATAAGAGTACTCTCTAACATATAGAATACTATGAATAAAATCGAGATTGCCCAGCTTTTGTCTTGACTGCCACTAGCAGAATTCTATTGCAATAATTCTTCAGTACCATATTTTTTCCAAATAGCCTCTTCATTTTCAATCTTCCAAAGCCATTTACAGAGCAAACATATATTCATTAGTTCTCAGATCCACCACACCTAGCCCCACTTTATCAGTGGGTTGACAAAATAAAAATTCCAATTTACCATATCATTCCAGAGTAAATGCTTTCTAGGTAAATCTAGTATTTTCTTTACTCCTATAGGCAAATAAAAAAAGACATCATGTGAAAAAAAAGGCACATTACTGAGACTCTCTTTAATTAAAGCAAATGTCCCACCATACGACATAAAACATCCTTGCCAATCCCCTAATTTCTTATCCATCTTTTCCTCTGATTTTTTTCAATCAGAGTTTTTAAGCTTAGTACTATGAGCAGGAATTCCCAAGTACTTCATATGTAAAACTCACTCAGCACAAGTAAAGATATCTCTAAATCTCTCACTATTTTCTTTAGCATTGTCGAAATAGACTATTTCTCAAAACAACAAAGTAATATTTCAGGTTTCTCGCATCCGTTTCATCAGCCTCAGTAAGAAACACCGTATCATCCACGTACTGCAACATGGTCAAATCCCCCTGTACCAGGTGAGGTAGTACTCCTTTTAAAAGCCCAGCCTCCTTAACCCTCTCAACTAGAAATTTTACCACATCTACTGCTATATTAAATTAGATAGGAGACAAAGGATCTCCCTGCCAGAGACCCTTTTTAGTTTTAAAATATAAGGTCCAAACTGTCCATTAATCATAACAGCAACTTTACCACCACTAGCTGAAATTTTAAACCACTAAATGAAATTATGAAAAAAGCCTTTCATCCTAAGTACACTGAAAAGAAAAGACCAATTAATCTTATAGTACGATTTTTCAAATTCAACTTTAAACATAATAACATTATCTTTCTTCTTAAAAAAATTATGTAAAGCCTCATGAAGGATTATAACTCCATCCGGGATAAATCACCCTTTATGGAAAGTTGTCTGTACATGAGCTACAACTTTATCTTCTAAGGTAATAACTATATCGTTAAGGACTTTAGTTATCAATTAAAAAAACAATGAGGCAAATTGGTCTATACATCTGGATTATGTTACCATCACTAGCTTTAGGTAGTAAAATTAAGTACACTATAGTTAATCCTAGACAATTCTGTTGGAGGTACGCCATACAGATAATAATAATACATGTTTCATAATTAATCTTTATGTTGTATGCTATAACCGTTGTGGTTCCCAATGCGAGATTGAGATAAAAATCCATAAGCACATGGTGAATGTGAACACCTTATAGAAGTCTTGGTCTTGTCTCTAAGGCTAACTCATTGTTGTTAAATGACCATATTTTCCTGGTCATGTCTATGGTGTATAAGTACTATCCTAAAGCGCGTGGAGTTCTAATTCCCACAAAATTCCGATGGTCATGACCAGGCTTTTCGTTCATCGACAAGTGTAATTATTTCCCTTCATTTGCCCTGGGTTCGTTTCTGTCGCGTTGATTCACTCGCGGTGGGCCACATTTCACATTGCTTGCGTTCTGACGTGCGGTGGATCTGGTCGTGGTGGGCCACCATTCTGTACGTGTTGTGTGTCCCTATTTGACAATCGGTCGTTCCCGCCACACAAGGGTATGCTCGCCGACACTTTTCGGTCCATTTAGGTTCGCTTTCTCGGTATGGTCCATTTAGGTTCTACTAACATCCCTCGGCGTTGTCTATGCAACTTCTTTCCATCTTTTAGTCGCATGATCCTTTTGTTCTAATATGGTGGCTGCTTCTCGCCGGCCTACTGTGGCGGATGATTCGACGCCTGCGTTTGGGCATGCTGGCCCTGCCCTGTCGTGGGATGGTACACGAAAGCACCATCTAAGCATACTTGCTAAGATGGATTTTACAAGGGGAGCACTTCAGCGGGGCGAAGGTGCTCGCGCGGGATTGGGCACAAGCGTGCCACACGATTGTCGATTAGTCATCTCAACAAGTCCCTCGGATGATCCGATAGGGTTTCGATTAAGAGAACGTAAAGGCGCTCGTGACAATCGTCGGTTAACAGGGGCACGATTTACCCAGCTTCGGGGCCCTCGTTGTGGTAAAACCCTTACTCCTGCTCTTGCGATCTGTGTTATCAGTAGATCGGTTATAGTGGGGGGGGGGGGGGTGCTCAAGTCGAGAGTATGATCTCGAACTCAAGGTTGTAGTGGTGAAAAGTAGATTGGATCCCCCTCGGTGGTTCTCCTAGCCTTTTATAGGTTGCTAGGTCTCAAACCGTGTCCAGGGAGGGCGCGGGGGGGGGGGGGGGGGAGGGTGTTACAAACCCTAGTTTTAGGTCGGTAGGACTTTCCTTCTTGACCTGCAAGTCTTGCGGGTGGGCTTTCGATGGGCCTTCTAGTACCGCGGGACAACACCTCTCTTTGGGCCTAGGTCTTGGGCCTTTGGACCGGGTAGACTCACCCGACAGGTCCAGGAATCATCCCCACGTTAGTAGCCCTCGAGTGTTTATTCGAATGAGAATAGTCGGGTAAGCACTCAAAGTTCGTTCTTGGATTCTTCGACTGGTCAGTCAATCGCCTGGTTTTGAGGGCGTATACCTTGTGCGCGACGCGCTCACTACTCGAGCATCGAGTGATAAATGTGCCTTGTGTTGGCTGTTTTCGCAGAAGGATTTGGCCCAGTCGCTTGGCTCTCCCGAAAGATCAGGGCCAATTAATTGCATCTAGGGCAAAGACGGTTCTGGCCTACACGAATTCGAGACCTCCGACTCGAATTCGGCGAGGCGATCGTTGCGACTGGGCCATGGAGGTCTTACCGAGTCGAACTTAATTTAAAAGGGGTACGGGGCGCGTCCGCTAGGATTTTTCTTTGTGTTGTTGACACGGAAAGTTTACTGGAGGACGCAGCTTGAGTGTGATTCCAGGACCACAGGAGAGATCATTGGGTCTTACCTTCGTACTCGAAAGAATACGACATCCAGATGTGCCTAGACGGACGAACGATCCAGGATAAAGAAGATGTGTAAGTACATCATAAGGTAGAGTTGCGGGAGCCGCACACCCACGATTATACCTTGGTTGCACTATGAGTGTTGTCTTCTGCATTTCTTCGAGTGAGGTCATACCTATTTTCCTTGGTCTTGTGCGAAAGAGATTTCGCGTTATGAAGCCTTACACAAAAAAGTTTTTTTTGTGTCAATGTCTTTATACGAAAGAGATTTCATGTTACAATGCCCATACGAAAGTAAATTCGTGTTAGGGTGTCCATGCAGAAGAAATTTCGCGTCTTGATGCTCACGCAAAAGAGTTTTCGTGTTGTGAGGTATTCAATGACATCACCGCGCACTTGCCTGCACTCGCCTGCTCCCGATTGGACGTGACGAAGTGGGGCAGAGCGCGCGGGGCCCACTTTGGCAACCTTTTGATAGGGAATGAGAGCGATCGTGCTCTGGTTAATCTGCTGGCTGCGCTGTAAATACGCACGATCTTTTCATGAAAGATCGTGCAGGTGTAACTGCCCCCGTCTATTCGTTTCCGCTTCGCACGTGGCGGCTACGATGAATGCCACGTTTGCAGATCTACGGCTCAGATTGGCCTAGCTCGGGTATAAGTATTGTGCCTTAGGGAAAGGGTAAATTTCCCAGATCTTATTCATCTTCTTCCTCCCTCGCGCACACCTTCTTCTCCCGTGAGCACTGAAGCACTCTCCAATGGCGGGAGCGAAGAAACGCGGCGCCGCTGCGATGTCCTCCAAGAACGTGGCGAGCGCTTCCACTGCGGCTCCCGTGAAGAAGACAGGCGACTGGCGCGCGGCGAACACCACCAGGAAAAGCATCGTCGAGATGCAGGGGGAGGGGTTGCTTCCTCCAAAAACCTCTAGGCGTGTGCGCATGTCTAGGAAGAAGGAGGAGACGTCCAATCCCCTCTCCACCGAGTGCGTCGTCTTCTCGGAGCATGTCGCCCGAGGTTTGTCTTTCCCCTCCACCCATTTCTTGTCGGGCTTGTGTATGTCTATGGTATACAGCTGCACGACGTTCCTCCGAACGCGATTCAGCACATTTCGTGCTTTATTGTGCTTTGCGAGTGCTTTCTGGGGATCCTTCCGCACTGGGGGGCTTTGGAAAGCCATCTTCAAGGTGCGGATCTTTCGGGAGAAGGCGCAGCCAGGCGAGAGAACTGGCGAACCACTGAGGACCGGCGACTTCGGGATTCAGGCGAACAAGGACATCCCCTACTTGGAGATGCACTTCGTCGACTCGGCCCAGGGGTGGCGCCACAAGTGTTTCTACGTCGTGGATGATAGAGCGAGTGGCGTCCCTGAGTTCCAGCCATTCGCCATTCTGAAGCGACGAAAGTCTTGGCTGCACTCCCTCTCAGCCGAAGAAGGCAAGGCCGTCACCCCTCTACTCGCAAAGGTGGCGCGCTTCCACGAGAAAGAGCAAGGGACCCCGCTGAATGGAATACATCTGGCGGGTGTGTTTCTGTGCCAGAGGATCCAGCCCCTCCAGGCGAGGCCGACTCCCATGTGGGAATACACGGGCATCGATGACCCGAGCCGTGTATGCGACGATATTCTCTCGAATGCAGAATTCGACAAGAAGATCGCGTCCATCACTAGTTTGAAGAAGGGAGAGGGCTACTCGGCATGCCATCTCAACCCATTCGAAGCATCGAATCCTCCTCCGGATGATGTGAGTTCTTAGTTCTTCTCTTTTGCCTCTTGTTTCTTCTAGTTCGGGTTTTCGTTGATTGAAAACTTTTCTTCTTTTTATCTTCGCTTTTGTAGAGCCAGAGCGTGGAAACGTTTTACCCTCCAGTTTCTGTAGACGATGTCTCGGATCTTTTGGCGAGGAGCGTTGAAGCCCCTCTCGAGACCATCATCGCGGAGGCTGATTTGAGCTCCGAGCGGGACGATGTGGAGGAGGAGGAAGAGACAGATGGCGATCAGCTTCGTCACCGCAAGCGCCCCAAGCAGGAGGAAGAGGAAGTCACTTCTAAGGACAACTCCTTGGGTGATGCTCTCGTCGAGGTAGCTGAGCCTCTTCGGGTGACTCCTCTTAACGTTCTTCCTCCCGTGATTCGCCAATCGAAGATCTCCACCGCCTGGAATCCCGATAACCTCGACGATGATGATGAGGATGAGTAAGTACCGCAAATTTTACCCTTTGTTGTGGATTTTCTTCCTGTCTTTTCCTTGTCTGATTTTATCTTCTGCAGTAGTCTTGCGACCATTCGAGCGGGCCAGTTCACTTCCTCGGTTCCATCCGAGAAGAGGAAGGAGGCCGCCACGGATCCTACTCCAGCTGCAGATCTCACTCGAAGATCTCCGAGCCCAGCAAAGGCGACCGAAGCTCTGGAGTAAAGGTTGCCCAGCTTCGCGGGTGGACGGCCTGCATATGTTGGAGTGTCTGCGAGCCGGGAGGTCTCGGGTAGCTCGGCGGATCCCTTGTCCACCGCTCAGGGCAAGGTAAAGCTTCTTTTCCTTTCTGGCGGCCTGCCTTGCATGTTTTCCTTTATCGGGTGCACGGTAGTGCTCCCGATGGGAGTAGCCCCCGAGTCTATGGTCAATTGCTTGCAGTTGGCCATGGACTCAAGTCGATGTTTTCTTTTTCTGGTTTGTTTCCTGGGTATTTTTCATCGGCTGCACGGCAGTGCTCCCGATGGGAGTAGCCCCCGAGGCTATACTTGACCATGTATAGTCGTGTATAGGCTTAAGTGACATCTCTCTAATTTTTAATCGTAATTTTACAGGCCCTTCTTGATTCCCTAACTGCTTTCAGGCGTCGAGTTCTTTCGTCCGAGGCGGATTGCACTTCTCTTCGGGGGAGCGCGATCAGCTCGTCCAGGATAGCCTCTCCCTTCAAAGTAAGCTAGCATGCACCTTTTTCCTTCACCGTTTCTTCCTGGTTGCAATTGTTGTTTTAATCGCGTATTTTGTACTGCAGATGAGGTTAACCGCTTGAAGGCTGAGAAGGCAGAGGCTTTCTCTCGGGTAAAAACCCTTGAGACGGAGCTGCAGTCCACCTGAAAGGAATTGGAGTCCACGCGCAAGCGCTCGGCCGACAGTCTCCGATATCCCATGGAGCTCTGAAGCAGCTGGAGGAGAGGAGCGTGAAGCACGACAATGATCTTGTCGGCATCCTCCATCCTTTGGCTCAGAAACTTGCTGGTGAGTTGCATTTTATCTTCCTTCGATTGTGTCCTGTCTTTTTTCCTTTTCTGATATTTGTTCTGTCTCTATCTTAGACACCATTGGAGTTGGGTTGGAGCTTCCCGGAGAAATGCGGCGCGACGCCCTCTCTGACTCGTTTGCCCAGCTTCAGGAGCATGCGAACAAGGTCTGGTCGCTTGTCCATGACGCTATCCGACTGCTGACGCAGTTGCATGAGCGCATGCTCATGGATGTGGCTGTTCCACCTACTCTGAGTGGTCTCCTGCAAGTTTTCCTAGGCGATGAAGATCTCCTATAGAAGTACTCGCTTGCGCAGACCGAGTGTGAGGCCAAGACAACTATCCAGTTTTCCCTGGCGCATGGTGTCTCGGGTGACCTGGAGAAGGCGTACTCGGAGCTTCCACAAGACTCGTTGGAAAAAAAGGTAGCGCTCCTTCCTTTTGGCGACCGTGCAGAGGAGCTTGCGAAGATGCTTTCCGGGGTAGTCTCCCGCGCTGGGCGTACAGGACAGCCTGCTCCGAGTGGAGCTACCTCTGTAGTTCCTTAGAATAATTCTTGTTTTTGTGTGCTTTCATATGTACTGAACCTTGTGATGTATTCCCGTACTTTGTTTTGTCCAATCGAGATGTTTTCGAAAGTGTCAGCGTTTTATTATTGCGCCTTACTTTGTATTCTCCCGATGGGAATAGCCCCCAAGCACTCAAAGTTATTGGGTGGAACATCATCGAGTAGGGTATGATCATGTCTTCTAAACTTTGATTCTTTTTCCAGATGGTGGATTCCAGCGGAGGTTCGTCGAGTGGATCCACTCCTTCGTCGGAACCATTGGTTGCGGCTGTTGGTAGGCTCGCGTCGCTTCGTGGTCGTGTTACGGATAGCGAGCGTAAGATCAAGGCTTTGCGAGGCATGGCCGATGCTGCCAAGTCAAAACAGAAACTTGCAACGGAGCGCGAGCAATTTGTAATGGAGGATCTGGCGAGCGTTGCGAAGGGCATGCTCTGTAAGTTTCGTGAGCCCCCGAGTACTTTTTTGTGATTCCTGCTTTTGTTTTGACGTTCTTGCTATCCTTGCAGTTGTTGAGCCTGATGGGGTCTACGAGGGACACTGGGTGGAAAATCACATTGTTCATGAATCGAGCAGCTCTAAGCCTCATGCGAGTGATTTTTGGTCCGACCACAGGCGAGGTTTTATCCTGGCTACCCTGAAGAATCGGGCTAGTCAGGCGGAACTTTTTGTTGAATCCTGTCGGGCGGCCCTCTCTTCCGTCCATCGGGCGTTTTATCACTTTGGCGTTCTTCCGGATAGCTTTAGTGGCTTGCTGAGCATGTTTCGCTGAGTGGGCGACGTCCAGGAGTGTGTGTGTCAGCAACTCATTTGCGGTGCTCAGGTGGCGCTTACTTTTGTTCGTCTGTGCCATCCTGGAGTCAACTTCAATTATGTTGTGCAACTCCCTGACGTCCAAGGGCCAGCTATAGACTTTGTCCCTCATTATGAGGTTGTGCGACCTGCCGCAGAGCGAATTGTTCGACTGAGAGCTGATACGTCTCCAACGTATCTATAATTTCTGATGTTCCATGTTGTTTTCTTATTGTTTCCCACATGTTTTCCTTACACTTTATGTCATTTTTATCGATTTCCCGGGACTAACCTATTGACAAGATGCCACAGAGCAAGTTCCTGTTTTCTGCTGTTTTTAGTTTCAAAAAAGTTGTTCTAGAAATATTCTCGGAATTGGAAACTTTAAAGCCCCGAAGTCTTAGAATTCCCGAAGGTTACACGGAGTTCCGAAGAGACCCGGAGGGGGGCCTCAGGGGGGCCACACCATAGGGCGGCACCCCCCTTGGCCACGTCGTGGGGTGGTGTGGGGCCCCCAGGGCTCTGATGTCTACGCATGCTTCTATTCTTGTAGACAGTGTTGGGCCTCCTAGTGCAGAGGTTTGTAGAACAGCAGCAAGTTTCCCTTAAGTGGATCACCCAAGGTTTATCGAACTCAGGGAGGTAAAGGTCAAAGATATCCCTCTCAAGCAACCCTGCAATTAAGATACAAGAAGTCTCTTGTGTCCCCAACAAACCTAATACAATTGTTAGTTGTATAGGTGCACTAGTTCAGCGAAGAGAGAGTAAAATGCAAGTAATATGGATGATAATAAGTGATAATATCAATCTGAAATAAAAATGACAACAAGCAAACATGTAGCAGAACAGGTGGTAAACGGTGTTTCAATGCTTGGAAATAAGGTCTAGGGATCCTACTTTCGCTAGAGGACACCTCTCAACAATGAAAACATAATTGAATGCATAAATATCATTTATTCACTATGCTACTTTGAACCACTCTCCGGTCGAATAACAAACATCAATCATTGCGTAGGGCTGTAAAAGCACTCCTCAAGTCTATATTCCCTCTCTAGGGCACCCCACGCTATCACTATGAGCGCCCTAAATTAGTACTAAACAAACGCCACAATTTCATAGGTTCATTTTCCAACACAAGATATAAATATCATGGTAAACCACATGGTGCACACACTATCACCTTTACACCGCGATCAAAGTGTTTACGGAGATAACAAAACAACTTGAGTAGCATAACAGATGAAGGTCACATATACGGATTCAACTAGATTACAATGCTCACGATCACATATATATCACACCATGGGAGAGAGAGATGAACCACATAGCTATCGGTAGAGCCCTCAGCCTCGGGGGAGAACTACTCCCTCCTCATCATAGGAGACAACACCAGCGATGGAGATGGCGGTAGAGTCGATGGAGGTAGTTTCCGGGGGCACTTCTCTGTCCCGGCAGGGTGCCAGAACACATATCTGTCCCCCGATACTTGTCGGTGGCGACGGCGTAGCTATGGATATATTTTATGGAAAATGTCGATGTTTTTAGGGTTTTCCCTCGGGGCAGTATAAATAGGCGAAAGGGCGATGCCGGGGGGTGGCCAGGGGGCCACACCCCTAGGTGGCGCGGCCAGGGGACTCGCGCCACCCCATGGTGTGGCCACCCTGTGGCCCCCCTCCGGGACTCTTCGGGACTTCTGGAAGCATCCGAAACTTCTAAGACTTCTGGTTTTCGAATTTTCCAATTCCGAGAATATTTTCAGAACAACTTTTCTGAAACTAAAAACAGAAGAAAACAGGGAACTCGCTCTATGGGATCTTGTTAATAGGTTAGTCCCGGAAAATAGATAAAAATTACATAAAGTGTAAGCAAAACATGTGGGAAACAACAAGGAACATCAGAAATTAAGGATACTTTTATGACGTATCAAGCATCCCCAAGCTTAGTTCCTACTCGTCCTCGAGTAGGTAAACGATAAAACAAAATAAATTCTAAGGTGACATGCTACTATCATAAACTTGATCATTATAATGTAAAAACATATGTACACTGAGATCATAGAACTTCAAACACAAACATGATAAATAGAACTTTAATAATAAATCATAGCAATCACTTTGCATCATGAAGAGTATCTTAAATAAAGGATCATGGATAATAATGCAAAGAAATATAAACGTTTGTTTCAGGTATAGAGAAAGAATGGCAAAGTGGTATTTCGCTAGTCCTTAAGAGTGGGACAAGACATAAATGCCAGGTCACTTTCAAAGTTCATGAGAAAGACTAGAACAAATAATTTAAGAACAAATAATATCACATCATGAAGTAATTATTGATTTTTATGGGACAAATGCACACAGAACTCAGAATGGCAAAACTGCTCTCTCAACTGTGCATAAAGTTAGAGGATGGAGACTCAACATAAAAGTAAAAGAAAGGCCCTTCACAGAGGGAAGCAGGGATTACTCATGTGCTAGAGCTTTTATTTTATTAAATAGGGATATTGAAAACATTTTTAAGAGAGGTGTATGCTTATGTCAACGAATTGTAAACAGACAATACAATACGTCACAAGCCAACTGGATTCACAAGAGCGGCTCCCATTGTGAAGGACACAACTGGTGTAGAAGGTCATCCCTCTTTATGCTTTGACTGTTAAAGCCCTACGCATGGATTGGTGTTGTTATTCGACCTGAGATTGGTTTGGAGTAGCATAGTGAAGAGATGGTATTTATTAATTCAATTATGTTTTCATTGTTGAGAGTGTCCACTAGTGAAAGTAGGATCCCTAAGCCTTATTTCCAAGCATTGAAACACCGTTTTCCGCCTGTTCTGCTACATGTTTGCTTGCTGCCATATTTATTTCAGATTTCCATTATTACTTATAACCATCCATATTACTCGCATTTCACTATCTCTTCGCCGAACTAGTGCACGTATATACCTGACAAGTATAATGGGTGTGTTAGGTACACAAGAGACTTCTTGAATCTTAATTGCAGGGTTGCTTGAGAGGGATACCTTTGACCTATACCTCCCTGAGTTTGATAAAACTTGGGTGATCCACTTAAGGGAAACTTGTTGCTGTTCTACAAACCTCTGCACTTGGAGGCCCAACACCGTCTACAAGAATAGAAGTGTGCGTAGACATCAATGGGTCATCCTCATTGTCTTGGTGTTGGTTATAATGACGAGGAGGATGACGCCGGTGGTCATTAGGAGGTGGTTGTTGGTGGTGACAGAGTCTTGCTTCATGGCGTTCACTATCATCATTATCATGGTGCTGATGTCGACGACGTTCTTGTTCACGGTGAGGGCGGTCATTGTTGTTGGGACGCCTTGGTGGCCTTCGATGTTGACGAGCACCTTCCACGAAGTCATTGTGTCCATAGTCAAGAGTGTGGCCTTGTGGAGGTGGGTGATGATGTTGTCGAAGGTCCGGGCTTTGCGGTTCTTGAAGAGGGTCACCACGGCCTTGGCGATGTCGAGGTGGTGGTGATTGCGAGCTATCATCGTACCAATGTCGTCGAGGAGCTTGTTTTTGAGGCGGTGGTTGTTTAGGAGGTGTTTGTTGTTGTTGAGGTTGGACACCATCCTCCATGTTGGTCTTGCGATCATGGCGGTCATGACGACGAGCTTGGTGACGATCTTGAGTGTGGTGGCTAGAGCGGCACGACCTTGAGGACGATGATGATCAACGGCGATTGGCAAGAATAGCAAAGTTGATGTTGATGTGCGTCATTTGATCATTCAATCGAGCCTCTTGCTCTTGGAGTCGACGCTCATAGCATTGCAATCCGTCCTTCACGAGTTCACGGAGTTGGAAATGATCATTGTGGGTGACGAAGTTGTGGTAAGCATTGTCGTTGAAGAAAGGGCTTCATCCTCCGAGCTTGGACTTGTGAATACTCCTTCCCTAGCCATCTCAAAAACACAAAAGCATGATATGAAGAAATGGATGTCTCACTTACCCAACGTTACCTTTCTTGGTCGTATTAAGGCTAGTAGACGAGCCAAGGTGTAGGGCGGTATGTCAAAAGTGAGTCCAAAAAGATCGAAAGAAAACCGCAAACGACAACACACACGCTATATGTGGAAGGCAAATGGGTTAGGAAAGTGGCGAAGAAAATCGACAAAGCCGAAGAAAAGTTTGTTGTCAAATGTGGAGAAAAACCAAAAAGAAAAGTTAGCACAAAAACCAATCCTAGTGGAGGAAAATTATATGATGGAAACACACACACACAGGGATAAATGGGTTAATGCGGCCAATGGACGAGCGGAGACGAAATGTACCTAACAAAGACTAATCTCAATGCCACACCAATGCAAGAAGGACGCTAGCTCAAACTGCAAACTTTAAAAGGCAACAAAATTCGCACCGTGGCAACCGGTCACTCTTTTCTCTTTTGCGACGCGAAGCTACACGTTCCTACAATGGATAGCAATTGGCATCGATATTTTGGTTCTTTTGCTCTCTTTTTTTTATTTTTGATGATGATTCCAAAATGCCAATGCCTACTCGAAGCTATTATCTCACAAGCGCCAAACTCGCACCCTCAGTGCCACTAATGCGATGCCAAGTGATGTATAAGAGCTAGTCCGAATAGGTAAGGTACACAATGGATGGGTTGGGTCAAGCGGAAGCAAGTTATACGTCTCTTGTTGATGATCACTGACTTGCGGCCGGTGGATGTCGATGTCCTGGCAATCCGTTGATGTGGTTGTGTAGGTGGTGTTGTGGGCGTCGTGTGACAACTTGTTGCACTCAATTCGGATCAACGACGACAAAGAAAAACAAGTTTCAAAATCTTTCCAGAAATCGAAGAGCGGAAATTTTCTTGATTTTTGCTCAAATTCGAAATTGCTTCAAAATCAAGAAAACATTTGGACAAATTCGAAGAAAGTGGCTGAATAGAAAGGTGGGTCATGGTCTTTGGCAACAAATATACACATGAAAACCACGAAAAACTAAAAAAATCCATAGATCGGTCGAAATCCCTTTTTGGCTATTTTTGGTGAGATATTCGAAATTTATGGTGATAGAAGAAAAATTGCTGGACAAGGAGGCGCTGAGGGTCGAATTCGTGTCAACCTAGGTCTGGATACCAGATGATGCGGAGGGGTTAGCTCCTAGTTGGCCCAATCTTCACGAATGGACGAAGAACACGAAGAACGAACGATGAACACGAAGAACACGAAGGGGGTCGAGGGGAAATAATGGAAGAATCAAGGGGAAACGTGGGGAATCAAGGGGAGATAACTAGTAAGAACCGAAGAATCTCAACTCTCTCGTCAACTAAACCTCGAGGGCCGCCTACGGAACGATCAATCAAACTGAACTCGCCTTGATTGAAACCGCTTCACACCCGTTGCCGGTCCACTATGCCAATAGAACCTCAAGGGTTAGTTGAGGAAGATTGGACAACTCCTAACTGGATCCCAAGGGGAAAGGATAGGTAGCTGGACGAATCTTGATATGATCCTAGATGAATATCGTAGGAGTAGCCTTGATACGATCCTAGGTACAAACCATAGGAGTAGCCTCACAAGAGGGATACAAGGGCAATGCTCAAAGTTCTAATTTCATGTCTAACCTAGATCTGACCATGGGGGTCTCCTTATGTAGCCTAGGGGGTAGGTGGGGGTGAAAATGGGGTCCTTCACCCACTTTTGCACGCATGCAGGGAGGCCGGGCGCTTCGGTGTGGAGGTCGGCCTGGGGTCGCAGAGTGGCCGGCCTGGTCTGGGCTTGAGGCCGGGAGGTTCGGGCGGGTGGCCAGCCTGGGGCGCGCAAGGGAGGCGGGCCTAGGCCGGGCTTCAGGCCGGCCAGTTCTGTTAGGGTGCTAGGCAGGAGGCCGGCCATCCTGCACTCCACTTCCTCCTTCTTCTCTCCTTCTTCCTTGAGGGATTGTTCTTGGGCATCTTCCATGGCTTCTTGGGCAACTTCTTGAGCACGTTCTAGGGCACCTTGAGCATCATCTTGGGGGTCCATGGTGGTGTAACATCCCAATTTTTTCTACCATAGGGTGTGTGGTGTTGTGTTCATCTCATACATGCATGAAACAAAAATTTAAATCATGTTTTAACCAATTTAATTTGTGAATTTAAATGGTTTGAGAAAAATCTCAAAAATAGTACTTATTTTGGTTCCCAAATTCTTGTTTTGAAAAATATTTCAATTAGACCAAAGAAATATATGGTTAGGTTGGAAATTTCACAAGCTTTACAAATATCATTTTTGCCAAATTTTCTGTTTCCAAAAATGTCCTCAAAACAATGGTTTTATGTTCTGTTTTAAATGGAAAAGGGCCTCCGTGTGTTTTCCAAACTTTCTCAGGGGGTTATGGAGGAAAAAATCCCCTGTCGTCTTCCTCCTCGTGACAGTAGGCCGGAAGGTCTCTGACGCCGCCCCGCGCCACGTCTTGCTTGCCTCCTCTCGAGGGGATAAGGGAGAGGAGATCCCCTCCATCACTTCTCTCTCGCCTCCCCTACCCGCGCCCTCCATCCCGCTCTCTGTAACTGCCTGCGCGGACCAAACCCTAGCTACTGCCTCTCCGGTCGCCGCCTCTTTCCCGCTGTCTCCGGCCACGCCGCGACGAGCGGACACCACCAATGGATCCGCCTGGACCTCCTCGTGCTTCAAAGCTAGGCGCCATGAGCAGGGACGGCCGGAGTCGACCGCGCCATCCTCTTCTTTTCCACGGCCGGCGAACCTTCCCGCCGTCGATTCGCCGCCACCGCTCATCCCCGGCCTTCCCCGACCCCTCCATTAGCTTCACCGCGACGAGGTGAGCTTTCTCATGCCTCCCCCTCATTCTTTACAAACATTCTTGTCCTGAGTTAGCCATGAGATACTCGATCTTCGTAAAGATCAGTTCCTAAGAGTTTCCCTCATACCTAAGGTGTATCCATTCAATAATTCAAGATGCTACGGATCAACCTCTTCGAGAAAAGAACCGTAAGGTTTGAGAAGATTGCTCAAAACCGGTGTTCCTTCTTTCTTCTCCTTCGGGAATCTCGGGACGAGATTCTCGTAAGGGGGGTAGATTTGTAACATCCCAATTTTTGCTACCATAGGGTGTGTGGTGTTGTGTTCATCTCATACATGCATGAAACAAAAATTTAAATCATGTTTTAACCAATTTAATTTGTGAATTTAAATGGTTTGAGAAAAATCTCACAAATAGTACTTATTTTGGTTCCCAAAATCTTGTTTTGAAAAATATTTCAATTACACCAAAGAAACATATGGTTAGGTTGGAAATTTCACAAGCTTTCCAAATATCATTTTTGCCAAATTTTCTGTTTCCAAAAAGGTCCTCAAAACAATGGTTTTCTGTTCTGTTTTAAATGGAAAAGGGCCTCCGTGTGTTTTCCACACTTTATCAGGGGGTTATGGAGGAAAAAATCCCCTGTCGTCTTCCTCCTCATGACAGTAGGCCGGAAGGTCTCTGACGCCGCCCTGCGCCACGTCTTTCTTGCCTCCTCTCGAGGGGATAAGGGAGAGGAGATCCCCTCCATCACTTCTCTCTCGCCTCCCCTACCCGCGCCCTCCATCCCGCTCTCTGTAACTGCCTGCGCGGACCAAACCCTAGTTACTGCCTCTCCGGCCGCCGCCTCTTTCCCGCCGTCTCCGGCCACGCCGCGACGAGCGGACACCACCAATGGCTCCGCCTGGACCTCCTCGTGCTTCAAAGCTAGGCGCCATGAGCAGGGACGGCCGGAGTCGACCGCGGCGTCCTCTTCTTTTCCACGGCCGGCGAACCTTCCCGCCGTCGATTCGCCGCCACCGCTCATCCCCGGCCTTCCCCGACCCCTCCATTAGCTTCACCGCGACGAGGTTAGATTTCCCATGCCTCCCCCTCACTCCTGCCCCTCTGCTCCTCCAGCTCGCCGTGTACCACCACCGGCCGTCGCCGTTTCTGCTTGCCGCCGGCCATTCCGGCGATCATTTGGTCACCGGTTGGTACCCCGCGGATCCCCTCGAGCTCCTCTTCGTTATGGTGTAGTTTGTTCCCTCGAATTCACGCCAATTTCAACGGATTTGATCTCTCTGTGAAGAACAGAGGAGGATGATGTCATCTTTGCGTCACAGTGACGTCATATTTCTGTTTTCATTATTTACAGAAAATGTTTAATAATGGTAAAATCAATAACTAATGTTTTATAATTCAGAGAAATACAAATGAGGTATTAAAATGTTCATAAAAATGTACTAAATGAGTTTTATTTAATGTTGATTAATCAGTTTAAAAATAGAAAAATAAGTTTTTATTCACTAAAATTAGAAAATTAAAAGTTATATACCAAATTGCTCAAAATGACATATGCAATATGTTTATGATGTTTTCAAACCCTTTTGAGCTTTTAAAATTTCACTCACTTCTAGTATCGCCCGAAACCCCCTCCGGGGTCTATTTCGGGATAATTTCAGTAAAAATGTTTAACTAACATACGAACCCCAGCAACCCAATGATCATGCCTAGGGCTTTATTTTAGTGCATTAACCTGCTCATGCATACATATTGCGCATTGCATCGATGCCATGTGTTGATTGTTATTCTTCTTTTCGGTGTTATTTCCCCCTCGGTAGAACGTGACTCCGAAGAGAAGGCCAGCAATCCAATGGTGAATACTTGATCTTAACCGACAAGTCAAGCACTTATTCCTGAAGAGTTTATCTGGTTTTCTTATAACCAAGGCAAGCATAACCTCTTATCTGCTCATATATGATTTCAAAGTGATTTGAATCTCGTACTTTGCATTCGATTCCAGACTATTGGCTGTCAGTAAATAGAGTTCTCCTATATACTGCATAGCCTACATAATCTGATCCACTGCTCCTAGAAGCAATAGGTTTGTTTGTGCGCGCTCCGCTAAACCCTGTGAGTCTTTCTTAGCCATGCCTAGTTGTGATCTGATCCATCCGGTTGATGAATCTGGTCAGTACGTGAATCTACTATGTTAGGTTGTTGTGATTTGAATTATCTTTGATAACTTGACTAATAATGGCATGGATGTGAGGCCACAATGGGTTGTGGCGTTTTGTCCTGTTCATGCCCCTAGGAGAGAGTTCTCGCCTTCGAGCCAAGACTGAGCGTACAGCCACACGTGGGCCGATGAACCCCGCCCGGCTGACTAATTTGTTTAACCTTATCCATGAGCCACGTAGTTTGAGCTTTCCATCTGCTTGTGAGTCGGTAAATGTTTTGGAGAAAACTAGGTCGTGACCGGGACAAGTGATGGACGTACACGGATCTTGATCCCGACTCACAGAACAGGTGCCGTCAGGAGGTGGCCAACTCCCTGTTGACGGGGTGCTCCTGTTTGGGTTGACTCATGGATATGGTTCGACAAGGTAAAGCTGGGAATCGACCACCCTCTGCCAGCACTTCCCAGACTAGTGCCAACCCGGTGGCACTAAGAGTCGGTTGGTACGTGTGGGTAAAGTTGTACACCCCTGCAGGGTTAAATCTTTTTGAAAAGCCGTGTCTGCGGTTAAAGACGACTTGGTGACGGATTCTTTGATCATAGACAACTTAAACGGAATGATTAAAACTTGCTGATAACGAATGAAGGATGCCTCCTCGGAGATGCCGAGAGGGGTTACCTTGTAGCATGAGGTACCAGAACAACTGGAGGAGGTGATCTTTGAAGCACGAGGTGCTGATATGTTTTGGTGGATTAAAAGATGATGATATCAGTAGTTGAGTAGTTTTCTCATCTGTTTTCAAAATACTCCATGAGACGTGCTATTTCTCCCTCAACTTGAAAAACAAAGATGGCTTTACGCAAAATAACCTTCATAACTCTTTCTAAAAGAAGCAGATATATAATAGGTTAACTAAGTCTTGTTGAGTACCTCCCGTACTCAGGTTTGCTTAATCTTGGTTCAGGTGGAGTTCCTCACTTCGGTGGTGTTTCAACGTGGAAATCGACGAGTAGTTTGGGGTTCCCAGGTAGCAGCCTGGAATCTATTGGCTGGGACGTCACCTTATGTTGCGGCCTCTTAGGCCTTTTTGGTTCTTATTGATTAGCAACATAATTTGTCTTTCGTTGTCTGATGTAATGTCGGGTCGTGTGACCTCTGTTTGTAAGATATACTCTAGTAACACCTGTTTAATACAACTTCAATGTCTATAATGTTGCTTTGATCGGTTGTTGGTTTCGAGCTCATCGTTATACAGTTTTGGCTATGCCTGCATAGTTGTCGCAGTCGAGGGGTTGTGGAGCCGGTGATCCATGTCCGAGCCTGCTTGCCGAAGATATTCGGCCTAGGGCGACGTAACCCCAGTAACCCTCGATTGTTGTTGCACTTTCTGGACACATAGCAGCTCTGTATAACTTTGTTCCCGTTCCTTCAGTTTCATCCGACTCGTGGACGCTTGGGTATACATATCTGGTTATGACTAGCATGGACACAAGGAGTAGTAGACCGGGGATCCGGACTGCGTGCCGAGGAATCCGGTCTGCCTGCCGTTGTTTGTTGCGGCCGGGGCTGGTAACCCTGAAGCCCTTGTGAGTCCATTGCTAGGAGCACATGACAGTTTGTATATCTCTGGGTCCAGGGTCCGACAAGTCATGGTATCAGAGCAGGACTGCCTGTAGGAAAACCTTATTGCTTGGTCGATGTCGAGTCTAGAGTTTGTGAAAACTATTTTGAAACTCCAAATGGATTGTGAAAACACTTCTTAGGATTCTTTTTACTCCTTATCTGGTATCGCTCTAACTCTGGGTCACCTTACCTGTTTTGATTTGAAAAGGTTTTGCTATCTCTTCTAGTCATTCAAAACCTAGGTGCCTTCTCTGGCAAGGACGTCTTTTACCCAAGTTGACCTAGTGTTAAGTTCTAGAGTCGTGTGTGCTCCATGTTCCGTTATCTCTTAAACTGGGAGATTTCCTTTCCATTCCAATCTCTCAGAGTTGTCCGGATTCCACATTCTTACATGTTTCAAAGTCTAAAATCCTGAACCTCGAGATCTGCTTTCCATCTCGAATGTACCCGTTATCCTCTGCTCAAGTACTCGGGAGCTATCGTTGTATTTTGAAAGATACTCCGTGATTGCTATTCGTGGTGTCCTTCAAGGCACCCCGATAGTAGTTACCCCTTTCGTTGAGTTTTTACCCCTTGAACTTGAACCGAAGGTCCCGGAATGTGCTGAGTTGTGGTGAGTTGAGTAATGTGGTTTCATAACCATGTGATGCTCATACCATCAGTACAGGATGCTGACCTTTAACCCAAGTTCTGTTTCTTTTTATCCTGAGGAATCTGTTCTACCTCGGGATGGCTAGGTAAATTCAACTCCCATAGACATAGGTTTTCTCTTGGAACCAAAAAGGGATCAGAACAAAGGTGTTCCTTATGATTCGCATATCTTTGTTTTTGTTTCAGCTATACTTCTCTTCTTGGCATGGGTTCTACAACTGAGTATTACCCCGTGCATCCAACGTGATCTCAGGATATGTTCCATGAGCACGTTCCTATTCTTTGCTTGCTCCCAAACCTCGTCAATTGTTTGGAACATAAGTTGCATATGTGTGTTGGAGTCTTCCAATGCATGTTGCTCTTGTGTTCCGTCAGAATGTTCCACTTTGGAATGTGAGGAGAAACAAACTCCAGAACCTCGTTCATCTCTAGAACCAGGTCAAAGTTTGTAATTCGCAGAATTAAGAGGCTACATTAGCTTCTGCTCTGTTCTACCTTCAAGTGTCACACTCTTCTATATCAAGAGGTTGTGTTGACTTCCATGATCTTATTGATGAATTGAAGCTCCTACACATATTCACTCACCATCTCTACAAGCTTGAGTGCTCGAGATGGTTGGGTGTGCATTGATGTGTGTATCAGATATTCCTAGCAATTCTTATTGCTTTGAATATCTAAGAAACATCTCTATCCCTCATAGCACTATTGGTCACCCGGTCCTTACTTAAAGTTGACCGTGTTACCAAATCCGTTCATTCCGGTGCACATTTTTGGTCAAAAAGTTAGGTTCATACCAAAGCTCTCAAGACCATATAAGTTGCTTTCAAAAGCAAACCTTCCTTTCAAACTTCGAGACATACCGGTAGGTTGTGGTATTCTAGTTGTCTTTCTAGAAGTATCACCAGGTTGTTACCTGATCGTGATGTCTAAACAAGGGGTAATCTAACTACTCCTTTCTCCAAGAACCTGTGCTAGACACCCAGAACTAGTTGGTTGAGCTTAAACAATAACTTGGAGAGTTGAAAGACAAAAGCTCCGCCTAACTTGATCCTTCGTTAAGGTATGTCTAGTTTCCTTTGTGAAAAAGAAGGATAGTATCTCCTTTGCGGAAATGCTATCACTCTACCTCTTGAGTTGATTTGGGTTATCGTCAGATCAAGTCCAGATTCAAGGACTATCTTGATGGTGTTTCCACTCATGGTGTTTTCCCCGAGTACACCTTCATGTCCTTTAGTCTGACCAATATTTTGCCTTGTTCCTGTAACATATGAATCCCTCTTCTTGGAGTATTTTGGTAAGGGTGTTATTGATCCCATCGGTGACATTCCGATTTCTCCAAGTTGCAAGAGGTTCATGCTGAACAAATGGAAACAATATTGAAAACTTTTGAGAACCATTTTTGTGTTATCACGAACTTGTGTTCCCGATGTTCGAAGTGACTTTCTCGGGTTTGTGTGCTTTTGGTGAAAGTAGTCGCCATGGATCCGAGTAGAGTTTTCTTGTTCCCTCGGGAATAATCCCAAGGCGGTGATGCATGTGTGGACTATTCTTGAGATGGTAGGTTGTTACCTCCACCTCTGGAAGAAGTTTGTATCCACACCAATCCACTGACTGATTGTTCACAAAAGAGAAGAAGTCCAAGAACTTTGTTACCTCTGTAATCATCTTCACAACCAGGACTCCAATGTGTTCTTTGCAAATAGACCATGTAGGTGCAACCGTCTTTCACAAGCTGCTAATACATGAGTTCTACAATCTCACTCATCCTCTTGAGTGTGTCATCGTAGTCCATGTCTTGAGAATCTAGCATATGTATCTCGTTGGTAACCGGTGCAATCTCTTCGATCATACATACCGAGTCTAAGTTATCAATCCACTCACCAGAGCTGAATCTCAAGCAGCAACGATGGTTGGTGTTTCCTCAAGGGTACTGAATCAGGTCTTTTCAAAATTCGGCATGGTTGATGTTGTGGTTGACACAATTAGCCGGAAGGCCTAATGTCATGCCTCTTTGAATCAGCAAAAACAACCACTCTTTTTGAGAATGATTGTCTGACTCATTCTAGAAGTTTTCCCTTCTCGTTCTTCTGAACCGGAGTTCTACATTCACTTGATGACCTATAGAAGGCTTGTCATGAGCCTGCTGTCGGTATCTAAAACATCCAGGGTAACTTGGAAGTTGATCTTTCCAATATCTCTCCGTTGGACCTCCAAAACCTTTGTTCTAGTGGAAACAAGTTCATCATGAAAACATTTCGTGGTGTTTTGTAACCGCCATTGATCAGTTCCCTTTTTCAAGTTGGTTGTACTTGAAGTTCTAATCATCTCACACATGGTGTGAGTTTGTCAGTCACTTCAGCCGTGGGATCTTGACCATGTGGTAGATGTATCGTTACATCCAAACCACAATAGGAAAGAGATTCCTTAATTCCTCCCGGTGTTCCAATCCCCGTTGGTTACCCATCCTGATGGTGTGACCAAGAATTCCTCCTTAATCACGGTGTTCCAACATTCCGTGGTTACTCATCTTCTGTCGTGAAGTAACATCCCGAACTTTGACAAATATTTTGACAAAGTTTTGACGGAGTGAAGTTCTGTTAGCTTCGTGTCCACTCCGAGGAGTGAACATGATCCTGCATCAAATTTTCCCCGATGCACAATTAAAGTGTTTTCTCGTGTTTTCCCTCGTCTACGGATATTATATTGTGGTATCCAAGACAATCCTTCCCATATTGGTATTCTGTTTGAAGAAACCTCTATGTCACAAGTTGTCCAACCTTTCTTTTCCAAAAGGATTTAAAGTCTTGTGCAAAGCTCATATTCTAAATCCTTTCAAGAACCATCGTCCAAAACCTTGAAACCTTCTCTTATTCCGCCCGTTACCTTGATGTGTTTCATGCTTGTTAACTCAAACGTTCTTTACGAACATTCTTGTCCCGAGTTAGCCATGAGATACTCGATCTTCGTAGAGATCAGTTCCTAAGAGTTTCCCTCATACCTAAGGTGTATCCGTTCAATAATTCAAGATGCTACGGATCAACCTCTTCGAGAAAAGAACCGTAAGGTTCGAGAAGATTGCTCAAAACCGGTGTTCCTTCTTTCTTCTCCTTCGGGAATCTCAGGATGAGATTCTCGTAAGGGGGGTAGATTTTTAACATACCAATTTTTGCTACCATAGGGTGTGTGGTGTTGTGTTCGTCTCATACATGCATGAAACAAAAATTTAAATCATGTTTTAACCAATTTAATTTGTGAATTTAAATGGTTTGAGAAAAATCTCACAAATAGTACTTATTTTGGTTCCCAAAATCTTGTTTTGAAAAATATTTCAAATACACCAAAGGAACATATGGTTAGGTTGGAAATTTCACAAGCTTTCCAAATATCATTTTTGCCAAATTTTCTGTTTCCAAAAAGGTCCTCAAAACAATGGTTTTCTGTTCTGTTTTAAATGGAAAAGGGCCTCCGTGTGTTTTCCAAACTTTCTCAGGGGGTTATGGAGGACAAAATCCCCTGTCGTCTTCCTCCTCGTGACAGTAGGCCGGAAGGTCTCTGACGCCGCCCCGCGCCACGTCTTGCTTGCCTCCTCTCGAGGGGATAATGGAGAGGAGATTCCCTCCATCACTTCTCTCTCGCCTCCCCTACCCGCGCCATCCATCCCGCTCTCTGTAACTGCCTGCGCGGACCAAACCCTAGCTACTGCCTCTCCGGCCGCCGCCTCTTTCCCGCCGTCTCCGGCCACGCCGCGACGAGCGGACACCACCAATGGCTCTTCCTGGACCTCCTCGTGCTTCAAAGCTAGGCGCCATGAGCAGGGACGGCCGGAGTCGACCGCGTCGTCCTCTTCTTTTCCGCGGCCGACGAACCTTCCCGCCGTCGATTCGCCGCCACCGCTCATCCCCGGCCTTCCCCGACCCCTCCATTAGCTTCACCGCGACGAGGTGAGCTTTCCCATGCCTCCCCCTCACTCCTGCCCCTCTGCTCCTCCAGCTCGCCGTGGACCACCACCGGCCGTCGCCGTTTCTGCTTGCCGCTGGCCATTCCGGCGACCATTTGGTCACCGGTTGGTACCCCGCGGATCCCCTCGAGCTCCTCTTCGTTATGGTGTAGTTTGTTCCCTCGAATTCGCGCCAATTTCAACGAATTTGATCTCTCTGTGAAGAACAGAGGAGGAGGATGTCATCTTTGCGTCATAGTGACGTCATATTTCTGTTTTCATTATTTACAGAAAATGTTTAATAATGGTAAAATCAATAACTAATGTTTTATAATTCAGAAAAATAAAAATGAGGTATTAAAATGTTCATAAAAATGTATTCTTTCCAAATATTTCATTTTCATTCATGTTTGACAAAGTTCAAAAATGAGTTTTATTTAATGTTGACTAATCAGTTTAAAAATAGAAAAATAAGTTTTTATTCACTAAAATTAGAAAATTAAAAGTTATATACCAAATTGCTCAAAATGACATATGCAATCTGTTTATGATGTTTTCAAACCCATTTGAGCTTTTAAAATTTCACTCACTTCCAGTATCGCCCGAAACCCCCTCGGTTTAACTGACATAGGGCTTTATTTTAGTTCGATAATTTCAGTAAAAATGTTTAACTGACATACGAACCCCAGCAACCCAATGATCATGCCTAGGGCTTTATTTTAGTGCATTAACCTGCTCATGCATACATATTGCGCATTGCATCGATGCCATGTGTTGATTGTTATTCTTCTTTTCGGTGTTATTTCCCCCTCGGTAGAACGTGACTCCAAAGAGAAGGCCAGCAATCCAATGGTGAATACTTGATCTTAACCGACAAGTAAAGCACTTATTCCTGAAGAGTTTATCTGGTTTTATTATAACCAAGGCAAGCATAACCTCTTATCTGCTCATATATGATTTCAAAGTGATTTGAATCTCGTACTTTGCATTCGATTCCAAACTATTTGATGTCAGTAAATAGAGTTCTCCTATATACTGCATAGCCTACATAATCTGATCCACTGCTCCTAGCAGCTATAAGTTTGTTTGTGCGCGCTCCGCTAAACCCTGTGAGTCTTTCTTAGCCATGCCTAGTTGTGATCTGATCCATCCAGTTGATGAATGTGGTCAGTACGTGAATCTACTATGTTAGGTTGTTGTGATTTGAATTATCATTGATAACTTGACTAATAATGGCATGGATGTGAGGCCACAATGGGTTGTGGCGTTTTGTCCTGTTCATGCCCCTAGGAGCGAGTTCTCGCCTTCGAGCCAAGACTGAGCGTACAGCCACACGTGGGCCGATGAACCCCGCCCGGCTGACTAACTTGTTTAACCTTATCCATGAGCCACGTAGTTTGAGCTTTTCATCTGCGTGTGAGTCGGAAAATGTTTTGGAGAAAACTAGGTCGTGACCGGGACAAGTGATGGACGTACACGGATCTTGATCCCGACTCACAGAACAGGTGCCGTCAGGAGGTGGCCAACTCCCTGTTGACGGGGTGGCCCTGTTTGGGTTGACTCATGGATATGGTTCGACAAGGTAAAGGCCGGGAATCGACCACCCTCTGCCGGCACTTCCCGGACTAGTGCCAACCCGGTGGCACTAAGAGTCGGTTGGTACGTGTGGGTAAAGTTGTACACCCCTGCAGGGTTAAATGTTTTCGAAAAGCCGTGTCTGCGGTTAAAGATGACTTGGTGACGGATTCTTTGATCATAGACAACTTAAACGGAATGATTAAAACTTGCTGATAACGAATGAAGGATGCCTCCTCGGAGATGCCGAGAGGGGTTACCTTGTAGCATGAGGTACCGGAACAACTGGAGGAGGTGATCTTTGAAGCACGAGGTGCTGATATGTTTTAGTGGATTAAAAGATGATGATATCAGTAGTTGAGTAGTTTTCTCATCTGTTTTCAAAATACTCCATGAGACGTGCTATTTCTCCCTCAACTTGAAAAACAAAGATGGCTTTACGCAAAATAACCTTCATAACTCTTTCTAAAAGAAGCAGATATATAATAGGTTAACTAAGTCTTGTTGAGTACCTCCCGTACTCAGGTTTGCTTAATCTTGGTTCAGGTGGAGTTCCTCACTTCGGTGGTGTTTCAACGTGGACATCGACGAGTAGTTTGGGGTTCCCAGGTAGCAGCCTGGAATCTATTGGCTGGGACGTCGCCTTCTGTTGCGGCCTCTTAGGCCTTTTTGGTTCTTGTTGATTAGCAACATAATTTGTCTTTTGTTGTCTGATGTAATGTTGGGTCGTGTGACCTCTGTTTGTAAGCTATACTCTAATAACACCTGTTTAATACAACTTCAATGTCTATAATGTTGCTTTGATCGGTTGTTGGTTTCGAGCTCATCGTTATACAGTTTTGGCTATGCCTGCATAGTTGTCGCGGTCGAGGGGCTGTGGAGCCGATGATCCATGTATGAGCCCGCCTGCCAAAGATATTCGGCCTGGGGCGACGTAACCCCAGTAACCCTCGATTGTTGTTGCACTTTCTGGACACATAGCAGCTCTGTATAACTTTGGTCCCGTTCCTTCAGTTTCATCCGACTCGTGGACGCTTGGGTATACATATCTGGTTATGACTAGCATGGACACAAGGAGTAGTAGACCGGGGATCCGGACTGCGTGCCGATAAATCCGGTCTACCTGCCGTTGTTTGTTGCGGCCGGGGCTGGTAACCCTGAAGCCCTTGTGAGTCCATTGCTAGGAGCACATGACAGTTTGTATATCTCTGGGTCCGGGGTCCGACAGGTGGGGTCAAACCTGAGCACACAAAGGACATTTCCATGAGATAGCGCACCATTCGCCAAGTCACCGAAAGCATGAAGCGAGAGGAGTGAGTTCACCTTTTCATGTATGGCCTTTTCTCGTGATCTTGTCATTGGTGCACTTGGTGGAATTGGGTGGGCTGCATCATCAGGCCATGATAGTAGCCTTTCGAATCCTATGAATATTGTGATACGTCATAAACGTATTCTTAATTTCTGATGTTCCATGTTGTTTTCATGTTGTTTCCCACATGTTTTCATTACACTTTATGTCATTTTTATCGATTTCCCGGGACTAACCTATTGACAAGATGCCATAGAGCCAGTTCTCGTTTTCTGCTGTTTTTAGTTTCAGAAAAGTTGTTCTGGAAATATTCTCAGAATTGGACGATTCGAAAGCCAGAAGTCTTAGAAGTCCGGAATCTTCCAGAAGTCCCAAAGAACCCCAGAGGGGGGCCACAGGGTGGCCACACCATGGGGTGGCGTGGGTCCCCCTTGGTCGCGCCACCTAGGGGTGTGTGCCCCCTGGCCACCCCCGGCATCGCCCTTTCGCCTATTTATACTCCCCCGAGGGAAAACCCTAATTGAATCGACGTTTTAGACAAAATACATCTGTAGCTCCATCGCCGCCACGGACAAGTTTCGGGGGACATATCTCTGTTCTGGCACCCTGCCGGGACGGGGAAGTGCCCCCGGAACCATCTCCATCGACTCCACCGCCATCACGTACCATCGTCGTTGCTGCCTCCTATGATGAGGAGGGAGTAGTTCTCCCCCAAGGCTGAGGGCTCTATCGGTAGCTATGTGGTTCATCTCTCTCTCCCATGGTGTGATCTATATGTGATCATGAGCTTTGTAATCTATTTGAATACGTAGATGTTAGTCTTCATCTTTTGCGACTCAAGTGTTTTATTAATATATGAACTTTGGAGTCACCTTGTATCGTGGTGTGAAGGTGATAGTGTGCACATCGTGTGTGTCTCCTCTATGACATTGTGGTGTTTGCGTGGAACCATCAGGGTCCCATGGTGATAGCATGGGGGTTACTTAGTTGGGAAAGTGCTTACGCTGAGGTGTGTTGTTAAAGGCCTACGCAATGATTAGTGTTCGTTATCCAACCGGAGAGGGTTAAGAGTATCATAGTGAGAGAAGATATCTAGTTATTCATTTATGTGATCATTGTTGAGAGTGTCCTCTAGTGAAAGTAGGATCCCTAGGCCTTATTTTTCCAAACATTGAAACATTGTTTTCCGCCTGTTCTGCTACATGTTTGTTTGCTACCATTTTTTATTTCAGATTGCTATTATCACCTATTATCATCCATATTACTTGCATTTTACTCTCTCTTCTCCGAACAAGTGCACATGTACAACGGACAATTGTATTAGGTGTGTTGGGGACACAAGATACTTCTTGTATCTGAATTGCACGGTTGCTTGAGAGGGATATCTTTGACCTCTACCTCCCCGAGTTCGATAAACCTTGGGTGATCCACTTAAGGGAAACTTGCTGCTTTTTTCTATAAACCTCTGCACTTGGAGGCCTAACACTGTCTACAAAAATAGAAGCGTGCTTAGACATCAAGCTCTTTTATCGCGCCAAAGCCGGGGAGGTAAGGTAAAAGGTACTCACATCCTCAGGTGTGAGTGCTCGAAGTTATTTCTTTTAGATTCTGCAATTATATCTTTTTGTTTATTGTTTTCACTAGTTAGGCTTCATGGAAAACAACAAAAATATGAGAGAGCTTTATAATCTTTATCTTGAGTTAGGACATGAAGTGTTTGAAGAGAAAATTAAAATACCTATGGAACTTTATTTGCATGCTAATAGCAATGTTATTAATATGAATGCTTTGAACACTATTATTTCTAATTCTATGGAAAAGTCTAAGCTTGGGGAAGGTAGTCTTGATGAATATGATATTTTTAGTCCCCCAAGCATGGAGGAACATTTTTTTATGATACTTTTCCTCCAACATATGATGATTATAATGATTGTGGTATTCTAGTTCCACCTTTTTACAATGATAAATATGATATTTTCAGTCCACCTACTATTGAGGAGAAAATTAATTATGTTTGCAAAATGCCTCCTATATTTAATGATTATGGTGATGAGAATAATAATCATAGCTATTTTGTTGAATTTGCTCCCACTACTATTAACTAGCAAACAACCCGTGCGTTGCTACGGAGTAATGATTATTTTTTTGACTTGAGTTGAAGAATATTAAAATAAATTCAGTGCTATTTCTGATCATATTATTGTCTAGAGTCACTTCATCCAAATCAAATAAGACCTATGTAGTTTTCCGGATAAAAACTGCTATAATTAACTATTTGTTGGGAAGTGCATTTTTTACGGCCCTCAAATACTGAATATTAGAGTGAAGTGAATTATATCAATCACAGAACAACCTGGGTGAAAAAAACACATTTTAATGCCCACTGAACCATCCATCTTCGTCAAACTCTTCTTATGATTAGCGATCAAAGACAGGAACATATATGAGCAAAGCACAATGCCCATGCTTCGTCGCGTCATTTAAGGATCAGCAGAACGCAAGTGATCAAGTAACAACAGATGTGAGATCTAGGAAAGGAACATCGGCGTCAAAATGTATGGGAACATAAAGGAGGTACCATGTAGGATTGCTCTGTGAGGGACGGTGGAGACATATGCATAATTGTACAAGTAGTTTATCATTATCATGCACAATGCAGATGGTAATATTCAAATATTTATTCACAGATAGGCGATTTACAAATGAGCATTAGTAGGAACCATGTCCACAGGTGTACATATGTTCAGAAATTCATATTACAAATAGTTTTATCACTGATTCCCTTAAAAGAAACTCGTATCACCGTAACTCAGACTGCCTTGTAAAAGTTTGCATGCCAGCACTCCTAGAAGCAAACTTTAAAAGAAAATGTTGCATACCAGCACTTGACTTGAACAAATAAAAAGTGCAATCTGAATATGTATTTTTCGCGGTGATGAAATTTGTTGAGAGCAGCTGATGGAGGTTTTACATAAATGACAACCGAGTTCTATGTCTACTTTTTTTAAAACAACTGAGAGAGTATATTGTAATGAATAACATAGTTCGAATGTCTCTAATGATTGTATTTGTTGCTACTCTAACTTGTACAACTAATCATCTATCCATCATTTTCTTTTCCTTAACTCCTTATGTACATACCTGAATCTTTATTTTCATTGCACGATCCATTAGATGATTAGATACTTCTGCCAGTCTATTTTCATTGCACGAGGCATTAGATACTTTTTCTGCAAGCAGGGTCGTGCTCTACTTTGTAGACACTCCTCCATGGTATGTGATTGTTGGCAGGCACCCGAGGATTCGGTTAGCCATGGGTGTAAGCTGGATGGGAGGAGTGTCAAACTTTTAATACCGCAGTTTAATAAAATAAAAGCTGTAGCACACGAGCGATCCCTGCTTCCCTCCGGGAAGGTCCTTTCTTTTACTTTTATGGTGAGTCTCCATCTTCTAACGGTATGCACAGTTGAGAGAGAGAGCATTTTTGCCATTTTGAGTTTTATATGCATTTGTCCCAGAAACATTATTAATTGATTCATGATGTGTTATTTCTTGTTCTCTAACTATTTGATCTACTCCTCCTCATGAAACTTTGAAGGTGTCCTGGCATTTATGTTTTGTCCCACTCTTAAGGACTCGCGAAATATCACTTTGCCATGCTTTCTTTATAGTTTAAACAAATGTATATCTTTCTTTGCATAGTTATTCATGATCTTTTATTTGAGTTACTTCTCATGATGCAAAGTGATTGCTATGCTTTATTGTTAAAGTTCTATTTATCATGCTTGTGTTTATAGTTCTATGATCTTAGCTTACATATGCTTTTACATTATGATGATCAAGTTATGTTAGTAGAATGTCACCTTAGAAATTATTTTGTTTTATCGTTTACCTACTCGAGGACGAGTAGGAACTAAGCTTGGGGATGCTTGATACGTCTCCACCGTATCTATAATTTCTGATGTTCCATGTTGTTTTCTTATTATTTCCCACATGTTTTCCTTACACTTTATGTCATTTTTATCGATTTCCCGGGACTAATCTATTGAAAAGATGCCATAGAGCTAGTTCCTGTTTTTTAGTTTCAGAAAAGTTTTTCTGGAAATATTTTCGGAATTGGAAAATTCGAATCCCGGAAGTCTTAGAATTCCCGAAGGTTCCACCGAGTCCCGAAGAGACACGGAGTCAGGGGGCCACACCATAGGGCGGCGCACCCCTTGGCCGCGCCGAGGGGTGGTGTGGGCCCCCAGGGCTCCCCCGACGTTGCCATTTCGCCTATTTATTCCTCTCCGAAGGAAAACCCTAGAGGAATCAGCCTTTTCTGCCAAAAACATTGTAGCTCCGCCGCCGTCATCGACAATTTTCGGGGGACAGATCTCTGTTCTGGCACCCTGCCGGGACGGGGAAGTGCCCCCAGAATACATCTCCATTGACTCCACCGCCATCTCCATCACCGTTGCTGTCTCCTATGATGAGGAGGGAGTAGTTCTCCCCCGAGGCTGAGGGATCTACCGGTAGCTATGTATTTCATCTCTCTCTCCCATGGTGTGATCTATATGTGATCGTGAGATTTGTAATCTAGTTGAATTTGTAGATATTATTCTTCATCTATTATGCTACTCAAGTGGTTTTTGTTGTGAGATCTCCGTCAACACTTTGATCACGGTGTAAAGGTGATAGTGTGTGCACCGTGTGGTTTAGCATTATGTTTATATTTTGTGCTGGATAACCCTATGAAATTTTGGTGTTTGCGTGGAACCATCTGAGTCACCTGGTCATAGCGTGGGGGTTACTTAGTTGGGAAAGTGCTTCCTCTGAGGAGTGTTGTTAAAGCCCTACGCATGGATTGGTGTTGTTATTCGACCGGAGAGTGGTTTGGAGTAGCATAGTGAAGAGATAGTATTTATTAATTCAATTATGTTTTCATTGTTGAGAGTGTCCACTAGTGAAAGTAGGATCCCTAGGCCTTATTTCCAGCATTGCATGTTTGCTTGCTGCCATATTTATTTCAGATTTCTATTATTACTTATAAACATCCATATTACTCGCATTTCACTATCTCTTTGTCGAACTAGTGCACCTGTATACCTGACAAGTATATTGGGTGTGTTGGGGACACAAGAGACTTCTTGTATCTTAATTGCAGGGTTGCTCTAGAGAGATATCTTTGACCTCTGCCTCACTGAGTTTGATAAACCTTGGGTGATCCACTTAAGGGAAACTTTCTGCTGTTCTGCAAACCTCTGCACTTGGAGGCCCAACATTGTCTACAATAATAGGCGTGCGTAGACATCAACAGCTGCAGAGACTGAGCGACTGCTTCAAGAGGCGGCTGCTCGTCAATAGCTGTAGTTTGTAAGGTGTAAATACCTTGTATGTTTTGTTTGTAAGGTGTATATCTTGTGACCTTGTGTGTTTAATTTTGTCTGTTTAAGGTGTTTATAAGGTGTGTACCTTGTTTTACCTTGTATAATTTTTATTGAGTATAAGTGCTCGAAGAAGTTGATGATACTAGTTAGGTGTAACCCCGGTGTGTTGGGGGTTTGGCCTGTCGTTTAGCATGTAAAGAAAAAAGAAAAAATAAGCGATAAATTGCGACTGGATAGTCTTTGTAGCTATCTTTGAGAAACCATGTTTTTATTGTTATGGCTGAGAAACCATGTATTCGCTCGAGCTACAAAGTGGCTGGTACAACCTTATTTCTTGCGAGTAGGAGATTGAATCCTAAGGGTAGAACTTCCGGAGGTGTGCCACGTTCCACGGGTTGGAGTAGATACCGCCTATCTTCGGGTTCTTCAAGCGATAGGCACCTCCTAGGATAACTACGTGTATGATGAATGTTCCTTCCCAAGGTGGCTCTATCTTGTGCCCCTCCTTTTGCTTGAGTCGCGATACCAAGTCTCCTATCACGAAGGATCTATGGCGTATGCAGCGACTATGGTAATTACGCAGCGATTGCTGAAAGACCGTGGATCTTGTGAGTGCGATGTCCCTGATCTCATCCAGTGCGTCCATGTCCTCTGCGAGTGCCTTGTTCGAGGTTTCTTCGCTGTATGCAACAACTTGTGGGGCGCTGAATTTGACGTCCTTGGGTAGCAAGGCTTTGACTCCGTATACCATGAAGAATGGCGTATAGTTTGTAGACCGATTCTGTGTTGTTCGCAGGATCTATAACACCAACGGTAGTTCTTCGGCCCAGTGCCCTGCTGCTGGGTGTAGCCGAGTGAGTAGCCTCTTCTTTAGGCCAGCCGAGACTAATCCGTTGGATCATTCGACTTGGCCGTTAGTTTGCGGGTGAGCTACCGAGGCGAAGCTGGGAGTTATCCCTTTTTCATCGCAGAAGTAGAGAGTTTCTTTGGTTGTGAAGTTTCTTCCATTATCTGTCATGATGTTGTGTGGGATACTAAACCTGCACACGACGGAGTCGAGGAATCTTACGGCGCACTCGGCATGTTGTGATGTGACTGGCATAGCCTCTATCCATTTCGTGAATTTGTCGACTTCTACCAGTAGGTGGGTGTATCCTCCGGGTGTTGATTTCCGCAGCGGTCCCACCATGTCTAGCCCCCATTGAGCAAAGGGCCAGGCGATAGCGATCATGTGGAGTTCTATGGCCGGTGCATGTGGCTTGGGAGAAAACTTTTGGCAGGCGTTGCATCTGTCAACGAGATCTTTAGCGTCTCTGGCCGTCGTGAGCCAGTATAATCCTGCCCGGAAAGCTTTTCTCATGATACTCTCCAGCTTGCATGGTGCCCGCAGTCGCCTTGGTGTATGTCACGGAGCAGCTCCTTGTCATCCTCGGGTGCAATGCACCTTTGGAGTACTCCTGATATACTATGCTTGTATAGCTCTCCTTTGATCACCCGAAAGGATTTGCTGCGTCATACTATCTGTCTAGCCTCACAATGTCTGCCGGGAGCTATTTATTGGACAAGAAATCGAGGTATTTCTGCGTCCAGGCCGGCTCGACCAAGAAAACTTGCCTTGAGATGTTATGAATGAGCTCAATGAGGGCAATTTGCGGGCTGGTTTTCGTTTCCGCTGCTGCGGGTGTCTCTACTGGTTTTTTGACCTTGACTGATCTTTTGCTTATCTTCTCGAAGTAGATTCCTGGTGGAACAGGGGCGTTGGTGGACCCTATGTTCGCTAGTCTATCTGCTTCTTCATTGCTTGATCGCATGATGTGCTTCAGCTCACATCCCTTGAAACTTCCTTCGAGTAGGTTGTACATGTCGCGATGGGCGATCATGTTATCCGCGACAATTTCACACTCCTTCATCGTCTGCTGCACGATAAGATTGGAGTCGCCGTATATCATCAGTCGAGTGGCTCCGCAAGCGATTTCCATCTTCATGCCGTGTAGGAGTGCCTCGTATTCTGCGTCGTTGTTGGATGCTGGATCATCGGGAGGGAAGTCAAGCCGCAAGACATACTGGAGCTTATCTCCTCTCGGTGATATGAGGATCACTCTAGCTCCAGCTTCTTCGTTTCTCTTTGGTCCGTCGAAGTACATTATCCAGGAGCTTGTGTACTCGGGTGGTCCTGAGTTTGCAGCTCTGTCCACTCGAAGAGGAAATCTGCGACTACCTGAGACTTTAGAGTGTTTCGCCCTGTGTATATGATGTACCAAGCGCCTAGCTCGATGCTCCACTTCGCGATTCTTCCGGATGCCATGGGATTGTTCATGATTGTACCGAGTGATGCGTCGTTTAGCACCGTGACAGTATGCTCCTAGAAGTAGTGTTTGAGCTTGCGGGCTGTGAAGACCACCCCATACGCGAGTTTCTGATAGTGGGGATATCGCTGCTTGCACGGTGACAATACCTCGTTGAGGTAGTAGATTGGCCTCTGTACACCATATGCCTTGCCTTCCTCTGGTCACTCGACCGCAAGTACTGTGCTCACAACTTGATTTGTTGCGGCTAGGTATAGGTACAGGAGCTCCCTTTCTTGAGGCGTGGCTAGTACTTTCTTGCTCTGGAGTACCTTCTTCAAGTCGATGAACATCTGACTCGCTTCGGTTGTCCACTCAAACTTGTTAGTTTTCTTCAGCAGTTTGTAAAAGTGGAGCGTCGGTTCGCCCAATCTTGCGATGAATCTGCTGAGAGCTGCCAGTCGCCCTGCGAGCTACCGCACGCCGCGAAGGTTGGTCGGTTCCTTCGTCGTCAAGATCGCCTGAATCTTCTCTGGATTGGCTTCAATTCCTCGGGCAGACAACAGGTATCCGAGAAGTTGTCCTGCAGGAACTCTGAAGATGCACTTTGTCGGGTTAAGCTTGATCTTGTACGCGTTGAGGGCGTCGAAAGTCTCCATGATGTCCTTGAGGAGTGTATCCTCCACTCGATTTTTTATGACGATGTCATCAACGTACACCTGTACGTTCTTGCCAATGAGCTTGGCGAGGCATTTTTGCATGCAACGATGATATGTTGCGCCTGCGTTTTTTAGCCCAAAGGGCATTGTCGTGTAGCAGTATACACCGTGTGGTGTGATGAATGCCATCTTCTCCTCATCTTCCTGTTTCATCCTGATATATTATAGCCCGAGTAGGCATTCAGGAAGGAGAGTCGTTGGCAGCCTGCTGTGGAATCCATGATCTGGTCGATCTGTGGCAATGGGAAGTTATCCTTGAGGATGTGTTTGTTCACCTTTTCTCCGAGTTCTTTCTGCTTTGGCTCGGAAAATCGTCGGGTGGTTTGTTTGACTGGCTTGGCGTCTTTAAATACTTCAAGTGAGTGCTCGACGAACTCCCTGGGTACCCTTGTCATATCTGAAGGCTGCCAGGCGAAAATCTCCCAGTACTCACGGAGGAGTTCGACGAGCGTGCCTTCGTATGCGGACGATACGGTGGTGGACACGATCGCCGTCTTCGCGGATTTCGTCGGGTGCACTTGATGCTTTCGAGTGTCACTGCTTGGGCTAAACTCGAGCTCTGGGGCGTTCTTTTTGGTGAGCGGCATCATGGAGTTATCCGTGGTTTTTTCCAGCTCTTCCAGCTCCTCTTGCATCCCTAAGGATTTCGCGATCTCGTTGAACTCAATGTCGCATTTGTCTGACTTTTGGAAGTCGCCGTTTATGGTTATTGCTCCATATTCCCCTGTGAGTTTGAGCTTGAGGTAGGCGTAATGGGGTACTGCCATGAATCTCGCGAACGCTTTCTGCGAGTCCGTCCTGGTTCTTGTTCATCTTGCGGAGTGTGTCCGCGTATATGATGTCGATTCCACTGCCACCGTCAATGAACACCCGGGCTAGGTCGTAGTTGCCTATTTGTGCCTCGATAACGAGCGCTGTGTGTCCATGTCGATACACTCGTGGAGGTGGTCCTCTTTGGAGAAGGTTATCGGCTGCTCTGACATCTTCAGGTATTCAGTCGCGGATGGTGGATCCTGTACTGCCATGTTGACTTGGCGTGTGTTTGTCTTCTGGACTCTCCGAGATGGGCAGATCTTCTGTATCATGCCTAGGAGCCCCTGTGGGTTCGGGTACCCATTGGTGAAAGTAAAGTATGGGCACCTGGAGGGGGTGTGAATAGGTGCTACGACCTATTTTAATTTTTCTTTCGATTTAGGCTTGACACAAAGGTAAATTCTCTAGATAATGCGGCTATGGTGAATTTACCTATATGACAAGGATAATGATAAAAACAATGCAAGCGATAAGTAAAGAGAGTGAGGGAACAAGGTCACCAAGGTGAAGCACACGGAGACGCGATGTATTTCCGAGTTCCTCCTTTTTAGGGGAGTACGTCTCGTTGGAGGGGTGTGAGCTCGCCACGAAGGCCTACTCAACGCCACAAAGGCCTCACCCTATTCTTCGATGAACTTTGCCACGAAGACCTAGTTCACCTTCCACTATTGAACCCCTTTGAGGCGAGGATCGAATCCTTTACAAACAACTTGGGGCACACACCCACAACCAAATTGGGGGCTCCCAACTCTTCTTAAATCACCAACAAGTATCAAGATGCCTAGTTCTCCACAAGAGGAAACCCTAGGCAAGATCCCTCAAGCTAGAGAGGGGGAAATGAAGAACGGCTCGGTGAAGATGTAGATCGGGGCCTTCTCCTTCAATCCTCAAAAGATCTTCAAGATTGGGTGGAGGGATTGGGAGTTATGAGAGATTTGGTGAGTTCTTAAATGCTCATAAATGCTAAGGGGGAGAACTAGATCTTGGGGAAGAAGAGGAGGGGTATTTATAGCCCCTCCTCACAACTAGTCGTTGTGCCCGAAAAAGGGGACCGGAAGTTCCGGTCTGCTTTCTTCACGAAATCCTGCAGTCCTGAACCGGATTATCCGGTTGCCCCGGAATAATCCGGTTCAAATAATCCGACTCGTTGCTGTGGGGCGCAGGCAGCTGTACCGGATATTCCGGCTCCTCCGGAATAATCCGGTACAAATAATCCAGTTCACTGCTGTGAGCAAATCTTCCAGTCCTTAGCCATTTACGAGCAAGATCACCAACAACCGGAATATCCGGTCCGAGATGAAAAATTTGGATCAAATAATCCGGCTCATCTCTGTGAGGAAACTGGTCCAGATTTTTCCAGACCGGAATATCCGGATCCTCCGAATAATCCGGTTCCCAATAATCCGGCTCATCTCTGTGAGCAAACTGGACCAGAATTTTCCAGACCGGAATATCCGGCTCCTCCAAATAATCCGGTTCCAAATAATCCGGTTGAGTTCTGTCCCAAAACTCTCAGGACAAACTTCACCGACTTTTCGGTGATCGATGCCGATGTTAAGTATAACACCTGCACGCTTAACACCTCGAGAAATAATGTACTTAGTATTGTTAACTAACACACAAAACACTGGGAAAACGAAATGCACTTTCAATCTCCCCCTTTTTGGTGTTAGATGACAATGCTAAGATTTGCGATAAACTTTGACAAGAACATGTTTGAAACAAAATGGAAATGTCTCCCCCTATCTCTATGCATATCTTTTGTTTGCCTCAACTGCAAATAGATGCAATAATATACGGGGAGTAATTTCCAACTTGTATCAAACATGCCAAAGTAAAAAATATCACACATATGATGAGGATAAGATAGAAGTATATACCTTGTGCGAAGATAAGATAACCAAGCACAACAATAGATAGTATCCTCGTCATATAAGATAGATAACCATAAATCCACTAACATAGATAATCCATGATAATATCCAACATAACCAACATAGTCTCACACACAATAACACACAAAGTTATAAAATGAGACAAAGGTTCACGAAAACAAAAAACTAAGAAACTAAATGGACACGAGCTCTCAAGAAATGATAAAAGCATACGATTGTGCCCAAACCCATGCAAATCCCGTAGTCTAGTAGCTACTTCTCCCCCTTTGGCATCGAGACACCAAAAAAGGAGAGAGATAACTAAGCTAACGACCCAAACACGGTCTAAGCATCAAAGTGCTCAGGAGATTCGCCAGCAGACGTCTCGGACTCTCCATGTGCCTCACGCTCATCATCAGTGGCCTCATCCTCATCCTCCTCATCATCATAAGCAGTTCCAGAGGTAGAAGCCTGAGTAACCCGGAGAGCCTCCTCAATGCGCTCCCAAGGAGTGCTATCCTCAGCAGACCAAGCAGTGTAGGACTGAGCAGTAAGAGGAGTAGGCAGATCACCAGTAGCAGCACTCACGTGGTGAAGAATCTGACTCTGGGTGCTCGCCATGGCTGTGTCTCTGCAATAGGCCATGTACTGCTCCCTGTGGATGTCCACCTTCATGCAGAGCACATTGCGCTAAAACCATGAAAGCTTCCTGGCATGGCGCATAGTGTTAGAACCAGGAGTGGACGCAGGCTGAGAACCAGTGGTGGGACCTCCCATAGAGGAACCACCCTCAAAAGGAGCATCCTGAGTAGCAGCAGCTGTCTTCTTCTTCCTCTTGATGTACAACTTCTTAACCTTGTGCTCAACCATAGGTAGCTCCTTATACTCCTTCCGCATCGCATGCTTGATGAGCATCATGATATACGGACCATAGGGAATGGTGTTTTGTCACATCCCTGTTTTTAAGCACTTGTATAATAGTATTTTAGCAAGTCTCTTAAGACCTTTGTAATGCAATTAAGTGGACAACATGTTGTGTACTGATGTTTATCTATGCAATATTAGTGGTGTGTTTCTTTTCACTCACTTGAGGAGTTTTTCTCCTAAGAAACACATTGCTTTATAATTGTTTTCCCATGTTTTCCACTAAGGCTCTTATGAGATTATTTTTCAAGACTTGAGGTGACCCTTTGTTTCAACTTGAAAATGTGTTATTAATGTTTAGGAATCATCTTGAACTTGAAATAAAATTAATTGGAAAAGATTCCATTAGATTTTCCAATATAATTTTTGCCCTGAAAAACAGCCAAGTAGCTGTTTCAACCCTTGTTTTCCATCACAAGGATTATCCAATTAGGGATTTTCTTTGATCAAAACTACTCTCTGATATGAGTACAACAAACTACACTCTTGGAAACACCTACAAAGAAAATTAACACACAATGCCAAGATGGTTTTTGAGCCATCTTGATAAGACAGAAATTTGAGCATTTTAAAAACAGAGAATGTACCTACTTTGCCATTTATTTTCAGAGCCATAAACCCATAATTTTTCAAAACAAATGGTTGGATCTGAAACTTGGATAGTTGTTCTTTGTTGAGCATTTTAAATCACTCATTTTAGAGCTGGTTTGCTTGGTGAAAACAAGCCCAACTTTTGCTATCTCTGTCTGCTTTTCCAGCACTTAGAAAAATTCAGAAACACTGCCTAACTGAATTTTCCTGACAGAACAGTGAATACACTTTTGGACTTGATGATTTTAGCCTTTGTGCACTGATCCAAGCCAGGCCACCTTGCCAATTCGAAAACCATGTTAGTAACCTTCTAGAAGGTGGCATTGGATCCCATTTTGGCTGGATAGGAAGGGAGAAAACTGAGGTGGCATTTGACTAATGTGTGATGTCATTAGAGTGGTTGAAATAGTGTTATTCTTTTTCTTTTACCCATACCTTGACCCTTGCTGTGGCCTAGCTCACCAAATGGTACTGGCTTGACCCCTTGGAGCCAATTGGAACCGTGGCCAACCTTGGAGAAACCCCAAAGGGCAAGGGCATTCCCATGCCAAGGTACCCGAGCACCCCCACCTTGGCCTCGTGCCTACAAAGCCCTAGTGGCCAAACCCTCTCGCCAGCACACTCTCCTCACTCCACTCACCCACCCCATAGCCCTCTCGCTTGCTCACTCGCTCTCTGCGAGCGAGGCGAGCCGCGCCCATTCCCAGGCCGAGCAGATCGGGCTCGAGGTGCCAGCCGCGAGCACTGCCTCTCCCACCCTCGTTTCTCTTCCTTTGCGACCCCCTGGAGCTAGCGCATCTCCCTGACATCCTCCTGCCCCCTCTCGCTTGCAGATTCATCGCCGTCGTCCTCGGAGCCGCCGCGGGACGCCGTCGAGCCGCCGCAGCGCACACTCGTCGCCATCGCCCGAAACCGCGCCACGGCAACGCCCAAGCCACCCTCCTTCGACCCTGCACCAACCCACGAACTCTCGCGAGCCCTAGGTGAGCCGTTGTCCACGTCTGCTAGGTGTTCGACCGCGGGTCGAGAGAGAGAGAGAGGAGGGAAGCGCGGGGAGGAAGAAAGAACGGGGACCGTCGATCTGCGAATCGACGGCCCCCTTTGAACCGTGCAGATTCGCGCGCGCGCGCGTGCTGGCGGGCTGCGCCCCGCGTTAACTGGGCCGCGCGCTGCAGATCTGGCCCGTTGGGCAGTTTTCTGTTAAAAAAATGAAAATGACAATGTTCTGGCAGATTATTTAGGTGTTAGCTTTAGGCCTAGAAAAGGTAGAATATAAATTTATTTTACCTTGCTAATTTTTGTACTACTAGCCTTACAAAATTGCAACCATATCCCACTGGCAGAAACTTGTTTTGAGTTTTTATGATTTTTCTAAAAATTATATGCCAGACAGTACCCTAAAAATTGAAATGAATAGAACTTCAAAAATACAAAACATTTTTGAGCAAACTCAACTGTTTTGGAAAGCCCTTTCCAATACCTATCAGTAGAATTTTAGTTTGCATCAAGGTAAGTTACCATTTGGAAATGCCATCCATTTTGGTAAAACATCAGTGGGCTATTCCATGATTTTTAGAGGGAGTTTGGGATATTATTTTTGAGTGAGGCAAGTTGGAGAGGCTTTGTAGTGATAAGGACTACCACATCCTAGAAGGATTTACTTTTTGGAGCAACAGAAAAATTTAGAGAGACAGAACAAGTTGTGGTTACTTTCTGTCTAATTTTTAATTATAGATCTTGCTTTGTATGTCACTTTTGTGAGTTGCAAATGATGTGATCTTGCTTGTTATGTTGTTTTCCATTGTGGTTATGATGTATACAAGTTATATGAGCATGTTAGAATAAGTGGTTTGAATGGTAGCATTTTAGAACTAGTTTTCCATGCCTATGTCTTGCTAATAGCTAGATTTTTATGTATGTTTTGAGTAGATATTTAAATGAATCTTTAGGCTAGTTGCTAGATTGTTTTCCATGGAACCAGTACCACTTAGGTGCTGTTAGTTTGTTTATAACACCTCTGGATGCTTGATGCTTGTGGTTGAAATAGGTTTAAAATAGAAATGCTTAAGGACTAGATTTCACACTAGAATATTCATGTATGTTTTTGTGTCTTGTTTTCCACTAGGGAAATTTATGACTTTTTGGTATTGAAAACCAGAGGATGAAAAGTACTTGTGGCAGTATTTCCTTAGGATTTTCACCTCTGATAGATTTCCTCTTAAGTAGCACAAAAGCATGAGTAGCACTTGGATGACTAGGAATTAATCTCCTCACATGTGTAGCTTTTAAGCATAGTTTTTCCTTGTTTCCTAGCTATGTTTTTATGTTATTTTTGTGAGATCCAGTAGCACTTATGGTACTGGTTAGAGGGGTATTTTGCCTCTGAAAGCTTGCACACTTGTGCATAACATTAGCTAGTGTAGTCTAAACTAGTCTAGTAGTTTCCTAAATTTTCTACTAGTATGAGTAGGAATTTTTGGGTGTTTGGTTGTTGTTTTTAGCACTTTTATAAAAGTGACCAGAGGCTTATTAACCTCTTGGTGAGCATATTTACTAGTGGCACACCCACTGGTATGTTTGCCTCATAGTGGAAAATAGGTTGACTTGTTGTCATGAGCTTATTTCACTACTTGAGTAATTTAGCAAATTATGTGTGCTAGCCATAGGAATTGTTGTGGGAATTTTTAGGCATCAAAATGTGTTTTATGGGACACCCTACTGTCCAGTAACATGTGCTATATCCCACTGGTCCATAATGTTCTTAACTAAGAATCATTGTTTTGGCCACACATAAGCACTAGGAAAAAGCAGATTTTCCAACTATAGTTTCTATGCCAATTTTTCTTTAGGAAAAATTGAGAACTTTGGGTGGTACTTCTTGATTGCTTGTTGTATGTATTGCTTGTAGCATTGCTTGCCTTGCTTGGTTCTGAAAGTGTGTCTTTATTTCTTTTTACGACGTTAGAAAACGAGGAGGAAGGAATTGCTGAAGAAGGGTATTGCAACTCCTGTTACTTTCAGGATCAGGACCATCACTTGTACCAAGGCAAGCCATCCTAATGCTTGCTGTATCAGTACTTATCATTATCTATCATGCATGCTTTTCACTTCTGAAGTTTTTACAAAACTATACCTTCAAAACTATTTTTGTGTGAATCCTATTACTTATATTAATACTACTAGTATAAGGACTCATAATCATAGTCAACTTGGTATTACCAAGCCCTTAGACACTAAATGGTATATAAATACCATACACCTACTTAAAACTTGAGTTCTTAAATGAACTAAATAAAATGTGTTTTTGTAAACAAATGCCTTATGGAAGGAAAACCCGGAGGAAGGGTGAGACCCTGTCTGCCGGAAGGATTGTTATGATGGGAAATTTTATGAGAAATGTTTACGAAAGACACATAACCTAGTCTTCGCTGGACAACCATTATCGTACTGCCACTTTACCCCAATATGGGTAGGGGCTTGATTAAAAACTTGTTAGGGTTAGTATATGTGCTATCTCAAAGGCTATAGGGGATTGGATCCTCCGAACCGAAATGTCGCTAGGAGTGAGTATACGGGACATCTAAAGTGTGGGATTAACTTTCCCTCCGGATGCAGCAGTTGGGTCTCCTGTTTGGCGGTGTGGGACATGGCTTGCCAGGGAGGGGAAACCCCAATTGAAGAGATAGTCATGTACTAGCTTGTACAGAGTGGATAGTCAAGACCAGTTATCTGATGTTCTCATAGGTTGGGAACAGTCCATGGTTGTTTCATGGCGGACTCTGGATCTAGTGGAAATGTGTACACCTCTGCAGAGTAAAAACTATTTCGAGATAGCCGCGTCCTCGGATATGGACGGTTGAATGGCCATGTAGCTAGTATTGTGTCAACTTTTCAAAAGAGGTTTTGAAGGAAGGCTTTTGTACCTGAGAGGTACTATGGAGGAATGACTTGGTATCTGCGAGATACCGAGGAGAAAGAAACTACTACTAAAAGTTTCTGAAAAGAAAAACTTTCTTTTCCAAAAGAATTATAAAACCTCCAAGATATGTGATATCTACGAGAGCAAAACTACATTATTTTAAATGAGTTTGTTTTGCAAAGAGGTAAACTTGAAGAATCAACCATGGCAAATCTTTTATCTGTCATGGGTAGCTGAACCATATGTATGGCCTACCCACTCCACCAAATAAGCATGTATGCATGATTGTAAGCTAATAAAGGATGTCTTGTTGAGTACATTCAAATGTACTCATTTGGTTTCGCCCCTGGTATCTACTTACCAGACTACGAGGAGCCACCTCAGGAGGAGTACTATGAGGAGGAGTTCTACACTGATGGCCCTGCGAGTTAGGATCGTCTCCCAGTCAGCAGCCTGTAGGATGAGGCGTGACTCGGGTTCTACTACGCTATGCTTATCGTCTTCCGCTGTGTTTACTTTGAATGTCTGTCCTGCGTGACAGTAATCAAGAACTTGGTCATGTGACCATTTATGTAAGACTCTATATTCGTGTAATGGATGATGTATTCTGTATGCCAACTACGTATGTTGTTCACGACTGGTTCTTCTGGGATCGTGAATGAATGCATATGAGGGGTTCTGGACCTACCGGTCTGGGGCCTCTACATGTTTCCACCAATCAGAGCAGTGTACAGCTCGTGATATATGATGTCCATAACATCCACAGAATAAGAAGCAGTCGGGTCCTCATCCTCCATGCACTCCTTAGCCAGAATCATAAGGTTGCATAAAGGAGTGGTGAGAGCATCATTATTACCTCCACTCGGCACAAGGAAGGATCTGAAGATACGCACCAGCTGATCATAGAGGGGAAGAAGTCCCTCATTGCCCCCAATAGTGAATCCAGGAGCATATAACTCAGCCATGGCCACCTCCCTCCTAGGCCTATCAACCTCATGCACACGGCGACCAACAGGAGGGTGAGAGCTGTAAGAGTACCCAAGGAGACGTGCAAATCTGGTAAAGGAAACCTCACAAGGAGTGGACTCAGACATCCACTTGAGACAGCACACCTGATCATTACTGAACACCAAAGTATACATAAACTGCATGACGAGCTGGGTGTTGTAGTTGCACTGGGCCTCCATGAGCTTCACAAGCCCGAACCGCTCAACAATACTCGCAGCATCAGCAAACTCCTCTTTCTCCTTGAGAGCAGCAAAGTCAAAGGGTTGCATCAAACGGACAGGGTGACGGAAGTCCCAGTAGATATTAGCATAAATGTATGACTGTTCCAAGTTCCAGAACCGAGGATCAATATTAGCAACACGAGGAGCAAGGTAGACATCCTTCTGCCTGAGCACAGAGAAATCCGGGACAGAGATGGCGGTCTTATAGTTGAGCCGAGCCTTCCTCTTGGACTTAGTGGAAACCTGCTTGGCACGCTTGCTAGCACGCCTGTCAGAACCACCACCTGTGAAACAAGACAATAGAAGGATATCAAAAGATGAGTGCACTAGTGTCAAGCAACGGATGAAACATGCATAAAAACAATAGAAAAGATTCCAGGTATTAATCTAAGTAGAAATCTAGCAAGGATTAATTTTGGGCTATTCTCAAACGGTACTGCACATAGCCGGATATTCCAGTGGACCTGAATATTCCGGTTCAGTCATGGACCGGATATTCCGGTAGTGCGAAAACAGCACAAAATCAATCTAGATCTAGACTTCAAAAGTAGATCGGTGACATGTGAATCTAGTCTATTGTTTCTAGCATGCAAAGGGACCTCTAAGGAGAAATTTCTACCAAGCATTGTCAACAAAAACACAAATCCATGGAGTGGTATGGTTATGGCACCAAGATTCAACGAGATTGAACATGAACGGAATCCATGGATGAAGATGCTTGGATGGAAACGTTCCCAAGGACGAGGGGAACGAGATCTGGGCCAAAGCTTGAAGATCCCGCGGAGGAAACAGCCTGGGAGGCCAAGAATCAGTGCGGCGGCGTTTTGGGGGTGGAGGAGAGGAGATGGTGAAAAGGGCACGAACTGCCTCTTCCCCGCCGGGCTCCAGTTTTTGTGATTTTCGCCGAACCAGATATTCCGGTTGAAGTTTGAACCGGATATTCCTGTACATCCGGATATTCCGGTCCAAAACTGGACCGGAAATTCCGGCTGCCTACTGATCCGAAATTTCCTCGTTTCAAAGGAAAGACACAAGTGCTAGAAAAAGATGGCTTTTTGATAGAATGGTTTAGGATAGAAACATCAAACTGAAAATAGTACTTATCCCTCTCAAAAGCAAGAATCAAACCATCAAAAGACCAATTGAGTGAGATTTTCCTATGAAAGAACACTTAAAAGGGAGAAACCAAGAAATGCAATGAAATGACAAGTAAAACCCAACTAAGATCCAACTCTTTGAAACGAAGAGGTTGGTGGCCTAGGCCACCATGTAAGAGATCATGGTATGCAACCGTGAAGATGTATCTTGGGTGCATTGCCAATTTTCGACATTGAAGCTCACAGTTCAACATTAGAAAAAGAGAGATCACAATGAATATTTGCTATGTGCATAATGGGGGGAGGGAGAACCCAATGTGTTAGGATAACACTCCCCCTATGTCCATGCCTACACCTACACTCGAACACGTTTCATCTATAGGGGTGTGTGCAAGATCTTCAAGACAAGCTCCTTGAATCAATCACATTTAGTTCGTTCCTCAAGAACATGAATCTAGCATCATCAAGTGGCTTCGTGAAAATATCCGCAAGATTGTCCTTGGTGGGCACATAAGATAGTGCAATACCCCCTCTTGCCACATGGTCACGGATGAAGTGGTGGCGAATCTCAATGTGCTTCGTTCTTGTATGTTGCACCGGATTGTATGCAATTTTGATGGCACTTTCATTGTCACACAAAAGAGGCACTTTATCCAAATGAACTCCATATTCTTTGAGAGTTTTCCTCATCCATAACAATTGAGTGCATGCACTTGCGGCGGCAACATACTCGTCTTCGGCGGTGGAAAGAGATATGCAATTTTGCTTCTTGGAGGACCAACTTACTAGGGACCTACCAAGAAATTGGCAAGCCCCAGAGGTAGAATTCCTATCATCTTGATCACCCGCCCAATCGGAATCCGTATATCCATTGAGAGAAAATTGTGCTCACTTTGGGTACCACAAACCAAATCTTGGGGTATGAACCAAATAACGAAAGATCCTTGAACCGCCACTAAGTGGCAATCCTTAGGGGCCGCTTGATACCTTGCACACACACCTACACTCAAAACGATATCGGGTCTATATGCACAAAGATAGAGCAAAGAACCAATCATAGAACGATAAAGCTTTTGATCCACATCCTTACTCCCCTTTGGATTACGTGATAGGTGGCATTTGACTTGCATAGGGGAGGTATTGATCTTTGCATCTTGGAAGTTAAACCTCTTGATCATGTCTTGGGTATACTTGGCTTTAGAAATGAAAGTCCCACGGACCAATTGCTTGATCTCAAAGCCAAGGAAGAATTTAAGCTCTCCCATCATAGACATCTCGAACCTGTCAGTCATAAGCTTAGAGAACTCATTATTGAAAGCTTGGTTAGTTGAGCCAAAGATAATATCGTCCACATAGAGTTGGCATATGAAAAGCTCTCCTTTTACTCTCTTGGTGAAGAGAGTGGGATCGATCTTCCCAACTTCGAAACCACGGTCATCTAACAATTCTCTAAGGTGCTCGTACCAAGCACGAGGTGCTTGTTTGAGACCATAGAGAGCTTTGTCAAGTTTGTAGACATGGTTAGGAAAGTTGAGATTCTCGAACCCGGGAGGTTGCTTCACATATACCTCCTCTTTTAGTGGACCATTCAAGAAAGCACTTTTCACATCCATTTTTTGCAACTTGAAATTGTGAGAAGAAGCATAAGCAAGGAGGATACAGATGGACTCAAGACAAGCCACGGGTGCGTAGGTTTCATCAAAGTCGATGCCTTCAACTTGAGTGTAGCCTTGAGCAACCAAGCGAGCCTTGTTCCTTATGACTATGCCATGTTCATCTTGCTTGTTCTTGAAAATCCACTTCGTGCCAATAACATTGTGTCAATCCTTGGGCTTCTCAACCAATCTCCAAACCTTGTTGCGCTCAAAGTTATTGAGCTCATCATGCATTGCTTCAACCCAATCGGAGTCCTCAAGAGCTTCAAACACTTTCTTTGGTTCCACCATAGAGATATGAGCTTGATGTTCACAAAAGTTTGCCAATTGCTTTCTTGTGGATCTTCTAGTTTGAACATCCTCCAAGACCTTGTCGTCTTGGGCATCAATTTGCTTCAAAGCTCTTCTTATCCTTTTGATACAACGGGCTTCAATCTCCTCATTATTGCGAGGAGGGATCACTTGATCATCTTGATCATTTGGGTCCCCATCTTGACCAACTTGGCCTTGATCATCATCATCATCAACAACAACAATATCTTCAACACTTGCTTCAACTTGAGGAGAGGATGAAGAGGATGATTGATCTTGGCCTTGACCTTGACTCGCATTAGTGAGAGGAGTGGGTACGACTTTGTGACGCCCCGAGATCGGGCACTATGCAGAATTCAGCATTCCCGCCAAATCCGCATAATAACCGATTCCACGTTGCCATTTATGATAACATTACAATAGTTCACGAATAATCCACAATTACAACAGAAACAGATAGATACAAGATGACTCAAACTAGCCAGGGTTACAACTGATACATTACAAAGATCCAAATAACAACGGAAGAAACAAAAGTCCGGCTACGGACAAGATCCAAATTGGACTAAGAGTCCTGAAGATAACCGAAGGCGTCCAATCCCTGCCCAGGCCAAGCCGGAGGGATTCCCAAGCTAACGTCGTCAGACTTCAAACCTGTTGACTGCAAGTTGGAATTTGCAGCCACGAAAGAGATTCGTGGGTCAGTACGGTTAAGTACTGGCAAGGGGGATAAAACCCATACTCACAAGAATACCGGCGTAGCCAATCATCACAAGGTACAAATACTTTAGGATCAACGGAAAGGAAGGGGTCATTGCAAATAAGCGACAGCGGGCTGCACTAACCAACTACAGAGATTATATTACTTCCAACTATCAGAAAGGATATAAGACCGAGTGATAGTAACCAACTGAAAGATAACTTCAAACAAACCCATCCTGGATCTCGCCCCTTATCCAAAGAAGCAATCCGAGGATAACTCACACCGTTGTATTAAAGATGAGTCAAGTTATTGTGTGAATAACCTATTACTAGTCAAATTATTAATCATTGGGTGAAACATGATTGATCATTATGTTGAAGTTGTCCTGAGTACTTGTTAGCCAGTACTTTCACCAAGTAATCCATAACCGCGGAAAACACGGCTTCTCGAGAAGATTTAACCCTGCAGGGGTGCACCATAGTAACCGTACACGCAAGAATAACCCGCCAGATGGAAATGCACTTCCACCAACCGGGGTACTCTACACAACCAACCCTTCTTCGCATCAAGCCCAAAGCACCGCGTGCTGTGCGTGCGCGGCTAATCGAGCCCCCCGAAGAAAAGGAGGACCCTCATAGCACTGGAAGACCACGCCACCCTAAATGCCGACTACAAAAGTTCCACCCTGGCCTCGGGTTCGTACCTGCATATGATGCAGCAAATGGAAAGCCCGAACTAGTACGGCGATTTGGACGAGATGCGAATCGAGTCAGTTGAGGGGGGCGCCCATACTCGCTTCCCACATGCGGGTAGTGCGCTCATCATGGATCGGTAGACAAGACCCTTTTTCTATTAGGGTCGACACTAGCGGGCCTCAAAACCTCAAAGGGCCTCCCGCCGGTGCCTTATCATCAAATTATTATTAACAGTAGCATTAACAGGATTGATTGATTAATATTTCGAGCCCCCGGAACGGTAACAACAATAATAGTACGATAGTAAAAGAAGTAACCGACAACAGGCTCGAGCAGAAGCAACTCTAAGCATGCTAGATAAGAACAGGCTCAAACAAAGGCTGTAGGTATGGAGGTGAGGCAATATCAAGGTTAAGGGATTCATGTGATGGGTTCGTAACAGAAACAACTACCACTAAGGCTAGCAGAAAAGAATCAACGGAAAGAATCGGTAACAAGTGATGAGAGGCAGCCATATGGCATGCAAGTGAGTATACTTGCCTGAGATCCCGCAAGGTAGCAGAACTTGTCGGTGCTCACATCATCTCAACGTCCTATCCGAGAAGAAGCAACGAACCTCGAACAAACACCGGAATGCAACAATTACTACTACGGCAAAAGATCCAGCATGATCAAGATATGGATGCATGTCATGTTTAATAGATGCACCAAAGTAAACTAGTGGATATGATACACAAGTTTAAATGGATTCCATATGCAAAGATTGCATATGGCAAACCCATGCCTTATAGTTGAATTAATTGTTCTAACACTAAGCATCATGTGTAAGTGAGTTAGAATGATGCATGCATGATGAAGAACAAGAAGATAACAACATTAAGTGCATTTGGAAGGATGGTTAACAAGTTTAGAAAACATTTATCAAGTTTGGAAATTATTGTTACTTAATGGTGTTAAACAAGTAGTGGTTGTTATCATCAAGTTAAAGTGTTCAAAACAAATAACAAAGTTGATATTTGAAAAGGTTATCAAATTTTAGTTGGATTACATGTTTCACATTTTGAAATTGGACTTAGGATTATTTAATTATGAATTAAACAATATTAAACAATTTTTAATTGCATTAAACAAGACTTAAATGGTTTAGGCAATTTTAATTATTCAAACCAGAAAACAAATTTTATATTTGAATAGAGTATTTAAAATGGTGTGGAAAACATATTTTATTTGCATTTATTGGATTAGTAAATAATTAGTTATGGAATTTACAATTTAACATTTGAAATATTCCAATTTGAATTTTAAATGTTTTTGGAAAAGTCAAAACAGTGCACAAATGGAATATTTGGAAAGTTTATAAAATTTGGAGCAGTAAACATATAGAGTTTGTATTTATTGGATTCATATAATAAAAGTTATTGAATTTTCAAATTAGGTGTTTATTCTGCCCACTTAAAAAGAAATAGAAATTAACAGATTAGTTTTTCTTTTATACTTTTGTTACCGTGCAGAACTACACCCACACGCTGTCAGGAGGGCCCCTTGGCTCGCTGTGCTTGCGCAGCACATGAGCGACTGACAGCTGGGCCAGGGCTGTCAGCGCTCCCAACGAAAAAAAGGAGAGGGATTTAATCCGGGTGCTGGGGATCGAACCCAGCACCGCTCCCTCGCTGCGCGTGGTCTGAACCACTCCGGTAAGGCGCGCTCGTTGACAGATACCGTGCTCGACGAAATAAGAGGAGAACTTCGTCGCGTTACTGAAACTCGAAAAGATTCGTCTGCTCTGACGGATCGAGGCAGCGATCGATGGCAGCGTGGAAGCCTTGCGGCGAACCGGTGGTGATTGACGGGGCGGCGCTCGATTGGTTGGGTACACGGAGCGAAGGGAGAGAGGAAGGAGGCAAACGGGGTGCGCTCACCTGGTGGTCGTCGTCGCGGCGAGGCTACAGTCGATGCTGTCGACTGACAGCGACGAGGAAGGAACAGCCGGCGACGGCGCGGCCGCTACGGCATCTCCCGGCAGCAGGCGAGGACACGGGGAGAACCGGTAAGACGACGCGGTTCCATTCCCGTCGCCGGTTGCCCCTCGAGGAGACCCTAGCTACCGGCGTGAGGGGAGGAGGTGGTGGCAAGGCTCGGTGGTTTTTTTCGGTGTCAGGCTCTGTTGATGGTTTCAGAAGAACAGAGAAAGGCTCGAGCAGAAAGGAGGGGGATGGCGGCGATGGAAGGGAGACTAGCTAGGGTTTCTAGGGGGTCTAGGGCAGAGGGTGGTGGGTAGGTACTTAAGGAGGAGATGCCATGGTACGGCATGGCATCCAGGGGGTGGGGATCGATCATACGGTTCTGGAGGTGTTCGTACTGAAGAGGAAGATGACAAACAGAGAAGGTTAGCGGGCCAGAAAGGTAAATGGGCTTGAGTGGTGACTAGGTGGGCTGAGGGAAGAAAGAGTTGGGCTGTTCTCTCAGCTCACCCCTCTCCTCTCTATTTTTTTTTTTGTAATATTGTTTGTTGGTAAAAGATAAGAGAGAGATAGGGATAGAATTTGGGGAAAATTCTTTTATAAATTATTTTGTGTTAATTTTCCAAAACAATTAAAGCAAGAGTTCACATTGTTTCACAATTTTCAATATTTAATTTGGTTTATAGGTTTGAGGTGAAATTCAAACAATGTTTGATTTGGGAAATTTTGGAAATAGGCAAATTCCATTTAATAAGTTCAACCCCTTATGCAAACATTATTGAAGAAGTTTGTTTTGCAAGGATTTAATTGTTAAACCTCAATTTTGGATCATAACAACTATGATTTTGTTTGAAATTTAATTTGCCATTAGGGTTTTTAATAACAGGGAAATTGGTATTAACAAACAATTTGATTTAGAACAACTGAAAACTATTTGAAAACAAAGGAGTTGTTATAGTTTGCAATTGCTAAATTGGAAATTTTGAGCAAGGTGTGAAAGTTTTAATTGATTTGAAATTTCCAGTTGTGATGCAAACATGGTGCAATGCAATGTGATGCATATGATGCAAACAAAACAAACAGGTAACACCTCAGGTGTTACAGACGACACCACTAACAAGGGATTGCGCCCTCGCAATCCACCTGCTAACCCGGGAGGGGAAGAAGTTCGACTATCAATTCTTCGTGCTTCCAGTTGATCTCCTCGACACCACTAACAAGGGATTCTTGCTCGGAGTGACGACGATGTTCTTCCACCAGGAAATCTTCCGATGATCGAACCTATTAGGTTAAAGGCTCAGAAAACGTCCACCCACGTAGGATCCTAACACTTTGAAAGATTGAGTACGAGAGCAGACTCCAAAACAAATAAGATGGGAGGGGAAATAGAATAGGGATAAGGAGAAAACAAGAATCCTATTGAGATGTTTTTCCAAAATAGTTTAGCAGAAATAGTTTTTGACACTCTAGAAACAACGACCGTTAGCTAGGTTAACCTACAGGCTTTGCGGACCCGTTGCTTCGATAACCATTCGTATCGAAACAATATCGGGAATCGGAACCAAGGCTCTGATACCATTTGTGACGCCCCGAGATCGGGCACTATGCAGAATTCAGCATTCCCGCCAAATCCGCATAATAACCGATTCCAGGTTGCCATTTATGATAACATTACAATAGTTCACGAATAATCCACAATTACAACAGAAACAGATAGATACAAGATGACTCAAACTAGCCAGGGTTACAACTGATACATTACAAAGATCCAAATAACAACGGAAGAAACAAAAGTCCGGCTACGGACAAGATCCAAATTGGACTAAGAGTCCTGAAGATAACCGAAGGCGTCCAATCCCTGCCCAGGCCAAGCCGGAGGGATTCCCAAGCTAACATCGTCAGACTTCAAACCTGTTGACTGCAAGTTGGAATTTGCAGCCACGAAAGAGATTCGTGGGTCAGTACGGTTAAGTACTGGCAAGGGGGATAAAACCCATACTCACAAGAATACCGGCGTAGCCAATCATCACAAGGTACAAATACTTTAGGATCAACGGAAAGGAAGGGGTCATTGCAAATAAGCGACAGCGGGCTGCACTAACCAACTACAGAGATTATATTACTTCCAACTATCAGAAAGGAGATAAGACCGAGTGATAGTAACCAACTGAAAGATAACTTCAAACAAACCCATCCTGGATCTCGCCCCTTATCCAAAGAAGCAATCCGAGGATAACTCACACCGTTGTATTAAAGATGAGTCAAGTTATTGTGTGAATAACCTATTACTAGTCAAATTATTAATCATTGGGTGAAACATGATTGATCATTATGTTGAAGTTGTCCTGAGTACTTGTTAGCCAGTACTTTCACCAAGTAATCCATAACCGCGGAAAACACGGCTTCTCGAGAAGATTTAACCCTACAGGGGTGCACCATAGTAACCGTACACGCAAGAATAACCCGCCAGATGGAAATGCACTTCCACCAAGCGGGGTACTCTACACAACCAACCCTTCTTCGCATCAAGCCCAAAGCACCGCGTGCTGTGCGTGCGCGGCTAATCGAGCCCCCCGAAGAAAAGGAGGACCCTCATAGCACTGGAAGACCACGCCGCCCTAAATGCCGACTACAAAAGTTCCACCCTGGCCTCGGGTTCGTACCTTCATATGATGCAGCAAATGGAAAGCCCGAACTAGTACGGCGATTTGGACGAGATGCGAATCGAGTCAGTTGAGGGGGGCGCCCATACTCGCTTCCCACATGCGGGTAGTGCGCTCATCATGGATCGGTAGACAAGACCCTTTTCCTATTAGGGTCGACACTAGCGGGCCTCAAAACCTCAAAGGGCCTCCCGCCGGTGCCTTATCATCAAATTATTATTAACAGTAGCATTAACAGGATTGATTGATTAATATTTCGAGCCCCCGGAACGGTAACAACAATAATAGTACGATAGTAAAAGAAGTAACCGACAACAGGCTCGAGCAGAAGCAACTCTAAGCATGCTAGATAAGAACAGGCTCAAACAAAGGCTGTAGGTATGGAGGTGAGGCAATATCAAGGTTAAGGGATTCATGTGATGGGTTCGTAACGGAAACAACTACCACTAAGGCTAGCAGAAAAGAATCAACGGAAAGAATCGGTAACAAGTGATGAGAGGCAGCCATATGGCATGCAAGTGAGTATACTTGCCTGAGATCCCGCAAGGTAGCAGAACTTGTCGGTGCTCACATCATCTCAACGTCCTATCCGAGAAGAAGCAACGAACCTCGAACAAACACCGGAATGCAACAATTACTACTACGGCAAAAGATCCAGCATGATCAAGATATGGATGCATGTCATGTTTAATAGATGCACCAAAGTAAACTAGTGGATATGATACACAAATTTAAATGGATTCCATATGCAAAGATTGCATATGGCAAACCCATGCCTTATAGTTGAATTAATTGTTCTAACACTAAGCATCATGTGTAAGTGAGTTAGAATGATGCATGCATGATGAAGAACAAGAAGATAACAACATTAAGTGCATTTGGAAGGATGGTTAACAAGTTTAGAAAACATTTATCAAGTTTGGAAATTATTGTTACTTAATGGTGTTAAACAAGTAGTGGTTGTTATCATCAAGTTAAAGTGTTCAAAACAAATAACAAAGTTGATATTTGAAAAGGTTATCAAATTTTAGTTGGATTACATGTTTCACATTTTGAAATTGGACTTAGGATTATTTAATTATGAATTAAACAATATTAAACAATTTTTAATTGCATTAAACAAGACTTAAATGGTTTAGGCAATTTTAATTATTCAAACCAGAAAACAAATTTTATATTTGAATAGAGTATTTAAAATGGTGTGGAAAACATATTTTATTTGCATTTATTGGATTAGTAAATAATTAGTTATGGAATTTACAATTTAACATTTGAAATATTCCAATTTGAATTTTAAATGTTTTTGGAAAAGTCAAAACAGTGCACAAATGGAATATTTGGAAAGTTTATAAAATTTGGAGCAGTAAACATATAGAGTTTGTATTTATTGGATTCATATAATAAAAGTTATTGAATTTTCAAATTAGGTGTTTATTCTGCCCACTTAAAAAGAAATAGAAATTAACAGATTAGTTTTTCTTTTATACTTTTGTTACCGTGCAGAACTACACCCACACGCTGTCAGGAGGGCCCCTTGGCTCGCTGTGCTTGCGCAGCACATGAGCGACTGACAGCTGGGCCAGGGCTGTCAGCGCTCCCAACGAAAAAAAGGAGAGGGATTTAATCCGGGTGCTGGGGATCGAACCCAGCACCGCTCCCTCGCTGCGCGTGGTCTGAACCACTCCGGTAAGGCGCGCTCGTTGACAGATACCGTGCTCGACGAAATAAGAGGAGAACTTCGTCGCGTTACTGAAACTCGAACAGATTCGTCTGCTCTGACGGATCGAGGCAGCGATCGATGGCAGCGTGGAAGCCTTGCGGCGAACCGGTGGTGATTGACGGGGCGGCGCTCGATTGGTTGGGTACACGGAGCGAAGGGAGAGAGGAAGGAGGCAAACGGGGTGCGCTCACCTGGTGGTCGTCGTCGCGGCGAGGCTACAGTCGATGCTGTCGACTGACAGCGACGAGGAAGGAACAGCCGGCGACGGCGCGGCCGCTACGGCATCTCCCGGCAGCAGGCGAGGACACGGGGAGAACCGGTAAGACGACGCGGTTCCATTCCCGTCGCCGGTTGCCCCTCGAGGAGACCCTAGCTACCGGCGTGAGGGGAGGAGGTGGTGGCAAGGCTCGGTGGTTTTTTTCGGTGTCAGGCTCTGTTGATGGTTTCAGAAGAACAGAGAAAGGCTCGAGCAGAAAGGAGGGGGATGGCGGCGATGGAAGGGAGACTAGCTAGGGTTTCTAGGGGGTCTAGGGCAGAGGGTGGTGGGTAGGTACTTAAGGAGGAGATGCCATGGTACGGCATGGCATCCAGGGGGTGGGGATCGATCATACGGTTCTGGAGGTGTTCGTACTGAAGAGGAAGATGACAAACAGAGAAGGTTAGCGGGCCAGAAAGGTAAATGGGCTTGAGTGGTGACTAGGTGGGCTAAGGGAAGAAAGAGTTGGGCTGTTCTCTCAGCTCACCCCTCTCCTCTCTATTTTTTTTTTGTAATATTGTTTGTTGGTAAAAGATAAGAGAGAGATAGGGATAGAATTTGGGGAAAATTCTTTTATAAATTATTTTGTGTTAATTTTCCAAAACAATTAAAGCAAGAGTTCACATTGTTTCACAATTTTCAATATTTAATTTGGTTTAGAGGTTTGAGGTGAAATTCAAACAATGTTTGATTTGGGAAATTTTGGAAATAGGCAAATTCCATTTAATAAGTTCAACCCCTTATGCAAACATTATTGAAGAAGTTTGTTTTGCAAGGATTTAATTGTTAAACCTCAATTTTGGATCATAACAACTATGATTTTGTTTGAAATTTAATTTGCCATTAGGGTTTTTAATAACAGGGAAATTGGTATTAACAAACAATTTGATTTAGAACAACTGCAAACTATTTGAAAACAAAGGAGTTGTTATAGTTTGCAATTGCTAAATTGGAAATTTTGAGCAAGGTGTGAAAGTTTTAATTGATTTGAAATTTCCAGTTGTGATGCAAACATGGTGCAATGCAATGTGATGCATATGATGCAAACAAAACAAACAGGTAACACCTCAGGTGTTACAGACTTGCGGAGTCACTTGGTCAATGAGAGGAGGGTCTTGAACATGTTCTTGGTTAGGTGTAATAGTTGGCTCCTTGGCTTTCTCTTCTATTGTAGAGGAGGGCTCCACTTGTATAGAGCATAGTCCTTCTCGAGTCGCCATAAGGTGTCCCTCAATGGGGCGGAAAAATCCCACACCCATCCTTCCTATGGCTTCTTGAGGTATTTCAACATCTACATTAGAAACATGAAATTGCGCCACTTGGGAGCCATCATTATCCTCGAAAGCCACACTACAAGATTCTATGACAATCCGTGAAGTCTTGTCATGGACTCTATAAGTGTGGGATTCGGCACCGTGACCAACAAATATACCCTCAATAGTTTTGGATTGAAATTTAGACAACCTAACACCCTTGATCAAATAGAAGCACTTACAATCGAATACACGGAAGTAGGAGACGTTGGGCTTGTTGCCGGTGAGGATCTCATATGGGGTCTTGTTGTAACATCCCAAGTATGAAAATCTTCCCCTAGATGTTTGTTTCTTGTTTTGTTATTGCTTTGCATCATGTCATCATATTCATTGCCTTTTGTTTCTTTTGTTTTGCATTTGATTTATTTTGTTTCCATCTGTTTTCTATTTGAGTTCCAAACAAAAATTCAAATGATTGTCATACTTGTTATGTTACAATGTGTCAAATAAAAACTATCAAACAAACAATAATTTGTTCTACAGAAATTGGAATCAAAAACATAAATTGGCTTAACTTTCAATTATTTCTTTTGATACCAAAATTGCTCAAATCACTTAATTTCCAAACAATAACATCAATTAAATAATTGGAAAACAAAAGTTTATTTTAATGTGTGGTTACAAAAATGAATCATTAAAAATTTATTCCAAAATTGTCTAACCCTAACACCATCTATTTTCCTCTCCTTTATCCAAATCTGCAAAAAAAAAATATAAATAAACAGAAAAGGTTAAAAGAGAGAGAGAGAGAGGGAATAGAGGGCAGCCAGCCAACTTTGGGGCCAGCCCAACTTACCTGGCCCGTACCCCCCACCCTTCCCTAACCTCCGTACGGCACCCCATCGGGGTTGCCCACGTCGACATGCTCAAGCAGGGAACGGTGATCGAGCTCCCCTCCTCATCCATATATCCCTGCCTCGAGCTCCCCCTCGTCGCCCTAATCCCTCCTCCTCCTTTTTCCCCTCGAGCGCCGCCACTCTCCTTTATTCTCTCCCTCCGGCCTCCCTTCTCTGTACCCCACCGGAACCACCATCACCGCCGCCTCCCTCCAGCGAGCGCCGCCGCCACGGTGCCCGCCCGGCCGCGCTTGGGCCAGGAACGGAAAGGGGCCGCCGCCCTCTCCCTCGCCGTGGCCTCCGTTTCCCCGGAGACCCCCCGGAGCTCCGCCGCCATCAACGTTTTCGCCGCCGGCCGCGAGCAGCTCCCTGCACCGATCGCTCCGTTCGTCAGTCGAGGTGAGCATTCACCTCCTTCCCTTCCCCTCCTCTCAGCGCCTCACCAACCGCCCGCATCCGCCCCGCACGCCCACTCGCGCCGCTGTGAGCACCCCACAGCAGATCGCCGGCGGGCGCTGTGCTCCGTCAGGCTTCATTACGCACGAACAGAAAAGTTCAGTTAAAAAACTTACCGCGAAACACATGTTAACCTGCCCCCCTGCCCTTACCTGTCACGAAACAAGCAACAGCCCAACTGGCACACACCCTAGTGCGCACCCCCCAGGTCCTGGGTTCGATCCCCCAAGGCCACCCCTTTTTTTCTGTTTTTTTCTTTTTTCTGTCCAAATTCCAGAAATCCAAATCTGAGACATTAACTCTAAAATCAATATCAATTTGAATATTATTCCAATTTGAATGATTCAAAATCCTGTGGCTTCATAATTTTGTGCTCTTTCTATTAATGTCAAGTTTGCAATATGTTTCTGTAATAATTGTTGCACTAAATAAATAATTGCTGAAAATGCAATAAAAAGTGGAAACTTTGGAATTTCATAACTTTAGTTCTGCTCATCCAATTTAAGCAAACTTGGGCTCTAAAATTTTGTATTAACAAACTCTACACATTGGTATTTTATTTGGGCACAATTGAATTAATTTTGAGCATGTTTCCCTCTGTTTACTAAAAAGGGCAGAATAAGAATGATTATAAAAACTTGCATAATAAATTCATTAATAACCCAAAAATTATGTTTGATAGCTCAAAATGTTCAGTAAAACATTTGCTACATGTTTTCAACCTTTTCAATGCAATTTGTTTATTGTTTTCCCTAATTAAAAGTGGTGCAATAATTCAATGCTTTAATTAAACCCTTTTCAATTGCAAAATCCATAACTTGGGCAATTCAAATCCAATTCCAACATGTAAAATATGTTATCCATCCCATTTTTCATGAACTTTGCAAATATAAACTTGTTTTCTATTTTGAATAATTTAAATTGCTGAAAACAACTATTTCTTATTTAATGCAATTAAAATTGCCAAATTAATAACTTGCTCATTTTAAATCCAAATTCAACAAGTGAAACATGTGTTCCACCTAAAATTTTGTGTATTTTCCAAATATGAACTTTATTATCTATTTTGAACAATTAAAATGGGTGAAAACAACAAATGCTTATGTGACACCTTTAAGGAACCAAAATTCCATAACTTACTAAATAAATTTCCAAAATTGGTAAACCTTATTTCCAATTGATTCTATTGTTGTTATTTTTTCTGTTTTCCTCATCCATGCATCATGCTAATCCACTTTCACCTATTGATTAGTTGAAAAACAATTATTCCAACCTTAATTCATGGGCTTTCCATATGCAACCCCAAATTGCATGTGGGTCCATTTAATCATGTTGTTACCATGTCAACTAGTTTATTTCTATGCATAAGTTAAATGGACATGCATCATCCCATGATTGTGCATTATGCCATGTTATTGATTGTTTGTCTCCTTGCGTTGTTTGTTTGCTTCTTCTCGGATAGACGACGACGTTGAGACCGACGATCCTTACGACACCCCTTCTGAGGACTTAGCTCAGTACCAGGCTGCTGAGTTTGCAGGCAAGTTATCACTCACATGAACCACCGTGTTCCTTTCAACATTGGTTACCGATACTTTCCGTTGTCTATTTCTGCTAGCCATATGTATCGTTGCTTCTGTTACGAACCTACCACATGATACCCTGAACCCTGATATTGCCTCACCATCCACACCTATAACCCCATTGATTGTTGCCCGTGTCTTACTAGCATGCTTAGGGTTGTTTCTGCTCGAGTCTGTTACCCGTTACTTTCTGTTACCATATTTCTATTATGTTCGATGGGCTCGATGTTTAAACAACAACCTATTAATGCTTGGGAAATAATAATAATTTGATGTTAAGGCACCGGCAGGAGGCCCGGCGTGGTTTTGAGGCCTGCTAGTGTCGACCCTAATTAGGAAAAGGGTCTTGTCTACTGATCCATGATGAGCGTGCTCACCGCATCCGGGTGGTGGTATGGAACCCCCCTCGACTTTGACCTGATCCGCAGTTTGTCCGAAGAGCCACACTTAGTTCGGGTGTTCCATTTGCGCGTAAGCATGAATGGGTCGCTCCCATGGTTACTGTTGGTGATGATTATTATGATGATGATGATGCATATAGGGCGAGGCCTGTGGTGCCGGGGGGTGTGGTTTTCACCCTTGCGCTTAGGTTAGGTCGGACTGGCCGGGACCTTATAGCTCCGTGGCTCCTAGGACAGGTTGTAGAGATGGTTCGAGTCGTGTCAAGCCAACCTGAGTTTTAGTTGGTGGCTTGAGTGTGTACGGGTACTGGAGCACACCCTGCAGGGATGAATCTTCTCGAGAAGCCGTGTTGTCCGCGGTTATGTGACGACTTGGTGAAAGTACTGGCTAACAAATACTCAGACAACTTACACCTAACGATAATAACTTGACTAGTAATAGGTTTATTGACACAACAACCTGAACCATCATTAATCCAACTGTGTGAGTTATCCTCGGATTGCTTCTTTGGATAAGGGGCGAGATCCAGGATGGGTTTGTTTGGAGTTAGTTGAAGTTGGTTACGATACGCTATCTTATCTCCTTTCTGTTAGCCGGAAGTCATAGTATGTTTCTGTAGTTGGTTAGTGCAGCCCGCTGCCGCATATTCTATATCACCCTTCCTTCCGTTGAACCCAAAGCATATGTGCTTGGTGTTGACGGGTTACACTTTGGTGAACTGTGAGTCTTGCTTGCTAGTACGTTTATGTACTGACCCCTTTGGGGTTGTGGTTTCCGCAGATTACGTTTCCGAGGATCCCCATGGTGGCTACTACGTGGAGTACGACGAGGCTGTTGACGAGTAGATAGCGGACCCGGGCAGGATCCGAGACTTCGTGGATGGGCTCCGTCTTTTCGTTTCCGGCTTCTTAAGCCTATTTGGATTTGTCTGTACTCAGACCTGTTGAATGCTTCCGCTGTGATGTAAGGATGTTATGTTGGGACATGTGTCCTCTGGATGATTGTATTTGCTATCTCTGCTCTAGTGAGAGCTATTTGCAAATTATTTCCATCTTTTGTGTCTTAGATATATGTTGTGCTATCATTCTATTAAACGCCGTTGACGTACCATGTGTGTATGGTATGAAGTACGTCAATGGTAGTATCCTGATTTCTATGGGATAGTTTACGTCGACGCTGAACAGATAGGGGTTGGTTGTCACACATACGTGTGTTGGCCTACTCGTAAGAGGACGCGGGTGCCGGTAAGCCCCGTAATCCAATCTACTATTGTTCAACGGAACGGCGAGTATCCTTTAGAAGTCCGGGTGCGACAAATGGTATCAGAGCCTGTCTGCCTGTAGGATCCCTTTTACTGGTCGCAGTTGAGTCTAGAAACTATTTTGTATCTATATAGGGAAAATGAAACGTGAGAGTAGGAATTCTGCCATTTTATTTCTTTCCCCACCCACCCTCCCTTTTCTGGTAAGGAAGTGCAACGTTGTTTTCTCTTCTCACCTAAACTTTCAAGTTAGGATTTCACGTATCCTGGTTTCTCTAGGATGGTTATATCTACTAGACCATAGGAATGGAGGTGGTTGTGACATGATTTATCATGTTGCCTACTCACGATTGAGAACGGTGGCAAATAAGCCCCGGAAGCAGATCCTCTATTCCTTAAGCAGTAGATATTGATCCTTTAGAAGCCCGGATGGGTTTTCTCCGTAGTACCTCAGGTGTTTGTGGTCTCCTGTTTCCCAGTTGTTGCTTCGATATCGTCCTTCACAAATCTTCCCTTCCGTTGTAACAACTTATTTGTTGATCCGTTGTTAACCTCCATCCTTGTTCTATGCTGTCGACTTACCGTCTGAAGTAATCCTTTTAAGCACTTATATTGGATTTTGTTATCCGGTTAGTGTGTTAATCTTGGTATCCTCTTCAGGATGGAAAGTGGTGACGAAGAACCCACACTGCCACCTGAGATGGGGAAAGTGCTGTCTCAGATGACACAAGTTATAAAGCAGATGCAGCAGAACCAAGACCTTGGGAGTAATGGCAACGCCCGGGTGTCTATTCGGGAGTTCCTTGAGCTCAACTCGCGCACGTTTGATAACTCCTCCGAGCCATTGGATGCTGATGACTGGCTCCGTGAAATGGACCGTACTCTTATGGTAGCTCATGTGGCTGACGAGGACCGTGTTCCTTACGTGACCTACCTTCTCCGTGGACAATCCATGTCTTGGTGGGAGAATTTCCAAGAAATTAGAGGTCCTAGTGTGGCAATCACATGGGAGGATTTCAAGCAAGCTTTCGTGCGCCATCACATTCCCGATGGGCTCATGGAGAAAATGCGTGAGGAATTCTATTCTTTCACACAAGGCAATTTGGACGTTCTCGAATATCAAAGAGAGTTCAATCGTCTGGCTCGCTATGCCGGAGATGAGATCTCCACGGAAGCGAGAAAGATGACAAAGTTCCGCAGGGGTCTCAACCCGGAACTCAAGTATGCTCTCACCAACGTCAAGGCCAAGAATTTTGAGGACCTCATCAACATCGCTCTAAATGAAGAGCATGGGCGCAAGTTGGTTGAGGAATCTCGTAAGAACTCTCGTGAACAGGCTAATCTCTCAAAAGCTATCATGCATCCACAAAAACGAAGAGTTTGGGTTCCATATACTACTCCAACACCGCCCATCTGCTTGCCAAGCCCGGCAGGAATAATTGCCCGCCCTCCCACCCCAGTGGTATCTTCAGGAGGTGCTCCATCTCAGCCAGGTCCAACAACTCCTCGTTCTGTTGTTACATGCTACAAGTGTGGACAGCCGGGCCACTATTCCGATAAGTGTCTGCAAAGGCACATCTTTCCACCTCCACCTCGCCACAGGTCGACCCCGACAAGAATACGTGGTCCTCCGTTGGGTTGCTACAACAGCAACGACCTTGGCGTGAGAACCGTTAAGGTGAACCATGTCAAGGCCCAGGGAGCAGAAGAATCTCCAGAGGTTGTAATGGGCACACTTCTTGTGAACTCGTTTCGTGCTAAAGTCTTGTTCGATTCTGGTGCTTCACACTCTTTCATCTCTCAATGCTTTGCAAACAACAGTGGAATCAACTTCGAACAATTGTCTATCCCTCTCCTAGTGGAATCACCGGGATCTAGTTGGAAAAGCAATAAAGTTATCCAGAACATCGAGATCACAATTGGAAACCTTCCATTCCAGGCATCTCTGATAGCTCTCCACTCTTCAGATATTGATGTCATTCTTGGGATGGATTGGCTGGTAGCCAACAAAGCAGTCATTGATTGTCCTGCTAAGTCTGTCAAAATCACACACCCTTCTGGCCAGATAGTCTACTTCCATGCTGAAAATCCAGTTGTTCAACTCTACACTCTCAATGCAAATCCTCTACCATCTATTGAAACTATTCCGGTGGTTTGTGAATTCCCTGATGTCTTTCCAGAAGAATTGCCAGGAATGCCTCCGGACAGAGCAGTTGAGTTCGTGATCGAACTTGAACCAGGCACTGCTCCAATCTCTAAGCATCCATACAAGATAGCTCCTCCTGAACTGAAGTTGTTGAAGGAGCAAATCGATATGTACATGGAGAAAGGTTACATTCAACCTAGTTCTTCGGCTTGGGGTTGCCCAACTCTCTTCGTAGCCAAGAAAGATCAAACAAAGAGACTCGTGGTTGACTATCGTCCTCTCAATGAGAAAACCATCAAAAACAAGTATCCAATTCCTCGTATCGATGATCCTTTTGATCAACTTGCTGGAGCCTCAATATTCTCCAAGTTGGACTTGAGGATGGGTTACCATCAAATAAAGATCAGAAAGGAAGATATTCCAAAGACAACTTTCACCACTCGCTACGGTTTATATGAATACACCGTCATGTCCTTTGGTCTAACCAATGCACCGGCGACATTCTCTAGACTCATGAATTCTGTCTTCCATGAATACCTCGAAAAGTTCGTTGTGGTATATCTTGATGACATTCTGGTCTACTCAAAATCTGAGGAAGAGCATGGAGAACATCTTCGTCTCACTCTCATGAAACTTCGCGAGCATCGTCTATATGCCAAGTTCTCCAAATGTGAGTTCTGGATTCCAGAAGTTGCTTATCTCGGTCATGTCATCTCTGCCAAGGGCATAGCCATTGATCCAGAAAAGGTTAAGGCAATTGTTGATTGGAAACCTCCTAAGACGGTGAAGCAAGTCAGAAGTTTTCTTGGTTTGGCTAGCTATTGCCGTCGTTTCGTCCAAAACTTCTCCAAGATTGCCAAACCTCTCACTGATCTCACAAAGAAGGACAAGAAGTTCGTTTGGTCTCCACAATGTGATGAAAGTTTCAATCTCCTGAAGACTAAACTCACTTCTACACCAGTCCTGGTTGGCCCAGATACTACCAAACCTTTCCAGATATTCTGTGATGCTTCTCTCCAAGGTCTAGGAGCAGTTCTTATGCAAGAACGTCAAGTTGTGGCTTATGCTTCACGTCAGTTGAACGCACATGAGCTCAATTATCCCACACATGACCTTGAACTTGCAACAGTTGTGTTTGCCCTCAAGAAATGGAGACAATACTTGTTGGGTAATCGCACTGAAATCTTTTCCGATCATAAGAGTCTGAAATACATCTTCACTCAACCAGATCTAAACCTCAGGCAAAGGAGATGGATTGAAAAGATCAAAGACTTCGATCTTACCATTTCTTACACTCCAGGCAAGGCTAATGTTATGGCCGATGCTCTCAGTCGCAAGTCGTATTGCAATAATCTCATGATCATGGAAAGCCAACCTCCACTTCATGAAGAATTCCAGAAGCTGAACCTTGGTCTTGTTCCTCAAGGTTATCTTGCAAACTTGACAGCTGGTCCAACTCTCGAGGATAAGATTCGTTCTGAACAACTTCGTGATGCTGAGATCAAGAAGATCGCAAATAACATCAAAGCAGGCAATGTGAAGTATGAGTGCTTCTCAATTGATGACAAGGGAACGGTGTTCTTAGAAGGACGCATTGCAGTTCCTCAAATTCAAAGTCTCAAAGATGTTATTCTCAAAGAGGCTCATGAAACTCCTCTCTCCATACACCCTGGAAGTACAAAGATGTACCAGGATCTCAAGACACTGTATTGGTGGTCTGGCATGAAACGTGAAATTGCTCAATACGTTTCTGAATGCGACGTTTGTCAACGTGTCAAGGCAGTTCATCAGAAAACAGCCGGTCTTCTCCAACCGCTGAAAATTACTGAGTGGAAGTGGGACATGATTGAAATGGACTTCGTTACTGGTTTTCCAAGGTCCAAGAAGGGCAACGATGCAATCTTTGTTGTTATTGATCGTCTCACTAAGGTAGCTCACTTCTTTGCTGTCAAAGAAACAATCTCAGCTAGCCAGTTAGCACAGCTCTACACAGCAAAGATTGTTCCTCTTCATGGTGTTCCATTGGAAATAAGCTCAGACCGTGGAAGTATATTCACTTCTCATTTCTGGAAAAGCTTTCAAGAAGCATTGGGCACCAAACTTATGTTCAGCACAGCTTATCACCCTCAGTCTCAAGGGCAAGTCGAAAGAGTCAATCAGATTCTCGAGGATATGCTCAGAGCATGTGGTCTCTCCTTTGGCATGAAATGGGAGGATTGTCTTCCATATGCTGAATTCTCCTACAACAACAGCTTCCAGGCAAGCCTAGGCATGGCACCATTTGAAGCTCTCTATGGCCGCAGATGCAGGAGTCCAATCAACTGGTCTGGAGCTGGTGAACGTTCACTCTTAGGCCCTGACATTGTTAAGGAAGCCGAGGAGAAAGTTCGCATCATTCGTGACAATCTCAAGATTGCTCAGTCTCGTCAGAAAAGCTACTATGACAGCAAGCACAGGGATATGATCTATGCACCTGGTGACAAAGCATATCTCCGTGTAACTCCCCTCAGAGGCACTCATCGTTTTGGTGTGAAAGGAAAGCTAGCACCGAGATACATTGGTCCGTTCAACATTCTCTCAAGGCGTGCGGAAAATGCCTATCGTCTTGAACTTCCAGAAAAACTATCCAAGGTGCACGATGTGTTTCACGTGTCACAGCTCAAGAGGTGTTTCAAAGATCCAGATCGTGCAGTAGATCATGATTCCATTGAACTGCAAGATGATCTATCTTATGAGGAGCACCCTGTTCGTATTCTCGATGAGACCGAGCGTAAGACTCGCAACAAGAGCACCAAGTTCTTGAAGATGCAGTGGTCGCATCATTCCGATAAAGAGGCAACGTGGGAGACCGAAGAGGATCTTCGCAAGAAGTATCCGGACCTTTTCTCTTCTCAGTAGGAATCTCGGGGCGCGATTCCTTCAAGGGGGGGCGTTTTGTAACATCCCAAGTATGAAAATCTTCCCCTAGATGTTTGTTTCTTGTTTTGTTATTGCTTTGCATCATGTCATCATATTCATTGCCTCTTGTTGCTTTTGTTTTGCATTTGATTTATTTTGTTTCCATCTGTTTTCTATTTGAGTTCCAAACAAAAATTCAAATGATTGTCATACTTGTTATGTTACAATGTGTCAAATAAAAACTATCAAACAAACAATAATTTGTTCTACAAAAATTGGAATCAAAAACTTAAATTGGCTTAACTTTCAATTATTTCTTTTGATACCAAAATTGCTCAAATCACTTAATTTCCAAACAATAACATCAATTAAATAATTGGAAAACAAAAGTTTATTTTAATGTGTGGTTACAAAAATGAATCATTAAAAATTTATTCCAAAATTGTCTAACCCTAACACCATCTATTTTCCTCTCCTTTATCCAAATCTGCAAAAAAAAAAAAAAATATAAATAAACATAAAAGGTTAAAAGAGAGAGAGAGAGGGAATAGAGGGCAGCCAGCCCACTTTGGGGCCAGCCCAACTTACCTGGCCCGTACCCCCCACCCTTCCCTAACCTCCGTACGGCACCCCGTCGGGGTTGCCCACGTCGACATGCTCAAGCAGGGAACGGTGATCGAGCTCCCCTCCTCATCCATATATCCCTGCCTCGAACTCCCCCTCGTCGCCCTAATCCCTCCTCCTCCTTTTTCCCCTCGAGCGCCGCCACTCTCCTTTCTTCTCTCCCTCCGGCCTCCCTTCTCTGTACCCCACCGGAACCACCATCCCGCCGCCTCCCTCCGGCGAGCGCCGCCGCCACGGTGCCCGCCCGGCCGCGCTTGGGCCGGGAACGGAAAGAGGCCGCCGCCCTCTCCCTCGCCGTGGCCTCCGTTTCCCCGGAGACCCCCCGGAGCTCCGCCGCCATCAACGTTTTCGCCGCCGGCCGCGAGCAGCTCCCTGCACCGATCCCTCCGTTCGTCAGTCGAGGTGAGCAGTCACCTCCTTCCCTTCCCCTCCTCTCAGCGCCTCACCAACCGCCCGCATCCGCCCCGCACAACCACCGCACACCGGCCCCGCACGCCCACTCGCGCCGCCGCGAGCACCCCACAGCAGATCGCCGGCAGGCGCTGTGCTCCATCAGGCTTCATTACGCACGAACAGAAAAGTTCAGTTAAAAAACTTACCGCGAAACACATGTTAACCTGCCCCCCTGCCCTTACCTGTCACGAAACAAGCAACATCCCAACTGGCACACACCCTAGCGCGCACTCCCCAGGTCCTGGGTTCGATCCCCCAAGGCCACCCCTTTTTTTTCTGTTTTTTTTCTTTTTTCTGTCCAAATTCCAGAAATCCAAATCTGAGACATTAACTCTAAAATCAATATCAGTTTGAATATTATTCCAATTTGAATGATTCAAAATCATGTGGCTTCATAATTTTGTGCTCTTTCTATTAATGTCAAGTTTGCAATATGTTTCTGTAATAATTTTTGCACTAAATAAATAATTGCTGAAAATGCAATAAAAAGTGGAAACTTTGGAATTTCATAACTTTAGTTCTGCTCATCCAATTTAAGCAAACTTGGTCTCTAAAAATTTGTCTTAACAAACTCTACACATTGGTATTTTATTTGGGCACAATTGAATTAATTTTGAGCATGTTTCCCTCTGTTTACTAAAAAGGGCAGAATAAGAATGATTATAAAAACTTGCATAATAAATTCATTAATAACCCAAAAATTATGTTTGATAGCTCAAAATGTTCAGTAAAACATTTGCTACATGTTTTCAACCTTTTCAATGCAATTTGTTTATTGTTTTCCCTAATTAAAAGTGGTGCAATAATTCAATGCTTTAATTAAACCCTTTTCAATTGCAAAATCCATAACTTGGGCAATTCAAATCCAATTCCAACATGTAAAATATGTTATCCATCCCATTTTTCATGAACTTTGCAAATATCAACTTGTTTTCTATTTTGAATAATTTAAATTGCTGAAAACAACTGTTTCTTATTTAATGCAATTAAAATTGCCAAATTAATAACTTGCTCATTTTAAATCCAAATTCAACAAGTGAAACATGTGTTCCACCTAAAATTTTGTGTATTTTCCAAATATGAACTTTGTTATATCTTTTGAACAATTAAAATGGGTGAAAACAACAAATGCTTATGTAACACCTTTAAGGAACCAAAATTCCATAACTTACTAAATAAATTTCCAAAATTGGTAAACCTTATTTCCAATTGATTCTATTGTTGTTATTTTTTCTGTTTTCCTCATCCATGCATCATGCTAATCCACTTTCACCTATTGATTAGTTGAAAAACAATTATTCCAACCTTAATTCATGGGCTTTCCATATGCAACCCCAAATTGCATGTGGGTCCATTTAATCATGTTGTTACCATGTCAACTAGTTTATTTCTATGCATAAGTTAAATGGACATGCATCATCCCATGATTGTGCATTATGCCATGTTATTGATTGTTTGTCTCCTTGCGTTGTTTGTTTGCTTCTTCTCGGATAGACGACGACGTTGAGACCGACGATCCTTACGACACCCCTTCTGAGGACTTAGCTCAGTACCAGGCTGCTGAGTTTGCAGGCAAGTTATCACTCACATGAACCACTGTGTTCCTTTCAACATTGGTTACCGATACTTTCCGTTGTCTATTTCTGCTAGCCATATGTATCGTTGCTTCTGTTACGAACCTACCACATGATACCCTGAACCCTGATATTGCCTCACCATCCACACCTATAACCCCATTGATTGTTGCCCGTGTCTTACTAGCATGCTTAGTGTTGTTTCTGCTCGAGTCTGTTACCCGTTACTTTATGTTACCATATTTCTATTATGTTCGATGGGCTCGATGTTTAAACAACAACCTGTTAATGCTTGGGTAATAATAATAATTTGATGTTAAGGCACCGGCAGGAGGCCCGGCGTGGTTTTGAGGCCTGCTAGTGTCGACCCTAATTAGGAAAAGGGTCTTGTCTACTGATCCATGATGAGCGTGCTCACCGCATCCGGGTGGTGGTATGGAACCCCCCTCGACTTTGACCTGATCCGCAGTTTGTCCGAAGAGCCACACTTAGTTCGGGTGTTCCATTTGCGCGTAAGCATGAATGGGTCGCTCCCATGGTTACTGTTGGTGATGATTATTATGAGGATGATGATGCATATAGGGCGAGGCCTGTGGTGCCGGGGGTGTGGTTTTCACCCTTGCGCTTAGGTTAGGTCGGACTGGCCGGGACCTTATAGCTCCGTGGCTCCTAGGACATGTTGTAGAGATGGTTCGAGTCGTGTCAAGCCAACCTGAGTTTTAGTTGGTGGCTTGAGTGTGTACGGGTACCGGAGCACACCCTGCAGGGATGAATCTTCTCGAGAAGCCGTGTTGTCCGCGGTTATGTGATGACTTGGTGAAAGTACTGGCTAACAAGTACTCAGACAACTTACACCTAACGATAATAACTTGACTAGTAATAGGTTTATTGACACAACAACCTGAACCATCATTAATCCAACCGTGTGAGTTATCCTCGGATTGCTTCTTTGGATAAGGGGCGAGATCCAGGATGGGTTTGTTTGGAGTTAGTTGAAGTTGGTTACGATACGCTATCTTATCTCCTTTCTGTTAGCCGGAAGTCATAGTATGTTTCTGTAGTTGGTTAGTGCAGCCCGCTGCCGCATCTTCTATATCACCCTTCCTTCCGTTGAACCCAAAGCATATGTGCTTGGTGTTGACGGGTTACACTTTGGTGAACTGTGAGTCTTGCTTGCCAGTACGTTTATGTACTGACCCCTTTGGGGCTGTGGTTTCCGCAGATTACGTTTCCGAGGATCCCCATGGTGGCTACTACGTGAAGTACGACGAGGCTGTTGACGAGTAGATAGCGGACCCGGGCAGGATCCGAGACTTCGTGGATGGGCTCCGTCTTTTCGTTTCCGGCTTCTTAAGCCTATTTGGATTTGTCTGTACTCAGACCTGTTGAATGCATCCGCTGTGATGTAATGATGTTATGTTGGGACATGTGTCCTCTGGATGATTGTATTTGCTATCTCTGCTCTAGTGAGAGCTATTTGCAACTTATTTCCATCTTTTGTGTCTTAGAGATATGTTGTGCTATCATTCTGTTAAACGCCGTTGACGTACCATGTGTGTATGGTATGAAGTACGTCAATGGTAGTATCTTGATTTCTATGGGATAGTTTACGTCGACGCTGAACAGATAGGGGTTGGTTGTCACACATACGTGTGTTGGCCTACTCGTAAGAGGACGCGGGTGCCGGTAAGCCCCGTAATCCAATCTACTACTGTTCAACGGAACGGCGAGTATCCTTTAGAAGTCCGGGTGCGACACTTGTCCAAGCCTTTGCGGATGTAGAGGCGGTTGGAGGAGTGGCATGCAGTGGATATGGCCTCGGCCCATAAATATTGGGGAGATGTGTACTCCGCCAACATGGTCCTAGCCATATCCAAGAGAGTGTGATTCTTCCTTTCGGCAACACCATTTTGTTGAGGAGTATAAGTGGCGGAGTATTGATGACGAATGCCTTCTTCACTAAGGAATTCATTCAATGTATAGTTCTTGAACTCCGAACCATTATCACTCCTAATAGCCATGATTTGCACATTGTGTTGATGTTGCACTTGGTTGGTGAAGTCGATGATGGTTTGTTGAGTCTCACTCTTGCACTTGAAAAAATATACCCAAGTGTATCTTGAATAGTCATCGACAATCACCAAGCAATACTTATTGCCTCCAAGACTTGCCTCGGGCACGGCACCAAAGAGATCAACATGGAGAAGCTCCAAGATCCTCTTGGATGAAATAATAGTCTTGGATTTGTGCACCGTGTCATGCATCTTCCCTTCAACACACGACCTACAAACGCGATCCTTTGAAAAAGAAACATTTTCTCTTAGTCCGACAATAAGGCCACCTTTGTGAAGACTTTGCAAAGTTCTCATGTTGACATGGGACAAGCGGCGATGCCACAACCATCCCACGTCCGCCTTCCCGAAAGACACATTGCTTGAGAGTTGTTTGACTTCGAAAAGTCTACCACGAACAACTCATTTTCAACATGTCCCATGTGAGCGATGTCAAGAGTCTTGCTCCTCAAAAGGACCAGAATATCATGATCGAAAATGACGGAAAAACCCATCTTTCCAAGAGAGCGGACGGAAAGTAAATTGTAACCAAGGGATTCGACAAGCATGACGTTCACGATAGTGATATCGGGAGCCACCACAACCTTGCCAAACCCGGATACCTTAGACTTGGACGAGTCCCCATAAGTGACGGTTGCTTGGATGTCATTTGGTCGCAACTCCGTCACTAGTTCTTTGCTTCCGGTCATATGATTAGTGCATCCACTATCAAGTATCCATTTAGTCCCACCGGAAGCATAGTCCTGCAAGAGATCATTGACTAGAGTTAGGACCCGAGATGGGTCCCTTCGTGTTAGCAACAAGGGTCTTTGGAACCCAAATAGTATAGTCAATGAAACCTCAATAGGACCAACATATTTAGCTTGCACAACACCATAATAATCAACATATAAGAAATGGTGTGGATTGTTAGTTCCTGTGGAGGTGCTACGAGTAGTGTTGTCCCTCATGACACTACTACTCGAGGCAACATTGTTAGCTTGAGAGGGTGTGCTACGAGTAGTGTTGTCCCTAATGACAATACCACCCGAAGCACCATGTTGGTTCTTCTTCTTGTTCTTCTTCTTGGCTACATAGCCAAGACCTTGCTTACCCACTTGTTGCCTTGGAGCACTCAATTGTGGTCTAGCAATGACCGCATTTGAGCTCGGGGCAACCACTTGTGGGGTGGGTATCACAACCTTCTCAACTTGAGGGCCTTTGCCCTTGAGCCTTGCTAGCTCATCCTTCAACCTAGCATTTTCCTCAATAATATTTGCATGATCAAAAGAAGAAGTAGAGGTGCTAGGATTGTTAGGTTGAGTAAGTTGAGTTTGAATTTGTTCATGCAACTCTTTCAGGGATGAGTGTTGGCTTTCCAAAGCTTTGTGAGCATCAGTTAGCTTTTCAAACTCCTCGGTTAGTTTACCATGACCAACCCCAAACTCGACTTTATCCTTTTTAGCCTTTTTATATTTAGCAATGGAAGATCACGTTCCTTAGTGATTTTAGAGACAAGTTCATTATGGGTTAATTCAATAGATTCAAGTTCATCCTCTAGACAAATTCTACCATCATGCTCTTCTTCAAGAGTCATTGAGAGGGATGCAATTTCATCCGCATCCCTTCTCTCAACCTCACCCTTCTTCTCAAGGGCCTCTTGGGCCTCTCCCAATTTCCTCATGAGATGCTCAAAGTACTTCTTGGTCTCCCCTTGCATGTTAGACATAAAACGGTCCAAGGAGACCCTTTCATCTTCTTCTCTAAGACTAGCAATATGTTCTAGTTCACTAGGGTTCTTAGAGTTAGGAGAATATGATACCTCCGTGGCATTAGCCATAAAGCACTTGTCATTGCGTTGAGGAAGATTGTCATTGGGGGATTCAAAGAGGGATAAAGATGATGGAGTGGAAGCAATAGCTAGAGCGACCACTTCACTTGTGGTTTCTTCTTCTTCATCACTCCCGGAATCATACTCCTCTTGAGTCAAGAGCACAAACTTGGTGGGGGATTTATTGTTGAATGGTTTCTTCTTGAAATGAGGTTTCTTGTATTCAACCTTGGACCTGTCCTTGCGAATGAGCTTGCCACTATGGAGCTCTCTATTCTCGTAGGGACACTCCACCATGAAGTGATGCTTGTCTTGGCAATTGAAGCAAGATCTAACTTTTTGAGCCCCATCATTTCCATAACGAGACTTGGTCTTCTCCTCAACAAATTTCTTGCCCTTGGGGGGATTGTTCCAAAACTTTTGCACGGTAAGAGCAATGAGATCCTTTAGAACGGGATCATTGATGGAGGGATAATAACCCGGTAGGCCAACTCCAAGGCGTAATCCGGCCCAAAGGACTCTGTGCAGGATCCGGCTAAGGATAAAGAAACTTCCGGAAGGCCCAAGTTTGTAGGCCCAGTAACCCGGATTGTGGGTTACGGTAAAGGAAGGTTAGGGTTTGTATGCCGTGTCCGGGTAGGATCCAGGGTGCGTCTTGAAGGACAAGCCGGGGGGTACGGGTGCTTTATAATCCGACCCCTAGGTCTAGTTGAGAGATCTAAGAGCCTTAGTAGTACCGCCTGATATCGAGCATCCAGTGTATACAAGAGATCGAGTTAATATATTGAGATCGGAGACTCGGCGACTTGATTGCCGGCTACCAGATCGAGTTCCATCATGTTTTCCTCTGAGCTAAACCCTCTCCCAAACGCCTGTGTCGTCTTGCCCCAAGATCAGTTACCCCCGGTAACGTCTGCCGTGACTATCCCACGACAGTTGGCGCCCACCGTGGGGCCTGCGTCCAAAGGTGTTTACATCACGGGAGAAGCTCGGAAGAACATGGAGAATCTTGTCATCAGCGAGATCTACATCGACCACAAAGGAGAAAAGATGGTGGACGATTCCGGCTGGGGGCCAGAGTCGGATCACCTCGAGTCCGGATCTACTGTGACGGTCGGCCAGATCAACATCTTCATCGGTATGGTACGTACGCCTGATTTAAAGGGACAATATCATGTGCATACTACAGGAACTTCTAGCAGGGACAAAGAGACATTAAAGCAAGCGGTAAACTCGGTTTCCTCGGCCGTGCCGGGATACCTGAGATGGGCGGAACAAGAGGTAACATGGAGCAGAAGAGATCACCCGGAAAGAATAGAGCGCCCAGGAGTCTTGGCATTGGTGGTTGCGCCACAGGTCAATGGTTATGAGCTGAAAAGGGTCCTGATGGACGGTGGAAGTAGCATTAACATCCTGTATTGGGAAACCTTCTTACGCATGAGCCTCAAAGAGTCCCAGCTACAGAAAAGTTCGACAGTCTTTCACGGGATCGTGCCGGGTCACGCGGCGAGCCCCGAGGGAAAGATCACCTTGGAGGTTGCTTTCGGAGAATCGACGGATAATTATCGAGTTGAGTGGCTCACGTTCGAGGTGGTCAAATTGCGCAGTCCTTATCACGCGCTGTTCGGAAGACCGACTTATGCTAAATTCATGGCTAGGCCGTGTTATGTGTATTTGCAGCTAAAGATTCCGGGTCCTAAACGGACCATCACCGTACATGGGAACCGGGATATAGCGGCCGAGTGCGACGAAGGAGATTCAGTAATGGCCGAGCAAGCGTGCAGAAAAGAAGAACTCGAGTATTACCGGTCTCAAGTGAATCCGGATGATAGAACAGCTTTGAAAAGGCCGAATACTGAGGACGAGAGAGCAAAATTCAAGGCAGCACAAGACACCAAGAAGATAGATTTTGTTGAAGGTGATTCCACTAAGCAATTTACTATAGGGTCTAACTTGGAAAGAGAGCAGGAGAAGGCACTTGTGGAGTTTATTCGTTCAAATGCGGACGTGTTCGCCTGGACACCTAGCGACATGCCGGGTATCCCTACAGAATTGGCGGAGCACAGTTTGCACGTGGATCCCAGGTCCAGGCCTGTGAAGCAGGGCTTGAGGAAGATGAATGAGGAAAGAAGGAAAGCCATAGGTGAAGAAATTGCTCGGCTACTGACAGCCGGCTTTATCATGGAAGTGTTTCACCCGGATTGGTTAGCAAATCCGGTTCTAGTAATGAAAAAGACTAACGAGTGGAGGATGTGCATCGATTTCACGAGTCTCAACAAGCATTGCCCAAAGGACCCGTTCGCGCTACCAAGGATAGACCAGATCGTAGACGCAGTAGCCGGGAGTGACTTGATATGCTTCCTGGACGCATACTCCGGGTATCACCAAATTAAGCTTAAGAGGGAGGATTGGGAGAAAACATCATTTATAACCCCTTTTGGGGCCTTCTGTTATAAAACCATGACGTTTGGATTGAAGAACGCTGGCGCAACTTACCAACGGTGTATTCAAAAGTGCTTCGAGGACCAAATTGGACGCAACGTCCATGCCTATGTGGATGATGTGGTTATCAAGACCAGGAAGGCGGAGACATTTATCGATGATCTAAAGGAGACGTTCAAAAACTTGAGGAGGTATCAGATGAAGCTTAACCCGACAAAGTGCGTGTTCGGAGTTCCAGCCGGGAAATTACTCGGCTTTATCGTTTCCGAGAGAGGAATTGAGGCAAACCCGGACAAAATCAAGGCCATCCAGAGTCTGAAAAAGCCGGAAAATTTGAAGCATGTTCAAAAGCTCACGGGCTGCGTAGCAGCCTTGAGCCGATTCATATCCAGGCTCGGAGAAAAAGAAATACCCTTGTACCGGCTCTTGAGGAAATCAGATAAATTCGTATGGGATCAAGAGGCGGATGAGGCGTTTGAGGCACTAAAGAAACAGTTATCTGAAGCACCAGTACTAGCGGCCCCGGGTCCTAAAGAACCTATGTTGCTATACGTAGCAGCTGGCCCCCGAGCCGTCAGTGCAGTAGTTGTTGTGGAGCGCAAAGAGGATGGGAAGGGTTACCCGGTCCAGAGACCGGTTTATTACGTCAGCGAGGTATTATCAGAAGCAAAGCAGCGCTATCCGCATTGGCAAAAGTTGGTGTTCGGGGTCTTTATGGCTAGCCGGAAACTGAAGCCGTATTTCCAAGAACACCCCATAACAGTGGTTAGTTCAATACCAATGTCGGATATCATCAGAAACTCGGACGCGACAGGAAGAATAGCCAAATGGGCGATAGAGATGGGGAATTATCACATCAACTACGAACCCAGGTCAGCAATCAAATCTCAAGCTTTAATTGATTTCGTTAACGACTGGACACATACAGGCATGACTACAACGGTTCCAAACTCCGAGTCATGCACTTCGATGGATCTAAGCAATACGAGGGATCAGGAGCTGGAGTGGTGCTAACGTCACCCAAAGGAGATAAATTAAGTTACGTACTACAAATTCACTTTGACTGTTCCAACAACGTGGCCGAGTATGAGGCCCTATTGCATGGCTTAAAGGCAGCCAAGGAGATGAACATCAAGAGGATACGATGCTTCGGAGATTCGGACCTTGTGGTACAGCAGGTGTCAGGAACTTGGGATAGAAAGGACGCAACTATGGCAGCATACCGCAGGGAAGTTGATAGGGTTGCAGGATGTTTTTCCGGGTATGAGGTGGAGCATATAGACAGAAGAAAGAATGAGGCAGCCGACGCACTCGCCAGACTCGGCTCGCGCAGAGAGCCGGTTCCACCTAACGTTTTCCTGGACGAATTATGGCGACCATCAGTTAAAACCGAGTCAGAGGAGCAATTGGCAAATCAAGACCCGGATTCAGGACTTGTGGCCACTGTACGTACTATTCCCGAGTGGACAGAACCGTTTTTGGCCTACCTATCACGAGGCGAGTTACCACAGCAGGAGGTATTAGCAAGGCAAATTTTGAGGCGAGCAAAGGGATATTCTATCATCAATGGGGAATTATACAGGAGAAGCGCAGCATGAGTCTTTTTGCGCTGCGTAGCGCCAGAAGAAGGCCGACAGATTCTCAAGGAAATCCATGAAGGCGACTGTGGACATCATGCATCCACAAGATCTCTTGTGGCTAAAGCTTATCGACACGGATTTTTCTGGCTCACGGCTCTAGCAGATGCGGAACGATTGGTAGCAAGGTGTGACGGATGTCAAAGGTACGCTCGCCAAACCCATGTGCCGGCTATGGAGTTACGGACCATCCCGTTAACTTGGCCGTTCGCTGTCTGGGGTATGGACATGGTTGGCCCCTTTCATATGTCACCATGCAAGAAGACACATCTTTTGGTGGCTATTGATAAGTTTACCAAGTGGGTTGAGGTTATGCCAGTTACTAATTGCGAAGCAGCTACAGCAGTCAAGTTCCTGAAAAGGATTATCTACCGGTTCGGGTATCCCCACAGCATAATTACCGACAATGGAACCAACATGTCCCTTGGTGAGATGGAGAAGTTTTGTGGCAACAATGGAATCCGGCTCGATGTTGCATCAGTGGCTCATCCGCAGGCCAATGGACAAGTGGAGAGGGCAAACCAAGAATTGCTTCGCGGATTAAAACCACGATTGCGAGTCCCCTGTATCAGGGCAGCTGGTGCATGGGTCGAAGAACTTCCTTCTGTGGTTTGGGGTATCAACACTACACCTAACAGATCCACTCAGATGACACCCTTCTTCATGGTCTATGGTGCGGAGGAAGTGTTACCGAGTGACATTATTCACGATTCACCACGAGTATCAGCTTACATCGAAGTGGAAAACGAAAAGACCCGGCAGGACGCCGTGGATATGTTAGAAGAGCAAAGAGAACAAGCCCTGGAAAGATCAGCCATATATCAGCAAGATCTACGGAGGTATCATAGCCGGCATGTGAAAACCCGGGTATTCCAGGAAGGAGACTTGGTTCTGCGCCTGGTACAGTCAAACGAAGGAAAACACAAATTATCACCACCATGGGAAGGACCATTTATCATAAGCCGGAATCTGCATAATGGATCATATTACTTGGTAGATGCAAGGGAAGAGTCGGCTACAGTTAACGACACCGCACATACCACTTCATCTATGCAAGAAAGAGACAGACCATGGAACGTGGCTCAGCTACGTCCATATTATACTTAGTAAAGACTATATTGGCAAGTGGAATTGCACGATGTAACAGGCGGCAGGTTTCAGACGTACTCTTTTCCTATCCAGGGTACCCTTGGGGACTGGATGGGTTTTTAATGAGGCGGCTTGCTGACCCAATATTCTCATATCAAGAAAAGAAGTGGTTATTCTCATCTCCGTACGTTGCATGTGTATAGGTCTTGGGGGCTGATTGCTTGAATAGCACAGTTACAAACTCAATGACCCGGCCTTGATGCCTATGAGTTATAAGGGCCGATTACTCGCAAACGAGTACGGCTGCAATCTTATAACCGGACAAAGGAGCCAAACTTTCTTGACTTTTCTTACTTAAGCTCGATGTGACTCGCAATAAAAGTGGCATGATTTGCTCGCTTACGATTACAATGAGCCATGAAGCCCAATGGGACTTGCCTGACCCTGTTTTCGTATAGATGTAACAACATGATATCCACGCGAAAGCCGGCTTATAGTACAAGATTGTCAAAAGGGTCATCTAAACCACAAGTTATGCAGAGTATAAGGCTAAAAGCTGGAAACTCAACGTTTATCAAGCATAACTTCACTACCTATGTGAAACGGCTCCGGGTTTGAGCTTAGCAAACAACAAAACTCGTTCTCTTCGAAAAAAACCACATATCCCAGACTCGGAAATTCGGGTCTTGGCGATTGGGGATTTTGGAAAGGAAAAAGTAGTTTAGTTGCTAAGGCTCAAAAACACCCAAACATCCGAGTCTTGGGGACTTGGGGGCTTAGAAGCAAGTCCGCTCGTCAAACACCCATGAAACTTGGAAACCGAGTCTCACAAAAGGAATCATAAAGAAAGCCGGATATCAAGAACAAGTTGACTCAAAAGTGGATAAATTTAAACGATCAGAAGAAGCACAAAGTGTATCAAGAACTTAGAGTGCATTACAAACTCCGGTAAATAGTATCAAAGGTGCACAGACGCACCATCCAAAAATAATTGTTTAAACGGCACATCGGCCGACTAACGCAAGAGAAGTGGCATTAAGGAGCAGATATCACTCGGCATTCTAAGCCGCGGTGTCCATCTTTGCCTTACCCTTGCCATCACTTGGGGTAGCAGCAGCACCCGGATCAGCAGTGCCGGCTCTCACAGGAGGAGGAACGACTGGTGTGGAGGTAGCGGGTGCAGAATCGGCTTCAGCCTTCTTTCTGGCAGCCTCCTCCCTCAACTTAGCAGCTTCCTCCTTCCATCGGGCAAGCATGTCATACGGCTCGGGAAGATCCGATTTGACAACTTCACCAGCAGCATCATATGCAGGAACGAGGGAATCAACATCTAAACCGTCAGCAATCACGCTGGCCGGGTAACGGACCTCTTTCTGGACGGCTTGGAAATCCTTCACGGAGAACTTGGACCCATCAAGCTTGAATTCCGGGAAACCGCCCATAAGCTTAGCCAGCTCGAGCTTAGGGAAATAAGCCTTGGCAAGGGCAAGCCCCCGGGTTACTCCAACCCGGCAGGACGAGCGTTTCCAGTGCCAAATCCATTCGGGGATAGTGGAGCAAGCGTCTAGCATTCTCTTCAGGTCGCCATGCCCTATACCCGGACACCGTATTTCTTGAAGGATCCATTTGGTTCCGGCGCATAGCTGCCGGATAACGCTCTTGATAGTTTTCAGCCTGGCAATGTCATCCTCGTCTGGCATCACTTCATCCGGACCTGCGGAAATGGAAACATAAGTCAGGAAATTCCGGCTATTTATCAAAAGGGTAACCCGGATGAAGAAACGTACCAAGCAAAGCACGATATGTGTCAGCAATTTGAACAGAAAGGCTCGTTAGATCATCTTCTGCTGTGTGAGCCCTCTTCCTATACTTCTTCATTATCGTCCGGTTCCTCCTGGCCTCAGCCTCGGCCGCCTCACGCAGAGCCACCTCCTTTTCAATGAGCTTGGTGGCCTTTGCCAGTTTCTCCTCAGATTGAGTCACGAAGGACTGCATGGATGCAAGGAAGGATTAGCCGGGTAAAGGGGAAGGTTATCAGTCGTTTATATCGTAAAAGTTCCAAGCAAATTGTGAATTAATTCACTCGGAACTTGGGGACTGGATAAGGACACAAGCAATATTAGTCGGGTTTACCTCGTGTTTGGCTACTAAAGCATCCAAGATGTTTTCTTCATTAGCCCTCAAAGCGCGCAGGGTTTCGAGCATCTGGGCAAACGTCAGGTCCTCGGGTCGGACACCAGAAGAGCCGGCAGCCTGGTCGCCTGATGGGGGAGCTCTCCCCTCCCTTGGGGTCGAGACCCGGACAGTCTGAGTATCCGGGTTGGGAGAACCCATCCTCGTATCCGGAACCTCGATCTCCTCGTCTACTGGTTCGGATGAGGCAGGAGACTCGGCAGCTTGGTGAAGTGAGTCTCCCAAGGGGCCTTGTTCCTGGTCGTTCGCAATATCACTGCCAGTCGCGGATTCTATGTTTTCAGTCGGCTCCTCTGTCTGACGGTTATCCATCTCCACATTCTCCGGGTCACTAACGGTGACTTGAGCGCTAAAAGAAAGATGAAAGGGGGCGGTTAGCAATGGTGATCGAAAATTGTCAGGTATCAAAAGGTGTCATATAGCCATAAACTTACCCGGTGTTTACGGCGTAATCCGGCGGGAGCTCGCCGCTGGAAGCAGACGAAGATGTCAAAGGGACCGACAGTGGAACCCGGAATTGCCCGGCACGTGGATGGTTAGGAGAAGGGTGGCGCTGAGGAGAATTGGAAGGACGAGGCGGAGGAGCATTGGCACGGTGGACTGGGGAGGTAGAGATGCCCGGGTTAAGGGGATCCTCACCCGGAGAACTCCGAGTTACTCTGCGCTTGGCTGGAAGAGAATCCTTCAAGAACGACGAGTTCGATAATTGATGGTTAAGTCGTCGCATGGCGTCAAAGGAGTAAGATTCAGAGGATATAGAGGAGAAAGGAACCTTGGACACTGCCCCTCTGGTCTTCCTCTTGGCTCCAATTGTTGCCTCTTGATCAGATTCGGTAGCCTCCGGGTCATCCTCGTTGTTCTCACCTTCGTCCTCCAGCCCTGCGAACCGAGTGTGTGTCCGTGGGAAAAAGATTAAATGGGAGGAAAATGATGCAAGTAAAGATAATACAAGATTCGGACAAGTACCTTCACTATCATCGGCCGACTCATCCTCTTCTTCCGGGTCTCTGGAAGGGGGGGAGGGTTCAACTCTCCAGAAGGGATCATCAGCCTAAGACAAAAGAGATGAAATTAAGGGTTAGAAGCTGTATCAAGTCAAAGTGTGGAAATAAGTTATATCGAATCTTACCGCTGGAGCCGGGTTTTCCCGAGTAAATGGAGGTAACCCGGCGATGTTCTTTATCACCTCTAGCTTTTCTGTCAAGAAGCCCTTAATGGTTTTGTTGGTATCGCCGGTCGCAAAGATCTTGGTGGAGTATCGGAGTGCGTCCGTGGTATGCCCCGAGTACTCGCACATTAATTTGGTGCGGATGGAGTTGGGTTGGATTCGAAAATCAACCCATGTTTTCACTAAATTGAGCCCAAGGAGGCCTTGGGCTGAGAGGATGGCTATCTTAGCTAACAAGGGTAGGATCGCCTCCCTGTCTGAGTCAGGGGCGAAAGCATTGAAAGACTCGGAAGGCTCGAGGAGACTCTCCGAGTAGCCCGGCAGTTTCTTCTCGCTGTCTGGGGAGGTATCGTGGCAGTAAAAGAAAGATAGTTGCCAGTGTTTGACGTGGGAGTTTAGATTGAGGGTTGGCATTGGTGAATTCTTGCGGCGTTGGATGGATACCCCACCGCAGGTAAGAAGTGCCCCGTCACCGCTTTTGCGGCACGGCTTACACTAGAATAGTTCGATGAAGAGAGTCAAACTTGGCGGTACGCACAAGTATGAATCGGATAGAACGATGAAGTGGGTAATGTTCAACATAGAGTTAGGCCCTATGTCGAATACCCGGAGGCCATAATGGCTTAGGACCTCCCTGAAGAAAGGGTGACCCGGAGGACGGAATCCCCGGGTCACGTGCTCTATGAAGCAGATTACCTCATTATCGGCGGGTGTGGGCCAGGTTTCGTCGCCCGGTGCTCTCCAGTGAATGTCCTTCTGAGAAGGGAGAATTACTAACTCGGCTAACCCGTCCAGCTTGGCCTTTGTAACTGTGGAACGTGTGGGGACCCGGCACACCACTGCATGTGTAGTGCGCAAGTCGATGACATAATACTCACAGAAGGACTTATCCGTGAATATTACATCCCTCAGAGTAGTACAACAGAAACACAGCGGGTCCAAGCAAAGCTATAGGATACAACCATCATTACAAAATCTTGAGAATCTCTTTGATTAATCAAGAAGATCTCATACAAATGAAACATCAGAAGAAGCAATCTGAAGATCCAAGCTGGAGAAGAACTCTAGCTCAGAACTAATCCACTACGGCTGATGTCAGCCCTAATCTATGGCTAGTAATGCTAAGTCCAAGAATGGTTTCTACCTACATCTAGATATCTTGTTCTCCACCAGTGTTGTTGATGATGATATTTTATCGACTAAGTAGTAGCTAATTCCACGTAGCTCCTTTAGGCAGCGATGGCTTCTCGATGACGACTTCAATAGGCTTCAACCCTAAGCAGGGGGTCAAACGGGATAGAATGAGTAACGAGCGTTACTCAGCAAGTTCATGATATATAGTGGGTGGTGGATGCACTAACTACAGCTTTAGACTCGAAAGAGTCATAAGCTAATGCAGGGTTTTGTAAAACTTTCTTCAAGAGGTTGCTTTTAATTCTAAAAACTATGCCCGCCAGATCTTCACAGGATTAGAACTTTCATGGAGTTGCCTTTCCTGCGGCGTTCGCAGCTCCTTCCCGGAACAAGGGGTAACATGTCACATCCTTTTACACTCTGCAGAGGTGCGTTACTTTACCCATGGACGACCAAGACCGTGTTGCACAACCAGGCGATCGTTCCTGTCCACACCCACTTAGGTGTGGGGCCCGGTTGTTGGTCCAAGCCAAACCGTGCTTCTCCGCACAACGCATGCCCACCCATTTCTGCCAGCAGGTTGAACGCCTGATTCCACCCCTCACGATGGAGATCTACGCGCCCCTGGCAGACACTCATAGACCCCAGAGCCCGTGGGACGTAAGGGCTCCCACCCATGTGCATGTAGTCTCGCAAGACCTACAGCGTACGTCTTTGGCAGTCCGTTGACATGCGAACAAGAAAAGTATCACGGTTGACTTACTCCCCCCATAAAAGATCCATGGTCAACGCGAATTTACGGCGCAAGAATCCTGACGGCAGTTGTTGTTAATTCCTAGGTAATACGTTCCCATGCAGATGGAACCTTCCTTTGACCTATTCATCTTACCATGGTTCCATCCGCCCACCAAACAGAATACTACCACTCGGGTAGTCATTCAATTAGTCATATTATTATAAAAATAGGATCATGCATTCTTTTTGGAGTAGGTGATAATACAATAGGGTTTTTTGCAAATAGTTTGTTATGAGATACTGCAAAGGATATGAGCAAGTGATGAACTTGCCTGAGATTGAAATAACCATAGTAATCCATGTCTTTGGGGTCAAAGGTCTCGTAGGAAATCCCAACTTCTGAAAGATAGCAAAGTAGTCCCGGTAAGGACTACAGAAACACTAGCAAGATGACACATGCATAGTAATGAGATGCAATCGTGAAATACCCTGGAAAATACCCCAGCTTACAAGTGTAAGCCACATTTAATACGACAAATTGTTCACAAGGGTTTTAGTTGAATTGTTTTGTTATTTGTGGTGATGTTGTTATTACTGGTTTTAGACTTACATGGGTTTCACTTTTACTTACCACACCATTGTTATTATGTTTAGGTTATAAATAGTTATCACATGATTAAACTTGAGAACACTATTATATGGAAAACAACTACTGAAAACACAATAAACACATTTAATTTTATGTTATAAAGTGTAGAGCTAATGACATCAAGTTTATTTGAAAAATGAGGAACTAGCACATCTAATTCTATCATCATAATACTTTGCTTAATAACTAGTGATGATAGGTTCTAGTTGGTGTGAAATCATGAGGGTTTTACTAATACGAAAAATAATGTTGTGGCAGTTGTTTCTGATTATAATGAAACATTATAGAATTTTATAATACCTTTGGAAACAAGTTTATAAGTTGGATGAAATGTTTTATCTTAGGCATATTTGAATTGGAAATTCTTTTCTCTTTAATTGGACATATCATTCAATGTCTTCTGAAAATATTTGAATAAATTATTATTATTATTTTATTAATTTTAAATGAACTAATGATTAGGCAAAGCATTGCACATAAAACTTGGTCAAATTACTTTGTACACATCATAGATGAGTTGCATTTATCATTTGGAGCATTTTGATATATAACTTGTATTTTTCTGATTTCATGAATTATTTATTATTTTTCCAATATTCATTGTTATTCTTATAACTTATTTGATTGTTTTCACAGAAAACAATTGTTAGGAAGCATTTTGAAATGCTCAAAATATCTAATTAATGTTGAAAGCATAATTTACATTAGATTAAATAGTTTTGAATATTTCTTAACCTTATTATCACAGTTTTATTATTAAAATATTATTTTGTATCTATAATTTTAAGACTATAAGCATTATGGGATTATTTTTCTTAATCTTAATATTCAACCATTTTATTAGATCAAGAATTAGTTGTATTTGTAAAGGTTTGAGATTTTGTAGAATTTTATTTATTGTTTTCTATTATTTTTTTCTAATTCTTTTATTTTAAGACTTTAAGCATTTACTGAAATGCCCCTAGGCTGACAGGTGGGCCAACCCACCAGTGGGTTGGGTCAAACCCACTGGTCTGGTCGGACCGGACCAGATCAGCCACACCCGCACCCGCCCCGCACCTTATCCTCTCCCTCTCCTCGCGAGGCGACGCGGAGGGCGACGCGGGAGACGACGCGATCCAGCGCCCCTCCGGCGATTTCCTCCGGCCTTCCCCGAACACCACCGCCACCGTGACTTAGCGCTACCCTAGCCCCTCTCTGCTCACTACCTCGTCTTCCTCCTCGATTTGCTTCTTTCCTCGTGTGGCTCCCGTGGGAATCTTCAAACCCTAACCCTAGGGTTAGGTTCCCGTGGTGCTTCCCCACCTCTCCGGTGGCCGTGGCTCCATGACGTGGCTCCTAGAGACTGCTGGAGTTGAGGCGCTGATGCTGACGCTCTGTGGCTTCGTTTTCGAGGACGACGCCGCCGGGATGGTCTTCGGGCAACCGCGGCTCGCCGCCGGGCTTCACTCTCCATCCGGATGTGGTCACCACGATGGTGACCACCTGTAAGTGGCTCTCCTCTCTCTCTCTGCCCTCAAATCTCTCTCTCTCTCTCTCTCACGGATTCATCCACTCCCCATGCTCTGGAGTCTAGCCATCGAGCTAGCTCGTGCTGCGCCTCCCCGTGATGCTTTCTGTGCCCTAGTATTTGATTAGTAGCATTGGATGGTTTCCAAATGCTTTACTTGTGGTGTGATGCATGAAATCCATGCTATGATCTCTGATGGATGGGGAATTTTTGTTGTGCCCTAATTTATCCTCTGCTGCTATTTGCCGTGAGAAGGTATTGGTGATGGAGGTACTTCTGTTAGTGGTAAATCATCTTGGAATTGCTTCCAGCTTTATTTCTGTGTACTGATATACCTAGGGTTGGCTCTAAATGATGGATTCTTGTTACTGGTTACTGGATAACCATTCTTATGACTAAGTATACAAATTTTCCTAGTGTTCTGTGGATGTGCTAGATGATTGAGAGGTGTTACTCTGAATTTTCTTCAGAGAATATGCCCTCAATATTTGTATCTGTCTATTGTTTTTCCTTTCATGCTTCCATTGGTTCTGGGGTATCAGATCCTTGGATCTGGTGCCCAGCAACCATGTGTGGGTGTGACACAAACCAGTGCTTCTGGTTATTACCCTGTCACAAAATTCCTGTGCTATACACCTCTCTATCTTAATTTTTTTTGTATCAACTGATAAGAACAGAGCACTACACCTGATATAACTTCCTTCTTTGAGACTCATAATTTAAGAACAGATACTTGCACTAGTTCTCTTAGCCCCAAGCCAATGATGCAATAGTCTGAGGCCCTAATTTTATATAAGTACAGATACTATGCTTGAGCTAGTTGCAAATCTGTGATGTTGGTTAATTATTGGCACCTCTATATGCCATCTGGTGGGTGCTACTCTGAACCTTAGGGTTCAGAGGATGTGCCACCATGTCCCTCTTGTTTTTATAAGAAATATCTGGATTGATGAGTTGTGTTTGAGGTACCAATCTTGATGGTTCTGGTGCCCAGCAACTATACTATTGATTGTTTGGTTAATATATCTGATAAGAACAGATTACTGCTTGTGGAATTTCCCTTAGGCCCATGATGTTGTTCTGAGGCATTTTTCTTAAGATAAGAACACATATTATACTTGTTTTTTAAACCCCTATGATGTGATTAGCATAGCAACACTATGCTAGACTGAGGGAAGTAAATCCCAGCCCACTATCTATGCATAACTTAGCAAGATCCCTTGCTAGGATGTGTGTAGATATCACCTTCTGGTGTTATGGTTGTGGTTGTGATTTCCTGATGAGTCTTGGCTTCTTGATCCTCTTCCACTTGGGCTTCTTCCCATGTTCTGCTTGTGCTCCTGTTGTTGTTGTGCTTCAGGTCTGCTCCTCCAGCTCCTTGTCTGGCCTTGTTGTTATCCTACTGGATCTATGGTTTCATAGATTCCTGGGAAATAAATTGATCTGTGATGGGATTGCTTTGTGGAGATGTTCTTGCTATGTGTGTTTGAGCTATGTAATTCAAGCTGTTGGACAAGAGGTGAGATGGACTAGCTCTCCTGTCTGGGTCTATTCCATGTGGAGCTAGACTTCCACAGAAATCTGGTGGTATGGATGGATGAATTTGATGAACTGGGAGTGGTTTGGCTTTGGTGTGCGGTTGTGAGCTGTGGAGCTCGAGTAGATGCTGGTGGTGGTGAAATGGGGCTTTGCTCCTATGCTCTACGCTTGCTTTCCCTTTATCTACCTGATATGGCTTTGACAGCACACCAACATGCAGAGATGTGTCACCTGTGTGCCTGTGAGCTGTCCAAGATCTTTTGGACTGGGAGATTGGCTCGGTTGGACTTGGTATTATCCTGGTGTTGCACTTATTCTTGACTGACACTTGTATTTCGAGTGACTAGCCAATGAGATTATACCGAGGCTAATTCGCTGATATGAACAGATATTATCTTGACTAAACCTAAACTCGATGAAGCGATTAGCAGTGCACCTCACTGCCTAGCTGAGAGTACTAACCCCCCCCCCCCCCCACTAATCTTATTGCTTTACTTTTCTTTGTTTTCTTGTTTATTTTGCAGGTTCAAAAGATCAATTGGAGACTGGGGCTTTGCAAGAATTAGACTAGGAATTTCTTTTTGTAATTGTTCAGTTGTAATTTTCATTTGTAATTCTTCTTATCTTTTCTATTTATTGTAATTTGTAACAACTTTGTAGAATTATGTTATTATCAATAAAGCTTATTGTTTTTCTATTGATAACTTCTAATAATGAATTGAAATTGAATTAAGGTTTATTTATTAAATGTTTCAAAATTATTTAATATCAAATTATTCCAATTATCAAATCATTCAATTTGGAACTCAAATTCCAATTACAACCATTCTTTTGTTTCAAGTGTTGAATTGAATCCCTCGGATCCAATAACACCGGAGGTCATGTCGAAATTCCACTTTCTTCTAATCTCGATCTCTCTCTCTTTACTAAAACATCGACGAAACCTCGATCAGATTCATCCTTCAGGTCTGATGAGATCATCCAGTTATACATGACTAACTTGCAGAAGTGAGATCATCAATTCTGTGCTTTGGATACTCACCCCTCTTCGAGTTCGAGATACCTAGTTGATTTCTCTCAAATCACTTACAGACTTGAGGTTAGACTTGTTGGGAGTTAGTGTTGGCCACAACCAATTATGGTTTGCGTAACCAGATGATTTGGTTTCTAAAGATACTTCTTATAAAGATCACTCCAATTGTACTCTTGACCAGATGATCTAGTCCTATTTCCTCATGTCAAGTGAAACATTGGTCACTTTGGTTTGTTTAAACTTTCGCGCCAAAATTTCCCGTATTTTTAGATGCATGCTTTGCAAATGCACAAGTTATATTTAGGTCCATATAAGTTCCCAGACACTGGGATGTTACAGTATCTCCCCCTTAACAAGAACTTCGTCCCGAAGTTCAACCTCTCTCACGTAAAGATAGGTAGAGAGAAATTCTGCAGACCGTTAATTCTTCACATCTGTTTCTTGTGTTGACCTTGGCATGTGTATCCTCTTGTCTTGACTGTTCACCTTCCACTGTCTTGTATGATAATCTAATAGTATGCCAGTTGTTAGGACAACTCTGTCTTGTTACTAGACCTTCCTAATGGTCTCACGAAGAACCCGTGGTATTTCCACCATATAGTGGATACCAAGTTTCATTCTCCGATGAATAGGTATGGTTTCCTACCTCTCATAACTTTCTGAAGAACCTTCGGCATATCCACCAGGGGATGGATAACCAATAAGATTCTTCCGATACACTCGTTAAATTTCCATTTGGGTGAATCTAGTGGGCTCAAAAGAAAGGCTGCTCAAGGAAACTTGTACGATGTAGTATACATTGACTTAGACTCAATTATTAGTGAAAATATCTTCGAGTTTCCTCGAGTTTTAACTCTTTCCTATAGGTGACTATAACCTACTCCACTGGTTACTTCCTATGGTTCTTCTATATCTTTGGGTTTTGACTTCTATGGGACAATTCTATAAGTTTATTTATCAAACTTTTACATGTTTCCTTCTAGGATATAACTAATCATGTGGTTTTCTTGGCATCACTTGCGGTAGCTCACCATGTGTTGATGAAGTATCTCACCAATTCCAAACAAAATGTGGAATGTGGTCCATTCCCATCAGTGCTTTATTGATTTCTTCCTTCTTGACTTCAAGGACTTCCAGAGCTTTGGTAGATGCTTCCATCTGCTGATAACTCAGACCGCTCTCATTCTAATCCTATTCCCTCTAGACCAGTAACATCAAGATAGAACTCAATGTTTGCACATGCATATGCACATCAAGTTCCAACTTCATGCACAGATCTAGTCAATCAAAGATCCAAATAAGATGCAATAAATCCCAAATGCATTTATATAACACTCATGCATCAAAAGCCTATGAAATAATTGTACTTTGAGTAAAACATCTCAAGTACCAAGGCTCTTAAATGCTATACACTACAAGTAGGTATATATTACCTTGTAATCCTATTGTACACAACCACTCTTTGCCTAGGTAATTACTCCAATTGCATGCCTTACTGCAATGGAATAAACCAAGACAAAATGATCCTATAGTAGTTGTTGTCTAACTTAGTTCCATATAGGGCTAAGTACTATGTCAACCAAAGTCCTTTATCTTGATTAGGATAAACTTATCATAGCATATGTTGATCCTTCATGTTGTTGTTGTTGATCACATCATAGAAGTAGTAATGTAGCTTCCATCAATGCTTATGCCTTCTTCTAACTCTATACTATACTATAATGATTCACCTCTAGAGTTGATAACTAAGGATATGGTATGTACCCCATAGTTACCATGGTCTAACAATTCTTCATGATTCCGAAACATTCCTTCTGAATGACTCCTATACTTAATGTATGCCATGTTCTACTCCATCCTATTCATTCATAGAATGGGGTAATCAACACTTTGACTTAATCATCTCTGACTATGTCAGAACTCTTTTTCTCAACAAAACTGATAGATGATAGACTTCTAACTATTCATACCTAGGTATATAGAAATTAGATAAGTATATTACTCCAGTTGAGTAAGACAATTCTATACAAGTATGATTATATCATTCACAAGTGAATGATCATCATAGTTGTAGGAAATATGGTTTAGATAAGATGGTTTTCTATAGTCTTTACCAACCTACAGATCTCCTAAAAGGTTTTAAACCTAAGGTCGCTTCGCTCTGATACCATCTGTGGGGACCCGGCACACCACTGCATGTGTAGTGCGCAAGTCGATGACATAATACTCACAGAAGGACTTATCCGTGAATATTACATCCCTCAGAGTAGTACAACAGAAACACAGCGGGTCCAAGAAAAGCTATAGGATACAACCATCATTACAAAATCTTGAGAATCTCTTTGATGAATCAAGAAGATCTCATACAAATGAAACATCAGAAGAAGCAATCCGAAGATCCAAGCTGGAGAAGAACTCTAGCTCAGAACTAATCCACTACGGCTGATGTCAGCCCTAATCTATGGCTAGTAATGCTAAGTCCAAGAATGGTTTCTACCTACATCTAGATATCTTGTTCTCCACTGTAACATCCCAAGTATGAAAATCTCCCCCTAGATGTTAGTTTCTTGTTTTATTTCTTGTTCGCATCATGTCATCATAACCATTGCCTTTTGTTGCATTTGAATTGATTTTGTTTCCATCTGTTTTCTATTTTGAATTCCAAAACAAAATTCAATTGTTGTCATACTTGTTATGTTACATGTTTCAAATAACAACTACAAAATAAACAAACAAATTGTTCCACCAAAATTGTTATCAAAACTTTAATTTTGGCTTAGGTTCATTTATTTCTTTTGATACCAAAATTTGCTCAAATCATTTAATTACCAAACAATAACATCAATTGAATTTTTTTGGAAAAACAAAAGTTTGTTTTCAAGTGCTGTTGCAAAACGAAGCAATACCAAATTTATTCCAAATTTTGCTAACTCTAGAACCACTTGTTTTTCTCTCTTTCCCAAATCTGCAAAAAAAAAAGTAATAAACAGAAAAAATAAAAAGAAAAGTAGGAGAGGGAGTAGAGCAACCAGCCACTTGGGCCAGCCCAGCTGCCCAAAGGCCTGGTACCCCCTCCACTCGTCTCCTACCTCCGTACGGTACGGCAGACCATCCATGGTGGCCACGTCCGCATACAGAGGAGAGAACGGTCGATCGAGCTCCACCCCCTCCTATTTCTTGCCCTCAAGTTCCCCTTCCTAACCCTAATCTCCTCCTCCTTCTTCCTCCCTCGCACCGCCGCCCTTCTCCCTTGTATTCCTCTCCTCTCTGTTCTGTACCGAGCACCACCGACAGCAACCATCCACCCCGCCTCGTCTCCGGCGAGTCGCCGCGCCACGGCGCCCGCCCGGCCGCGCTAGGGCCGGGAACGGAAAGGGGCCGCCGCCCTCTACCTCGCCGCGCCCTCCATCTCCCTCGAAAACCGCCGAAGCTCCGCTGCCGTCCACGTTTCCGCACCACCGAGCTGCAGCCGTCCGCCCGTCTCCCTCCATCGGTCTCTGTAAGCAGTCGCTCCTCCCGCTCCTTGTCCTCTCCGGCCCGCAGCACACCGGCCACCCGCACGGCAGCCGCAGCGCCCGCACGCGGAGGCCACCGCACGCACACGGCAGCGGGCCGCGGCGCACGATCACGGCAGCGATCGCTCGCTGCCTGTCCCTGTACGCCATCGCGAGCCTGCACCTGTACCTGCACAGCAGAAGTTCAGTTAAATTCAGAGTAGCGCGTTAACTGAACCTTTACCCCAACCTGCTCCTTTGTCTGTCACGAAACTGAACCAGCCCAAGTGGCTAGCCGCCCGTGCGCGGAAGCGCGAGGTCGCTGGGTCGAATCCCAGGGGAGGCATTTGCCTCCCCAATTTTTTCCCTCGCCCGCACCCGCGCGGGGCCCACTGTCAGTGGCCCTGCAGGCCACCTAGGCGCCACGCAGGCCCTGGCCCCACTGTCAGTGGCTGGGTCTGCTCATTGCGTGGTGCAGATTGCTTTTCTGCACGTTTTCCTTCATTATCAGTCCAGTTTTTATTACAGTTTAGTCCCTAAACTTCAAACCCAAATAACTTTTAAATCCCAACTCCAACAAAAATAAATAAAATATGTACACCGCACCAAATTAAATTCTCTATCTATCTATAGCATTTGTTTTCTGTTTTGAGTTTTCAAAATGCAATTCAAATTTGAATTCAAATAATTCAACTGCAATTTGCTAAAATCCATAACTAATTCATTATTAATCCAAATCATGCAAATAAAATATGTTTTCCATACCATTTTGAACCACCAATTCAAATATAAATTTTGTTTCATGAATTGAATAATTAAAATTGCTTAAATAATTTAATACTTGTTTAATTCATTTAAATTTGATAAAATCATAACTTGCTCAAATTAAATTATTCTTGAACATGCAAAATATGTTTTCAACCTAGAAAAGTATAAACTTTTCAAATATGAATTTTGTTATTTGTTTTGCACAATTTAAATTGGTGAAAACAACAACTATTTTGTGTAATCCCTTTAAGGAACCAAAAATCCCCTAAATTAATAAATAAATTTCTAAATTGGTAAACCCTATTTTAAATTGGTTCTATTGTTGTTATTTTGTTGTTTTCCTCATCCATGCATCATACTAATTCACCTTCATCTGTTGATTAGTTGGAAAACAAATAATCTAACCCAAAATTCATGGGCTTTTCATATGCAACTCAAAATTGCATATGTGTCCATTTAATTTGTGTTACCATGTTAGCTAGTTTATTTTGATGCATCAATTAAATGGTCATGCATCATCCCATGATTGTGCACTATGCCATGTTATTGATTGTTTGTTCTCTGCGTTGTTTGTTTGCTTCTTCTCGGATAGACGACGACGTTGAGTCCGACGATCTTTACGACACCCCTTCAGAGGTTTTAGCTCAGTACCAGGCTACTGGGTTGGCAGGCAAGTTATCACTCACATGAACCACTGTGTTCCTTTCAACATTGGTTACCGATACTTTTCCGTTGTCTATTTCTGCTAGCCATATGTATCGTTGCTTCTGTTACGATCCTATCACATGATACCCTGAAACCATGATATTGCCTCACCTCCACTCCTACAACCCCGTTGTTTGAGCCTGTGTCTTACTAGCATGCTTAGGGTTGTTTCTGCTCGAGTCTGATACCCGTTACTTTCTGTTATCATATTTCTATTATGTTCTATGGGCTCGATGTGTAAACAACAACCTGTTAATGCTTGGGTAATAATAATATGATGATAAGGCACCGGCAGGAGGCCCGTCGTGGTTTTGAGGCCTGCTAGTGTCGACCCTAATTAGGAAAAGGGTCTTGTCTACTGATCCATGATGAGCGTGCTCACCGCATCCGGGTGGTGGTATGGAACCCCCCTCGGCTTTGATCTGATCCGCAGTTTGTCCGAAGAGCCACACTTAGTTCGGGTGTTCCATTTGGCTCATACGCATAAATGGGTCGCTCCCATGGTTACTGATGATGATGATGACGCACACATATAGGGCGAGGCCTGTAGTGCCGGGGTGTTGTGTCCTGCGGGAGTTTTGCACACCTGCGCTGAGTATTCGGCTGCGTGGCTGGGACCTTATAGCTCAGTGGCTCCTAGGACAGGCTGTAGTGATGGTTCGAGTCGTGTCGAGTCCACCTGAGTTTTAGTTGGTGGCTTGAGTGTGTACGGGTACTGGAGCACACCCTGCAGGGATGAATCTTCTCGAGAAGCCGTGTTGTCCGCGGTTATGTGACGACTTGGTGAAAGTACTGGCTAACAAGTACTCAGAACAACTTACACCTAACTATAATAACTTGACTAGTAATAGAATTATTGACACAATAACCTGACTCATCATTAATCCAACTGTGTGAGTTATCCTTGGGTTGCTTCCTTAGAAGGGGGTGACATTGGATGGGTTTGTTTGGATTTACTTTCAGTTGGTTACAATACTCGATCTTATCTCCTTTCTGTTAGCCGGAAGTTGTAGTATGTATCTGTAGTTGGTTAGTGCAGCCCGCTGCCGCATCTTTTATATCATCCCTACCCTTCCGTTGAACCTAAAGCATTTGTACCTGGTGTTGCCGGGTACACTTTGGTGAAGTGTGAGTCTTGCTTGCCAGTACGTTGTTGTACTGACCCCTTTGGGGCTGTGGTTTACGCAGACGACGATTCCGAGGATCCCCATGGAGGCTACTACGTGGAGTACGACGACGCTGTTGACGAGTAGATAGCGGACCCGGGCAGGATCCGAGACTGCGTGGATGGGCTTTGCCTTCTTTATTTTCCCGGCTTCTTAAGCCTATTTGGATTTGTCTGTACTCAGACCCTTTGTTTGCTTCCGCTGATGTAATGAATGTTATGTTGGGACATGTGTCCTCTGGATGATTGTATTTGCTATTCTCTGCCTTAGTGAAGGCTATTTGCAACCTTATTTCAATCTTTTGTGTCTTAGAGATATGTTGTGGTATCATTCCGTTTAACGCTGTTGACGTACCATGTGTGATTGGTATGAAGTACGTCGACAGTAGTGCCTATGGTCTCTAGTGGATAGTTTACATCGACGATGGAATAGCAGGGCTTGTGTTGTCGCGCATAAGCGCAGGCCTACCGGGAAGCTGGGACGTGGGAGCAGTTATGCCCCATAATCCAAGCATCTGCTATCCAGTTCGGCCCGATGAGTATCCCCTAGAAACCAGGGTGCGACAAATGGTATCAGAGCCTGTCTGCCTGTAGGATCCCTTTTACTGGTCGCAGTTTGAGTCTAGAAACTATTTTGTAGCTATATAGGAAAAATGAAACGTGAGAGTAGGAATTCTGCCATTTTATTTCTTTCCCCACCCACCCTCCCTTTTCTGGTAAGGAAGTGCAACGTTGTTTTTCTCTTCTCATCTAAACTTTCAAGTTAGGATTTCACGTGTTCTGGGTTCTTCCGTAGTACCTCAGGTGTTTGTGGTCTCCTGTTTCCCAGTTGTTGCTTCGACATCGTCCTTCACAAATCTTCTCTTTCGTGGTTAACCTCCATCCGTTTTGTTCCGGAGATTTTTCTTCTTCAACACCGCACCCGTGTGGTACTCGAACCATTTATGGTGAACGTTGAGGGTAGTATATGTTTGCTCCATGCTACCTTCTTACCGTCTGAAGTAATCCTTTTAAGCACTTACATTGGATTTTGTTATCCGGTTACTGTGTTAATCTTGGTATCCTCTTCAGGATGGAAAGTGGTGACGAAGAACACACACTGCCACCTGAGATGGGGAAAGTGCTGTCTCAGATGACACAAGTTATAAAGCAGATGCAGCAGAACCAAGACCTTGGGAGTAATGGCAACACCCGGGTGTCTATTCGGGAGTTCCTTGAGCTCAATCCGCGCATGTTTGATACCGCCTCCGAGCCATTGGATGCTGATGACTGGCTCCGTGAAATGGACCGTACTCTTATGGTAGCTCATGTGGCTGACGAGGACCGTGTTCCTTACGTGACCTACCTTCTCCGTGGACAATCCATGTCTTGGTGGGAGAATTTCCAAGAAATGAGAGGTTCTAGTGTGGCAATCACATGGGAGGATTTCAAGCAAGCCTTCGTGCGCCATCACATTCCCGATGGGCTCATGGAGAAAATGCGTGAGGAATTCTATTCTTTCACACAAGGCAGTTTGGACGTTCTCGAATACCAAAGAGAGTTCAATCGTCTGGCTCGCTACGCCGGAGATGAAATCTCCACGGAAGCAAGAAAGATGGCAAAGTTCCGCAGGGGTCTCAACCCGGAACTCAAGTATGCTCTCACCAACGTCAAGGCCAAGAATTTTGAGGACCTCGTCAACATCGCTCTAAATGAAGAGCATGGGCGCAAGTTGGTTGAGGAATCTCGTAAGCACTCTCGTGAACAGGCTAATCTCTCGAAAGCTATCATGCCTCCACAAAAACGAAGAGTTTGGGTTCCATATACCACTACAACACCGCCCATCTGCTTGCCAAGCCCGGCAGGATTTCTTGCCCTCCCTCCCACCCCAGTGGTATCTTTAGGAGGTGCTCCATCTCAGCCAAGTCCAACAGCTCCTCGTTCTTCTAGTACATGCTTCAAGTGCGGTCTATCAGGACACTACTCATACAAGTGCCCGCAGAACAAGCTACCATCACTACCTATCTCTAAGGTCAATCATGTGGTGGTACACACTCCTTCGCCTAGGCCCCGCAACAAGAACAAGTCTGTCTTGAGAACTGTGAGGGTGAACCATGTCAAGGCCCAGGGAGCAGAAGAATCTCCAGAGGTTGTAATGGGCACACTTCTTGTGAACTCGTTTCGTGCTAAAGTCTTGTTCGATTCTGGTGCTTCACACTCTTTCATCTCTCAAAGATTTGCAAACAACAGTGGAGTCAACTTTGAACAGTTGTCTATCCCTTTCCTAGTGAAATCACCGGGATCTAGCTGGCAAAGCAATAAAGTTGGCCAGAACATCGAGATCACAATTGGAAACCTTCCATTCCAGGCATCTCTGATAGCTCTCCACTCTTCAGATATTGATGTCATTCTGGGGATGGATTGGCTGGTAGCCAACAAAGCAGTCATTGATTGTCCTGCTAAGTCTGTCAAAATCACACACCCTTCTGGCCAGATAGTCTACTTCCATGCTGAAAATCCAGTTGCTCAACTCTACACTCTCAATGCAAATCCTCTACCATCTATTGAAACTATTCCGGTGGTTTGTGATTTCCCCGATGTCTTTCCAGAAGAATTGCCAGGAATGCCTCCTGACAGAGCTGTTGAGTTCGTCATCGAACTTGAACCAGGCACTGCTCCAATCTCAAAGCATCCATACAAGATAGCTCCTCCTGAACTGAAGTTGTTGAAGGAGCAAATCGATATGTACATGGAGAAAGGTTACATTCAACCTAGCTCCTCGGCTTGGGGATGCCCAACTCTGTTTGTTGCCAAGAAGGATCAAACAAAGAGACTCGTGGTTGACTATCGTCCTCTCAACGAGAAAACCATCAAAAACAAGTATCCAATTCCTCGTATCGATGATCTTTTTGATCAACTTGCTGGAGCCTCAATATTCTCCAAGCTGGACTTGAGGATGGGTTACCATCAAATAAAGATCAGAAAGGAAGATATTCCAAAAACAGCTTTCACCACTTGGTACGGTCTATATGAATACACCGTCATGTCCTTTGGTCTCACCAATGCACCGGCGACATTCTCTCGACTAATGAATTATGTCTTTCATGAATACCTCGACAAGTTCGTTGTGGTATATCTTGATGATATTCTGGTCTACTCCAAATCTGAGGAAGAGCATGGAGAACATCTTCGTCTCACTCTCATGAAACTTCGCGAGCATCGTCTATATGCCAAGTTCTCCAAATGTGAATTCTGGATTCCAGAAGTTGCTTATCTTGGTCATGTCATCTCTGCCAAGGGCATAGCCATTGACCCAGAAAAGGTTAAGGCAATTGTTGATTGGAAACCTCCTAAGACGGTGAAGCAAGTCAGAAGTTTTCTTGGTTTGGCTAGCTATTGCCGTCGTTTCGTCCAAAACTTCTCCAAGATTGCCAAACCTCTCACTGATTTCACAAAGAAGGACAAGAAGTTCGTTTGGTCTCCACAATGTGATGAAAGTTTCAATCTCCTGAAGACTAAACTCACTTCTACACCAGTTCTGGTTGGCCCAGATATTACCAAACCTTTCCAGATATTCTGTGATGCTTCTCTCCAAGGTCTAGGTGCAGTTCTTATGCAAGAACGTCAAGTTGTGGCTTATGCTTCACGTCAGTTGAACGCACATGAGCTCAATTATCCCACACATGACCTTGAACTTGCAGCAGTTGTGTTTGCCCTCAAGAAATGGAGGCAATACTTGTTGGGTAATCGCACTGAAATCTTTTCCGATCATAAGAGTCTGAAATACATCTTCACTCAGCCAGATCTAAACCTCAGGCAAAGGAGATGGATTGAAAAGATCAAAGACTTCGATCTTACCATTTCTTACACTCCAGGCAAGGCTAATGTTATGGCCGATGCTCTCAGTCGCAAGTCGTATTGCAATAATCTCATGATCATGGAAAGCCAACCTCCTCTTCACGAAGAATTCCAGAAGCTGAACCTTGGTCTTGTTCCTCAAGGTTATCTTGCAAACTTGACAGCCAGTCCAACTCTCGAGGACAAGATTCGTTCTGAACAACTTCGTGATGTTGAGATCAAGAAGATCGCAAATAACATCAAAGCAGGCAATGTGAAGTATCAGTGCTTCTCAATTGATGACAAGGGAACGGTGTTCTTCGAAGGATGCATTGCGGTTCCTCAAGTTCAAAGTCTCAAAGATGTTATTCTCAAGGAGGCTCATGAAACTCCTCTCTCCATCCACCCTGGAAGTACAAAGATGTACCAGGATCTCAAGACGTTGTATTGGTGGTCTGGCATGAAGCGTGAAATTGCTCAATACGTTTCTGAATGCGACGTTTGTCAACGTGTCAAGGCAGTCCATCAGAAAACAGCCGGTCTTCTCCAGCCTCTGAAAATTCCTGAGTGGAAGTGGGACATGATTGAAATGGACTTCGTCACTGGTTTTCCAAAGTCCAAAAAGGGCAACGATGCAATCTTCATTGTTATTGATCGTCTCACTAAGGTAGCTCACTTCTTTGCTGTCAAAGAAACAATATCAGCTAGCCAGTTAGCAGAACTCTACACAACAAGGATTGTTCCTCTTCATGGTGTTCCATTGGAAATAAGCTCAGACCGTGGAAGCATATTCACTTCTCATTTCTGGAAGAGTTTTCAAGAAGCATTGGGCACCAAAATTCTGTTCAGCACGGCTTACCATCCTCAGTCTCAAGGGCAAGTCGAAAGAGTCAATCAGATTCTCGAGGATATGCTCAGAGCATGTGGTCTCTCCTTTGGCATGAAATGGGAGGAATGCCTTCCATATGCTGAATTCTCCTACAAAAACAGCTTCCAGGCAAGCCTAGGCATGGCACCGTTTGAAGCACTCTATGGCCGCAGATGCAGGAGTCCAATCAATTGGTCTGGAGCTGGTGAACGTTCACTCTTAGGCCCTGACATTGTTAAGGAAGCCGAGGAGAAAGTTCGCATCATTCGTGACAATCTCAAGATTTCTCAGTCTCGTCAGAAAAGATACTATGACAGCAAGCACAGGGATATGATTTATGCACCTGGTGACAAAGCATATCTCCGTGTAACTCCCCTCAGAGGCACTCATCGTTTTGGTGTGAAAGGAAAGCTTGCACCAAGATACATTGGTCCTTTCAACATTCTCTCAAGGCGTGCGGAAAATGCTTATCGTCTTGAACTTCCAGAAAAGCTATCCAAGGTGCACGATGTGTTTCACGTGTCACAGCTCAAGAGGTGTTTCAAAGATCCAGATCGTGCAGTTGATCATGATTCCATTGAACTGCAAGATGATCTATCTTATGAGGAGCACCCTGTTCGAATTCTCGATGAGACCGAGCGTAAGACTCGCAACAAGAGCACCAAGTTCTTGAAAGTGCAATGGTCGCATCATTCCGATAAAGAGGCAACGTGGGAGACCGAAGAGGATCTTCGCAAGAAGTATCCGGACCTTTTCTCTTCTCAGTAGGAATCTCGGGGCGCGATTCCTTCAAGGGGGGGCGTTTTGTAACATCCCAAGTATGAAAATCTCCCCCTAGATGTTTGTTTCTTGTTTTATTTCTTGTTCGCATCATGTCATCATAACCATTGCCTTTTGTTGCATTTGAATTGATTTTGTTTCCATCTGTTTTCTATTTTGAATTCCAAAACAAAATTCAATTGTTGTCATACTTGTTATGTTACATGTTTCAAATAACAACTACAAAATAAACAAACAAATTGTTCCACCAAAATTGTTCTCAAAACTTTAATTTTGGCTTAGGTTCATTTATTTCTTTTGATACCAAAATTTGCTTAAATCATTTAATTACCAAACAATAACATCAATTGAATTTTTTTGGAAAAACAAAAGTTTGCTTTCAAGTGCTGTTGCAAAACGAAGCAATACCAAATTTATTCCAAATTTTGCTAACTCTAGAACCACTTGTTTTTCTCTCTTTCCCAAATCTGCAAAAAAAAAGTAATAAACAGAAAAAATAAAAAGAAAAGTAGGAGGGGGAGTAGAGCAACCAGCCACTTGGGCCAGCCCAGCTGCCCAAAGGCCTGGTACCCCCTCCACTCGTCTCCTACCTCCGTACGGTACGGCAGACCATCCATGGTGGCCACGTCCGCATACAGAGGAGAGAACGGTCGATCGAGCTCCACCCCCTCCTATTTCTTGCCCTCAAGTTCCCCTTCCTAACCCTAATCTCCTCCTCCTTCTTCCTCCCTCGCACCGCCGCCCTTCTCCCTTGTATTCCTCTCCTCTCTGTTCTGTACCGAGCACCACCGACAGCAACCATCCACCCCGCCTCCTCTCCGGCGAGTCGCCGCGCCACGGCGCTCGCCCGGCCGCGCTAGGGCCGGGAACGGAAAGGGGCCGCCGCCCTCTACCTCGCCGCGCCCTCCATCTCCCTCGAAAACCGCCGAAGCTCCGCCGCCGTCCATGTTTCGGCACCACCGAGCTGCAGCCGTCCGCCCGTCTCCCTCCATCGGTCTCTGTAAGCAGTCGCTCCTCCCGCTCCTTGCCCTCTCCGGCCCGCAGCACACCGGCCACCCGCACGGCAGCCGCAGCGCCCGCACGCGGAGGCCACCGCACGCACACGGCAGCGGGCCGCGGCGCACGATCACGGCAGCGATCGCTCGCTGCCTGTCCCTGTACGCCATCGCGAGCCTGCACCTGTACCTGCACAGCAGAAGTTCAGTTAAATTCAGAGTAGCGCGTTAACTGAACCTTTACCCCAACCTGCTCCTATGTCTGTCACGAAACTGAACCAGCCCAAGTGGCTAGCCGCCCGTGCGCGGAAGCGCGAGGTCGCTGGGTCGAATCCCAGGGGAGGCATTTGCCTCCCCAATTTTTTCCCTCGCCCGCACCCGCGCGGGGCCCACTGTCAGTGGCCCTGCAGGCCACCTAGGTGCCACGCAGGCCCTGGCCCCACTGTCAGTGGCTGGGTCTGCTCATTGCGTGGTGCAGATTGCTTTTCTGCACGTTTTCCTTCATTATCAGTCCAGTTTTTATTACAGTTTAGTCCCTAAACTTCAAACCCAAATAACTTTTAAATCCCAACTCCAACAAAAATAAATAAAATATGTACACCGCACCAAATTAAATTCTCTATCTATCTATAGCATTTGTTTTCTGTTTTGAGTTTTCAAAATGCAATTCAAATTTGAATTCAAATAATTCAACTGCAATTTGCTAAAATCCATAACTAATTAATTATTAATCCAAATCATGCAAATAAAATATGTTCTCCATACCATTTTGAACCACCAATTCAAATATAAATTTTGTTTCATGAATTGAATAATTAAAATTGCTTAAATAATTTAATACTTGTTTAATTCATTTAAATTTGATAAAATCATAACTTGCTCAAATTAAATTATTCTTGAACATGCAAAATATGTTTTCAACCTAGAAAAGTATAAACTTTTCAAATATGAATTTTGTTATTTGTTTTGCACAATTTAAATTGGTGAAAACAACAACTATTTTGTGTAATCCCTTTAAGGAACCAAAAATCCCCTAAATTAATAAATAAATTTCTAAATTGGTAAACCCTATTTTAAATTGGTTCTATTGTTGTTATTTTGTTGTTTTCCTCATCCATGCATCATACTAATTCACCTTCATCTGTTGATTAGTTGGAAAACAAATAATCTAACCCAAAATTAATGGGCTTTTCATATGCAACTCAAAATTGCATATGTGTCCATTTAATTTGTGTTACCATGTTAGCTAGTTTATTTTGATGCATCAATTAAATGGTCATGCATCATCCCATGATTGTGCACTATGCCATGTTATTGATTGTTTGTTCTCTGCGTTGTTTGTTTTCTTCTTCTCGGATAGACGACGACGTTGAGTCCGACGATCTTTACGACACCCCTTCAGAGGTTTTAGCTTAGTACCAGGCTACTGGGTTGGCAGGCAAGTTATCACTCACATGAACCATTGTGTTCCTTTCAACATTGGTTACCGATACTTTTCCGTTGTCTATTTCTGCTAGCCATATGTATCGTTGCTTCTATTACGATCCTATCACATGATACCCTGAAACCATGATATTGCCTCACCTCCACTCCTACAACCCCGTTGTTTGAGCCCGTGTCTTACTAGCATGCTTAGGGTTGTTTCTGCTCGAGTCTGATACCCGTTACTTTCTGTTATCATATTTCTATTATGTTCTATGGGCTCGATGTGTAAACAACAACCTGTTAATGCTTGGGTAATAATAATATGATGATAAGGCACCGGCAGGAGGCCCGTCGTGGTTTTGAGGCCTGCTAGTGTCGACCCTAATTAGGAAAAGGGTCTTGTCTACTGATCCATGATGAGCGTGCTCACCGCATCCGGGTGGTGGTATGGAACCCCCCTCGGCTTTGATCTGATCCGCAGTTTGTCCGAAGAGCCACACTTAGTTCGGGTGTTCCATTTGGCTCATACGCATAAATGGGTCGCTCCCATGGTTACTGATGATGATGATGACGCACACATATAGGGCGAGGCCTGTAGTGCCGGGGTGTTGTGTCCTGCGGGAGTTTTGCACACCTGCGCTGAGTATTCGGCTGCGTGGCTGGGACCTTATAGCTCCGTGGCTCCTAGGACAGGCTGTAGTGATGGTTCGAGTCGTGTCGAGTCCACCTGAGTTTTAGTTGGTGGCTTGAGTGTGTACGGGTACTGGAGCACACCCTGCAGGGATGAATCTTCTCGAGAAGCCGTGTTGTCCGCGGTTATGTGACGACTTGGTGAAAGTACTGGCTAACAAGTACTCAGAACAACTTACACCTAACTATAATAACTTGACTAGTAATAGAATTATTGACACAATAACCTGACTCATCATTAATCCAACTGTGTGAGTTATCCTTGGGTTGCTTCCTTAGAAGGGGGTGACATTGGATGGGTTTGTTTGGATTTACTTTCAGTTGGTTACAATACTCGATCTTATCTCCTTTCTGTTAGCCGGAAGTTGTAGTATGTATCTGTAGTTGGTTAGTGCAGCCCGCTGCCGCATCTTTTATATCATCCCTACCCTTCCGTTGAACCTAAAGCATTTGTACCTGGTGTTGCCGGGTACACTTTGGTGAAGTGTGAGTCTTGCTGGCCAGTACGTTGTTGTACTGACCCCTTTGGGGCTGTGGTTTACGCAGACGACGATTCCGAGGATCCCCATGGAGGCTACTACGTGGAGTACGACGACGCTGTTGACGAGTAGATAGCGGACCCGGGCAGGATCCGAGACTGCGTGGATGGGCTTCGCCTTCTTTATTTTCCCGGCTTCTTAAGCCTATTTGGATTTGTCTGTACTCAGACCCTTTGTTTGCTTCCGCTGATGTAATGAATGTTATGTTGGGACATGTGTCCTCTGGATGATTGTATTTGCTATTCTCTGCCTTAGTGAAGGCTATTTGCAACCTTATTTCAATCTTTTGTGTCTTAGAGATATGTTGTGGTATCATTCCGTTTAACGCTGTTGACGTACCATGTGTGATTGGTATGAAGTACGTCGACAGTAGTGCCTATGGTCTCTAGTGGATAGTTTACATCGACGATGGAATAGCAGGGCTTGTGTTGTCGCGCATAAGAGCAGGCCTACCAGGAAGCTGGGACGTGGGAGCAGTTATGCCCCATAATCCAAGCATCTGCTATCCAGTTCGGCCCGATGAGTATCCCCTAGAAACCAGGGTGCGACATCCACCAGTGTTGTTGATGATGATATTTTATCGACTAAGTAGTAGCTCATTCCACGTAGCTCCTTTAGGCAGCGATGGCTTCTCGATGACGACTTCAATAGGCTTCAACCCTAAGCAGGGGGTCAAACGGGATAGAATGAGTAACGAGCGTTACTCAGCAAGTTCATGATATATAGTGGGTGGTGGATGCACTAACTACAGCTTTAGACTCGAAAGAGTCATAAGCTAATGCAGGGTTTTGTAAAACTTTCTTCAAGAGGTTTCTTTTAATTCTGAAAACTATGCCCGCCAGATCTTCACAGGATTAGAACTTTCATGGAGTTCCCTTTCCTACGGCGTTCGCAGCTCCTTCCCGGAACAAGGGGTAACATGTCACATCCTTTTACACTCTGTAGAGGTGCGTTACTTTACCCATGGACGACCAAGACCGTGTTGCACAACCAGGCGATCGTTCCTGTCCACACCCACTTAGGTGTGGGGCCCGGTTGTTGGTCCAAGCCAAACCGTGCTTCTCCGCACAACGCATGCCCACCCATTTCTGCCAGCAGGTTGAACGCCTGATTCCACCCCTCACGATGGAGATCTACGCGCCCCTGGCAGACACTCATAGACCCCAGAGCCCGTGGGACGTAAGGGCTCCCACCCATGTGCATGTAGTCTCGCAAGACCTACAGCGTACGTCTGTGGCAGTCCGTTGACATGCGAACGAGAAAAGTATCACGGTTGACTTACTCCCCCCATAAAAGATCCATGGTCAACGCGAATTTACGGCGCAAGAATCCTGACGGCAGTTGTTGTTAATTCCTAGGTAATACGTTCCCATGCAGATGGAACCTTCCTTTGACCTATTCATCTTACCATGGTTCCATCCGCCCACCAAACAGAATACTACCACTCGGGTAGTCATTCAATTAGTCATATTAATATAAAAATAGAATCATGCATTCTTTTTGGAGTAGGTGATGATACAATAGGGTTTTTTGCAAATAGTTTGTTATGAGATACTGCAAAGGATATGAGCAAGTGATGAACTTGCCTGAGATTGAAATAACCATAGTAATCCATGTCTTCGGGGTCAAAGGTCTCGTAGGAAATCCCAACTTCTGAAAGATAGCAAAGTAGTCCCGGTAAGGACTACAGAAACACTGGCAAGATGACACATGCATAGTAATGAGATGCAATCGTGAAATACCCTGGAAAATACCCCAGCTTACAAGTGTAAGCCACATTTAATACGACAAATTGTTCACAAGGGTTTTAGTTGAATTGTTTTGGTATTTGTGGTGATGTTGTTATTACTGGTTTTAGACTTACATGGGTTTCACTTTTACTTACCACACCATTGTTATTATGTTTAGGTTATAAATAGTTATCACATGATTAAACTTGAGAACACTATTATATGGAAAACAACTACTGAAAACACAATAAACACATTTGATTTTATGTTATAAAGTGTAGAGCTAATGACATCAAGTTTATTTGAAAAATGAGGAACTAGCACATCTAACTCTATCATCATAATACTTTGCTTAATAACTAGTGATGATAAGTTCTAGTTGGTGTGAAATCATGAGGGTTTTATTAATACAGAAAATAATGTTGTGGCAGTTGTTTCTGATTATAATGAAACATTATAGAATTTTATAATACCTTTGGAAACAAGTTTATAAGTTGGATGAAATGTTTTATCTTAGGCATATTTGAATTGGAAATTCTTTTCTCTTTAATTGGACATATCATTCAATGTCTTCTGAAAATATTTGAATAAATTATTATTATTATTTTATTAATTTTAAATGAACTAATGATTAGGCAAAGCATTGCACATAAAACTTGGTCAAATTACTTTGTACACATCATAGATGAGTTGCATTTATCATTTGGAGCATTTTGATATATAACTTGTATTTTTCTGATTTCATGAATTATTTATTATTTTTCCAATATTCATTGTTATTCTTATAACTTATTTGATTGTTTTCACAGAAAACATTTGTTAGGAAGCATTTTGAAATGCTCAAAATATCTAATTAATGTTGAAAGCATAATTTACATTAGATTAAATAGTTTTGAATATTTCTTAACCTTATTATCACAGTTTTATTATTAAAATATTATTTTGTATCTATAATTTTAAGACTATAAGCATTATGGGATTATTTTTCTTAATCTTAATATTCAACCATTTTATTAGATCAAGAATTAGTTGTATTTGTAAAGGTTTGAGATTTTGTAGAATTTTATTTATTGTTTTCTATTATTTTTTCTAATTCTTTTATTTTAAGACTTTAAGCATTTACTGAAATGCCCCTAGGCTGACAGGTGGGCCAACCCACCAGTGGGTTGGGTCAAACCCACTGGTCTGGTCGGACCGGACCAGATCAGCCACACCCGCACCCGCCCCGCACCTTATCCTCTCCCTCTCCTCGCGAGGCGACGCGGAGGGCGACGCGGGAGACGACGCGATCCAGCGCCCCTCCGGCGATTTCCTCCGGCCTTCCCCGAACACCACCGCCACCGTGACTTAGCGTTACCCTAGCCCCTCTCTGCTCACTACCTTGTCTTCCTCCTCGATTTGCTTCTTTCCCCGTATGGCTCCCGTGGGAATCTTCAAACCCTAACCCTAGGGTTAGGTTCCCGTGGTGCTTCCCCACCTCTCCGGTGGCCGTGGCTCCACGACGTGGCTCCTGGAGACTGCTGGAGTTGAGGCGCTGATGCTGACGCTCTGTGGCTTCGTTTTCGAGGACGACGCCGCCGGGATGGTCTTCGGGTAACCGCGGCTCGCCGCCGGGCTTCACTCTCCATCCGGATGTGGTCACCACGATGGTGACCACCTGTAAGTGGCTCTCCTCTCTCTCCCTGCCCTCAAATCTCTGTCTCTCTCACACGGATTCATCCACTCCCCATGCTCTGGAGTCTAGCCATCGAGCTAGCTCGTGCTGCGCCTCCCCGTGATGCTTCCTGTGCCCTAGTATTTGATTAGTAGCATTGGATGGTTTCCAAATGCTTTACTTGTGGTGTGATGCATGAAATCCATGCTATGATCTCTGATGGATGGGGAATTTTTGTTGTGCCCTAATTTATCCTCTGCTGCTATTTGCCGTGAGAAGGTATTGGTGATGGAGGTACTTCTGTTAGTGGTAAATCATCTTGGAATTGCTTCCAGCTTTATTTCTGTGTACTGATATACCTAGGGTTGGCTCTAAATGATGGATTCTTGTTACTGGTTACTGGATAACCATTCTTATGACTAAGTATACAAATTTTCCTAGTGTTCTGTGGATGTGCTAGATGATTGAGAGGTGTTACTCTGAATTTTCTTCAGAGAATATGCCCTCGATATTTGTATCTGTCTATTGTTTTTCCTTTCATGCTTCCATTGGTTCTGGGGTATCAGATCCTTGGATCTGGTGCCCAGCAACCATGTGTGGGTGTGACACAAACCAGTGCTTCTGGTTATTACCCTGTCACAAAATTCCTGTGCTATACACCTCTCTATCTTAATTTTTTTTGTATCAACTGATAAGAACAGAGCACTACACCTGATATAACTTCCTTCTTTGAGACTCATAATTTAAGAACAGATACTTGCACTAGTTCTCTTAGCCCCAAGCCAATGATGCAATAGTCTGAGGCCCTAATTTTATATAAGTACAGATACTATGCTTGAGCTAGTTGCAAATCTGTGATGTTGGTTAATTATTGGCACCTCTATATGCCATCTGGTGGGTGCTACTCTGAACCTTAGGGTTCAGAGGATGTGCCACCATGTCCCTCTTGTTTTTATAAGAAATATCTGGATTGATGAGTTGTGTTTGAGGTACCAATCTTGATGGTTCTGGTGCCCAGCAACTATACTATTGATTGTTTGGTTAATATATCTGATAAGAACAGATTACTGCTTGTGGAATTTCCCTTAGGCCCATGATGTTGTTCTGAGGCATTTTTCTTAAGATAAGAACACATATTATACTTGTTTTTTAAACCCCTATGATGTGATTACCATAGAAACACTATGCTAGACTGAGGGAAGTAAATCCCAGCCCACTATCTATGCATAACTTAGCAAGATCCCTTGCTAGGATGTGTGTAGATATCACCTTCTGGTGTTATGGTTGTGGCTGTGATTTCCTGATGAGTCTTGGCTTCTTGATCCTCTTCCACTTGGGCTTCTTCCCATGTTCTGCTTGTGCTCCTGTTGTTGTTGTGCTTCAGGTCTGCTCCTCCAGCTCCTTGCTTGGCCTTGTTGTTATCCTACTGGATCTATGGTTTCATAGATTCCTGGGAAATAAATTGATCTGTGATGGGATTGCTTTGTGGAGATGTTCTTGCTATGTGTGTTTGAGCTATGTAATTCAAGCTGTTGGACAAGAGGCTAGATGGACTAGCTCTCCTGCCTGGGTCTATTCCATGTGGAGCTAGACTTCCACAGAAATCTGGTGGTATGGATGGATGAATTTGATGAACTGGGAGTGGTTTGGCTTTGGTGTGCGGTTATGAGCTGTGGAGCTCGAGTAGATGCTGGTGGTGGTGAAATGGGGCTTTGCTCCTATGCTCTACGCTTGCTTTCCCTTTATCTACCTGATATGGCTTTGACAGCACACCAACATGCAGAGATGTGTCACCTGTGTGCCTGTGAGCTGTCCAAGATCTTTTGGACTGGGAGATTGGCTCGGTTGGACTTGGTATTATCCTGGTGTTGCACTTATTCTTGACTGACACTTGTATTTCGAGTGACTAGCCAATGAGATTATACCGAGGCTAATTCGCTGATATGAACAGATATTATCTTGACTAAACCTAAACTCGATGATGCGATTAGCAGTGCACCTCACTGCCTAGCTGAGAGTACTAACCCCCCCACTAATCTTATTGCTTTACTTTTCTTTGTTTTTCTTGTTTATTTTGCAGGATCAAAAGATCAATTGGAGACTGGGGCTTTGCAAGAATTAGACTAGGAATTTCTTTTTGTAATTGTTTAGTTGTAATTTTCATTTGTAATTCTTCTTATCTTTTCTATTTATTGTAATTTGTAACAACTTTGTAGAATTATGTTATTATCAATAAAGCTTATTGTTTTTCTATTGATAACTTCTAATAATGAATTGAAATTGAATTAAGGTTTATTTATTAAATGTTTCAAAATTATTTAATATCAAATTATTCCAATTATCAAATCATTCAATTTGGAACTCAAATTCCAATTACAACCATTCTTTTGTTTCAAGTGTTGAATTGAATCCCTCGGATCCAATAACACCGGAGGTCATGTCGAAATTCCACTTTCTTCTAATCTCGATCTCTCTCTCTTTATTAAAACATCGACGAAACCTCGATCAGATTCATCCTTCAGGTCTGATGAGATCATCCAGTTATACATGACTAACTTGCAGAAGTGAGATCATCAATTATGTGCTTTGGATACTCACCCCTCTTCGAGTTCGAGATACCTAGTTGATTTCTCTCAAATCACTTACAGACTTGAGGTTAGACTTGTTGGGAGTTAGTGTTGGCCACAACCAATTATGGTTTGCGTAACCAGATGATTTGGTTTCTAAAGATACTTCTTATAAAGATCACTCCAATTGTACTCTTGACCAGATGATCTAGTCCTATTTCCTCATGTCAAGTGAAACATTGGTCACTTTGGTTTGTTTAAACTTTCGCGCCAAAATTTCCCGTATTTTTAGATGCATGCTTTGCAAATGCACAAGTTATATTTAGGTCCATATAAGTTCCCAGACACTGGGATGTTACAGAACGCCCCCAATTGGCGGATATGGCCTGGGTAGTCTTTGCCTGAGTCGGCTGCTTCCCTTGCCTTTTGGGAGCCATGGGATCGACCTGCAAAACACGAGAAAAAGAGGTACAGAAAATAAGACTCGGAAGTATTGGGGTATCAGGAAAGCGTGAAAACTAAGAACTATCCGGGTATCACGCCATGAAGTGGAGATTGCAAGGTATCCGGGTATTAAGTATAACTATGGAGATTATTGGTCACTTACGTATGGAAAGGTGTTTGGGGAGGACGGATGGTTGCCCATGTATCTACTGCAAGCAAAATAGCCGGAAAAGGAGGATTTTTCCGGGTGTCAATGTTATGTGCGGAAAATTGAGGTGAAACGAATCTAGATTGGAAAACTCGCGAATGATTCTACGAAGAGATTGGTGATTAACAATGGTAGGAGGGCGATGTGTGATCATCAAACAGGTTGTTGAAGAAGTTAGCAAGCATCTAAGCCGTCTAAATACGGTGTGACGAAGAAACGGCCCACAGGTTGACCTAGATCCAATCTGGGATGAATCGAGAAATTGCGAGGCCAAATTAAACAAGTACAAGGAACTTACTGGGAGATCTTGGAGTTTAGTGCGACGACTGTGGACGGCGTGGCTCGAGCGCTCCTCGGTGATTCTTGGCGAGCGGGACGAGCGCGTAGCGGTGAAGTTTGGCGGCGGCGCGGGATGGCTTGAAAGCGGATGCGGCCGGCGGTGGCTTTGCACCGGCGGCGAGCGCGAAATTCCCGCGGTGGTGTTACGAGGGCGCAAGGAGTGAAGAAGGAAAGGAGAGAATGGAGTGAGGCGTTGGGTTCTAGGTCATCCCCTGAACACTATTTATAAGGCGAGGGTGAGCTTATCTCAACGGCCGGAAGCCGGAAATTGTGGGGAATGGTTATCCGCGCGGATCCTACGAGAAATGCTTCAAGTATTGAGCAAGGTATCTGGACGAAAAAGAGAAGGAGATCCACCCTGTGATATCAGGGTCAATTAACGAGTATAGGATCTTGACATTTTTTATTAGGGCTTAGACCCGGAAAGCTAAGCCGGGTATTTGGAGAAGAGCCGGGTTACCATATGTCCACCGTGGAGTTGGGCCTGGCTACGTATCAAAGCATCTTAACCCGGCCTCCATATATTTGTGAGTTTGGTATTTTTGCAGGGAATAGCAAGCACTTCAAGGAAGAATCCGTGAAGCCCAAGCTATTCTGGGGACTACTGATGGAGGGATAATAACCCGGTAGGCCAACTCCAAGGCGTAATCCGGCCCAAAGGACTCTGTGCAGGATCCGGCTAAGGATAAAGAAACTTCCGGAAGGCCCAAGTTTGTAGGCCCAATAACCCGGATTGTGGGTTACGGTAAAGGAAGGTTAGGGTTTGTATGCCGTGTCCGGGTAGGATCCAGGGTGCGTCTTGAAGGACAAGCCGGGGGGTACGGGTGCTTTATAATCCGACCCCTAGGTCTAGTTGAGAGATCTAAGAGCCTTAGTAGTACCGCCTGATATCGAGCATCCAGTGTATACAAGAGATCGAGTTAATATATTGAGATCGGAGACTCGGCGACTTGATTGCCGGCTACCAGATCGAGTTCCATCATGTTTTCCTCTGAGCTAAACCCTCTCCCAAACGCCTGTGTCGTCTTGCCCCAAGATCAGTTACCCCCGGTAACGTCTGCCGTGACTATCCCACGACAATCATAGTCTTGTTCCTTCAAAGGAGGCAATGCCTCTTCTCTATCTTCTTCATTCTCACCCTCTCTTGACAAAGCCTTGGCCTTCAAAGCAACGGATGCTCCTTGGTGCATTCCAATGGCCCTAGCATGGTTGTCAAGAGCATTCTTGGTTTGCACTTTGTAGGAGCACAATTCTTGCATCACTTGAGTTGAGGTCATGGAGGAGAAAGCATGTCTTACTTGAATGCTCTTCAAGTCTGTGCCCGCAGATGGCATCACGACAATCATGTACTTTCTCTTGATCCAAGCATCGTCAATATACTTTGCACCCGCACTAGAGAAGGCGGTGGCAAGAGTTTTGAGTCTTCGATACATGTCAACATGATCTTCTCCATCACGCATGAAAAATCCTTCGGCCTCATTGGTCAAGGTGTCATAGCGATTTCTTTGCATGCTCTCATTCCCAACAAACATGACGACTAGTGCATCCCATGTTTCTTTGGCGGTGGAGAAATGTTGAAGATGTGGCATGTGGTTTTGGACCCACGGCTTGTTGAATGATGGACAATGCGGTGTAGTTTAGTTGGCAATCTACGGCTTCTCTTCTTGTGAGATTCTTGGGGTCAAATGGTTTGTATCCGTCACGAGTGACCCTCCAAAGATCTATACAAGAGGAATTCATGTGAGTCTCCATATAGTATTGCCATTCACGAAAAGAAAATGCATCAATTTTAGGTGGATCTCCCCTAGGGATTATATGAGGATGGGGGACGGGAGGATCGGGAGAATAACTTCTGGGAAAGGCATGAAATCCTCCACTTCCTTCCGTACCCGACTTAGCGGATTGTTCGGCCGAAGCATTTTTATGTGGATCACCATCTACCCCTTTCTTGGCACCCTCCGGTTCAACTTCCGGAAGAGATGATTCGACCACCTCCGGTCCTTTGGCTTTGAGGAGTTGTGCCATGAGTTGACGCAACTCATCAAATTTGGTGTCTATGGATGAGGTCAATGAATTTCTCAAAGCATTGAGATCATCCATGGTCACATTGCCATCGGATGGAGCGTCAACCAAATCATCTCCCATACTTAAACTCTTAGGCGGTTAAGCCCGATAGAAGAGCCGAGGCTCTGATACCAATTGAAAGTAAAGTATGGTCACCTAGAGGGGGGGTGAATAGGTGCTACAACCAATTTTAATTTTTCTTTCGATTTAGACTTGACACAAAGGTAAATTCTCTAGATAATGCGGCTATGGTGAATTTACCTATATGACAAGGATAATGATAAACACAATGCAAGCGATAAGTAAAGAGAGTGAGGGAACAAGGTCACCAAGGTGAAGCACACGGAGACGCGATGTATTTCCGAGTTCCTCCTTTTTAGGGGAGTACGTCTCGTTGGAGGGGTGTGAGCTCGCCACGAAGGCCTACTCAACGCCACAAAGGCCTCACCCTATTCTCCGATGAACTTCGCCACGAAGGCCTAGTTCACCTTCCACTATTGAACCCCTTTGAGGCGGGGATCGAATCCTTTACAAACAACTTGGGGCACACACCCACAACCAAATTGGGGGCTCCCAACTCTTCTTGAATCACCAACAAGTATCAAGATGCCTAGGTTCTCCACAAGAGGAAACCCTAGGCAAGATCCCTCAAGCTAGAGAGGGGGAAATGAAGAACGGCTCAGTGAAGATGTAGATCGGGGCCTTCTCCTTCAATCCTCCAAAGATTTTCAAGATTGGGTGGAGGGATTGGGAGTTATGAGAGATTTGGTGAGTTCTTAAATGCTCATAAATGTTAAGGGGGAGAACTAGATCTTGGGGAAGAAGAGGAGGGATATTTATAGCCCCTCCTCACAACTAGTCGTTGTGCAGGAAAAAGGGGACCAGAATATCCGGTCCAAGTTTGGACCGGAATATCCGGTCTGCTTTCTTCACGAAATCCTGCAGTCCTGAACCGGATTATCCGGTTGCTCCGGAATAATCCGGTTCAAATAACCCGGCTCGTTGCTGTGGGGCACAGGTAGCTGTACCGGATATTCCGGCTCCTCCGGAATAATCTGGTACAAATAATCCGGTTCACTACTGTGAGCAAATCTTTCAGTCCTTAGCCATTTACGAGCAACATCACCAACAACCGGAATATCCGGTCCGAGATGAAAATTCCGGATAAAACAATCCGGCTCATCTCTGTGAGGAAACTGGTCCAGATTTTTCCAGACCGGAATATCCGGCTCCTCCGAATAATCCGGTTCCCAATAATCCGGCTCATCTCTGTGAGTAAACTGGACCAGAATTTTCCAGATTGGAATATCCGGCTCCTCCGATTAATCCGGTTCCAAATAATCTGGTTGGGTTCTGTCCCAAAACTCTCAGGCCAAACTTCACCGACTTTTCGGTGATCGATGATGATGTTAAGTATAACACCTGCACGCTTAACACCTCGATAAATAATGTACTTAGTATTGTTAACTAACACACAAAACACTGGGAAAACGAAATGCACTTTCAATTGGCTCCCTGGTTTGCGGAGGATGGCGCTGATAGCGCGGCTAGTGCCACGTTTTTTGGTGTCCCGGTGGAGGTAGGGGTGGCGGTTGGTATCCGTTAGCTCCTCCTGGAAGTTGCGGGTATCCCTGGTTAACGGCGGCCCTATGCTTCTTCGTGTAAGCCTCGTGGATGTCCTGGAACTTTCGGAGGTCTTTGAGGAGATGAGTTTCCTTGGTTGTGCGTGTGCGCTTATCTGGGAATAGATGTAGCGTGCAGTATCCGTCAAGGTCTTCCTTGAGAGTTTTATCGTCTGGCTTTGGTTTCCAGTCGCGATTTTCGTGGGGCCCGCTGTCGTGATTTCTTGTGAACTCCGCTGCTACCAGTTCCTCTCGATCGTCATGGTCGTAGTATTTCCTCTTCTTCTTTCAGCCGTTGAGATCCTCCTAAGACGCGGGTGAAGATGCTTTCTCGTTGCACAGGGATTCTTCGCCATTAGCCCATCTGTCGGCTATTGCCATCAGTTCTCCGATAGTTTTGGGCGCAGCTCGTCCCAGTTCCTCTCGAAAGGTAGGACGTCGAGCACCTTTGGTGAAAGCCTCGACTGCGACCTCTTCCGACATGTTTCCCGCCGTATTTTTGAGCGTGGTCCACCTATGGATATACTCACGGGTAGACTCGTCGCTCTTCTGCTTGTAAGCCCGTAGTTCCTCGATAGATGTTGGCCGCTTATATGTCGCCTGGAAGTTCTTCCAGAAGTCGTAGCTGAGATCGTCCGAAGATCCGTAGTGTGCGCGTGGTCTTCCTTTGAGCCAGCTGCGGGCAGCGCCTACGAGGTGTAGGTTTAGGTACTGCATGGCCATTGTCTTGTTCCACGTTGATATTTTACTGCTGTGAGGTAATCTGACAGCCATGACTTGGGCTCTTGCAAGCCGTCGTACTTCGGGATCTCCGTTGTAAGCATGAATCTCTTGGGCATCGGCGCCTCTTGGATGTCGCAGGTGAAGCACATCGCGCCGTAGGTTTCCTCGTCAGAGGAGGTGCGCGCGTCGTATTCAGGCCGGTCGCGATTATGCTCCTTCCGTGGTTCCCTGCTGGGGTGTTGCGATCGGCTTCCGTGGTGCCGTGGGCTGCGGTCGCGATCTCGCGGGCTATTGTCGTCGCTATGCGGGCTGTCGCCGCGGCGCCGGGCTTATTTTCCCCACGGGGCGAGAGGTGACTCCTTGTCTCCCCTTCTAGGCGACGTGATCCCGCGTCTGCGAGGTGTTTCCTTGTCTCCCCTTCTAGGCGACGCGCTCCCGTGTCCGCGAGGTGTTTTGTCTACCCGAGGTGTTTTTTCAGCTTCTGGATTTGTCGCGTGCCTGCGTTCTGAGCGGCGATTCTTACGGCTGCCATACCTAGCCCATTCTGGACCTGTCGATGCTGCTCCGCGCGGGGGTCGTTTTTGGGTGGCTGGTTTGCCTGTAAGTATGTGGCGGCTGCCAGGAGTGTCACGGCGGGGGTCGTCGGGTGTACGCTGCCCTCGTCATCAACATGCATGCGAGATATCTCGAGTGTCTTGCTGATTCCACTGAGGGATTCGCGGTCCATGCCAGCAGTCTTCGAGACGTATCTCTTTTTCGAGGATTGGTTCCCTACCGAATGAGTCCTGGAGGGCGCTGTGTGTCGCGCACTCGAAGCTTCCGCCGCTTGCTTATGCTTCTCCAAGTCCAGGCGGGCTTCTTGCAGCTGTCGGCCAGTTCGCAGTAGGTGGAAGTGGTACGCCACCATCTCCTCATGACTGGATGTGGGCGGCAACGGTTGGCCCCCGTGTACTCCCTACTTTCCTGTGAGCCATGCGGCTCGCGATACTTTGATGCGCTCTTGCGCTTCCTTGCTCCCTTCCGTTTCCTCGGGTGGCGCACCCGAATCTTCCATGCAGATCTGAGCCAGATATGGCGAGTGGGTCCTAGGCGTAGATTGGTGGTTCTCGCAGAACTTTGGAGGTTCCTCTGTCGCGATCGTGTGGAAATCGCGGGTGTTGCGACGGATGGAGCTACCATTGGGCGCTAGGTCGCGACCAGCGTTGTCAGGTGGCGAGCAGACTCGGAGTCTGATTCATCGAGATCCATCTGTTTGGGGAAGCGCAGGATCCCCGCCTTGTTGGCGTGGAAGTGGAAGCTGCCGAGCGTCAGGCGCTCTTCTCCAGTGCGCTGAATGCCGGGCGTGATTCCGGAAAGTGGGGCACGCAGATGAGCGACCCGAAGCGGATCAGCTCCGATGGATTCGATGTTCCGGGGCTCCAGCTGATGGTTGGCGATGATGAGGCCAAAGATGTCGTAGATCCAGCGCCTGTCGTTCCCAGAAACGGCGCCAATTGTCAATTAGTCATCTCAAGATGTCACTCGGATGATCCGGTAGGGTTTCGATTAAGAGAACGTAAAGGCGTTGGTGACAATCGTCGGCTAACTGGGGGGCACGATTTACCCAGGTTCGGGGCTCTCGTAGAGGTAAAACCCTTACTCATGCTCTTGCGATTTGTATTATCAGTAGATCGGTTACAATAGGGGGTGCTCAAGTCGAGAGTATGATTTCAAACTCAACGCTGTGGTGGTGAAAAGTAGATTGGATTCCCCCTCGGTTGGTTCTCCTAGCCTTTTATAGGTGGCTAGGTCTCAAACCGTGTCCCGGGGGGGCGGGGGGTTACAAACCCTAGTTCTAGGTCGATAGGACTTTCCTTCTTGACCCGCAAGTCTTGAGGGTGGGCTTTCGATGGGCCTTCTAGTACCGCGGGACAACACCTCTCTTTGGGCCTAGGTCTTGGGTCTTTGGATCGGGTAGGCTCACCCGACCGGTCTAGGAATCATCCCCACGTCAACGATATACCCAAGTTCGGGGCCCTCGTGGTGAGGTAAAACCCTACTCCTGTAAAGATGGGACTATGGTGGATGTTTACAGTGTTTCTCCTTCAGCTGTATCGGAGAGGAAGGCAATATAAGCCTCTAGGGGTTTGAAGAGCAAAGGATTGACACTCTCAATGGAGTCCTCGGCCTGCCTTATATAGGAGCCGGCAGGCCGCTGAAATGTGGATCCAACTACGCTACAGGTTCCTAGTGGAACCTTCGAGCACCATCTACAGTGTCGCACCCCCTGTCTGCGAGGAGCATAGTCCTTTCCGCCTGGTACGGCGCCACTGTGTGAGGCCTGGTAACCCGACTCCTCCATCTATGTTGCATCGCTCCTTCCCTCTGGGTCCCCTTTGGACTCCGTCTTCGTTCTAGGTAAAAAATACCTTCCGTGGATTTTTAGCCCTTTCCGAGAATATTTCTCAGAACTTCTCTGAAATGGAAAAACATCAAAAAACAACAAATGACCGGGGGCATATTGTTAATAGGTTAGTCGATGAAAACATCCGGAAAATGAATGAAAACATGCAGATACCATAGGATATTGGAAAGAAAACAAGCATGAAGCATACAAAATTATAGATACGTTTGCAACGTATCAAGCTTCTCCGGCGAGGAAGATGCTCGTTTCCACTATGAGGTTGACTTTAAGGCGTTTACCAAACCTTTACACAAGGTTGAGGCGACTCCACAACTTAATTGGATGCTCTCAACAATCTGAATCTTCTTGAAACGAGGTGAAAACTACAAGCACTAGGGTTACAAGGTACCCAAGAGATTTCAAGATCCGCTAGGATTTGATGAGTGTATTTGCAATTCCTTGGTGAAATTATGGATCTAGATCTCCTCTATCACTCCACAAAGTTTTAGCTTGACTAGATGGTAGGAGTGGGAGATCTAGAAATATGAAACTTGCATTAATGACTAGGAGACAGAGCGTGAAATTTAGCTCTTTTGGGGAAGAATGAGTGCATTAAATACACCGCCTTTGTATCTGGCCGTTGGGCGCACCAACCCGCACCAGGGGTACTGCCGCTGGGTTGATGTGCAGAGCCGTTGTGCGGCTCTGCTCTACGCTCCTGATCCCGCACTGCCGGTACTATTAGTGGGATCGACATTACTACCGCTCTGTTGTACTTCTTTCTGTACCGCCGGAGGTACCAGCAGCCCTATCACGAATGGCGAATCAGCGGTACCAGGAGCGGTACTGCCGGTACCTAGGCACGCCGTCGTTCAATGCCTTAGGAGCGGTACCACCGGTGGCTACAATGGTATGAACGCTGACGGTACTGCTGTTGGTACCGACAACCCCTCCCCAAAGGGCGAATAGGCGGTACCTCTAGTGGTAGTGCCGCTGACAATTTTGCTCTGAGAGAGAGAAGCGGCAGCGGGCCCTGGCTGCTCTAAAATCACACGCAGAAGTACTACCGCTTCTTCCAATGGTACTACCGCTGCCTGTGATACAGAGAAAAATTTCCTCCTTGAGCAACAAGCTCACGCCAAGCCGATGAGAACAATGTCTTCAATGGATTTAGATCCAAGAGAGATATTGACCCGCTGGAGTTGTATTACAATTATCTGAGAAATCACATAGCACGCAATTAGAGAACTAATTATGGTGTCATCAACACTAAAACCAATGGTGAGCTTTCACCTTTCCTTAAATCCTTGGAGGCTCACTAGGAGATAAACCTTCATTTATCTTGAATATACACTTACATCAAACGGCCTTCTTTTGATGCTTCGCTCTACTCGTTAAAAGTTCGGCCTTTTATCAGCATAACTGAATTTGGATCACGCTAAAACAACAATGTGGAGATGGTGGGCTGAAGAGTAAGATATGGTACAGTTTTAAGGAGGGTTGCTGTAGCGCAGGTGCGAAGGCACAATTTTAAATTTTGTAAGTTATGGGGGCTCACATTTAAAGAAAAAAACGTGTTCACGGTTTTTAAGGAACAAATCCATAGGATTAGGCTAGCCATATTTCACGACAACTTTTTCTTATGTGGCACGTTTTTTTTTTTAGAAATGGGGATAAACCCCGGCCTCTGCATCGAGTGATGCACACAGCCTTTATTACTTATTAAAAATCAGTGTAGCCAACCGTTTACAATAGTTTTAACCTTACAAGAAACAGGATATTCTCCTTATACGGAAATAGCAAAACCAAAAGGAGAACTACGAAATCCTATTATGATGCTGCCACGTATGCTGGGAGAAAAAACCTTGTGCCACCGTAAGGAGACGAGTGCAGCCATCCACCATAAGCTTCCTCTGGTCTGAAGGGAGTAGTAAAGCCCATAGCTGGATCCAATGAGCTGCTGAGTAAATAACCTGTAAAGCATGAAAATAGTTCCTCCTGTTAAAAACCACATTATTTCTACATGTCCATATAGCCCAACAAATGGCCGATACACCAATCCTTATCCTTCTTTTAGTTTTCACATCAATCCCATTGAGCCAATTCCCAAACATATTAGTCACATTGGAGGGAGGAGGAATATTAAAAGTACAAAAGACCACTCGCCAAATAAGTTTAGCCAAAGGGCAAGAAATAAAGAGATGATCTATTGTCTCGTTGTTCCCACAAAGGAACAAAGCATATCACCTTTCCACCCTTTTCTTGCTAAATTATCTTTTGTCAAAATCACCTTCTTATCCAAAAACCACATAAAGATTTTGATCTTAAGAGGTAATTTTAATTGCCACAAATAAGTTTTGAGAAAAATAGTATGTCCATTCATCATATCCTCATACATAGATTTCACAGAGAAGCTCCCATTCGGAGTAAGTTTCCAAACAAACTTATCAGTATCCGAAATCAAAGAGACATCCATGAGACGCAAGCACAAATGAGACCACATATCCCAAGTAATTCCAGCTAAATTCCTACGAAAGGAAATATTGATTGGTGGTGCATTCTGAAATACATCAGCAACCGAAACATTTTTATACTGCACAATATTATATAAAAGAGGATATTGATCAGCTAGAGGGGTTTGGCCTAACCAAATATCCTCCCAAAATCTAGTTGTTTCACCATTTCCAATTTTAAAGGAACCTCTACTAAAGAAATCCCTCTTAACTCTCATTAGACCCTTCCAAAAGGGAGAATCAGTGGGTTGTGCCTCAACTTGAGCTAAAGTTTTGCTATGTAAGTATTTATTCTGTAACAATTCTTGCCAAATACCCTCCTCATGTAGTATTTTAAACAGCCATTTAGCCAATAAACACTTATTTTTTAGCTCTAGCACTTCCACACCTAATCCACCTTGATCCTTGGGTCTACAAATAATATTCCATTTTGTTAATCTATATTTACGTTTGGAGTCATCACTCTGCCAGAAAAAACGTGATCTATAGAAATCAAGTCTCTTTCGGACGCCCTTAGGAATCTCAAAAAAGGATAACATGAACATGGGTAAACTTGTTAACACAGAATTAACAAGAACTAATCGATCCCCATATGATAATAGTTTCCCTTTCCAGCACCCAAGTTTGTCTTCAAACCGACTCTCCACAGGGTGCCATTCTGAGTTTGTAAGTTTTTTGTGATGAATAGGAATACCCAAATATTTAAAAGGTAACAAACCAGACTCACAACCAAAGATTTGTTTATACTGGTGCTCTACCTCTTTAGCCTTACCAAAACATAAAACTTCACTCTTGTGAAAATTAATCTTGAGACCCGACAATTGCTCAAAGATACACAAGATTAATTTAAGATTCAGTGCTTTATCAAAATCATGCTCTAAAAAAAGCACCGTATCATCTGCATACTGAAGGATAGACAAACCTCCTTCAACTAGGTCTGGAATAAGACCTCCAATTTGTCCAAGTTCCTTAGCCCTAGCAATTAAAATAGCAAGCATATCTGCCACAATATTAAAAAAGAATTGGAGATAGCGGATCACCCTGCCTTAAACCTTTTTTAGTTTGAAAATAATGGCCAATCGCATCATTAACTCGAATACCTACACTGCCCCCCTGAACAAATTGTAAAATCATATCACACCATTCGTGAGAAAACCCTTTCATACGTAAAGCCTGAAGAAGAAAAGGCCACTTAACCTTATCATAAGCCTTCTCAAAGTCAATTTTAAAAATTACCCCATCCAATTTCTTCCTATTAAGTTCATGGATGGTTTCATGCAGGATAACCACTCCTTCCAAGATGTTTCTCCCAGGCATGAATGCTGACTGAGATGGTCTAACCACCTTCTGCACTATCTGGGTAATACGATTAGTACCCACTTTCGTGAAAATTTTAAAACTCACATTAAGAAGGCATATAGGTCTATATTGCTGGATCTGAACCGCATTATCATTTTTAGGAAGCAAGGTTATCACCCCAAAGTTCAGTTTAAACAACTGAAGATTACCTTGCTTAAACTCTAAAAACATGGCCATCAAATCCGATTTAATAACCTCCCAAAAGGTTTTATAAAATTCTGCGGGGAAACCATCAGGTCCTGGAGATTTATTAGGCTCCATCTGTGATATTGCCTCAAATACTTCTTCCACTAAGAAATCAGCAGTGAGAATATCATTTTCTTGTTGAGATAACTGGGGTATATGCTGAATATTACTCTCCACTAAGGAGATATTATTAGGTGTGGAAGGTCCGAATAATTTCTTGTAATACTCAGAGATATACATTCTCAAGTCCTCATCCCCAACAATAGTTCCCTCTTCTTGTTCTAACTGAAAAACCATCTTCCTACGATGTTTCCCATTTGCCATGAGATGAAAATATTTAGTATTCTCTCCCCCCTCCAAAATATGCTAAACCTTAGCTCTTTGCGCCCATTTACTCTCTTCCTCTCGACGCAGTAAACACAAACGGTCATTAGCATTACGAAGAGTTTCCCTCTCCCCCAAAGACAGAGGTACACTCTCCGCTTTAATATCCAACTCCTCTATAACCCTGATCAACTTATCCCTCTCGATTCTATATTTGCCACTAAGATTTTTAGCCCATCCCTTAAGAAAACGTCTTAAGTGTCTAATTTTGTTCTGCCAAACCGCAATAGCTGAATCACCCTTGTTAACAGCTCCCCATTCAGCAGAAACCAACTCAAAAAAACCATCCATTCTGAGCCACGAAAGCTCAAAAGAGAAACCATTTTTATTCCCCACATGAGCACGAGCACCAAAATCCAAAAACAAAGGAGTATGATCCGACCCATTTCTAGCCAAGGCTTGAACGGTTGCTAGAGGAAATTTTTGCTCCCACTCCACAGAAGAAAGAATTCTATCTAGTTTTTCAAAAGTTGTATTAGCTCTCCTGCTAGCCCAAGTAAATTGTCTACCCGATAATTCAATCTCTTTTAAGTCTAAGCTATGAATAATTGCATTAAACATAACAGGCCATCTAGAGTTATAATTATCATTATTCTTTTCTTCAGGTTTCCGTATTATATTAAAATCCCCACCCACCAACAAAGGTAATGTTTCATTTTCACAAAAACGAACAAACTCTGATAAGAAATTAGGTTTAAATTCCTCCTGGGAAGCACCATAAACAGACACTAGAATCCACTCAAAACCATCATGCTTAGACTTAACATAAAGTTTAACAGAGAAATCTCCTACATCCACATTCCTGACCTCTATAGATGCAGAGTTAATGCCTATGAGCATACCTCCTGATCTACCTCTAGGTGGTAGACAAAACCACACAAAGTCCAAGCCTGAAGCTAGGTGAGATAAAAAGGATTGTGCAAAATGAGATCTCCCTGTCTCAGACAAAGCCAAAAAAATCAAGTTTCCTCTCTCTAATACTCTCCTGAATAAAATGATGTTTACCCGGGTCACGAAAACCCTCGCTGTTCCAGAACATCCCACAAAGATTATGCATCTTGTTTAGTATTAATACGATTAATTCTTACACTTCTCCGTTTATTAGATACAGAATAATCCTTCTTTTTCCTAACCTTCTTAACTTTCTCACAATCAACCACTAAATCAATTGGAGAAACAGAAGTAGGAATACACTCATCCTCCACTAAGTCTTCAGAGAGACTAGCAATCTTATTAAGAATTAAACTACGAGGCTGGGGGTCATGATTATCATCCAAATTATTATGAAGCATAGACAAGGTCCTATTCAAATCACCATCTTTAATTAGTTTAGCAGACTCCAACTTAGAAGCACTAGAAGTACCCAAAGAAACTCCTAGACTAGCAGCTCTATCAATAATATCGGAATCAGAGAAAGACAAAATCGATAAATACTTACAAGAATTCGAAGACTTCATACCTGCCCCCGAGTCCCTCCTGGCAGCGAGTAACATCGCCCTCTCCAATTGCGTGTCATCCGCATTATGTTGGGCCTGTCGTGGGATAATCATGGCAGACGTTACCAGGGGTAACTTATCTTGGGGCAAATCGACTCTGGTGTTTGGGAGAGGGTTTAGCTCAGAGGAAAACATGATGATATGCGATCTGGTAGCCGGCAAGCAAGTCGTCGAGTCTCCGATCTCGATATATTAATGCAACTCTCGTATTACACTGGATACTCGATACCTAGCGATATTGCTCGAACTCTTGGATCTCTCTAAACTAAACCTAGGGGCCGGCTTATAAAGCACCCGGACCCCCTGGCCTGCTCCCCAAGGCGTACTATGAATCCTACCCGGACACTGCTTACAAAACCCTAAACTTCCTTACCAAAACCCACAATCCGGGTTACCAGGCCTACGGTCTTGGGCCTTCTAGAAACTCCTTTATCCTTAGCCGGGTCTTGTGCAGCGTCCTTTGGGCCGAGTTACTCCTTGGCGTTGGCCTACCGGGTTATCATCCCTCCATCAGTAGTCCCCAGAATAGCTTGGGCTTCACGAGATTCTCTTTGAAGCACACGCTATTCCCTGCAAAAATATCAAACTTACAAGCTCACGGAGGCCGGGTTAGATTGCTTTGATAAACAGCTAGGCCTAACTCCATGGTGGCCATATAGTAACCCGGCTTTCTCCAAGTCCATTGCTTATCTCTCCGGGTCAGTACCCTGATAATGATGCCAAAGATCCGGCTCACTTCACTTGTTTAACCGATCCAATAATCGCGGAAAAGATTTGCCTCATATTCGTTCCGGATATCCCGTCTAGCACTTAACGCATATCCCGGAAAATCCGGACGGATATCACTTATCCGAAATTTCCGTCTCTCACCCGTGGGTCTAGGTTTATCCACCCGCACCCTATAAATAGGTACCTAGGGGATAACCTAACTCCAACGGTCCACTTCTCCTTCTTCCTCCTTTTCTTCGCCTCCGCGCCCGAGCTTACAGAGCACCGCCACGGAGACCTCGCGCGCGTCACTGGAACCAATCTGTCGCCGGCTACGCTCCGCCACAGTTCGTCCCGCGCCGCCGCCGACCTCCGCCGCCGCGCCCGTGAGCATCTTGCCGGCAGTCACAAAGGGGCATTCGGATTGCGCTATTTGCCGCCGCCGCGTGCTACTCCAATCTCCTCCGGTAAGCTCCTCGTATCCATTAATTCGACCTTGCAATTTCTCGATTTACTCTAGATTGGATCTAGGTCAACCGCGGGCCATTTCTTGCCCCGCGCCGGATTAGGCCGCTCGGATACTTGCTAGCTCCTCCAATAGCTTGATAGATGATCGCACACCACTCCCCTATCATCATTAATCATCAATTTCTCCGCAGAATCGTCCGCAAACTTTTCAATCTAGATCCATTTCGCCCAAATTTTCCGCGCCTGTCATTGACACCCGGAAAATCCTCTTCTTCCGGTTCTTTTGCTTGCAGTAGATACATGGGCAATCATCCTTCTTCTTCAAACACTTTACAATACGTAAGTACCCCATAGTTTCTATACTGATACTTGATATCCGGATAACTTGTAATTTTTGCTCCGTATAATGATACCCGGACGATTCTTAACTTCTATGTCTTATCGATGCTGCTTGCATATACTCGGATAACTCATGATTTCCGAGTCTTATTTCTTGTACCTTTTTGTCTTGTGCTTTGCAGGTTGATCCCATGGCTCCCAAGAAGCAAGGGAAGCAGCCAGCCAAGACAAAGACCACCCAATCCATATCCGCCAACTGGGCGCGATCCACGGTCACAAAGGCCAAGCTAGAGGAGCTGGCCAAGTTGGGGGTTCTCCCTTCTCAAAAAGATATCCACTAGAGGGTGTCGGGTGATGAGACCCGGCCCACGCCCGCTGATGACGAGGTAATCTGCTTCGTCGAACATGTGACCCGCTCCTGCCCAACCCTAGTCCTGTGCCCCTCACCAAACATTTGCGCCGCCACCCACCCTTCTCCATGGCCGCCTCCAACCCTAGATCGGGAGCCATGTGGACCTGACCCTTCGCTGCACGAGCGCCTGAAGCTGGCCAAGGCTGACGCCGGGAAGTAGTAGGAGACCGCCGCCCCATGAGGGCGGCGCCGATGGCCGGAGCCGCACCTGCTCCGCTGAGCGTTGTACCGCTTCGCGACGCCCCAAATGAGGATGGAGGAGCACGCAGCAGCATACGGATGCTGAGATGCCCGGACCATCTTGCTGCCATAAGGGGCCACCACCGCCGATGAGGAGACCTAACCTCTGCTCGATCCACAAGGGAGAGCGTGCGCGCGAGAAAAAAAGGGCCACCGCAGTCACCGTTCTCTTGCACTTCCCCAACGAAGGTAAGGGTCCTGGTCTTTAGCCTTACCTCCACCTTTTTTTCTTAAGCTGGAGAAGATGATACTGTGTAGAACCGTAGATGAACTTTTAATACAGAAGAAGGTGTATCCAACGTTTATGTGTGGAAGTTGCTGATTAGCTGAGGATTTGGTATTGACTAGTGCATGGATGTTTAGGTCGCTGCTAGAATAATTAGGCTCAGTTCTATAACCCAATGTTTGCCTTTCAACCTGAGTACCAAATGCTTACAGATTTTAATTATGTATAGTATGTGGACCATGTCTGAACACAAAGAAATAATCAAAAGATTGGCCCTCACAGTGGACAAAATGAATGTGTATCTATTGATGTGCTCTAAAAAGTGTAAGCATACTTACAGACTACTAAATTTCGTTTTGTGATCTGACCATGAATTCATTCTTATTACTATACTACAGAATCAAAGAGCGATAAGATGGAGAAGTCCCACTAACTGAAGATGCTATACAGTAAGTGTTGAATCAGTAGATATGTGCTTACAAATATCCACTTCTGTGATCAGAACATTGGACAAAACATTACCGAACTTAGAAATGGAGCTAGCCTTGGTGAAGGCGATACATTGCCGTAATTGACAAGGAAAATAATTACTTCTTGGTCATTGGCATTAACATTGCATTCAGCAGCTGTGAGCAACCAGATTCAGTTTTCTCTACATGCATGCCTCAAGGTTTTGCAATTTTTTGTTCTTTCAAGTTATTAAATACTTCCTTTTTTTTGTGACAAAAAATGCACTACCTTGCCTTAGTGCCTTGCTCCCTGACCTATCTTTTGTTGAATTTACTAGGGGAGAAAAGACAGAAGATGGAGGAAGAAAAAGGCATTATCGCTCGTTCATCATCAGTCATAGGTTAGTTCATAAAAGCATCTACATTGTACGCATAAATAGTACATCCGAAGATAATTCAAAGCAATATTAATGCATGAGAGATAACCTGACTTGATATCGTTGTTATCAATTTTAGTTTCTCGACTGTTAAACTACTTACTTATGCGAGATAACCTGATTATAACAATACAAATAATTCAGTTGTTCTGGGCTTTAATGAATCTGTGGCTGCCAGGTGCCCAGGCTTGATTCATCAAATTTTAACAGATATGCACAACTTTCTTTGATCAGTCTGTAGCTTTAGGCATGAAATATTTCCTTGTCTCTTTTTTTGTTTGGCAACCATGTATAAAAGTGCATTCTCTTTGATCTTTTGTTTGGGTTCAGTCTGTAGCTTTAGGCAACAAATATTTCCTAGTCTCTTTTATCTGAAACAGTAGAGTGGCCACTAGTAAGTACTACCATCGTTTTCTTTCTGTACTTGATTAGCATGATCATATGCACGTACTTGCTAGCCAGCTCTAGTGAAACATAGATCCAAGAGAAAATAAATAGGTCTGTGGCAACTGACCTTCCTAGTGATATATTCCCACTTCCGTAGTACTTTACTACTCTTGGGAGTTCTTCCAGTCTGTGAGTGTCTTGGGTGCTGCAGTGTAGGGAGGAAATGCATGTTTATACCGCAGATGCGTGTGTGGTAGGCTCCAAGGATAAGTATGCCAAATTCAATTTATTTAGTTTTGATTTTCATCGTCCAATGTTCCTCAAGCTTGTATTGTAGCCTATGTTTCTTTTGGGCTTATGTAGGGGTGGTTGCTTAGATGTGCTCTGTCATGTGTGCTGAGGCCATGTTGGTCTATCATCTCCTTTGTCGTCTTTCATTTGTTTAATATATGACATGCAAATCATCTTCATGGGTAAAAAAAAAGAGTTCAAATTGTGTACATCTATAATCGTTCTGTATAAGTTCCAGTTTGCTTTACAAGAGAGATCAAATTCTATAGTGCCACCGTATATGAATGTAATGGAGAAATGTTTACCCTTTGTAGGAAAGACATGCAAGACGACGAGGAATCATGAAGCCGGCGATTTGTTAACTTGCGATTTCTTAGAGATACCATTTTGTAGAGCTATCTAGCGTCTGGATACTTTTTGTTTTGGAGCATGCTAGTCACTGGACATGCATAGCTGGAATTTATCTTTTGTCGGGGTTCCGTCCTCCGGGTCACCCTTTCTTACGTGAGGTTCTGAGCCACTATGGCCTCCGGGTATTCGACATAGGGCCTAACTCTATGTTGAATATAACCCATTTTATCGTTCTTTCCGAGTCATACTTGTGCGCTCCGCCAAGTTTGGCTCTCTTTATCGAACTTTTTCAGTGCAAACCGTGCCGCGAAAGTGGTGACGGGGCACTCCTTGCTTGCGGCGGGGTTTCGATCCAGCGCCGCAAGAATTCTCCCATGCCAACTCTTAACTTGAACTCTCACGTTAAACACTGGCAACTCTCTTTCTTTTACTGCCGAGACACTTCCCCACCCGGCGAAAAGAAACTGCCAGGTTACTCGGAGGGCCTACTCGATATCTCTGAAAACTTCAATGCCTTTGCCCCTGAATCGGACAGGGAGGCCATCCAACCTTTGCTAGCTAAAATAGCCATTCTCTCGGTCCAAGGTCTCCTTGGGCTCAACTTGGTGAAAACTTGGGTCAACTTCCGGATCCAACCCAACTCTATCCGCACTAAATTAATGTGCGAGTACTCGGGGCACACCACAGATTCCCTCCGATACTCTTCTAAAAATTATGCGACCGGTGACACCAACAAGACCATCAAGGGATTCTTGACGGAGAAGCTGGAGGTAATCCGGAATATAGCCGGGTTAGAACCCTTTACACGCGACAACCCAGCTCCTGAGATAGATATCCGGCTCTTATACCTTTACTTCCATGCTTTTCCTCTTGATACAGTTGCTAACTCTCATCTCTATGCCTTTACCTCAGGCTGATAGTTTCTTTTGGAAAATCGAGACTCCCCCCAACTCCGAAAGTCCAGAGGAAGAAGAGGACGTGGTTAACTCGGAAGAAGGTACCTTCCGAGTCTCACTTAATTTCTGCAAGCTCGCTGTTGTTCATTCTGCATTTTTCCGACTGTATACTTTGATAACTTTCAGAACCAGAGGACAAAGACAAAGAAGAGCAGGAAGGCAAGGTGGAAACAGCAAGCGATGAGGATGAAGCCCAGCCGATAATCAAGGTCGGGGCAAAGAGGAAACCCCGAGGGGTCGTTTTCAAGGTTCCATACCGCTTCCTTGCTTCTAAGCCATACTCCTTTGATAACATGCACGAACTAAACCGGGAGTTATCCAATTGGCCGTACCTGAAGGTACCGCCCATGACCAAGCGCAGAATGACTCGGAATTTTCCGGGTGAGGGCGCTCTTAACCCGGGTATTCCATCATCCCCAGCTCGACGCGCTGGTATTCTCCTGACCCTTTCTTAAATATCAAATTTTTCCCAACTCACCCCTTAGCAGGGCAGTTCCATGTCTAACTTTCTTGATGTTCTTCAGTTTCGTCCGGGTCCAGCAGCGAGTTCCCCTCGGACTACATGGTGAATCCCGGGTAAGCTTCCTTTCCTGATGTTCTATCACCTTTCCATAACTTTTTTCCAGTTGCATGCTAACTGCTTACTTATATTGTCCATAGAGCCGCGGTCACTATCAGTGAGCAAGAAAATATGGAGACCGATGACCCGGGTAACGAGAACCCCACTGACGATATGACGGCCGCAGCTGGCGGCGAAGAACAAGTGCCACCAATAAACCCGGCTGATCAAGAAGCCGAGTACCCAATAGCCTCGCACGCACGCGAGAAGGAAGAAGCTGCAGCCTTGGGCACGGGAGGAGGGGCACCAGACTCCGATACTCGGACGACTCGGATGCCTTCCCCCGCCAAGAAGAGAACTCCTTCTCCGAGTTTCCAAGATCCCGGGTCTTTCAACTTGGGCAACAACACCTTTGATCAAATGATGAGCGCTCTCCTTGCTATGAAGGCCTCGGAGAGCGATATGCTAGAGCGTATGGCATTGGAGCACCAGGTAACGTTACTTGATATCTCGTAGTATCCATCTAGTCCCCAAGTTCCGAGTATAACTTGTTGAAGTTGTGCTCGGTACTCTGTGCGATACTCCGCTTGCCATGATACCCGACTAATGCTTATACTTTTGTCCCTTACAGGCACAGGCCATCCGGTCTGATGAAATTTTACTCAAGACCGAACAACTTCTGCTTACCGAGGTAAAGCGGAGAGAGGCCCTTGAGGCTGAAGTGGAAACCTTGAAGAAAGATGTTTCCAAATACAAGAAAAAGTACACCACTGCTCAAACCGCACTGAAGAAGTTATCGGACCAAGTTACCGATACTTATCGCATCTTGCTTAGTAAGATTTTTGCTGCTGATTGCTTTCATGACTCTGCTTGTTACTTGACTCATGATACTCGGAATTATTGATGTGGCCTTTATTGTTTCAACTGCAGGCGCTAACCTTGCGACCCTAGAAGAAGATGATGTTAAAAAAGCTAAAACTTTAAAGACTGTGCTCCGAACCTTCTTCGCCGGCACCAAGTGGATATTGGATGCCGTGCAATGGCCCACTGAGGCATATCCGGGTGAAGAAGACCTTATCCAAGCGTGCTCCACTGTGCCTGCGTGGATCGAGCTCTGGAAACGCTCGGCATGCCGGGTTGGTATGACCCGGGCCTTTATGCTGGCTAAGGCTTACTTTCCTAAGCTTGAGCCGGCAAAGGTGATAGCCGGGTTTCCGGAGTTCAAAGCGGATGGCTCCAGGTTTGGGCCCAAGGATTTCAAGGCCGTTCAATCCGCGGTACGTCACTCGGCAACCACTTTGGCCGATAGTATGGACCTGCGCACGTTTATGAGTTCGTACGACGCTGAAGGCAAAGTCGTGAAGGAGGAAGCACCCCTGCCCTTCGATATTTTGAAGAAATGGAATGCTGATTCAGCCAGGAAGAGGGAAGAGACCGCAAAGAGGGAGGCCGAGTTAGGATCAGAGCCAACCACCTCTACGCCGGCTGTCCGCCCGCCTGTCCGTCCTGATGCTGAGAATCCGGGTGATGATGCTGGGAAAGCTGAGGATCGAGCCCAGGACCAAGAACCGGAGGGCAAGGGCAAAGATGTAGACCCGACCCGGGAAGCCGAGTAAACAGATGCCATTATGATACCTTGGTCGTTCGATGCTTTTTGTTGTAACAAACATTCTTTTGACGGTGCGCCTGTGCACCTTTGATACTGGTATCGAGACTTGTAATGCACTTTTAATTCCTTGATATACCTTGTGCCTCTTCTGGCCTTTTGGATGATTTTAATATTTATCTGCTCGTGAGCCTATTTGTTCTCGATATCCGACTTTCTTTATGGTTCCTTCTGTGAGACTCGGTTTCCGAGCATCATGGGTTTTGACAAGTGCACTTCTCTAAGTCCCCAAGTCCCCAAGACTCGGATGTTTGGGTTTTTTGAGCTTAGTAACTAAGCAACTTGTTTCTTTTTTCAAAATCCCCAGTCCCCAAGACCCAAAATTCCGAGTCTGGGATGTGTGGTCTTTCAAAGAGAACAAGTTGTTTTCTGCCAAGCCCAAACCTAGAGCCGTTTCACATAGGTATTGAAGTTATGCTTGATAAACATTGAGTTTCCGGCTATTAGCCCTGTACTCTGCATAACTTGTGGTTTAGATGACCCTTTTGACTATCTTGTACTGTAAGCCGGCTTTCGCGTGGATATCATGTTGTTACATCTATACGAAAACAGGGTCAGGCAAGTCCCATTGGGCTTCATGGCTGATTGTAATCGTAAGCGAGCAAATCATGCCACTTTAGTGCGAGTCACATCGAGCTTAAGTAAGAAAAGTCAAGAAAATGTGGCTCCTTTGTCCGGTTATAAGATTGCAGCCGTACTCGTTTGCGAGTAATCGGCCCTTATAACTCATAGGCATCAAGGCCGGGTCTTTGAGTTTGTAACTGTGCTATTCAAGAAATCAGCCCCCAAGACCTAGATATATGCAACATACAAAGGAAAGTAATGTACTAAGGACGATAAATAATACTTACCTGGACGAAACGTAAAAACCATAAGAATAAAACTTGATAGAACGTGTGAATAAGATATACTGCTTAACCATCTCTTTATTGATATGAGAAAGTTAGGTCAGCAAGCCGCCTCATTAAAAACCCTCCAGTCCCCTTAGGTACCCTGGATAGGAAAAGAGTGCGTCTGAAACCTGCTGCCTGTTACGTCGTGCAATTCCACTTGCGAATGTAGTCTATACTAGGTATAGTAGGGACGCAGCTGAGCCACGTTCCATGGTCTGTCTCTCTCTTGCATAGATGAAGTGGTATGAGCAGTGTCGTTGACCGTAGCCGACTCTTCCCTTGCATCTATCAAGTAATATGATCCATTGTGCAGATTTCGGCTTATGATAAATGGTCCTTCCCATGGCGGTGATAACTTATGTTTTCCTTCGTTTGACTGTACCAGGCGTAGAACCAGGTCTCCTTCCTGGAAGACCCGGGTTTTCACGCGCCGGCTATGATATCTCCGCAGATCCTGCTGATATATAGCTGATCTTTCCAAATCTTGTTCCCTGTGTTCTTCTAACATATCCACGGCGTCCTGCCGGGTCTTCTCGTTCTCCACCTCGACGTAAGCTGATACTCGAGGTGAATCATGAATAATATCACTCGGCAACACCGCTTCCGCACCATAAACCATGAAGAACGGTGTCATCTAAGTAGATCTGTTAGGTGTAGTGTTGATACCCCAAACCACTGAAGGTAATTCTTCAACCCATGCACCAGCAGCTCTGATACACGGAACTCGCAATCGTGGCTTTAATCCACGAAGCAACTCTTGATTTGCCCTCTCCACTTGTCCATTGGCCTGTGGATGGGCCACTGATGCTATATCAAGCCGGATTCCACTGTTACCACAAAACTTTTCCATCTCACCAAGGGACATGTTGGTTCCATTGTCGGTAATTATGCTGTGGGGATACCCGAACCGATAGATAATTCTTTTCAGGAACTTGACTGCTGTAACTGCTTCGCAATTGGTAACTGGCATAACCTCAACCCACTTGGTAAATTTATCAATAGCCACCAAGAGATGTGTCTTTTTGCAAGGTGACATGTGAAAGGGGCCAACCATGTCCAAACCCCAAACAGCGAACGGCCAAGTTAACGGAATAGTCCGTAATTCCATAGCCGGCACATGGGTTTGGCGAGCGTACCTTTGACACTCGTCACACCTTGCCACCAAGCGCTCCGCATCTGCTAGGGCTGTGAGCCAGAAGAATCCATGTCGATAAGCTTTGGCCACAAGGAATCTTGTGGATGCATGATGCCCACAATCGCCTTCATGGATTTCCTTGAGAATCTGTCGGCCTTCTTCTGGGCTACACAACGCAAAAAGACTCCTGCTGCGCTTCTCTTGTATAACTCCCCATTGATGATAGAATATCCCTTTGCTCGCCTCAAAATTTGTCTTGCTAATACCTCCTGCTGTGGTTACTTGCCCCGTGATAGGTAGGCCAGGAACGGCTCTGTCCACTCGGGAACAGCGCGCACTGTGGCCACGAGCTCCAAATCCGGGTCTTGATTTGCCAGTTCTTCCTCAGACTCGGTTTTAACTGATGGTCTCCATAGTTCATCCAGGAAAACATTAGGTGGAACCGGCTCTCTGCGCGAGCCGAGTCTGGCGAGTGCATCTGCTGCCTCGTTTTTTCTTCTGTCTATGTGTTCCACTTCATACCCGGAAAAACATCCGGCAACCCTACCAACCTCTCTGCGGTACGCTGCCATAGTTGCATCTTTTCTATCCCAAGTTCCCGAGACCTGCTGTACTACAAGGTCTGAATCTCCAAAGCACCGTATCCTCTTAATATTCATCTCCTTGGCTACCTTTAAGCCATGCAATAAGGCCTCATACTCGGCCACGTTGTTGGAACAATCAAAGTGAATCTGTAGCACGTAACTCAACTTGTCTCCTTTGGGTGATGTTAGCACCACTCCAGCTCCTGATCCCTCGTATTGCTTGGAACCATCAAAGTGCATGATCCAAGACTCGGAGTTTGGAGCCATGGTGGGCATGCCTGTGTGTGTCCAATCGTTAATGAAATCAACTAGCGCCTGGGATTTGATTGCAGACCTGGGCTCGTAGTTGATGTGATAATCCCCCATCTCTATCGCCCACTTGGCTATTCTTCCTGTTGCATCCGAGTTTCTGATGATATCCGACATTGGTATCGAACTAACCACTGTTACGGGGTGTTCCTGGAAATACGGCTTCAGTTTCCGGCTGGCCATGAAGACCCCGAAAACCAGCTTTTGCCAATGTGGGTATCGCTGCTTTGCCTCTGATAATACTTCACTGACGTAATAAACCGGTCTCTGGACCGGGTGATCTTTCCCATCCTCTTTACGCTCCACAACAACTACTGCACTAACGGCTCGGGGGCCAGCTGCTACGTATAGCAACATAGGCTCTTTAGGACCCGGGGCCGCTAGAACTGGTGCCTCAGATAACTGCTTCTTTAGTGCCTCGAACGCCTCATCCGCCTCTTGATCCCAAATGAATTTATCGGATTTCTTCAAGAGCCGGTACAAGGGTATTACTTTTTCTCCGAGTCTGGATATAAACCGGCTCAAGGCTGCTACGCACCCTGTGAGCTTCTGAATATGCTTCAAATTTTCCGGCTTTTTCAGACTCTCGGAAACGATAAAGCCGAGTAACTTCCCAGCTGGAACTCCAAATACGCACTTTGTCGGGTTAAGTTTCATCTGATACCTCCTCAGGTTCTTGAACGTTTCCTTTAGATCATCGATAAATGTCTCCACCATTCTGGTCTTGATCACCACATCATCTACATAAGCATGGACATTGCGTCCAATTTGATCCTCGAAGCACTTCTGAATGCACCGTTGATAGGTTGCGCCAGCGTTCTTCAATCCAAATGTCATGGTCTTGTAACAAAAGGCCCCAAAAGGGGTTATGAATGATGTTTTCTCCCAGTCTTCCTTCTTGAGCTTGATCTGATGATACCCGGAATATGCATCCAGGAAGCATAATAGGTCACTTCCAGCTACTGCGTCTATGATCCGATCTATCCTTGGTAATGCAAACGGATCCTTTGGGAAATACTTGTTGAGACTCGTATAATCAATGCACATCCTCCACTCATTGGTCTTTTTCATCACGAGAACCGGATTTGCTAACCAATCCGGGTGAAATACTTCCATGATAAAGCCGGCTGTCAGCAGCCGTGCGATTTCTTCCCCTATGGCTTTCCTTCTTTCCTCATTCATCTTCCTCAAGCCCTACTTCACGGGCCTGGACTTGGGATCGACGTGCAAACTGTGCTCTGCCAACTCTGTAGGGATACCCGGCATGTCGCTAGGCGTCCAGGCGAACACGTCCTGATTCGAACGAATGAACTCCACAAGTGCTTTCTCCTGCTCGCTGTCCAAGTTAGATCCTATAGCAAATTGCTTAGAGGGATCACCCTCGACAAAAGCCACCATCTTTGTATCTTGTGCTGCCTTGAACTTTGCTCTTTCATCTTCAGTATTTGGTCTTTTTAACGCTGTTCTGTCATCCGGGTCTACTTGAGACCGATAATGTTTGAGTTCCTCTTTTCTGCAAGCTTGCTCCGCCATGGCTGCATCTCCTTCGTCACACTCGGCTGCTATGTCCCGGTTCCCATGTATGGTGATGGTCTGCTTGGGACCCGGCATTTTCAGCTGTAGATACACATAACACGGCCTGGCCATGAACTTAGGGTAAACCGGCCTTCCAAATAGCGCGTGATAAGGGCTGCGCAACTTAACCACCTCGAAAGTGAGCCACTCAACTCGATAGTTGTGCTTTGATTCTCCGAAGGCTACCTCCAATGTGATTTTTCCTTCGGGGCACGCTGAGTGACCCGGCACAATTCCATGAAAAACTGTTGAACTTTTCTGTAGCTGAGACTCCTTGAGACCCATGCGTAGAAAGGTTTCCCAGTATAAGATATTGATGCTACTTCCACCATCCATCAGGACCTTTTTCAACTCATAACCATTAACTTGTGGTGCAACCACCAATGCTAGGACTCCCGGGTGTTCTATCCTTTCTGGGTGATCTCTTCTGCTCCACGTTACGTCTTGCTCTGACCATCTCAGGTATCTCGGGACAGCCGAAGAAACCGAGTTTACCGCTTGCTTCAGTATCTTTTTGTCCTTGTTAGAAGTTCCTGTAGTATGCACATGATATTTGATACGGATCAACGTGATTCGAGAGGGTTTTTGGCCCAATCTTTCACGGCGAACCAAGAACAACCACAGATAACTTCGGTCGGTGAGCAAATTTGATCTACTCCACGACACGCGCAACATATCCGAACGAATCAGCAAGCAAAACGAACAATATGGGTGTCCCTCGACATGGGACCTTTTCTGTATTCTCAATCTCAAAACAATTCAACTCCCCCTATTACATGGACGCACCTGGCTTTATATATTAGCCAACTCAACTTGACTCACAAGCAAACCAACTAGAAAAATAAAGTAACTTTATACGGACCCACTTTTCCTAAACAGAAAATAAAATGACACACTAAAATTAAAATAACTCTTTTGTAGGTGCGCCTTATTGCCACGCCTATAGGTGGACCCCAGCCGGACTCCTTCAAACACATTACGCTCCACCAAACAGTTTCAAATATAGTCACGCCTCCTTTGATCTTCTCCTTGCGTGGTAAGAAAAGGAATAGTAAACGTCGCTTGATAGCATCAGTATCAGGGAAAAGAATATACGCATCACACATAGGAGGTGCCGTATCATCCTCCCCTCCTTCAGGAGAAACCATCCTCGGTTTCAAGTAATCGTTTGCAGCAACATCGTCATGAACAGGCTGAATGTCGACCACAGGGACGTCAACAAGATGATGCGCAAAAGCAACAACAACTGCAGCAGTATCGGCCACAACTATAGTCTGAATAGGCTCCAAAACAGGTGCAGCAGTTTCGGCCACCATAGGAATTGCAGCAGCTTTGTCTTTCCTTTTCTTTGCCTCTTCAAACTCCCTAATCATCTCATCAGCCTCCTTCTTCTCCTGCATTTTTTCATCTCTCCAAAGTTTGTATTTATGGGTATCCATGGTTTTCAGATGACACATCTTTTTACCAAAAGACACGGTATACTGCGGTGGAATACATTGATACATCATTACTCCGTGCTCATCGGTCCATGGTTTCTCCAACAACAAATGACAAGAAATCAACTGAAGTGGAATCACGTCGCAACACACTGCATAAGACAACGGACCCAACTGACAGTGTATTGATGTTTGTTGTGTGACGGCGAGCTGATAGTTACCGAAATATAGCAAATATGGTCGTGGATGCGTTGTCCTCGGCAACTCTAACTTCTCGACCATCTCGAGGCTAGCAGCGTTCATGAAACTCCGATGATCAATTGTCAATGCACATGCTCTATCCTTACTATCACACGAGAGTGAAACAAATTTGCAGCTAATCTTTCTTCCTCTCGTTGAAACCCATATGATAGCAAGTTTTTCTTTTCCATAGTGCACGCAGCAACTTCTTGCGTCATCTTTCAACAGCAGCAAACAGACTATAATGCGTAGGCCGTCCGTCGGTGTGAGCGCGGTAGCTTCCACAAAAGAATAATATCAGACAGTCAAAAGAAGGGAATCGCTGCACCTTGTCTCTTTGATCAGAAAAGAAAGCGAATTTGTGAAGCTTAAATAAGCAAACACGTAGCCCAAGGAAAACTCACGTGAGAAGCTAAGAAAGTTGATAGGATCTCCACACAATCAGATGCGAGTCGGCTTTGTGTACGTGAAAGCAGTGCGTACAATTTCCTTTTTTTTTTTAATTGCCTCCTTGCACGTACTAATCCAAGCAGCTGATCTGATCCACCAAATCAACACTTTCCTTGTACGTACGCTGCAGGCCAATCCGATGTCCACGATCGTTGACTTCCTTCTCTGTATGCCAGATTTGACACGATCCTCTCCAAACGGAAAAGAACCAGGACTTTTTCCCGATCGTTAGTGCGCTAACAACAAGTACTCGATGGCGGCGACAAAATCTCCACGCACCAAGCACTTTCCAAGCGGAACAACAAAAACGCAACAAACTCACGAGCACCTTACCAGCAGATCACCGGTGTGTTGAAAACAGGTTTTGACGGCGGCGGCCGACACTCCAAAACTTTCTCGATCCAAAACGCTTTAAGCAGAAATAAAGAACCGGTGTCGTGACCGAAACCTCCGGCAGCAAACAATCTTCTCCCTAGCAGATAAATAGCAGATGATCACAAACTCGCCGTGATGAACCCGACAGCTCTGATACCAAGATGATACGGATCAACGTGATTCGAGAGGGTTTTTTGGCCCAATCTTTCACGGCGAACCAAGAACAACCACAGATAACTTCGGTCGGTGAGCAAATTTGATCTACTCCACGACACGCGCAACGTATCCGAACGAATCAGCAAGCAAAACGAACAATATGGGTGTCCCTCGATATGGGACCTTTTCTGTATTCTCAATCTCAAAACAATTCAACTCCTCCTATTACATGGACGCACCTGGCTTTATATATTAGCCAACTCAACTTGACTCACAAGCAAACCAACTAGAAAAATAAAGTAACTTTATACGGACCCATTTTTCCTAAACAGAAAATAAAATGACACACTAAAATTAAAATAACTCTTTTGTAGGTGCGCCATATTGCCACGCCTATAGGTGGACCCCAGCCGGACTCCTTCAAACACATTACGCTCCACCAAACAGTTTCAAATATAGTCACGCCTCCTTTGATCTTCTCCTTGCGTGGTAAGAAAACGAATAGTAAACGTCGCTTGATAGCATCAGTATCAGGGAAAAGAATATACGCATCACACATAGGAGGTGCCGTATCAATATTGTCCCAACTGCTTGGGGTTAGCTTGGAAACCTCCAGCTCCCCCTGGTTGTTACCCGGATTTCCGCCTGCCGGGTTGCCGGCTGGGGGTGGGCCGTTACCCGGGTTTCCACCCGGACCCGGTCCTCCTCCCCGACCTGCACCTCGCATGGCTCTGTTCACTTCCTCGTTCTTCCATCTCTGTAGGTCCGCGCACTGCTCCAGTGAGTGGTTAGCCGGGCTCCCGTTCCTGCTGTGCTTTGGGCACGCCATTCTGAAGATATCCCAGTTGTTACTCGGCCGTGCCCTTGATAATTTCCTCCGTTGTGGTTTCCTCCATTGAAATTTCCTTCTGCTCTGTGTCTCGAAGACCCGGCTTCGGTGTTAGTGACAAACTCGGAGCTTCCCTCGAACGGGAGCTTGTTCTGGTTGTTCCCATTGTTACCTCCATTGTTACTCGGCGTTGATCCGTTGCCGGTTCTTCCGTTGTTATTGTTCGTATTTGCTTTTGCTTTCTTGTCATCGAAATCCTCTTCTGTAGTATCTGTTGCGGCGTGTTTGTTGCATGCATCCATTAGCTCTCCCATCGTAACCTCTGAAGCGTTCCGACTAGATTTCATGCGAGTTAATTTCTGCACTAAAGGTGTGTACTTGCAGGTTTTTGCCATAGCTTGCAGCGCATCCTTGGGCTGAATATCTGTAGATGAATGAAGTATCTCCATAACCCGGCGCACCCAGCTGCGCGCCGACTCTCACTTCTTCTGAACACATCGTTCCAGGTCATCAATAGTGAATAACTTTCTGCACGTCCCATGAAAGTGCTTGATAAACGCGGTTTTCAATTTCTCCCATGACTTGATAGATCCTTCCGGTAGATTAGTGAACCACAACTTTGCTGCTCCTTCTGACATCATCAAGTACATGAACTTGGCTTGAAGATTCTCGGATGCATTGCGAATCGACATAGCCATCTCATAACTGCTCAACCATGTTTCTGGATCCATAGTCGGCTCATAATTCACCACTTTACCCGGTTCCTTGAATTTATCCGGGTGAGGCTCAGCCCTGATGTTATCCGACAGGCACTTAGGCCCTGCGAGATTAGTCGGAACCGGCCTTACTCGGGAAACGTGTGATCCTGCGGGGGGCACGGCTGGGCGCGGTGCTGCGGGTGGCCCTTGCACAGCAGACCCGGCCGCGACTCTCCTGGCTCTGGAACTATCCACAATAGCTTGTGCTGCTGATGCTGCTGGTACTGCCTGAACGCGTGGAGGAGGCGGCATTTGCTGCTGCTCTTCCCTCCGCCGCGCTGAACTTGCCTGGATATTTCCGGTATTGCCTCGTTGCTGCCTGATATATGGTGTCCCATGCATTCCACTTCTGTGATCCGGGTAATTAACTTGCTGCGCCACCGCAGTGCGCAATAGATCTATCGCCCGCCGGGTCTCCTCTGCGTGGGGTGACTCTCTCACGGGAATTTGATTCAATGCGAGTGTTGCTGCGTACACGTTATCCATGGGGTTGTTGTAATGACCTGCTGGTGTGCGAAATCGTGATGGTGGTGGTGGTGGTAATGTATTGCCGGTAGTAACTTCAGTCTGTGGTAAGGGTAACCCGGCTTGCACGTTTGCCGGCTGTGTTCCCACAGTCGCTGGTTGAGGTGCAGTTCCTTGGTTAACCGCTGGAATCGGCTGATCTTGAGGTGTGATAAATAGTGTAGCCGGGTTTATAACTCCACCCAACGCTGGTAATCTGGTTTGGTGCCTTTGATGTATTCTAGTTGTTTCCTCTCGGAGCCGGGTTTCTAGGGCATCCAGCTCACGTTGGCGTGTGGCCATCCCTTGCCTTTCTGCTTCTACTTGCCTTCTCTGTTGCTCCAATGCACGACGGGCTACATCCAGATCCCTAACACGTTCCGCCGCGTTTTCCGGAGTGATAACCGTGGCCAGAACGGTGGGATCTAGAATCAAATTGTTGTTGAACAGGGCCGGGTGTTGTGGATTGGAAGGACCCGCCCCTGGTGTCCGGTTTGCTAGAAATCCGAATGTGTTCGCGTGCAACTCGTTCTCCGCCGCTTGACTGGTAACCGATGCCGATTCTCCGTCAACCCGGACCAGGACCGGGTTTCCGTCAACCGGACCTTGCTGCTGGGCCAATGCTTGTGCTGCTCCGACTGCGGCCGCGGTCACGTTCCCCTGGTTAAGATTGGTCGCAGGAGCCGTGTAAACCGCCACCTGGCGCACAATGCTTGGCGCAGATTCGTAATGTTCTTCTTCGCTGCTATTTTTCTCGTACCGGTCCTCCAGCAGATGCAAGATAGACTCGGTATCATCTTCTCTCACGGCCCGGCCACGCGGGGTCCATGCCGGCTCCTCCGGCTGTTCCCTCTTCGTGGTGGGTTCTTCTGTCGGATCTATCGTCCCGACCGATTCTTCCCCATCCGACTGAACGTAGGTGGCCTCCCCTGACACAGAATCAAATTCGAACTCATCAAGGATTGAACCGGACGTACGTACCATGCCGATGAAGACGTTGATCTGGCCGATTGTCACAATAGATCCGTATTCGAGGTGATCCGACTCTGGCCCCCAGCCGGAATCGTCCACCATCTTCTCTCCTTCGGGGTCGGTGTAGATCTCGCCGATGACAAGGTTCTCCATGTTCTTCCGAGCTTCTCCCGTGATGTAAACACCCTTGGACGGAGGCCCCACGGTGGGCGCCAACTGTCGTGGGATAATCACGGCAGACGTTACCAGGGGTAACTTATCTTGGGGCAAATCGACTCTGGTGTTTGGGAGAGGGTTTAGCTCAGAGAAAACATGATGATATGCGATCTGGTAGCCGGCAAGCAAGTCGCCGAGTCTTCGATCTCGATATATTAATGCAACTCTCGTATCACACTGGATACTCGATACCTAGCGATATTGCTCGAACTCTTGGATCTCTCTAAACTAAACCTAGGGGCCGGCTTATAAAGCACCCGTACCCCCTGGCCTGCTCCCCAAGGCGTACTCTGAATCCTACCCGGACACTGCCTACAAAACCCTAAACTTCCTTACCAAAACCCACATTCCGGGTTACCAGGCCTACGGTCTTGGGCCTTCTAGAAACTCCTTTATCCTTAGCCGGGTCTTGCGCAGCGTCCTTTGGGCCGAGTTACTCCTTGGCGTTGGCCTACCGGGTTATCATCCCTCCATCAGGGCCCGTATACGACCACTCGACCGCACACCCGAAGTAGTAGCGTCAAGAATGCCTCTGAATTCCTCAATCATCTTCCTTGAGCCATTTAATTTGGGGCTACCAAAACCAGCTACAGGGAATGATGGGAAAGGAGTGGTCGGGCTTGTAGTAAAAGTCTTAGATGGAGTTGTAGATGACACAAATTGCGGGGAACTAAACCCAGCATCCGTACTTGTAACACCTGCTCCAACCGAAACAGAAACATCACTAACAGTTAAAGAAACCGAGCCCTGTAATTCACCAAAATGTGTACTACCAAGATTTTCAGAATTAGCAAGAGAATTATAACTTTCGGGTTGCAAAGTAGAGGTAGCAGAAGAAATCATACCGTCTGGAACCGACACTAAACCTTTTCCATCAATAGCATGAAAAGAAATCCCAGCCTCCACTTTATCAACAGAAACCCCAAGCTTAAAACTCCCTGCTCCTTCCCCCTCAGATGGCACACACTTTGAAACAGAGGGCGAGTTGGTACAAGTCCCTGCCGTAGCCACGAAGACGGGAGGGGACAGTATCGCAGCAGTGCAGCACGCAGCAGAAAAAGGAGCAGAAATCTCTGCCGCGGGGGCGAAACCGGGCAGAAACTCTGCCGTCTGTGCCGTGGGCTCTGCCGCGGCCACAAACTCTGCCGTGGCCAACACCGGGGCAGCAGAAGCAGCTAAGATCTCTGCCTTAGCTACCGCGGTCATCGAGACCCCCTCAGCCTCTAGTAAATCCGAAACAGAAGAAAACTCATTGTTCCCAAGGACATTTTGAGGCACTAAATCATCATTAGCCAACTTGCTAGAGCAAAATAAATCTGCCACCTCCTTCCTAGCACGATCAAAAGATTTCCGTACCAAAGGAGAGAAAACAAGGCCCAATTGAACATTAGTAGACATAGGCTTCTTACCACTGCCACCACTATCATCAGAAGGTTTGTTTGGTTTCGGATCAGAGGTAGTTTCTGGTGCTTTGCCTGTGAGCTCATTCACTTTATCCTGGAAGTCATCACTAAGACCATCCGAATAATCGTCACTCTCATCGTCCCTATCGTCACCCTCCATGTCCACATCATCAATAGGTAAGGGCACATTTTCCTCCACCTCGAAAGAGAGTCTATAAAAACCATCTTTGATAAACATCTGGAAACGCTTAGGTATCTTACGGTGGTTAATACAACCAATACGAATGCGTAAAATTCCATGCTTCCTAGTAAACGACATATCAATTTCTTTAGTCATGCCAAACATGTCCCCCACTGCCCATAGAGCTAGGTAGTCACCAATATGTGGACTAGGAATACCATCCACACGCAGCCATACCTCTGGAAGAGCATCTGCAGGTTCAGGCTCTTTAGTCCAACTATCAATAGTGATTTCACAAGAACTGTTAGGCACAATGCATCTCCCAAAAATCCTCAATCTTTCCAATTCAGTACTATTGGGGAATTCTACCTGAAAAATGTTGTGGCCCATACGAGAAACATTCCAAACAAATTTTTCCGTTGGCACTAACCGCTGCAGCTGTCTGATAATCCCCGGTATGGTTAATTCCCCCCTGAAACAACAATCGAAGCCAAACGATGGTTCTCCAATTTTGGCTTGTATGTTTCAGTGGAAGGAAACTTGAAGATAATTAGCTCCTCATGACCATAGACATATACTCCTATCCTGGGTTTAGGGGCCGTCAACAAAGGACACCGTCTATCCCCATGATCAGGTCCCTCGCAAATCTGACACATAGCAACTGTGCAAGCTTTGGACCGATGACCTGCAAGACCACACCTATAGCATTTTTTAGTTCTCCTTGGAGCTGCGTTTGCAATAGCATTAGCAAGAGTTGTAGCCGAAATAGGTCCACTTCCACGCTCTTGACGCACCACAGATGTTTCTGGAGCTGGTTCAGACGCCACCGCAGACACCACTGTTGCCACACTAGGAATAACAGGAGGTATAGCGACAACTGCTGCATTAGAAGTTGCTAGAGGAACAGCTGTTGTCTGTTGCGTGCTCGAAACGGCTGATGCACCCGGCCCAGCTAGCGGCACGGCACCAACCCCCTGGATCGGATTCGACGAGGGTAGAACACCAACAGAACTTTGATTTCCAACCCCCCTTCCAGAGTTCCGAGCATCACCATACCGGCCACGAACTCCCCTATGATCATATGCATTGTATCGAGGCCCCTGATTCTGAAAAACCCCTTGGTTCTGATTATAAGAAGCACCATTGTTCCTACCCGCCACGAAGGCGTTGGGATCGCCACGGCCACGCCCCTCAAAGGGCCTTCTAGCACGCCCCAAACCACCATTGAAACCACCTCGGAACCGATTGGGAAATCCATTACCAGCATTGAATTGAGCCTCCTGATCAAACGAACCACCCGCAGTACCACTAGGTCCACCTTCCTCATAGTTAGAGAATCCATTGAAGCCCGAGTTGTAGCCATCTTGGTTGAACCTCCCTTGGTTGTTCCAGTTATTGAAACCCCCCTGGTTAGGTCCATTACCTCGCCCATCACCTCTATACGCCATAAGCGACGGCGGCTGCTGCTCCGCTGTCGACCAGAAACCCTTCAGAAGATGGCGTAACCCTAATGCATTGTTTGGTCGATCAATATTAATCGTAGGCACATTATTCTTTGGCAAAACCTGGCCCACAAAAGGCCTATTATTCCCCAGTAACCCGTTGGCCCTTCGAAGGCCCGAGTCAACCGGTAACTGAAAATTTGAAACATCGCTAATCATGGATCTCCGACGAGCAGCGGAAGGCAACGGCGATCGTCTCCGACTCACCGTGGTCCACTCGCTCTCGATGAACACTTCCTCCACAAAGGAGGATGGTTGCATGATGGGGATTTTCGGAACCCTGAATCTCTTTGGTGAAACAGAAAACTCGAAAGCATGAAAATCCTGCCGCGCCGTCTTCTTCAACCACCGGTGGGCTATCTTCCGCGTCTTCTTCCCAGTCGATCCAAGATCCCGAGATGGGTCCTCCTCTGGTGTTCTGCATTCCAACAGATAACGAGCAATACCGTCAATTGAAGTACCTTTGCGATTCGTAGAGACATCCTCCGCATCCGATACTTCCGGTGAGAGACACCAGAAGCGACCTCCGAGCGGCGCCGATGGGCGCGCAGGAGCAGACACCAGCAGCGTAGCGTCCGAGTCGCCTGCGGCCGTTGCCTCCGGCGGAGGTCCGTCCGTCGCCCCTAGCATCGCCCCCGACCGCGGGCAAGCCTCCTTCCGCTGGAGAGATGCATACATAATTGGCATCTAATGAAGAGAGAAATATTTGTGGTAACTGGCTACTCCCTCTATTCACGAATAAGTGTACATCTAGTTTTATACTTAGTCAAACTTTTTAAAATTTGACCAACTTTATAAAATTGTAACAAAATATATGACATCAAAATGTTATATTTTGAAACTTTATATCCAGAAAAACCTATCGATACTAATTTGCGCCATAAATGCTAGTACATTTTTAAATAAAGTTGGTCAAAAATTAATAAATTTGAATTAGAAAAGTAGAAAATGTACAATTATTTGTGGACGGGGAAGTATGTTACTAGTAACATCAAATATACCAAGAAAAAAAAGTGTATATAACCTAATGAATGAACTCATGCATGACGCTACACATATGTTACTATCAATTATAAAGGTAGTAACTTAAACTAGTAGTCTAACTTAGATTAGTAGTCTAAGCTAAAGATTTAAGCCGGGTGATGAGCGAGGCTTGTGACAGCATCAAACGATATGTGTCTATGTAATGTGGACCACCACAGCCCTGGAGTAAAAAACCGTTCTCACACTCCAAAAGAAAAAAAAAAACTCGGCTCCCACGAAACTTCCGTGGTAGACTTTTCCTCTCTCCAACCCCACACCAGCTATGTTTCCGGACGGCGGCCGCCGCCCAGCCCAGGCAGCGCCGCTGCTCCAGCAGCTCTCCTCGCCCACACGCCATCCAGCACCCACTTCTCCATTTCGGCAGCACAATCTCTAGGAACCAACGCTTCCGGTGGACTCATGTCACATTGCCGCCTTCGATGGGGAGGTAGGTGATGGGCCTGCGCCCCCCATGGCCAGCACTCCCTACGACAGAGGAAGAAGAATACGTTCTAACAGGTGAGCATGGGGATGAGGTCGTCGGTGACGGCGGACCTGCAAGGCACGTGGGGCATGGGTTAGCGGCTGAGCTATCGCCGCGCTTGCCCACGGGTCGCAGAGAGAACCACATCTGCGCTGGTACAACAGGTCAAGAAGAAGCAGCGGCCGCGAATGGAGACTAGGGCGGAGGTGAGGCAAGACAGTTAGATTTCATGATAGTGTTCCGGCAAGGTCGTCAAGCTTTAGAAAGGTGAGGTGGTGCTCGATCTGTTTATACTTTGTCTATTGTTCTTGGTTCTGATCTATGGGACATTTTTGGGTTGATTTTTGTGCTTAAAATTGCAGTAAGTCATCAGAAAACCTGAAGAAAATTGTTTTCCCAGTGTTTTTCTCTGATTGACTTTCCATGACCTGATGTCGACAGTACACCAATGGGAACTAGATCTATACATTCTCAATTCCGCATTGTACCACCTGGTAGAAAATCATGCACGAGATTTTGTCAGTTGTGATGGAAAATAAGTACGTACCTGATCTATAACTTGTTAGTGAAGACTTATGATTCTAATGTATTTTTCAGTATGTTGTAATTTAACTGAACATTCTTAATTAGATAAGAGCATATGCAATACTGTTACTAGATAGAGTGAGGTGCAAAACTTTATAAACGTCTTCAAATACAGTGCAAACCAACTCATGTTCTGTTAGGTTAACAAATTAATCTTACTGACACAGTTTTGCACAAATCATGGATCTTAATAAATATTATAGATTCATATCTTACATGGTCTGAAAAACAGAATGATAACTTGTCCCTTACACAACCATCTTCAGAAGTCATTATGAAAAAATCATGCATTTTGTGCTCAGTAGCCAATTTTGTGCCCAGTGCTCCGATTATATGCGTTTTGAGGTCAATCATGCATATGCAATGAGGTTGAAACGAAGGAACTCACTTCATCGTAGCATGCCATGATTATATAGGCAAATTTTACATCATGGTAATTGATCATGTACTCTTCTTTTTTATGAGTGACTCGTGGTTTCTTTTTAGATTTGACGTGTGTAAACCAGTAGCCTCTTTTCTGATTGCAGTCGAGAAATTAAAGGAGATTCCAAAGTTGCAGGCCATATCAATGATATGGGAAGGAATATCAATGTCAATACCACGCTGCAGCCACTGCCAAAAGGGGAGGCGGGGATGGAGGCGGTGTGAGAGAGGTGCGAAAACAGCATCCCCACAAGGCCGTCAAGCTTACGAAAGTTGAGTTGGCGCTCAATCAGTTGTACTCATTCCAATCCATAGCATCCCTCTTGTTCAGTTATTTTTTATTTTTCCAAATAATGTTTAGGTTGATTATTCAACTCGAAATTCAGCAAGCGAGAAAACAAATGAAGTGAAAAAGGCACTTTCATACTAAATTTGGTTTCAGCTATAGTTTGAGCTAACAAAAGAGCATGTAGTATGTACGATAAGAAGTGCTCTTTTTTCTAAATATATCAAGGAAAAAATCCATGTGCACTGTTATTGTTGCTAATTTATTGATTTAATGCTTTAATACTTCTCTGTTTTGTGGCGCAAATAACTACTAAAACTTATCACATGTTTGTTTCTCCTGGATAGATGTTTTTCTTTAATGATTTATTTATTCAGTATAGCTAAGAATTGTTCCTTTGGCATGTGCAGTGACATGGTCTGACAATCTGACTTGTTTAGAAAACATTAGCTCGAGATATATTACGGTAGGGAGGGTGGAAGGCATGTTCGTGCCTTCAAATAAGGCTGGTTTCATCGAGTATTGTGGCGAGTATTGATGGGAGTTCATATGGGGTTGCACTGCAGGTTTGTGGCTTTTCATCTCCGTCATGTTGGTGATTTGCGGTGAGGTATAACCTTATTTAGATATCGGATCACAATGAGAACTTACATATCAAGCATTTAAAGTAACTAGTTTAATGCCTGTGCGTTGCTACGGTTTTTTTTTAATTTGTTTTCTAATCGAACATGTAAACATAATATACGTAAAATTTGTTTTTGGTCATTTCTTATGTCATCCCTTCCCGAAGGCATTGATTTTGCATAATGACATTCTACTTTGGGAAAATGCTCACTTAGTAAGATATCTACCGCTGCCTAAGGTGAATAATGAGATCTCTTGGTAGAGTTTTAGCATTTAACTTGTACTTATGCGAGACTTTATCATGGCATACTCCTATTCCAAACAGGCTAGCCTAAAGGGGGAGAGATTTAAATTTCCGAATCATGTTGCAGTACAATATACCTCTTTGGCTATGTAAGAACCTTTCAGCACTTAACCTGGACAATTCAATGACAATGCTTCATTATAAATCACTTTTTGTATTACAGCCCACACACCAACCTGAGCGGTAGCTTACTACATATTCACATGGACAGTTCCACCACATACTGGAACATATCATTTGCACCCAGCTTCCACCCAAAAATTCCTCTTGATCCACAATCTTATGTCCCCAAGTTGTTGTTATCCACAATAAAAATAGCCAGCTTGTATACTTGGTATATCCACCGGTGTTCAAAAAACCTGTCTTGAGTAGAACATACTGCAACCAAAAACAGAAGTTGCAGAGAACAAGAATGACACTAATCTTCTTTTTACTGTGAGAGTGACACTAATCCACAAATGACAAGCCAAAAAGAAAGGAAAATCAAGGCCGGGCATATGATATTTTCATTGTATCGTATCAGTTCTCATATATAAAGCCGGGCATGTTAACCTTCTATTTAGGAAAAAAATCCATTATTGAAAAAATAAAGTTTTCTCCCCTTAATTTTGATGATGATGCTTTGTCAAGGGCTCATATTAGCCTATTCTCGCCTTCAGGTCATCGTGAGCTCTTTTACCCTTCATTTTTAAGTTGGCCAATCTTGGTGATTTTGTGAATCACCTTATCATAAAATAAAAGATGAATAATTTATTGACACCTCTTGTTCCCCAACCAATTAACTAAACCTATTAAGAGTTGGGCTACTTGAATTAGAATTAAATAACAACCTTCTCTAAATTGGTCAAGAGCTTGTAGATTGTGCTAAATTCTTTGCCACTACCAAATGCTCTACAAACAAGCTAAGGACATCAATTTTCATAGAGAAAAAGGCATCTTAATGCATTAGTTGTACAGGGTACTACACATTTAGGTACTATTACATAATGACAGTAGAAGCAGAGGCCAATCAAGTGTCTCTCTGATATCCACAACCTTGGTTCTTTCTGCTAGAGAGGTGTGTCATCAAGTATCAAATTAATTTTACAACTAAAGCCTCACAGTATTGTGCCTAAGCGATGGTGAGGAATTCCATCATGTGTGCACACTTTATTGGGCCTGTCATACTAAAGGAAGTGGTGGGCATAAGTGGTGGGGAATTTAACTTCCTTATTTGTTGGCTCACCCATAGAAAATATGGAACACGGTCCCCCGCTGGAGGACGCCATCAAGTCGCCTGGCCACGCCTGATGCCTGCTGATCTGTTCAGCGAACTCTTCAAGTCGCCCGGCCGCTGTCACCAGTTTGACACATCACCAGTCAAACTTTAACATGACATACGGATGGCACCATTTTTACGTACTTAAGCGTTTGGACAGTGATTCATAACCAGACAAGGAATAATCAATTCAATTACCTTGTTTGCAAGTCTCAAATCCACAAGTACCAAGATGATTTGGAAGTTTCTCTCCAGATTGCTTCTACCAATCTTCTGTCATCTGGAACTCGGGATTTGTCCACACGACAACTGATGCTTCTTTAAACTTGATTTAAGTTTTTCTACCAATCTTCATTTAAGTTTCTCTTCAGTACAAGTTTTTCCACATGTACAATCACAACATGCTGATATCCTGTATAATCACACCTGCACTTGAGGCGGTCAGGACACTCCCTTGCTTCTTGTGCTCCTGCCAGGGCTCGCTGTCTCGGCGGTGTCGACACCATCTCCTTGTCCTCATCAACGCCAAAATCCTCGACGTCGCTGTCATACGCCTACAACTGCAGCAGCAAGATATTTCTGAAATTGGCAATGCGAGTATGCGACACACAAGAGTTAAGTTTAAATCAAGTTTAATTTCATGTATGTACATAGAATCAAGTTTAAAACTGGTTAAAAGCACACATTACAGATTGACAAAATTTACTCAAATTGTCACAGTTAAAAAGTATCATACATCTTGGGCCTTGGTTAGCTTTAGTTACTGAATTACTCTGCTCTTCGACCATACAAAGTAGCCGGACATGAAAACACACCGCCCTCACTCACTCGTACCCTTGCCTCCTTAATACCCACATCTTCAACTTCCACAATCGTTCTTCAACATAACTATATTGCAGGTGCAATAGAGAAACCAAAACAAATAAATTGAGATTATTTTGACCTTTGCTAGTCCTATGGTAAAAGGAAGAATGAATGCTAAAGTTCCTAAGATGATCGAGAAGACGAATAGGGTTTGTGGAACCATTTTACTCAGGCAGATCTATAACTAAAAGTGAAAAAATTATTAAAGAACGCTAGTCTACCTGATGAGATTTTGTTGAATCAGGTGTCTATATCAAGGACATTATATCATATTAAGATAAACCCGAGACTCCAAGCCATGAAACAGGTAGCAAAATGTTACTAACCGAAGACAATGGTCATTGCGAAATCTATCCTCCCTATTCTCATTATTGTCCAAGGATCACACCGAGTTACACAACTTACTGAGGGTTCTTCCCATGCTTACTGACATATATAAGAGTTGCATTTAAGTCGCAGCTACCTTCAACAGGCATTGGTTGCAGCATGCGCGACCAAAGCATTTGTGGCGGCGTACAGGTACTGCCGCTGGCTGATAAGGCCCTCAAGGACGACCGGAAGAGGAAGGAGATCGTCTGCCGGCTCCTCTGAATCCTCCTCCTGGCCATTGCACCGCCCCTCCTCGGCTTCGACCTCCTGAAAAATGTACCATTGGATTGCAAACATGTGTTCCAAACCAATCGTGCAACTTTCTATGTATTCTGCGAAGAAAAGCAGAACACCTAGATGTACATTCTACACATAACATCCTGTGACAATTAGAAAGAACGAGGTAAAAACTGTACCAAATAAGCATGCCACAACCAAAAGTTCAACCTTCAATTCTGTTTGTTATTACATTTTCTTTAGTAACAAAAATTCTGTATGGGACTATTTAAGCATGCAACTATAATAAAGTCTAGATAAAACCGTGATGTCCACATAATTCTGTATGGAAGTACTTCTTGTATGGTTGGTTCAAAAGATGCATATAATGATCATAGTATTTGAATTTCACCAAGTCGTGTCTCTGCATGCCATCAACAAGAGGTGATCTATGAGGAAATAGTAGGGCCGAGATACCTTTGGGAAAGCACCGAGGGACAGCACCGAGGGACACGGAGGAGTAGCTTGCTGCAGCCTGCAATAACCACACCTTTGGGCAGGAAGCACCACAACGCCATAACTCACCTGGACGGGATGCAGGGCGCGGAGGAGGAGCTCGAGGTCGTTATGGCCGAATCCTGTACGAGGAGAAGGCCATCACTTAAACGCCGGAGAAGCTCATTCAGGGACGACGGATCTCGAGGTCGGTGACGGAGGATCTCGTAGTCGACGGGACAACAACGGGAGGCCCGACGTCGTCGTCGTTCTTGGGGATCGGGCGACGGAAGGGAAGTTGTGGCATGATGGGAGTCAAGGGGGCGGCGTCGCAGAGTTGTCCTGATAGAGAACGGCGAGGGTTTCGATGACGCAGAGGAGATCCATGGCTACCCCTCGGCGGTGGCGGCTGACCGAGGAAGGAGAGAGCCAGAGCTGCCTTGGAGAAATCCAGGAGGACCAGCATGCTCATGGGCGGGTGTGCGGAGCTCGGGGTGATGGCGACCCTGCCTCGATCACGGAGGCGATCTCCTTCAGATCCGGATCATGATAAAATCAAGACAAATCTGAAATTTTTTGCAGCGCGGGGAGGAAAGAGCTAGGGTTTTGCAGAGGGAGGGAGCCACTTACGGTGGAGGTTAGAATGTGCCGCCGCCGCCGCTGCGGTGGCTTGAGCAGGGGCTGTGGCGGTCGGCGCTGGAGGTGATCTATGCGAACGGGGGTGGCCGTTTCTGGACAGGGAGCGATGGATCGAGGATTGATTTCGCGCTTGTTTAGGGGCAAATGCATAACCGGTCAGATAGAAACGAAGCGGGACGGACGAAGGACAGGACGGTGGGAGGCTGGACGACAGGACACGTCGGTGGACGGTTGAAGGAACGGATTTCTTCTTTTAGATAGGAGAGATTTATGCTTCACTGGGATTGGGTTTGGTAGATTTATGGTATATATAAGTATATCACAAATACTTCTATGGTGCTACGCTGATTGTGCTAGGGAAGGCTATGCTTTCTGCTATTCTGTTCGCTCCTTCCAGTATCTTTTCTGCTTCCCCGGGTTGTGTTTTCTGCCTTGCTGTGTTATGTTCTTCTGTTGCTAATTTAATTTATTCGTTACTTAATTGCCCAAAATGGTTAACGTTTGGTGTTGATTATTGTATTGTGCTCCTCTTAGAATAGTTCCTGGATTGATTGAATATAGAGAAGTTGTGCATGTATTACTTTCAAAACTGATTGCTATTTGCAAAGTTGTTCTCTATTTCTATTAATTATGCTTGGTGAGCATATATCTCCTTTTCACCCCTTCATTTCCCGTTATCGGTTAGTTTCTCATGTGGGCATGGTTCTTGTTTCGATTGATTTTTAATTCAGAGCTTGCTTTAAAACATTTCTATGAGTTTTAGAGGGTATTGAATTCACAGTATCATATATAATCGGTCAATCTGTGTCTTGGTTGCTGCTGTATTGGTGGTCTACTTTTCGTGTACATCATAAGGATTATTGACTAGAACTCATTTTTATATATCATGACTTAAATCAACAGTTGTTAAAGATAGACACAACACCCTACCTTGAGCGTTGAATGGATTTCTTAGTGGGCATCTCCCATTTAGTGCAAAAAAAAGGAAGCCATGGATCCCCCATTTGAGTGCCCCGTAACTATCGTCTTAATATCCCAGTACGTATTTCTTGCCTTGTGAACAACTTTGTGATAGCTAGATGTAAAATTTTACTATTATAGGAGGAGAAAAATCAACCGTGCACCCTTAACCAGTGTAGCAGAAAGTTTTTAGCAAAAATATGCATTTGCATTTCATTTTCTCCCGGAAACATATAAACAATTTGCTGGCTATAATCCTTCCATTTGACATGTTTGCATAGCTTAGCTCGAGCTGCATCCATATTTCTATGCAATTTTACATGTTCCATAGCTTCCATATAAAAATGTTTTATCATGTATCTAAGGCCGAGACAAGTTAATAGGTATCAAACAGAAAAAAAAACATAGCATCTATTGACTACATTCTTGTAATTTTGAAACTACAGGGTTTGGTGCTACTGTGGATGTAGCATTCTAGCATATTTCTATGTGGCTTGCAAGTTTTTCGTGAACATCGTGATGTGAGCTGTGGATCTTGGTGGAAAGATGTCTTAATCTATCATGGTAATCTAGATGCACCAGTTCAGCATAGTTCTATATGGTTTGCAAGTTTTTAGTAAGATCCGCGTTGTGAGCTGTGGATCTTGGTCTTCAAAAAATTTAGGTTCCCTAAAAGATGTCTCAATTTATCATGGTAACTGTAGAGTCGCTTTTCCTAAAAAATCCATATCATTTTGTTCTCGGTTTTTCTTTCAAGTGATAGACTACACTACATAATTGTCTTGCTATCTTTTTGTTGTTTGCTTGATTCATTATATATTGCAATCAAGAATCTCATGCTTTCTATCGTTAGTCACCATGGTTGAAAGTGGAAATTATTAGTTGCCCCTAAAATAAGAATTAATTAGTTTATTTTGTTGAAATTTTATTATATTGGCATCTAATATGATTGTTTGAAGAAAGGGATGCTGACAAATGAACATATTAGATGCAACGGGCTGGATATGAAACCAATCTCTCTAAAACCCGAAAGTTTCTATCTATTTGCATAACTTCTGACGGGGGTAGTACTAGCAACTCTCTTATCAGGTTATCGTTCTTAAACTACTATCTATAGGTGAAAACAACATGTGAACACTCACTGATTGTTTTTATTTCAAACAGAACACCATATATTGTTGGTATAATCACTGTTCTTGGATACTTGATTGCAGCTACAACAACCCAGCAGCCAAAAGGACACTACTCTACTCTGCAAGATGGGAGAGGATGGCGCAATCTCAGGCCATCTGCTGCTCCGCTGCACCAACTGCCGTCAGATTAGGATTGGCGGTCATGTGTTTTTTGTGATGTGGTTATGTGGGGGCTTTGCCACAGGCTGTCAGTTAGGCACGCGTCGGCTTCTGTGACGCCCCGTGATCGGGCACTATGCAGATTTCAGCATTCCCGCCAAAATCCACATAATAACCGATTCCAGGTTGCCACATGTGATAATATTACAACAGTTCACGAATAATCCACAACAACAACAGAAAAGATATATATACAAGATGACTCAAACGAGTCAGGGATACAACTGATACAAAACAAAGATCCAAATACCAGCGGAAGAAACAACATATCGTCCGTCTACGGACAAGATACAAATTGGACTAAGAGTCCTGAAGATAACCGAGAGCGTCCAATCCCTGCCCAGGCCAAGCCGGAGGGATTCCCAAGCTAACGTCGTCAGACTTCAAACCTGTTGACTGCAATGTTGAATATGCAGCCACGAAAAAGGATTCGTGGGTCAGTACGGTTAAGTACTGGCAAGTGGATAAACCATACTCACACGATACCGGCGTAACCAGTCATCACAAGATACAAATACTTTGGGTTCAACGGAAAGGAAAGGATTATTGCAAATAAGCGGCAGCGGGCTGCACTAACCAACTACAGAAACACACTACAACTTCCGGCTAACAGAAAGAAGATAAGATAGCGTATCGTAACCAACTACAACTACTCACCAAACAATACCCATCCAATGTCACCCCCTACTAAGGAAGCAACCCAAGGATAACTCACACTGTTGGATTAATGATGTTCAACTTATTGTTTCAATAAGACTATTACTAGTCAAGTTATTATCATTAGGTGTAAGTTGTCTGAGTACTTGTTAGCCAGCACTTTCACCAAGTAATCCATAACCGCGGAAAACACGGCTTCTCGAGAAGATTTATCCCTGCAGGGTGTGCTCCAGTACCCGTACACACTCGAGCCACCAACTAAAACTCAGGTTGGCTCGACACGACCCAAACCATCTCTACAACCTGTCCTAGGAGCCACAGAGCTATAAGGTCCCGGCCAGTCCGACCTAACCTAAGCGCAAGGGTGAAAACCACACCCCCCGGCACCACAGGCCTCGCCCTATATGCATCATCATCATAACCATCACCAGTAACCATGGGGACGCCTCCCATTATGCAAAGGAGCAAATGGAACACCCGAACTAAGTGTGGCTCTTCGGACAAGCTGCAGATCAGGTCTAAGTCGAGGGGGGTCCCATACTACCACCCGGATGCGGTGAGCACGCTCATCATGGATCAGTAGACAAGACTCTTTTCCTAATTAAGTTCGACACTAGCAGGCTCCAAAACCCTAACCCGGGCCTCCTGCCGGTGCCTTATCATCAAATTATTATTACCCAAAACATTAACAGGTTGTTGATTGAATTGAAACCCAACTATCAACTAAACAGGTGATACGACAAAGGATAACAAGACTCGAGCACAAACAAATCTAAGCATGCAACTACGACACGAGGGCCAACAAGGTAAACAAGCAACAGTTAATAGGAAGTGGAAGGAAAGGCTATATCATGGCTGCAAGGTAAACATACGATAGGATCGAGACACAAGCATCGAACATAAGGCTAGAATAAGAACGACGAAAAGAATCGGTAGCAAGTGATGAAAGGCAGCCATGTGGCAGCAAGTGAGTATACTTGCCTGAGATCCAGCAAGTAGAGGTACATCCACACAACTTGTCGTTGCTCACATCATCTCAACGTCCTATCCGGGAAGAAGCAACGAACCTCGAACAAACACCGGATGCAACAATTACTACTACGGCAAAAGATCCAGCATGATCAAGATATGGATGCATGACAAGTTTAAAGATGCATCAATATAAACTAGTTGACATGATAAACATGTTTAAATGGACCCTTATGCAATTTGAGTTGCATATGAAAAGCCCATGAATTATGGTTGAAACAATTGTTTTACAACTAACCAACAGGTGAAAGTGGTTTAGCATGATGCATGGATGAGGAAAACAACAAAATAACAACAATAGAACCAATTGGAAATAAGGTTTACCCATTTTGAAATTCACTTATTAAGTTTTGGAATTTTGGTTACTTAAAGGTGTCACACAAGCATTTGTTATTTTCATCAAGTTAAATTGTTCAAAACAGATAACAAAATTTATATTTGGAAAGAACACAAAATTCTAGATGGAAAACATATTTCATTTGTTGAAAAAGGAATTAAAATGAAGTAGTTATTAATTTGACAATTTTAAATGCATTAAATAAGAAACAGTTGTTTTCAGCAATTTAAATTATTCAAAATAGAAAACAAAGTTGATATTTGCAAAGTTCATGAAAAATGGGATGGAAAACATATTTTACATGTTGGAATTGGATTTGAATTGCCCAAGTTATGAATTTTGCAATTTAAAAGGGTTTAATTAAAGCATTGAATTATTGCACCACTTTTAATTAGGGAAAACAATAAACAAATTGCATTGAAAAGATTGAAAACATGTAGCAAATGTTTCATTGCACATTTTGAGCTATCAAACATAATTTTTGGGTTATTATTGAATTTATTATGCCATTTTTCATAAACATTCTTATTCTGCCCTTTTTAGTAAACAGAGGGAAACATGCTCAAAATTAATTCAATTGTGCCCAAATAAAATACCAATGTGTAGAGTTTGTTAAGAAAAATTTTTAGAGCCCAAGTTTGCTTAAATTGGATGAGTAGAACTAAAGTTATGAAATTCCAAAGTTTCCACTTTTTATTGCATTTTCAGTAATTAATTATTTAGTGCCAAAATTGTTACAGAAACCTATTGCAAACTTGACATTAATAGAAGGAGCACAAAATTATGAATCCACGGGATTTTGAATCATTCAAATTGGAGGAATATTCAATTTTATATGGATTTTAGAAGTAATTGCTCAGATCTGAGTTTCTGAAATTCGGGCAGAAAAGAAAAAAACAGAGATAAAAAGGTTGTGGCTTTGGGGGATCGAACCCTGGACCTGAGGCTTGCTCGCAAGGGGGGTTAACCAGTGCGGTAGTGTGCTGTGTTGTGACAGAGAGGGGAAACTCGGGGGGATAAGGTACAGAACTTGCGCGAGATTTAACTGAACCTTACGGTTCCGATCGCTGTAACTTGACGGAGGAGAACACGACCGCTGGCAGGCTGCTGCTGCCGTGCTCGCGGCTCGCCGGAGGGCGCCGTGCGTGTGGGTGCTGCTGTGAGTGTGCTGCCAAGGGAGAGAGGAGGGGAGCGAGAGGCGAGGGGAGAGGAGACGCTCACCTCGAGGAGGTACAGGAGGAGCAGGTCGGGGCAGCACAGGGAGTCGCCGGCGACGAGGACCTCGATGGCGGCGGCGCCTCGGGGCCTCCCGGTGCCCACCGAGTGGTGGAGGAGGGAGAGGGCACCGGGGAGGTTCCATTCCCGCGTCCAACTCGGCCGGAGGGGGGCCAACGCCGGTGATCGCCGGAGGGGAAGTGGAGGTGGTACAGGTACAGAAAAGAGGGAGAGTGAGAGGAGGTGGAAGGAAGAGGGAAGATGGAGGCGGGGAGAGAGGAAGGAGGGGAAGACTAGGGTTAGGGGAGGGCTAGGGCACGCAGCCTAGGGTTTATAGGGAGGGGGGCGAGCTCCCTGCCGTTGCTCTCCTTCTCTGTATACGTGGCTATGGTGGATGAAGTCCGTACGAGGAAGAAGACAGGTGCGAAAGGGTATTGGGCCCTGAGAGGAAATTTTGGGCTGGGCCGGGCTGCCACCTCTCTCCCTTTGCTCTCACTTTTATTATTTGTTTCTGTTTTTTTTTGCTGATTTGAATAGGAGAGAAAAGAGAGGTTTTTAGGGGTAGAAAAATTAGGAAAACAATTGTGTGGTGACTATTTTTTGTAACAGCAACATACCAATTTTTTATTTTCAAGAAATTTGAATTATGGTGTTGTTTGCAAGTTTAATTGGATTTAAATAATTTTGATCTTAGATGGATAAGGGTGACATTAAGCAAATTAAAAGATTTTGAATTCAAGTTTATTTGAAACAAAGGATTTAGTTGTTTTGAAAACATGATGCAATGCATATGATGCATGTGATGCAATGCAAAAAAAAAAAAAAAAACAACCAACTCTACTAAGGGGGAACACCCCAGGTGTTACAGCTTCCCAGGAGGAATTTTTTCCACGAATACTTTGCCTATCCTGGCCATATCTCCATACCATGTCTTCCACAATCCAATCTCCCCATCGCTCGTGTCATGGGCGCTGGAGATACGGCCACTGGGAGATCGCCTGCCACTAGGAACCGCCCCGCATAGATGAACCGCGATGGCATCGACCTCGCTTGATCCGGCCTCCATGGACCCTAGGCCATGCCTTCATTCTTCTTTGTTCTTCCTGAAGGTATTCTGCCCAGATTGATTGTATTTGCTTTTACTGCCAGATCAAACACCACTGGCAGCCTGCTTGATTGTACCAGCTTCCATCTTTTTTTGCTTGGGGTTCATGGTCTTATGGTCCCCAAAATTCTGGCCTGAGGTCGCGCGTTAGGGTTCGTTGGAGGTCTTCGGATCGATTTGTTCAACCGTGGCAGATCTTGCAATTGTGTCGATCCAGGACGCTTATCTGTGCTCTCGTGGGCATCTATAGCTTGTTAAGATGGAGACTGATGTACTAAACATTCTCAAGTTTGAGATGGACAATCCTACTTCCAAGACCTTCCTAAGGTTGTTCATCAGATCTGGACAAGAAGACAAGAAGGTAATGATCCACAACTCTCAAATGTTACTTTTTAGGTCTGCTGCTGCAAAGTTGTCTACTGCTCATGTAAATTGGTCTCATCTCAAGTCGTCTCATGCTTCCTGCAGTTTCCTAGCATGTCGTTGGAGTTCGTGGGGAGCTATCTTACCGACCTAAGCCTGTTGGAATACGGTTGTGTACGGTTCTTGCCATCATGTATTGAAGCTTTAGAAGTGTTCGTTGCACGGCTGACCCTTAGTCCAGACTCCAACCCTTGGGTACGAAATAGTTCCATGGGATTGAAAGTGTTGCTTTTGCACTATCTGCTTTGAAATAGAAACTCATTTGATTTTGTGTGGTTGGAGAGCAAGAAGTTACAATCGGTTACCGGTACAACGCATCTGACCTGAAGGACTGCATTACTACCATGACTTGCAGCTCCGCAGGAAAGGACAATCTTGGAATGCAATTCGGGAAAATACAGGAAACACAGAGTAAGCATGGATTTTAACAGGAAAATTTGCATAATGATCATTACATAATTCTGTTGCTGGTCTAACAGAATTATGTAATCATCTCTGAAACAAGTCAAGGGTGTATCAGCATTTCTACCTCCTATTATGATCCCTGTGTCATACTTCGGGGACCTCAAGTAGTATGTGTTCCTCGATGATGCTGTATTAAGATCCAACACTCTGAGCTTTCCTCGATGGTGAATTGGTCATACATGATGACTCAAGTTCAGAAGTGGCTTCTGTGTGTCCGGTTAGGGTAGCCATAGGTCCTTAGATGCTGGTAATGTCAAACCTCGGCTAAGAACACTTAGACTTGATTTAATATAAATTAATACCTCAGTAGGAGGTGATAGTCGAGGCAATTGGAGACCTGTACCTGTGTATCATACTCATACATTACAATCTGAAACCTTCATTTATTGGCCCACAATTGCAATACTTGATTCTCTGGTGCCTCTACGTTTTCTCCTTCTACTATTATTCTTTAGATCAGCGGTAAAATTAGGTGTATAGAAACAACCTGGCATAGTGGGCAGTATGCATAGACTAACTGTTGTGCTGTTTCTTGCGTCAAATCAGAAAGTCATGTGACTCCTATTGAGTATTGATGAGATCTCTTCTCGTAGAATTGAGAATCTTATTTATTTACTAAGAGACCAACTCGAACCATCAATATATTTTCTGACATTATTTTACCGACAGATCAATGCCAACCGTCAATACCCCTTGTTCTTTTAGCATTTTCTTTATTTTTTCAATTCATACAATTTGTGTAAAATTTAGGCCAGAGGTAAAATTAGGATCGTGTATAAACGACCTAGCTAGTGGGCAGTATGCATCGGCTAATTCCTACTGATGTGCTCTCCACATCATTTTTCTTGGATCAAATCAGGCAGTCGTGTGATTGTTATTTATGGCATCTCTTAGGTAGAATTGAAAATCTGTTACTGGAGAATGCCTTCATGGCATAGGGAAATGTGGGCTTGTCCGTTACTTTGGGATGAACCGGGGTTCAGAGTTGGGCTCTGGTGTCGATGTGTGCAGGCCCTGGCGCCTGGCGTGCGCCATGAGCGGCATTGCCATCGAGCCCATCTAAGACCAAAGGTCACTAAACCGCGCCAGGAGGTTACATGTATCCAAACAAACTCGATCCACGCAACGTAGGGTCAAGGGGCATGAAGAAAATAGTGAATGTTTTGAAAGAATTCACGTGAACACAAGGTGCTCGACGAAATGACTTTGGCCATTTACTGCTCAGAAACATCCGAGTAATTCGGGGTTGTCCTTGTTTGGTGTTTTGAGAAGGTTTGCCAGCTTTGGGATCAAATGGAGTTCTGTAGCTTGGATTTTGGAAATGGATCCAAATGGCCTGCGCATGTTTTTTTTTTTTTTTTTTTTTCATTAGACCAAATTCTGAAGAGTTTCCCTATATTTTGCACCGATGTGAACAATATGCACTCGATTAATGTTATTCTTATGGACATGTTCTATGATCATCGTTTTTGTGATCAATGTACCGGAGTTGCATTTGATCACTCGTACAGGCACTACTTTGTACTTTTGTAGATAGGAAGAAAAATGCAAGAGTTGGTAACAAATGTCACTGACCAGATAGGCTAAACTATAGGGCCGAGAGCACATGCCAAAAAAAAGGCACACGGAAGCACAGACACAAGAAACAATAAAAGAATCCTACAGAAAAACACGCATAAAGAGTTCTTAAAAAAAAACATAAAGAAAGAACTAGCATTACTAACCAGCGGCCAGAAATTCGTAACCAGGTTAAGATTGCAGAAAAATATCACAACCAAAATTTGACATAGTCAAAAGCCGTCGGTAAAACCATCCTCAAGGTCGCCCGGAACTAGAACTTCTCCCTACTTTTCCAGCCACAAAATCTTTAACAGCAGCTCCCAACGATCTAGATCCTACTTACAACTTCAGGAATCAGAAGTGCAGCAAAAAAAAATATGACGACCACTAAAATGAAACAGTCAGCGACGGTAAAAGGGGCGCAGCTTCTCAATGTCCTCTGTAGTGAAGTCGTTCTTGATGTTGAAGGTCTTGCCAATCTCCTCTGGAGTGGCCTTGATCGTGCTCTGCCATATCAGGTACATCAGCATCTTCTTATCCTCCAGGCTGAAGTCGTTCTTGATGTTGAAGGTCTTGCCAATCTCCTCTATCGTCATGGTTGCCCCAGTGTGACAGGTGAGCTCGAGTAGCTGCTTGATGTCCAGGTAGTTGGCACCCTGTGGGTTCAACCAAATAAAAGCAAGATGGTTAGACATATGAGAAAAAAAATATAAGCAACTGACAATAGGCAGTAGCATTAATTATCAATAAACATAGCATCAGATTACTAGGCTATTGCATCATCCACGTTTAGTTACTACTAGACGGATAAGGAGCAGAGGTTCATATACAAAAACAAAATAGATGCCACCGCGGAGTACTCAACATGAATACGAGATTGAGTATGTGCATTACCTCTGTCGTGATGATGTCAGCCAATGTATAGGACTTGCGCAACTTCTCCTCTTTTAGGGTGACGTCATTCTTGATGTTGAAGATTAGGTCCAGCAGTCCCTTGACATGCAAGAGATCTGCAATCTGTGCATGCAAATAAAAGCAGCAAGATAAGGTTCAGATACGTACTTAACAGTCAAGTGATAATATTAGCAAAGCATGAATACAGCAAACACGATAATATTGGACAGACACAGTAGACAAAGATTTAAAGACTATCATGGATCACAGCTGCAAACATAAAGAAAAAAGGACTTACGTCAGTTACCAGAAGGATGCCGAGTCCTATAACGGTGATCACCGCTAGACCACCGCAGGTACCAACAAGCGAAAGAACCTCCATAAGGCTCTCCTGTGCTGAACTTTCCTCATCCAACGGAGCTCCACAGATACCAAGGAATGGGCACGGGAATTCAGGAGGCGCGGAAGAAACAGTCTCGTCAGGGATCATGAAAGCAAAGAATGCTCCTATCGCTAAGAAGGGCGTCGCCATGACACTAATAATAAGCGACTGCAGGGCAGGATCGAGCTTCAGAAACGCTTCAAGAGTATTGTTAACTTTAACCAGCCGATCATTGAGCTTCTCAATCCTTCCTCTCAGTGCCTCTAGAACATACATTGTTTCGTCAATCGTACTGGGAATCTACACATCGAAATGAAGGCAAAGGCATTTAGAAACATTCCACCGAACAGTGAGGAGGCAAGGAGTAAAGGGAAGTTGTAGCAATCTACATATCGAAATGAAGGCAAACCCACTGCAACTGCAAGCAGTGGCGGAGCTACTCATTGATGGTGTGGTCAAGCGACCACACAAAAATTTGGTGTGCACAGGAACTTAGCTATGGATACACCAAAACTGACCCCATTAATCCTAATTCTTGACATGACAATAGTTTTATGAGACCTTTGACAACACTGGCTGCTAGGCCTAGCTCCGCTACTGACTGCAATCATTCCACCGAACAGTGAGGAGGCAAGGAGTAAAGGGAAGTTACAGGAATCTACGCATCGGAATGAAGGCAAACGCACTACACGCATTCCACCGAACAGTGAGGAGGCAAGGAGTAAAGGGAAGGCAATCGACGGTTACCTTCACTACAGGCGCGGTGTCGCCGTAGAGGATCCGAAGCACGATGTAGATGGTCTGATCTGAAGCCTGTCGCAGGCGAGCTCCAGCGACGGCGGCAGCCTCCCCTGCATGTCCACCCGACCTGATGCAGAAGGCGAGCGCCGCCTGGGCACGCGCCTGTGCGGACGCCACAGCGGCGGTGGTAGCGGCCTCGCCGTCGGCGCGGATGGCGCGGACGCGCGCGCAGGCGCACGAGCGGATCTTCTGGCCGCGAGCTCCCGCGGCCGACATCGCGTCCAGCCCGAGGATCCAGCCGCAGCGCCGAGAGACCGAGGGCTCAGCCGAAGGGGCGCGGCCCCGTGCGGCCGCGGCAGCCTTGGCCTCCGTGAGGAGGCGGAGGAGGAGGCGGCGGAGCGCCATGCGGGGCAGCGGTCGGGGGCAGAGAGCGCGTGGTGGAGGTGTGGCTCGCGGTGGCGTTCGAGGCGGTGGCGTGGGTTAGCGGGGCGAGGCGGTTATGATCGGGGGGGATTTGGGGGTGGGGGGAACTTATATTGGGTGAGCAGAAATCGAGTTGGGGAAACGCGAGCAAAGGAGTTAGAACTCGAGTTGGGGAATTGCAACGAGGGCAGTAGTAATTCACTACTCAGAGCGACCGACGAGTGCGAGGTAAGGTATCGGTCGTGCACCGAATACGGATGGATACAAAGACTCGCCCCACTTTCATCTTCAATTGCCTGAACACCCGAAGAAGATCCAAGAAAGAACGCCTGCTCCGGCCGGGAGGCGCAACCCCTCCGGTGGGCGACGACATGACAAACCCCACCGTGTGCGCGCGTGGACCACGCCGCCGGTGCGCAAAGCCATGTCGAAGCCTGCCTGAGGGCCAAGCCGGCCGTGAGCAGCTCACAAGCCTCTGTGGCCTTGAGAAGAAGAAGAAGAAGAAGAGGCGAGAAGGACTGGGGAGAGGGGAGAAGACGCTTTGGCTGTTGGCATCGTGGCCTCGTTGGCATATAGACCTGAGGCGGCCCCTTTTTTTTCTTTTTTTTTTACTAGCCTGAGGCGGCCCTTGGTTGGCTGTTAAAATTGTGGATTCTGAGGAAAGAAAAAAACGAGGAATATCCCCAAATAACAGGAATCTCTCCAATTACAAATCACCAAATTTTCTCGGTCAACCTACCTGTATTGAAACAAACACACCCTCCTCGTTGACTCTCGTTTCGTGTCGATTCAGAAAATTCCCGTAATTGCTTCCAATTGAACAAATTAAAATTCCTTGCATCGCGACGGCAACAATTCCTTGCTTTCACTGGGGGAAAACATTACCTACGTGATTCGTGGTCCCAATGTGGGTTGACCGTGATTGATCGTTCCCGTGATTTGACGCTCAGTTCAGCTGTGCAGCACTGCAGCTGAGGGTGCTACTGGACAGCAAGGTGTGGCCGACAGTGCATCCCTATCGGCATGCGCTTTTTGAATCGCATGGTTGTGGGCCGCAGTATTACGCGCTGTCGGTACATCCCCTCCGGACGGGTCCTGAGCGCGCCCCCTCAGGTCATCTCCAGCGGGGCTGCTCAAATGCGGACCAGTTTGGTCCGCATTTTGTCTGTTTGAGCAGCCGTCCGCTGTCCTCGGACACGGCCCGGACCAGGTGCCCCCAGTGGGACTGCTCATACCAAAAGAGGACATTCGATAGATTTAGTAGGGCCCACAGGGGCCCATAGATTTACAACCTAAAAAATAAAAAAAAAACATAAAATAAACGTCTAGCTAGGGCTAGACGGCCACTGGCCAGTGGCATGGCGGCGCCGGAGTTGGCCCCGGAGCTCCTAGTCATCCAGGATGACGTAGTCGGGAGTCTCGGGGGCGAGGTGGGGTGGCAGCGGGGCGGCCCTGGCCGCCTGCGGCGTGGGAGGCTGGGTTCGCGGCGGCGGCGTGGCAGGCCGGGGCGGCGGCACGAGGTGCTCTGGTGGTGGCGCCTCCCACCTCCACCGCATGCCCACAAGGGGCTCGAACCAGGCCGGCACCGGCGCGTTCTCATCGCGCCCGTCGTCGTCTACCTCCTCGTCGTAGGGGTAGTCGTCGACGCGGTTCGCGTGGATGGCCGCCACGGCCTCGTCCACAGCCCGCGCGCCGGCTGCGCGGGCCTCTGCCGCCTCCGCCGCCTGCTGCGCGGCCACCGCCGCGAGGGCGTCCTCCAGCGCGCGGGCCTCCGCCTCGGCCGCTGCTTCCGCCTCCCTCCTGGCACTGGGATCGCACGGTCCCAGTACCATTGGCACCTCCTCTTATTGAGGTAGGGCCGGTCGCGAACCCTGGCGGGCACCAGGCGGAACGGTGCCTGAGAAGAAGGAGGGGGAGAGGCCGGCGGCGCACGCGCCTGCTCGGCTTGGGCGCGCTGGAGGCGGGTGGGAGGCGGTGGAGGAGGGTGCGGGGGAGAGGGCGAGGGCTCGCGGCGGCGTCGTGAGCCGCCGGCCTCGTGGTCATTCTTTCCACGGCCCCAGTTGAGCCAGCTGCGGCCCATGGCCGGCGGCGAGGAAGGCGAGGGAGGAGGCGGTGGTGACTGCGAGGGCAGTGATGGTGGGCGGTGACTGCGAGGAGGCGGTGCGCGTGGGGAGGGACGCGTGGCCGCGGGTCCCATTTAAATAGGACCCCGTGGGTAGCCGAGCCGTCGCCGCGGTCACTGGCCGGCGGGCCACCCCTTTGACCGAAAAATGGACACGACCGAGCGCGCGCGTCCGTTTCGTGTCCGCGGGCTGCTCAAATCTGACCCAAATTTGGGTCGGATTTGAGCATCCGCGGACTGAAAAGGGACCAGGCCGTGGGTTGAGCAGCCCCGCTGGGGCCTGGTTTTGGGCCAGGCTGCTCAAAACGGACCAGTCCGGGGCAAATGAGCAGCCCCGCTGGAGATGACCTCATGTCCCCCATTGTACTTTCCCGTCCGGACGTCCGTCTCCGGCAACCTCAGCCCAATCCCGCCTCCAAGGGGTTCCCGTGGGGACGCCGGACGAGTCGTTCCGCGCCGCGAGCGCGCCCTGCCAGCGACACGAACTGTCCATTTGTGCCACGTCCGCTTGCGCCTCGTCCATCTGCGCCCCGCATGCGCCGCCTCGCCCTCTGCCGTCTCCCTCGGCCTCGCAGCGTCGTCGTTCTCTTCCGCCGCGCCTCCGCCCCACCGGCGCCTCCGGCCGCGCGTTCGCCCCGGCCGTTCCCCCGCCGCGCCTCCGACCCACTGGCGCCACCTCCGACGACCAGAGGTAACCACCTCGCCCCTAAGGTGTTCGGTGATTTGCCCGGTTGGGCACCGAACGTTGTTTGTCATATTTTGAAAAAAAAATCATTTCTACAGATGGACAACGATGATGAGATAATGGTGAACTTTCTCTAAGAGGAAGAAACCGATATCGACGAGGAGGAAGATGAGAACTTGCTTGTTTTTCCTTGTTTGGCACAACTCCTCGCCGATGATGAAGCCAATAGCGAACCAAAGCGAGGAGGATCCAAGTTTGGGAGGAGAAAGACGAAACCGAGGATGAGAATGGAGGGCCACTGCATGCTTTTCGCCGACTATTTTGCTGATGAGCCAAGATTCGATGCAAAGGATTTTCGATGGAGATTTGGGATGAGCCGAAGGTTGTTCAACACATTGGTGCAGAGTGTGAGGGAGCACGACCCCTGGTTCAAGATGAAGAAAGACACCGTGGGGATGGTAGGTTTCTCCTCAATTCAGAAGTGCACTGCTGCTACGAGAATGCTTGCATATGGTGCCCCTGCAGATGGCCAGGACGACTATCTCTGCATGTCTGAGTCGTTGGCTATCCAAGCCATGTACAGGTTCTGCACTGCGATAGTGGAAGCGTTTGGCCCAAACTACTGGAGAGGACCAAATAAGGAGGAAACTGCTCAGATCCTGGCAACAAATGAAGTAAGAGGTTTTCCTGGTATGCTTGGAAGCATTGTTTGCATGCACTGGAGCTGGAAGAACTGTCCATTTGGATGGCAATGATTGTACAAAGGGGTCATCAAGGAGTTTGCAGCGTGGTACTTGAGGCAGTGGCAGATCACGAGACTTGGATTTGGCATGCGTTCTTCGGCATGGCAAGATCTCATAGTGACATCAATGTGTTGCAGGCGTTCCCCTATGTTCGCCAAACTTGTTGTAGGTCATGCTCCGCCAGTGAACTATGTTGTCAATGGCCACGAGTACAACAAGGGGTCCTACCTAGCGGATGGTATCTATCCAAGATGGTCAACATTTGTGAAGACATTTTCAAATCCTCTAGGTAACAAGAAATTCTGGTTTGCCTCGGTACAAGAGAGCATAAGAAAGAATGCTGAGCGTGCATTTGGAGTGCTCCAGCAGAGGTTTGCCATTGTGTGGTATCCTGCTCTCACTTGGTCGGCCGAGCAGATGGGAGAAATCATGAATGCCTGTGTGATCATGCACAACATGATCATTGAGGATGAGCATGCCAATCCAGTGCATGATCATCTTCCATATGAGTTTCAGGGTCCTCTCGTCAATGTGGATCACAATGTGCCAACGGATTGGACCGATTACATCGCTATGCACATGGATATTCGAGACGGGTCAACTCATGATCAACTCCAAGATGATCTAGTGGAGCATTTGTGGGCTCGCAAAGGATTGGCGGCGGCATAGTGCACTTCGAGTTTATTTTTAATTGTATGAATATTTTATTTATATTCTTAGTCATTCGTGAACTATATATATGTAATAATTTAAAACTAGAACATAAGTATTTTAAGTATTTTTAAGACTCCCAAATAACGAAAATTGGCAAAATCTTGCTTTGGGGGATTTGGTTGGGGGCGCCGAGTGGGCAGCCGCGCCCCCCGCCAGCGTCCCGCCGTCCGTACGAGCCCCCAAAGGGCCTCGCCGGGCGCCGAGCCGGACGACTATTGGGGGCGCGACTGGAGATGCTCTAACACTTGCCTACCAACGTTGTTCAAGCTTGACCGTATGCTTCTCCATCGGCTCGTCCAACCTCGACTTTGCCTGGAGCTCTCTCAAGGCGGCGTGACTTTTGGCGCCGGAGATGCACAGGTCGACCGACGCCTAGAGGCGCTCAGCTGCAGGCGTCGAGTCCGCCTTGACATTCTTGTTGCCAATCGGATGTGCTTCGACGGCTTTTGGCGGCGCGTCTAGGTTGTAGGCGTCGTTGTTCTTGACGACGGACAGCCTGACCTCTTTCCACTCCTGACATGTCTCAATCCGAGTGAACACATGGAGGAACCTGAAATCGCCGCCTTTGTTGTCCTAGCGGTATAGGTCGAACATTCGGATCATCTGCACAAAGAACATGAAAGTGCATTTTGTTTTCCCTAAGGTTTTGTGTGTTAGTTAATAATACGAATGACATTTTTTATCAAGGTGTTAAGTGTGCAGTTGGTTATTTTCTCACCTACATCGAACGCCCCAAAAAAGGTGAAGATATATCAACCAATTGTGGCACAAAGACCAACCTGATTTTTCAGGGTAAACCGAAAATTCCGGTTGAGGAGTTTTTCCTTCGATTTGGGTACTGGAGTCAACCGAATTATTTGACCGGAAATTTCGGAGCCAGCCGGAATTTCCGGTTGCAGCTTATTTTTTCACACTAGAGTCTATCGAATTTTTTACCGGATTATTTGAAGCCAATTGGCATATCTGATTTAGGTAAACGTATGCCCGTTTCCAGATCTGAAGGAGAAGCAAACCGGAAATTTTGGTCCAGGATTCCTACTCAAACGACCACATTTTGGGAGGAGGTATAAATACCCCTCCCTCTTATCCAAGTGAGCCAGTTCGTTTGAGCCATTAATGTGCATTTATTGATCTCACCAAACCATAGATTTCTCACAATTCCTCCACCCAAACTCATTGATCTTTGGAGGATTGAAGGAGAAGGCTCCGATCTACATCTTCACCAAGTCGTTCTTCATTTCCCCTTCATTCACTTGAGGAATTTGAGTCTAGGGATTTCTTGTGGAAAACCTAGACCACCATTGCTACTCTTGGATTTTTGGTGATTGTTGGGAGCCCCCAATTTGGTTGTGGGTGTGTGCCCCAAACTTGTTGTACATGAGTTGATTCCCACCTCAAAGGGGATCAATAGTGGAAGGTGGACTAGGCCTTTGTGGTGTTGTTCATCGGTGAATAGGGTGAGGCATTTCTGGCGTTGAGTAGGCCTTCCTGGCGAAACTCACACCCCTCGAACGAGACGTAATCCCTTAATAAGGAGGAACTCGGGAATACAGCGTGTCTCCACGTGTGATACGTCCAAAACGTATCTCCTTTCCCGAACACTTTTGCTATTGGTTGCCTCTAAACTTGAGAGTTTTCGATACAACTAACACGACTAACGTTGTTTTCAGCAGAATTACCTTGGTGTCTTGTTTTTGTGTAGAAAAATCAACTTTCGGTAAATTGCCGAGAAAAGATCCCAATGACCTTATTTCACCCGAAGACCTCTGGAGCCAGAAGGAGTCCCAGAGGGGGGCCAGGAGGGGGCCACACCACCCCTGGGCGCACCCCCTTGGCCGCGCCACCTAGTGGTGTGGGCCCCCCAGGCACCCCCTCGGGATCCCCTTTCGACTACATATCCCCCGTAGCCCTAAAACATCAGGGGGATCGTCATATTCCAGAGAAACACCACAGAGCGCTGCCGCCACCCGAGACCCCAAAGTGACAGAAATTGGGACAGCCGGAGGGGATGGTTGTGATGTGAGGATCACGTGTGTCCATAGAGTGTTAATGCTTTGCTCCGGTGCTTTATTAAAAGGAGCACCTTAATTACCAGTACTTTCCGTTGAGACCCCGCTGCAAACGGGCTGGTAGGACAAAAGATGTTGTGCAAGTTTCTCATTGCGAGCACGTATGACTATATTGGAACACATGCCTATGGTTGCCTAGAACTTGGATGCTTTATTATTATTATCTGCAATGCCCATGTTTTGATTATTACATGGACTATCTTATTGATGCAACGCCCGTTCATTCATTCCCTATGCCTACGGTATTTTCATCCTGCTGTTTTCCGCGATTGCTACTGTTGTTACTATTTTACTCATGCTGTTATTTTACTACTACTGCTGCTATAAAACAGTTAACACCGATAAAGTGTTGCGAGCAAGTCTAGTTGGAGGTGAAGCTGAATTGACAACTCAGTTGTTAAGGCTTATAAATATTCTTTGGCTCCCCTTGTATCAAATCAATAAATTTGGTCCCTCGAAGACTGTTGCGATCCCCTATAGTTGTGGGTCATCAAGACTATTTTCTGGCGCCGTTGCCGGGGAGAATAGCTTTATTTATTTGCTCACTTGAACGTGATATTGTTCGCTGCAAGCCTTTCATCATGGGTAAAACTCGTGATGGAAAAGCTCATATATTACCACCCACTACAAGCAGAGGTACAACTCTGAACACCTATGTTGCTCTTGATTCACCGTATGTTATGAGTAAGCTTCTTACACCACCACATGCTACACACACTGTTACTTCTGCTGAGTTTGAAAATGCTTCTGATACTTTTGATGATGCTTCTACTGTGCTTGATGATACTGGTTCACTAGGTCCTTTCCTAGATGCTACAATTGCTAAATCCAAACAAATTGAAAGTGTTGAAATTCCTGTTGAAAATATTGCTACACATGTTAATTCACCTGAGTCTATTAATGATCTTGATGAAACCTATATTGAGCTTAATGATGACTTTATTAAGGAAGCTCAAGCTACTACTGGTGCATGTGCTCTTAAGAGTCTTCTTGCAAGACATGTTGTTAAATATAAATCTTCTCGTGATGCTAAGTTTGCTACATCTCCCATACACATTAAAGATAAGGATTATGATTTCTCTCTAGAGTTATATTACATATCTATTGTTGAGAAGGAACCTTTTTGTGGAACTGAAAGTAAAAGTGCTATGGAACATATGAATGAGCTTTCATCTTTGAGTAGTTTATTTTCTGATGATACTAAGTTACATACTTCATTTGTTACCAAGATCTTCCCTTTATGATTGAAAGATGAAGCTAAAACTTGGTTTAACAATTTTTCACTTGGATCTATTGATAGTCCTGCTAGTGATCAACATGTTGTTGTGCTCAACATGTTGCTGTGCAAAGAATCTTTAATTTTGAGCAAATTGAATAAGAGAAATTGCCAGAATCTTGGTCAAGGTTTTGTTCTTTAATAAGAGCTAGACCTTGCAATCCATTACCTAAAAATGAGCTCCTAGATATATTTTATAATGGACTAACTGTTGAATCTAGGACATACCTGGATAGTTTTGTTGGTTGTGTTTTCAGGAAAAGAACTCCAGAAGAAGCTGGGGAATTATTGGCTAAAATAGCCAAAAATAATGATGATTGGACTATACCTGAGCCTACACCTACACCACAACCAACACCCAAGAAGAGAGGGATGATTGAATTAAATGATGAAGTGATGAAGGAAGCCAAGAAATCTCTTAAAGCGAGGGGTATTAAATCTAAAGATGTGAAGAATTTACCTCCTATAGAAGAATTATTTAAGCTAATGCCTCATCCATCAACAGTTGAGGTACACTCCCTCCAATACTTTGATAATAGAGATATTCCCTACTCTAAACCACCTTATAAATGCTTAGATAAATTTGATAATTATGTTGTTAAGCAAGACAACTTTAATATGAGAGTGCAAAATCATCTAATGGAAAACCCCAGAGCTATTGATAATTTGCATGGTATTATTGAGAGAACCTCTAATGATGTAAAAATGCTTGTTAAACATTTTCATATGGTTCAAACTCAAATTGATCAACTCACTAAAGTGCAAAAAGATATGATAGCTAATGCTTCTAGAGAAAAACATGTTTGTGAAATAATTACTAGAAGTGGTGTTTCTACTGAGGACCCACTTGTATCCCGAAGGACATCCTAAAAGAATTGAACAAGATTCTCAACAACCTAAAAACAATAGTTCCCTAAGAAAAAGAAGAAGAGACATAAAACTGTTGTAGAATATCCTGAACCTGCTAAAGATCCTAATAGTATATCTATATCTGATGCTAAGACTAAAAGTGATAATGATAAAAGTGATGCTTCTGATAAAGAAGAAAGTGTAGCCGAATCTGAAAAAACTGAAACTGTGAAGTATACTAAGGAGGATTTCATTGCTAATAAACATGGTAATGAAAGAGAACCTTGGGTACAAAAAGCAATGCCTTTCCTAATAAGAAACACAAATCAAAGGGGAAGAACATTATAACAAGTTCTGTGAATGGATGAAACCTTTGTTTTTTACAAATTCCTTTGACTGATGCTATTAAGCTGCCTCCTTATTCTAAATATATGAAAGATATTGTCTCTAATAAAAGGAAAATTCCTAATGAGGAAATTTCCACTATGCTTGCTAATTACTCTTTCAATGGCAAGGTTCCAAAGAAGCTTGGAGATCCTGGTATTTCTACTATCCCTTGTTATATTAAAAATAATTATGTTAGAACTGCTTTATGTGATTTGGGAGCAGGATTTAGTGGTATGCCTTTTTCTCTCTATAAGAAGCTCTCTCTGGAAAAATTGATACATACTCATATATCTTTGCAAATGGCTGATAAATCTACTGCTATCCATGTTGGTATATGTGAGAATGTTCGTGTTCAAGTGACAACTAATTGTTTGATATTAACTGACTTTGTTGTGTTGGAAATGCCTGAAGATGATAACATGTCTATTATTCTTGGGAGACCTTTTCTTAACACTGCAGAGGCTGTTATTGATTGCAATCAAGGAAAAGTAACTTTTAATGTTAATGATAAAGAGCATATTGTTTATTTTCCCAAGAAGATTGATAGAAGATATGGTTTAAATTCAATTGAAAATATTGAGACCATCAAGATTGGAGAATTCTGTTGTTCCATTCCAATGCCACCAAAATAATATAAAATTATTAGGATTGGGACTATGTCTATCAAGGTTGAGGTAACATAATTATTTAGTGAAAAGCAAAGTTTTGTTAACAAAGTGATTTTTAATGAAGAGGACAATGTTTTCACTATGTTTTAACGTTCCTCATTATGTTTTCACCATGTTATCACCTTGCTACCTTAGTACAATTATGTTTTCCATCATCCATAGTCATGTTTTCATCTTGATTACTGTGATTATGCATGTTTTCACCACCCATAATTTTGTTTTCACCACTTCCACCTTTGTTTTCTTTGGTTATTTGCCTATTGGAGTGTCTTAGAACCTCTGTAGTTCTGGTTTTGTTTTTTTTCCATCTTTCCACATTTGTTTTTCTGGTTTTTAATTAATTAATAAATTCTGAAAATACCTCAAATATAAAGTTTCTCGAAAAATTCCAGAAAAATTATAATAAAATTTTACGTCAAAAATGAGGCAGAGAGGCACCTGGGGCACCCCAGGGGGACCCACCAGTCAGGCACACCACAGGGTGGCGCGGACAGCCCTTGGTGCGGCAACACATGGTGTCGGCCCCTAGCCCCCCACTAACTCTCTCCCCAAAGATTCCCTCGGGGTTATTCCCCTGGTGGCGCCAACATCTGGGTGGAATTTGGACGTGATAAGGTTATGTTGAGTGTTTCCTCGGGGCCCTTGTCTAAGGGTTATTCCACTTGAGGTTGTCACTTGCGGATGGCTGATACGTCCCTTTTGCATCACTATTTTATATCATAATTTTCTGTTATTCATCGATATATTTCATGTTATGGTGCATCACTTATGTTATTTTATCTTATTTTGCATGTTTTATAATTTTTGGAGAATAAACACCGGGACCAGGAATCTTATGGAAGAAGCACCGTCGCAATACCATATTTCAGAAGATCAAAATAAGAAGTGGGACACCAGGGGTGTCCTGAAAGTTCAGAGGAGGAACCCAGCCAGAAGGAGAGCCAGAGGGGGGCCACCAGGGGCCCACACCATGGGGTGGCGCGCCCCCCTTGGCCGCACCACCTAGGGGTGTGGCCACCCTGGCCCACCTCTGGGGGTATTTTTCGCGTGCTTGGCCCCTAGTAAACCTTTAGCCTCATACCATCATCGAAGAACTATTATGCCGCCGCCTCGGGGCGGAAAACACCCGAGAGAGAAAAGCTCTCTGGTAGGGAGAAATCTGCCGGGGAAATTCCTCTCCGGAGAGGGGAAATCACCTCCATCGTCACCGTCATCACTCTGGGCATCATCAAGATCGTCATCATCATCTTCATCACCATCATTACCATCACCCTCATCATCCACCGTCATCCCTCTGTAACAATTAGGGGCCTCTATCGTTGTTTTGCATTAAATCTCTCTCCCGGTGTGGATTACTTGTTAATAGTCGGTGCTTGTGAGATTTATCGGTGTTTGCACTTTATGACCAGATTGTTATCATCCATTATATCACCTTTGATTATGATCCATATGATGTCTTGTTAGTAGTTCGTGTTGTTCTTGAGGACATGGGAGAAGTCAAGTTGTTAGTAGTGAAGTAATGTTGAATAATGTTTAATGTTTGATATTTAAGTTGTGGTGTTATTCTCCTAGTGGTGTCATTTGAACGTCGACTACATGATACTTCACCATTTATCAGCCTAGGGGAATGCATCGTGCATTTGGCTACTAATTGTGGGGTTGCCGGAGTGACAGAAACCTAAACCCCCGTTAGGAAACCATTACACGAGGGAGCGTAGGATCCCTGAGTTTAAAGCCGTGGTTAGATTTATTTCTTAAGTACTTTCTTGTAGTTGCGGATGCTTGCAAGGGGTATAATCACAAGTATGTATTAGTCTTGGATGGAACGGTACATTAGCATAGGTTCACCCACACAACACTTATCAAAACACCTAACATTATTCAGCTGCATGGAACAAAAGCACTTGACAGAAACCTCCCGTGTGTCCTCGAGAATGTTTGTCAATCATAAGTAAACCTACCGGCTTTTCCTTTGATGGAGAAAGGATTGGGCCACTTTCTGCAATTATTACTACTGCATTTTATTTACTCGCACTTTATTTATCTGCAATATCAAAAACCCCTACAAATCTATCTTTCAGTATTTACAGTTATTCCTTCATCAAAACTGCTTGTCAACACTCTGCTCCTCGTTGGGTTCGACACTCTATTTATCGAAAGTACTACGATACACACCCTATAATTGTGGGTCATCAAGACTATTTTCTGACGCCGTTTCCGGGGAGTGATGCGCTATTGGGAAGTGGAATTGATAAAGGAAGCTTCTTCTGTAAGTGATGTTTTTATTACTGTCTACTGCTTTATTACACTATGTTTGGGTCTCCTTTGAGTCCTTATTTGCGAGCACTGCTACCACTGCAAGGGTAGTAATTGACCCATCTCCTGATGATTTGGATCCCTATAAAATACCTATAAAGATTGTTAAACATGTTAGGAATAACTCCTATTCAGGTGATGGAACTGTCCATCCTGGTGATCATTTGCTCTTTTTACATGAATTATGCGAGTTGTTCAAGTGTGCAGGTATTACAATGAGCCAAGTGAAGAGGAAATTATTCTCTATATCATTGATTGGACGAGCCGCTGAATGGTTCAAACTTCTAAAAAATAGCCAGACTATTGGATGGGAGGAAATTGTACCTCTCTTTTATTCTAAATTCTATCCTCCCAGTGAAGTTCATAGAGATCGGAATTATATATATAATTTTTGGCCTCATGACGGAGAGAGTATTACCCAAGCATGGGGGAGATTGAAGTTACTAATGCTCAAATGCCTCATTCATGAGCTTCCCAGTAGTATTGTTATTAACAATTTCTATGCAAGACTTTCTCTTCATGATAAGGATTTATTGGATGCTTCTTGTTCTAGATCATTTACACATATGAAAGATGAAGCTAAATGGGATCTTCTTGACCATATTCAAGAAAACACTAAAGGATGGGAGAATGAATAAGGTAGAAAGTCAGGTACAAATTATGATTATGAATGCATTAAATTTTTATGTAATCTGATGATTTTCATTATGTTAGTGTTGTTTATAGTCTTGATTCTCAAGTTGTTGCAAATTTATATAAGGCTTTTGCTTCTTATTTTGATATTCCTAAAAAGGAATGGGACAAGTACCATGCTCCTTATAAAGATACTGTTAATTATGTTCCTGCTAGAGATATATAAGTTCATACTGTTGATTCTATTGTGCCTGAACCTTATACTGAGAAAATGCCTTTCTTTGCTAAGGTAAAAGAACATTCTATGTTATCTAGTGTGGTTAATAAAACTTCAAGGAAACCTGTAGAACCTGGGGAACAAATAACTGTAGAACCTACAGTAGCAATACTAAAATACCTTGTTTCTAAAAATGTAGAAGAGGGACACATTATATTTTATGAAGATGCTTCTAATATTGTCTCTCATCCTAGTAAATCTAGGAAACCTAGTGTTCGTGTGCTATCTGTGAGGATAGGTGATCATTGCTATTATGGTTTGTGTGATATTGGTGCTAGTTCTAGTGCTATTCCTTATGATCTTTATAAAGAGATCATGCATTAAATTTGTTCTCGTGAACTTGAAGACATTGATGTGATTATTCAACTTGCTAATAGGGAAACTATTTCTCCGATTGGTATTGTTAGAGATGTGGAGGTCATATGTGGTAAAACTAAGTATCCTGCTGATTTTCTAGTACTAGACACTTCTGCTATCGATACTTGTCCTATTATATTTGGTAGACCTTTCTTAAACACTTGTGGTGCTGTTATTGATTGTAAAAAGGAGAAAATCCTTACAAAATTTGATGGAGAGTCTTATGAAATTTAATTTCTCCAAATTTGCTAAAGCACCTTATGAAGCTTAATTGCCTAATGAGAATTATAGAGTTGAACAATTGGATGCTATTGCTCTTGCTCCTAACAATCCTTTGCAGCAATACATGGAAGACCACGAAAGTGATGTCTTCATGGAAGAAAGGAATGAAATTGACGAGATCTTCTTACATCAGCCAGCGATGCTGAAACATAATTTACCGGTGGAAGACTTGGGTACCACATTACCACCCAAGGAGGATCCTATTTTATATTTAAAACGCTTGCCTGACAATCTTAAATATGCTTATATTGATGATAAGAAATTATATCCTGTTATTATTAGTTCTAAACTTTATGGCAAAGAAGAGGAGAGATTATTGGGAATATTGAAGAAACACAGAGATGCTATTGGTTATACTCTTGATGATTTGAAGGAGATTTCTCCTACTATATGTGAGCATGCTATTAATATTGAACCTGATGCAAAGCCAGTTGTTGAGCATCAACACCGTTCAAATCCTAAGATGAAGGACGTGGTAAGAAACGAGGTATTGAAACTCCTTGATGCTGGTATTATTTATCCTATTGTTGATAGTAGATGGGTTAGACATGTGCATTGTGTCCCTAAGAAAGGAGGGATGACTATTGTGCCAAATGAAAATAATGAACTTATTCCTCAAAGAGTAGTGGTTAATTGGTTATAGGATGTGCATTGATTTTAGGAAGGTTAACAAAGTTATTAAGAAAGATCATTATCATTTGTCTTTTATTGATCAAATGTTAGAAAGGTTGTCTAAGAAAACTCATTTCTGCTTTCTTGATGGTTATTCTTGGTTCTCTCAAATTGCTGTTAGGAAGCCTGATCAAGAGAAAACCACTTTCACCCATCCATTTGGAACTTATCCTTATAGACGAATGCCTTTTGGTTTATGTAATGCTCCTGCTACTTTTCAAAGATGCATGTCTGCTATCTTTCATGGTTTTTGTGAAGAAATTGTGTAAGTCTTCATGGATGATTTCTCCGTCTATGTAACTTCTTTTGATAATTGTTTGCAGGATCTTGATAAAATTTTGCAGAGATGTGAGGAGACTAATCTTGTCCTTAACTGGGCGAAATGCCATTTTATGGTTAATGAAGGAATTGTATTTGCACATAAAATCTCCGAAAGAGGTATTGAAGTTGACAGAGCTAAAGTTGAGGCTATTGAGAAAATGCCCTGTCACAGGGATGTCAAAGGTATTCACAGTATTCTTGGTCATGCTGGTTTCTATAGATATACCTTTTGTTTTTGATGAAGATTGTAAATAAGCTTTTGAAATTTTAAAGAATGCTTTAATATGTGCCCCTATTGTTCAACCACCCGATTGGAATTTACCGTTTGAAATTATGTGTGATGCTAGTGATTATGCTGTAGCTGTTGTTCTTGGACAGCGGGTAGATAAGAAGTTAAATGTTGTTTATTATGCTAGTAAAACTCTTGATGCTGCTCAAAAGAATTATGCTACTACTGAGAAAGAATTCCTAGCCGTAGCTTTTGCTTGTGATAAATTTAGGCAATATATTGTTGATTCTAAAGTTACTATTCATACTGATCATGCTGCTATTAAGTACCTTATGGAAAAGAAAGATGCTAAGCCTAGGATTATTAGATGGGTGCTTCTCTTACAGGCGTTTGGTTTACATATTGTGGATAGGAAGGGTGCTGAAAATCTTGTCGCTGATAATTTGTCTAGATTAGAAAATATCTCTCATGACCCTATTCCTTTTAATGATAGTTTTCCTAATGAACAGTTAGCTGCTATAAAAGTGAGATCTCAAGAGAGTCCATGGTATGCTGATTATGCTAACTTTATTGTTTCGAAGTATTTGCCACCTACGTTTACACATCAGCAAACAAGATAATTCTTCTATGATTTGATGCATTATTTTTGGGATGACTGATACGTCTCCAACGTATCTATAATTTCTGATACTCCTTGATCAAATTATGTCAATTGCTACTTGTTTTCTCCCTTATTTATAGCATTTTTATACGTTTTCCGCGACTAACCTATTAACAAGATGCCAAGTGTCAGTTCCATGTTTTCTGCTGTTTTTGGTTTCAGAAAATTTGTTCTGCAAACATTCTCGAAATTGGACCCCACAAAGCCCGAAGTTCCTATTTTCCCCTGAAGCATCCAGAACACCGAAGAGGAGTCGAAAACGGGAAATAGGGGGGCCACACCATAGGGTGACACGGGTCCCCTAGCCGCGCCACCTATAGGTGTGGAGCCCCTGGAGCTCCACCGCCTTTGCCCTTTCGCCTATTTAATCCCCCCGGATGGAAAACCCTAAGGACCTGATAAAAATTCCCCGAAAAGTTCCGCAACTGCCGTCACCATCAACCCTTGACCAGGGGGGGTTCTAAAGCTGTTTTCGGCACCCTGCCGAAGAGGAGATCATCACCGGAGGCCTCTCCATCACCATGCCTTCCTCTGGAGTGATGCGTGAGTAGTTCATCCTTGGACTACGGGTTCGTAGCTATAGCTAGATGGTTGTCTTCTCCTCATATGCCTCCATGTTTAGATCTTGTGAGCTGCCTATGATTGTCGAGATTGATCTTATGTAATTCTATATGCTGTGTTTGCTGGGATCCGATGAATATTGAACTTATGCCAAGTTGATTATAGTCTTTATTTTCATATGCTATTTTTGATCTTGCATGCTTTCTGTTGCTAGTGGTTGCTCTGGCCAAGTAGTTGCTAGTGACTCGAAGAGGGAGTATTTATGCTCGATAGTGGGTGCATGCCTCCTCACCGCCTTGATCGAGTGACAGAAACGTGAAGGGGGATGTGATGTTGCCATTAGGGAGAAAACTGCGGTGAGAGTTCCCGCGTGCATAATCATTGCTTACATTACACACTTTGTTTAATGCAGTTATCGGTTGCTTGCAACTTAATACCTAAGGGGGTTCAGATGATAACCTGAGGGTGTATTATTAGTCATAGATGCAGACGGATGTCGGTCTATGTATATTGTTATAATGGCCGCACTAAATATCATAGTAGTCTTCATGTCATATTATGCACTACGGTGCAACCTCTATTTGTCAATTGCCCAGCTGTAATTTTTTCACCCAGCATGCTATCTTGTATGTAGAGACACCACTAGTGAAACTATGAATCCCAGTCCATTTTTTCACACTGCTAAACAAACCACAACTATTTCCTGCTTTCTTTACTTACTGCAAGCATACATCATTTTCCACCTTATACGTCTAATCTTTGTTTTCAGCAAGACCGGTGAGATTGACAACCTCACTGTACCGTTGGTACAAAGTATTTTGGTTGTGTTGTGTGCAGGTTCCACGTTGTTGCTGACACCGGTGAAGCGCCAGCACCACCATCAGTGGCATCAACCTTCCTGAGATCCTCTTCCTCCTACTGGATTGATAACCTTGGTTCTTAACTGAGGGAAACTCTTGCCTCTTGCTCATCACACCCTCCTCTTGGGGTTTCCAACGGTTGTTATCACAAAGTAGCAAGGAATTTCTGGCGCCGTTGCCGGGGACTTAAAATTCATCATCAAGAAATCTCTTCGTCAAGACGCCATCAACGTGTGCATCAAGAGTTTCTGGCGCCGTTGCCGGGGAGGAAGAAGTCTTCTGGCAAGGGGAGCCTCTCACTCTCAATCTCTTTATTTTGTTTATTGTATTGTTTGTTTTTTGTTTTTTTGCTTCTCTTTATCAAAAACAAAAAATTGTTCTTATTCTAGTTGTTATTTTTGCTTTATCATGCTTGCTATCAATGTTTGATGTCTTTGAAACTAGATCTTTTAGGCAAGGTGGGTTCACGGTTGAACAACAAAAACATTATAAGGAACACCGCTTGTCACAAAAAGGGATACACTTATGGGGACAAATTAATAAATTGCATGACTATGCTAAAAACTTGTGCTCTACTTATAATGGTACTTATTGCTTTGATAAATCCTGCTGATGTAGGAGGTATAAACACCTCCCTTTTCAATGTGAGTATAATGATGATGTTACCATATCTTCCTATGTTAAGGGAAATTATGAATTATATGATGTGGAACAAATTGAAGAATTTATTGCTTGGAAAGGTGCGTCCAAAATTGCCTATTTACTTGAAAAGTATTGATGATGCAACTTATAAATACGAGATTTATGCTATACTTGAATATTGCTTTTATAATTACAAGGATTGTAATTACTACATAATGGAATATCTTAATAGATACTCTCAACCTAAGGAAGCAACTGATGCCTTGCAGGAGCCTATGGAAGAAGAAATTGCTGAATATGGAAGCTCATTGGATGAAAAAAAGGAGGAGTGTGATGATCAAGAGGAGGAAGAATGGAGCTACCCATGTGTACCTCCCAATAATAGTAACTCTTTAACTCATACACTGTTTGATGAAATTGATACTTGCTATACTTGTGACCTTGATACTACTATGAATGAAACTTGTGAGAATGATATCGCTACTGTTATTTATGATAATCCATGATACTTGGATAAATCTTATGATAATGCTCTTGATGATGGTCCTATGTCCCTTGATGTTTGTAACACCCGGGGGATTTTCCCCAACTAGATTTGGTTGTTTTTCTTTTTGCATAGCATCATGCATCCTATGCATTGCACCTTGTTTGCGAACCAACTTAAAAATTCAAAACAATTTAAATTTTCAAACAATACACCCTTGTTTTCAAATCAAATTGTTTCCATAAAAAAATTTAATTGAAATTAAAAATTGGCTTGGTTAATGAAATTCGTTTTATTAAAACCCTAATTTGAATTTCAAATTCAAAGTCAAACAACAAATAAATATTTGAAATTTTGAAAAACAAAACTTGGTGCACTTGGGCATTCAATATGCTCAATGCAATAAAATTGTTTTCAAAAATTTTATAAAACCCTAAAACCCTTTTCTTTCTCCCTTATCCCTTTGCTAAAAAAAAGGAAAAGAATTAAAAAAAAACACCAGTGGGGAGGCAGGCCAAAGTGGCCCACCTACCACCCACGGCCCAACCCCTTCTAGCCCACCTCCCCTTTCTTCTTCATTACGGATAGGAGGCAGACGTGATCCCTCCTGCCTGTCGCTGTCCACCTCCTCCCATGGTCCCCTCCTCCTCTCTCCCCTATACCTACCCCCCAAGGCCACCCCTGAAACCCTAGCTCTTCCCTTTTCCCTCTCCCTCCTCCAGCCGCCGCCTTCCTCTTCCTCCTCTGTCCCCAAACCCTCTCTGAATTTTCTGAACCCGAGAAGAGCACCTCCATGGCCGTACCTTGCAGGCCATGGCGCCGTCGCACTGGTCGTCTTCGGGCCCCGTTTCCCGCGGGAATGGAAACGGGACAACACCCTCGTCCGATTCAGTGAACTAGGAGGCGATGAGATGGATCAGAGCGTCGGCCCCGTCGAGCTCCGTCGAGTACGACCATGGCTGCATCCTCTTCCTCGACCCTATCCTTCTTCCCCGAGCACGACCACGTCCTCCCTGCCGCCTCGCCTCCGAGCTCCTCGAGGTGAGCCTCGCCCTCGGGCCTCCTCTCCTCCGCCTTCCCCCTGCTCTGGTTGCCGCCGTCGAGCTTTGCCCGCTGCAATACGTGGTCTCATCGATCTGTTCCGTCCTCTTCTCTGAATCTTTGATCTGCTGAATTCAGTTAACCGCGTGGTGTTACCTCTTAATCAAATTGGATCTGTAACCTATCACAAATCGCACAGCCAGCCCAGTGGCTGCGCATCCCGTCCGCACGCCTTGGAGCCCCGAGTTCGAATCCCCCCCGAGGCGCAAAGCCACCCTTTTTATTCTCCATTTTTCTTTTATTTCTTGAACTCCAGAAAAACAGAAGTAAATCTTTATTTGTAAAATCAATAACAAATTGAAAAATGCTCCAATTTCAATGATTCAAATTGCTATGGATTCAGAATCTTGTGCTCTTTCTGGTAGTCACAAAGTTGCAACATGTTTCTGTAATAAATTGTGCACTAAATAATTAAATACAGAAATGGCTATTAAAATTTGAAACTTTGGAAATTCATAACTTGAGTTCTGTTCACCCAAATTGAGCAAACTTGGGCTCTAAAAATTTGTCTTAACAAACTCTACACAGTGGTATTTTATTTGGTCACAATTGAATTAAATTTGAACATGTTTACTTCTGTTTACTAAAAGGGGCAGAATAAAAATGCTTATGGAAAAATGCATAATAAATTCAATAATGGTCCAAAAATTATCTTTAATAGCTCAAAATGTTCATTGAAACATTTTATACATGTTTTCAACCTTTTCAATACAATTTGTTTACTGTTTTTCCTAATTAAAAGTGGTGCAATAATTCAATGCTTTAATTACACCTTTTAAATTGCAAAATTCATAACTTGGGCAATTCAAATCCAATTCCAACATGTAAAATATGTTTTCCATCCCATTTTTCATGAACTTTGCAAATATCAACTTTTTTATCTGTTTTAAATAAGTTAATTTGCTGAAAACAACTAATTGTTCATTCAATGCATTTAAAATTACTAATTTGATAACTTGCTTATCTAAAATCCAAATTCAACAAATGAAATATGTATTCCATCTAAAATTTTGTGTTATTTCCAAATATAAATTTTGTTATATGTTTTGAACATTTAAAATTGGTGAAAACAACAAATGTTTGTTTAAATCATTTAAAATGCCAAAGTTCATAACTTAATAAATAAAATTCCAAACTTGGTAAACAACATATCAAACTGAAGCTATTGTTTTTTTTATTGTTTTTCATCATCCATGCATCATTCTAATCAACTTCCACATGATGGTTATTTGTAGATCATTTAATTCAACATTAATTCATGGGCTTTCCCGTATGCAATCCAAATTGCATATGGGCCCATTTAAATATGTTTACCATGTCAACTAGTTTATCTTTGATGCATCCTTAAACTTGTCATGCATCCATATCTTGATCATGCTGGATCTTTTGCCGTAGAAGTAATTGTTGCATCCGGTGTTTGTTCTAGTTCGTTGCTTCTTCGCGGATAGGACGTTGAGATGATGTGAGCAACGACAAGTTCTGCGGATGTACCTCTACTTGCTGGATCTCAGGCAAGTATACCCACTTGCTACCTATGGCTGCCTTTCATCACTTGTTACCAATCCTTCCTGTTGCCTTTTATTCTAGCCTTATGATTCGATGCTTGTGTCTCGATCCTATCATATGTTTACCTTGCAACCATGATATAGCCTTCCTTCCACTTCCTATTACCTGTTGCTTGTTTACCTTGTTGGCCCTCGTGTCGTAGTTGCATGCTTAGTGTTGTTTGCGCTCGAGTCTTGTTGTCCTTTTTCATATCACCTGTTTAGTTTGATAGTTGGGTTTTCAATTCAATCAACAACATGTTAATGTCTGGGGTAACAATAATTTGATGTTAAGGCACCGGCAGGAGGCCCGGCGTGGTTTTGAGGCCTGCTAGTGTCGACCTTAATTAGGAAAAGGGTCTTGTCCTCCGATCCATGATGAGCGCACTAACCGCATGTGGGAAGCGAGTATGGGCGCCCCCCGCAATTCTGATTCGATTCACATCTCGTCCAAATCGCCACACTTAGTTCGGGCTTTCCATTTGATGCATGCATATGCAGGTGTGAGCCCTTGGCGCCAGGGTGGAACTTTTGTAGTCAGCATTTAGGGCGGCGTGGTCTTCCAGTGCTATGAGGGTCCCCCTTTTCTTCGTGGGGGCTCGATTAGCCGCGCACGCACAACATGTGGTTCTTTGGGCTTGATGCGAAGAAGAGTTAGGTTGTGTTGAGTGCCTCGCTTGGTGGAAGGGCCTTTCCATCTGGCGGGTCATTCTTACGTGTACGGCCAAATTGGTGCATCCCTGCAGGGTTAATCTTCTCGAGAAGCCGTGTTGTCCGCGGTTATGGATGACTTGGTGAAAGTGCTGGCTAACAAGTACTCAGACAACTTACACTTAACGATGATAACTTGACTAGTAATATAGATTACCTCCACCATAAAAATGAATGTCACCTTAATCAACAGTGTGAGTTTCCTTGGGTTGCTTCCTTAGTAGGGGGTAACATTGGATGGGTATTGTTTGGTGAGTAGTTATACATGGTTTTGTCGCGCTATCTTATCCCTTTCTTTTAGCCGGATGTTGTAGCGCGTCTCTGTAGTTAGTTAGTGCAGCCCGCTGCCGCTTCTTTGCAATAATCCCTTCCTTTCCGTTATACCCCAAAGTATTTGTATCTTGTGATGATTGGTTACGCTGGTATCTTGTGAGTATGGTTTATCCACTTGCCAGTACTTAACCGTACTGACCCACGAATCCATTTCGTGGCTGCATATTCCACATTGCAGTCAACAGGTTTGAAGTCTGACGACGTTAGCTTGGGAATACCTCCGGCTTGGCCTGGGCAGGGATTGGACGCCATCGGTTATCTTCAGGACTCTTAGTCCAATTTGTATCTTGTCCGTAGTCGGACGCTATGTTGTTTCTTCCGTTGTTATTTGGATCTTTGTATTGTATCAGTTGTATCCTTGACTCGTTTGAGTCGTCTTGTATATACCTCCTCTTTGTTGTTGTGGATTATTCGTGAACTGTTGTAATGTTATCACAAGTGGCAACCTGAAATCGGTTATTATGTGGATTTTGGCGGAAATGCTGAAATCTGCATAGTGCCCGATCTCGGGGCGTCACAAATGGTATCAGAGCCTGGTTCTGATTCCCAATGTTGTTTCGATACGAATGGTTATCGAAGCAATGGGTCCGCAAAGCCTGTAGGATAACCTCGCTAACGGTCGTTGTTTCTAGAGTGTCAAAAACTATTTGTCGAAAACTTATTTTGGAAACATCTCAATAGGATTCTTGTTTTCTCCTTATCTCTATTCTATTTCTCCTCTCATCTTATTTGTTTTGGAGTCTCTCTTCTTATCAATCTTTCAAAGTTTTAGGATCCTACGTGGGTGGACGTTTTCTGAGCCTTTAACCTAATAGCTTCGATCATCGGAAGATTCTTGGTGGAAGAACATCGTCATCAATCCGAGCAAGAATCTCTTGTTAGTGGTGTCGAGAAGCCCTTGTTAGTGGTGTCGAGGAGATCAACTGGAAACATGAAGAATCGATAGTCGAACTTCTTTCCCCTCCCGGGTTAGTGGGTGGATTGCGAGGGCGCAATCCCTTGTTAGTGGTGTCGTCTGTAACACCCGGGGGATTTTCCCCAACTAGATTTGGTTGTTTTTCTTTTTGCATAGCATCATGCATCCTATGCATTGCACCTTGTTTGCAAACCAACTTAAAAATTCAAACCAATTTAAATTTTCAAACAATACACCCTTGTTTTCAAATCAAATTGTTTCCATAAAAAATTTTTAATTGAAATTAAAAATTGGCTTGGTTAATGAAATTCGTTTTATTAAAACCCTAATTTGAATTTCAAATTCAAAGTCAAACAACAAATAAATATTTGAAATTTTGAAAAACAAAACTTGGTGCACCTGGGCATTCAATATGCTCAATGCAATAAAATTGTTTTCAAAAATTTTATAACACCCTAAAACCATTTCTTTCTCCCTTATCCCTTTGCTACAAAAAAAAGGAAAATAATTAAAAAAAAACACCAGTGGGGAGGCAGGCCAAAGTGGCCCACCTACCACCCACGGCCCAACCCCTTCTAGCCCACCTCCCCTTTCTTCTTCAGTACGGACAGGAGGCAGACGTGATCCCTCCTGCCTGTCGCTGTCCACCTCCTCCCATGGTCCCCTCCTCCTCTCTCCCCTATACCTACCCCCCAAGGCCACCCCTGAAACCCTAGCTCTTCCCTTTTCCCTCTCCCTCCTCAAGCCGCCGCCTTCCTCTTCCTCCTCTGTCCCCAAACCCTCTCTGAATTTTCTGAACCCGAGAAGAGCACCTCCATGGCCGTACCTTGCAGGCCATGGCGCCGTCGCACTGGTCGTCTTCGGGCCCCGTTTCCCGCGGGAATGGAAACGGGACAACACCCTCGTCCGATTCAGTGAACCAGGAGGCGATGAGATGGATCAGAGCGTCGGCCCCGTCGAGATCCGTCGAGTACGACCATGGCTGCATCCTCTTCCTCGACCCTATCCTTCTTCCCCGAGCACGACCATGTCCTCCCTGCCGCCTCGCCTCCGAGCTCCTCGAGGTGAGCCTCGCCCTCGGTCCTCCTCTCCTCCTCCTTCCCCCTGCTCTGGTTGCCGCCGTCGAGCTTTGCCCGCTGCAATACGTGGTCTCATCGATCTGTTCCGTCCTCTTCTCTGAATCTTTAATCTGCTGAATTCAGTTAACCGCGTGGTGTTACCTCTTAATCAAATTGGATCTGTAACCTATCACAACTCGCACAGCCAGCCCAGTGGCTGCGCACCCCGTTCGCACGCCTTGGAGCCCCGAGTTCGAATCCCCCCCGAGGCGCAAAGCCACCCTTTTTATTCTCCATTTTTCTTTTATTTCTCGAACTCCAGAAAAACAGAAGTAAATCTTTATTTGTAAAATCAATAACAAATTGAAAAATGCTCCAATTTCAATGATTCAAATTGCTATGGATTCAGAATCTTGTGCTCTTTCTGTTAGTCACAAAGTTGCAACATGTTTCTGTAATAAATTTTGCACTAAATAATTAAATACAGAAATGGCTATTAAAATTTGAAACTTTGGAAATTCATAACTTGAGTTCTGTTCACCCAAATTGAGCAAACTTGGGCTCTAAAAATTTGTCTTAACAAACTCTACACAGTGCTATTTTATTTGGTCACAATTGAATTAAATTTGAACATGTTTACTTCTGTTTACTAAAAGGGGCAGAATAAAAATGCTTATGGAAAAATGCATAATAAATTCAATAATGGTCCAAAAATTATCTTTAATAGCTCAAAATGTTCATTGAAACATTTTATACATGTTTTCAACCTTTTCAATACAATTTGTTTACTGTTTTTCCTAATTAAAAGTGGTGCAATAATTCAATGCTTTAATTACACCTTTTAAATTGCAAAATTCATAACTTGGGCAATTCAAATCCAATTCCAACATGTAAAATATGTATTCCATCCCATTTTTCATGAAATGTGCAAATATCAGCTTTGTTATCTGTTTTAAATAAGTTAATTTGCTGAAAACAACTAATTGTTCATTCAATGCATTTAAAATTGCTAATTTGATAACTTGCTCATCTAAAATCCAAATTCAACAAATGAAATATGTATTCCATCTAAAATTTTGTGTTCTTTCCAAATATAAATTTTGTTATCTGTTTTGAACATTTAAAATTGGTGAAAACAACAAATGTTTGTTTAAATCATTTAAAATGCCAAAGTTCATAACGTAATAAATAAAATTCCAAACTTGGTAAACAACATATCAAACTGAAGGTATTGTTGTTTTCTTATTGTTTTTCATCATCCATGCATCATTCTAATCAACTTCCACATGATGGTTATTTGTAGATCATTTAATTCAACATTAATTCATGGGCTTTCCCATATGCAATCCAAATTGCATATGGGCCCATTTAAATATGTTTACCATGTCAACTAGTTTATCTTTGATGCATCCTTAAACTTGTCATGCATCCATATCTTGATCATGCTGGATCTTTTGCCGTAGAAGTAATTGTTGCATCCGGTGTTTGTTCTAGTTCGTTGCTTCTTCGCGGATAGGACGTTGAGATGATGTGAGCAACGACAAGTTCTGCGGATGTACCTCTACTTGCTGGATCTCAGGCAAGTATACCCACTTGCTACCTATGGCTGCCTTTCATCACTTGTTACCAATACTTCCCGTTGCCTTTATTCTAGCCTTATGATTCGATGCTTGTGTCTCGATCCTATCATATGTTTACCTTGCAACCATGATATAGCCTTCCTTCCACTTCCTATTACATGTTGCTTGTTTACCTTGTTGGCCCTCGTGTCGTAGTTGCATGCTTAGTGTTGTTTGCGCTCGAGTCTTGTTGTCCTTTTTCATATCACCTGTTTAGTTTGATAGTTGGGTTTTCAATTCAATCAACAACATGTTAATGTCTGGGGTAACAATAATTTGATGTTAAGGCACCGGCAGGAGGCCCAGCATGGTTTTGAGGCCTGCTAGTGTCGACCTTAATTAGGAAAAGGGTCTTGTCCTCCTATCCATGATGAGCGCACTAACCGCATGTGGGAAGCGAGTATGGGCGCCCCCCGCAATTCTGATTCGACTCGCATCTCGTCCAAATCGCCACACTTAGTTCGGGCTTTCCATTTGATGCATGCATATGCAGGTGCGAGCCCTTGGCGCCAGGGTGGAACTTTTGTAGTCGGCATTTAGGGCGGCGTGGTCTTCCAGTGCTATCAGGGTCCCCCTTTTCTTCGTGGGGGCTCGATTAGCCGCGCACGCACAGCATGTGGTTCTTTGGGCTTGATGCGAAGAAGAGTTGGGTTGTGTTGAGTTCCTCGCTTGGTGGAAGGGCCTTTCCATCTGGCGGGTCATTCTTACGTGTACGGCCAAATTGGTGCATCCCTGCAGGGTTAATCTTCTCGAGAAGCCGTGTTGTCCGCGGTTATGGATGACTTGGTGAAAGTGCTGGCTAACAAGTACTCAGACAACTTACACTTAACGATGATAACTTGACTAATAATATAGATTAACTCCACCATAAAAATGAATGTCACCTTAATCAACAGTGTGAGTTTCCTTGGGTTGCTTCCTTAGTAGGGGGTAACATTGGATGGGTATTGTTATGTGAGTAGTTATAGTTGGTTTTGTCGCGCTATCTTATCCCTTTCTTTTAGCCGGATGTTGTAGCGCGTCTCTGTAGTTAGTTAGTGCAGCCCGCTGCCGCTTCTTTGCAATAATCCCTTCCTTTCCGTTGTACCCCAAAGTATTTGTATCTTGTGATGATTGGTTACGCTGGTATCTTGTGAGTATGGTTTATCCACTTGCCAGTACTTAACCATACTGACCCACGAATCCATTTCGTGGCTGCATATTCCACATTGCAGTCAACAGGTTTGAAGTCTGATGATGTTAGCTTGGGAATCCCTCCGGCTTGGCCTGGGCAGGGATTGGACGCCATCGGTTATCTTCAGGACTCCTAGTCCAATTTGTATCTTGTCCGTAGTCGGACGCTATGTTGTTTCTTCCGCTGTTATTTGGATCTTTGTATTGTATCAGTTGTATCCTTGACTCGTTTGAGTCGTCTTGTATATACCTCCTCTGTTGTTGTTGTGGATTATTCGTGAACTGTTGTAATGTTATCACAAGTGGCAACCTGAAATCGGTTATTATGTGGATTTTGGCGGAAATGCTGAAATCTGCATAGTGCCCGATCTCGGGGCGTCACAAATGGTATCAGAGCCTGGTTCCGATTCCCAATGTTGTTTCGATACGAATGGTTATCGAAGCAATGGGTCCGCAAAGCCTGTAGGATAACCTCGCTAACGGTCGTTGTTTCTAGAGTGTCAAAAACTATTTGTCGAAAACTTATTTTGGAAACATCTCAATAGGATTCTTGTTTTCTCCTTATCTCTATTCTATTTCTCCTCTCATCTTATTTGTTTTGGAGTCTCTCTTCTTATCAATCTTGCAAAGTTTTAGGATCCTACATGGGTGGACGTTTTCTGAGCCTTTAACCTAATAGCTTCGATCATCGGAAGATTCTTGGTGGAAGAACATCGTCATCAATCCGAGCAAGAATCTCTTGTTAGTGGTGTCGAGAAGCCCTTGTTAGTGGTGTCGAGGAGATCAACTGGAAGCATGAAGAATCGATAGTCGAACTTCTTTCCCCTCCCGGGTTAGTGGGTGGATTGCGAGGGCGCAATCCCTTGTTAGTGGTGTCGTCTCTAACACCCGCATGATTTTCCCCAACTAGATTTGGTTGTTTTTCTTTTTGCATAGCATCATGCATCCTATGCATTGCACCTTGTTTGCAAACCAACTTAAAAATTCAAACCAATTTAAATTTTCAAACAATACACCCTTGTTTTCAAATCAAATTGTTTCCATAAAAAAAAATTAATTGAAATTAAAAATTGGCTTGGTTAATGAAATTCGTTTTATTAAAACCCTAATTTGAATTTCAAATTCAAAGTCAAACAACAAATAAATATTTGAAATTTTGAAAAACAAAACTTGGTGCACTTGGGCATTCAATATGCTCAATGCAATAAAATTGTTTTCAAAATTTTTATAAAACCCTAAAACCCTTTTCTTTCTCCCTTATCCCTTTGCTACAAAAAAAAAAGGAAAAGAATTAAAAAAAAACACCAGTGGGGAGGCAGGCCAAAGTGGCCCACCTACCACCCACGGCCCAACCCCTTCTATCCCACCTCCCCTTTCTTCTTCAGTACGGACAGGAGGCAGACGTGATCCCTCCTGCCTGTCGCTGTCCACCTCCTCCCATGGTCCCCTCCTCCTCTCTCCCCTATACCTACCCCCCCAAGGCCACCCCTGAAACCCTAGCTCTTCCCTTTTCCCTCTCCCTCCTCCAGTCGCCGCCTTCCTCTTCCTCCTCTGTCCCCAAACCCTCTCTGAATTTTCTGAACCCGAGAAGAGCACCTCCATGGCCGTACCTTGCAGGCCATGGCGCCGTCGCACTGGTCGTCTTCGGGCCCCGTTTCCCGCGGGAATGGAAACGGGACAACACCCTCGTCCGATTCAGTGAACCAGGAGGCGATGAGATGGATCAGAGCGTCGGCCCCGTCGAGTACGACCATGGCTGCATCCTCTTCCTCGATCCTATCCTTCTTCCCCGAGCACGACCACGTCCTCCCTGCTGCCTCGCCTCCGAGCTCCTCGAGGTGAGCCTCGCCCTCGGGCCTCCTCTCCTCCTCCTTCCCCCTGCTCTGGTTGCCGCCATCGAGCTTTGCCCGCTGCAATACGTGGTCTCATCGATCTGTTCCGTCCTCTTCTCTGAATCTTTGATGTGATGAATTCAGTTAACCGCGTGGTGTTACCTCTTAATCAAATTGGATCTGTAACCTATCACAACTCGCACAGCCAGCCCAGTGGCTGCGCACCCCGTCCGCACGCCTTGGAGCCCCGAGTTCGAATCCCCCCTGAGGCGCAAAGTCACCCTTTTTATTCTCCATTTTTCTTTTATTTCTCGAACTCCAGAAAAACAGAAGTAAATCTTTATTTGTAAAATCAATAACAAATTGAAAAATGCTCCAATTTCAATGATTCAAATTGCTATGGATTCAGAATCTTGTGCTCTTTCTGTTAGTCACAAAGTTGCAACATGTTTCTGTAATAAATTTTGCACTAAATAATTAAATACAGAAATGGCTATTAAAATTTGAAACTTTGGAAATTCATAACTTGAGTTCTGTTCACCCAAATTGAGCAAACTTGGGCTCTAAAAATTTGTCTTAACAAACTCTACACAGTGGTATTTTATTTGGTCACAATTGAATTAAATTTGAACATGTTTACTTCTGTTTACTAAAAGGGGCAGAATAAAAATGCTTATGGAAAAATGCATAATAAATTCAATAATGGTCCAAAAATTATCTTTAATAGCTCAAAATGTTCATTGAAACATTTTATACATGTTTTAAACCTTTTCAATACAATTTGTTTACTGTTTTTCCTAATTAAAAGTGGTGCAATAATTCAATGCTTTAATTACACCTTTTAAATTGCAAAATTCATAACTTGGGCAATTCAAATCCAATTCCAACATGTAAAATATGTATTGCATCCCATTTTTCATGAACTTTGCAAATATCAACTTTGTTATCTGTTTTAAATAAGTTAATTTGCTGAAAACAACTAATTGTTCATTCAATGCATTTAAAATTGCTAATTTGATAACTTGCTCATCTAAAATCCAAATTCAACAAATGAAATATGTATTCCATATAAAATTTTGTGTTCTTTCCAAATATAATTTTTTTTATCTGTTTTGAACATTTAAAATTGGTGAAAACAACAAATGTCTGTTTAAATCATTTAAAATGCCAAAGTTCATAACGTAATAAATAAAATTCCAAACTTGGTAAACAACATATCAAACTGAAGGTATTGTTGTTTTCTTATTGTTTTTCATCATCCATGCATCATTCTAATCAACTTCCACATGATGGTTATTTGTAGATCATTTAATTCAATATTAATTCATGGGCTTTCCCATATGCAATCCAAATTGCATATGGGCCCATTTAAATATGTTTACCATGTCAACTAGTTTATCTTTGATGCATCCTTAAACTTGTCATGCATCCATATCTTGATCATGCTGGATCTTTTGCCGTAGAAGTAATTGTTGCATCCGGTGTTTGTTCTAGTTTGTTGCTTCTTCGCGGATAGGACGTTGAGATGATGTGAGCAACGACAAGTTCTGCGGATGTACCTCTACTTGCTGGATCTCAAGCAAGTATACCCACTTGCTACCTATGGCTGCCTTTCATCACTTGTTACCGATACTTCCCGTTGCCTTTATTCTAGCTTTATGATTCGATGCTTGTGTCTCGATCCTATCATATGTTTACCTTGCAACCATGATATAGCCTTCCTTCCACTTCCTATTACCTGTTGCTTGTTTACCTTGTTGGCCCTCGTGTCGTAGTTGCATGCTTAGTGTTGTTTGCGCTCGAGTCTTGTTGTCCTTTTTCATTTCACCTTTTTAGTTTGATAGTTGGGTTTTCAATTCAATCAACAACATGTTAATGTCTGGGGTAACAATAATTTGATGTTAAGGCAACGACAGGAGGCCCGGCATGGTTTTGAGGCCTGCTAGTGTCGACCTTAATTAGGAAAAGGGTCTTGTCCTCCTATCCATGATGAGCGCACTAACCGCATGTGGGAAGCGAGTATGGGCGCCCCCCGCAATTCTGATTCGATTCGCATCTCGTCCAAATCGCCACACTTAGTTCGGTCTTTCCATTTGATGCATGCATATGCATGTGCGAGCCCTTGGCGCCAGGGTGGAACTTTTGTAGTCGGCATTTAGGGCGGCGTGGTCTTCCAGTGCTATGAGGGTCCCCCTTTTCTTCGTGGGGGCTCGATTAGCCGCGCACGCACATCATGTGGTTCTTTGGGCTTGATGCGAAGAAGAGTTGGGTTGTGTTGAGTGCCTCGCTTGGTGGAAGGGCCTTTCCATCTGGCGGGTCATTCTTACGTGTACGGCCAAATTGGTGCATCCCTGCAGGGTTAATCTTCTCGAGAAGCCGTGTTGTCCGCGGTTATGGATGACTTGGTGAAAGTGCTGGCTAACAAGTACTCAGACAACTTACACTTAACGATGATAACTTGACTAGTAATATAGATTAACTCCACCATAAAAATGAATGTCACCTTAATCAACAATGTGAGTTTCCTTGGGTTGCTTCCTTAGTAGGGGGTAACATTGGAGGGGTATTGTTTGGTGAGTAGTTATAGTTGGTTTTGTCGCGCTATCTTATCCCTTTCTTTTAGCCGGATGTTGTAGCGCGTCTCTGTAGTTAGTTAGTGCAGCCCGCTGCCGCTTCTTTGCAATAATCCCTTCCTTTCCGTTGTACCCCAAAGTATTTGTATCTTGTGATGATTGGTTACGCTGGTATCTTGTGAGTATGGTTTATCCACTTGCCAGTACTTAACCGTACTGACCCACGAATCCATTTCGTGGCTGCATATTCCACATTGCAGTCAACAGGTTTGAAGTCTGACGACGTTAGCTTGGGAATCCCTCCGGCTTGGCCTGGGCAGGGATTGGACGCCATCGGTTATCTTCAGGACTCTTAGTCCAATTTGTATCTTGTCCGTAGTCGGACGCTATGTTGTTTCTTCCGCTGTTATTTGGATCTTTGTATTGTATCAGTTGTATCCTTGACTCGTTTGAGTCGTCTTGTATATACCTCCTCTGTTGTTGTTGTGGATTATTCGTGAACTGTTGTAATGTTATCACAAGTGGCAACCTGAAATCGGTTATTATGTGGATTTTGGCGGAAATGCTGAAATCTGCATAGTGCCCGATCTCGGGGCGTCACAAATGGTATCAGAGCCTGGTTCCGATTCCCAATGTTGTTTCGATACGAATGGTTATCGAAGCAATGGGTCCGCAAAGCCTGTAGGATAACCTCGCTAACGGTCGTTGTTTCTAGAGTGTCAAAAACTATTTGTCGAAAACTTATTTTGGAAACATCTCAATAGGATTCTTGTTTTCTCCTTATCTCTATTCTATTTCTCCTCTCATCTTATTTGTTTTGGAGTCTCTCTTCTTCTCAATCTTTCAAAGTTTTAGGATCCTACGTGGGTGGACGTTTTCTGAGCCTTTAACCTAATAGCTTCGATCATCGGAAGATTCTTGGTGGAAGAACATCGTCATCAATCCGAGCAAGAATCTCTTGTTAGTGGTGTCGAGAAGCCCTTGTTAGTGGTGTCGAGGAGATCAACTGGAAGCATGAAGAATTGATAGTCGAACTTCTTTCCCCTCCCGGGTTAGTGGGTGGATTGCGAGGGCGCAATCCCTTGTTAGTGGTGTCGTCTGTAACACCCGGGGGATTTTCCCCAACTAGATTTGGTTGTTTTTCTTTTTGCATAGCATCATGCATCCTATGCATTGCACCTTGTTTGCAAAACAACTTAAAAATTAAAACCAATTTAAATTTTCAAACAATACACCCTTGTTTTCAAATCAAATTGTTTCCATAAAAAAAATTTAATTGAAATTAATAATTAGCTTGGTTAATGAAATTCGTTTTATTAAAACCCTAATTTGAATTTCAAATTCAAAGTCAAACAACAAATAAATATTTGAAATTTTGAAAAACAAAACTTGGTGCACTTGGGCATTCAATATGCTCAATGCAATAAAATTGTTTTCAAAAATTTTATAAAACCCTAAAACCCTTTTCTTTCTCCCTTATCCCTTTGCTACAAAAAAAAAAGGAAAAGAATTAAAAAAACACCAGTGGGGAGGCAGGTCAAAGTGGCCCACCTACCACCCACGGCCCAACCCCTTCTAGCCCACCTCCCCTTTCTTCTTCAGTACGGACAGGAGGCAGACGTGATCCCTCCTGCCTGTCGCTGTCCACCTCCTCCCATGGTCCCCTCCTCCTCTCTCCCCTATACCTACCCCCCAAGGCCACCCCTGAAACCCTAGCTCTTCGCTTTTCCCTCTCCCTCCTCCAGCCGCCGCCTTCCTCTTCCTCCTCTGTCCCCAAACCATCTCTGAATTTTCTGAACCCGAGAAGAGCACCTCCATGGCCGTACCTTGCAGGCCATGGCGCCGTCGCACTGGTCGTCTTCGGGCCCCGTTTCCCGCGGGAATGGAAACGGGACAACACCCTCGTCCGATTCAGTGAACCAGGATGCGATGAGATGGATTAGAGCGTCGGCCCCGTCGAGCTCCGTCGAGTACGACAATGGCCGCATCCTCTTCCTCGACCCTATCCTTCTTCCCCGAGCACGACCACGTCCTCCCTGCCGCCTCGCCTCCGAGCTCCTCGAGGCGAGCCTCGCCCTCGGGCCTCCTCTCCTCCTCCTTCCCCCTGCTCTGGTTGCCGCCGTCGAGCTTTGCCCGCTGCAATACGTGGTCTCATCGATCTGTTCCGTCCTCTTCTCTGAATCCTTGATCTGCTGAATTCAGTTAACCGAGTGGTGTTACCTCTTAATCAAATTGGATCTATAACCTATCACAACTCGCACAGCCAGCCCAGTGGCTGCGCACCCCGTCCACACGCCTTGGAGCCGCGAGTTCGAATCCCCCCCGAGGCGCAAAGCCACCCTTTTTATTCTCCATTTTTCTTTTATTTCTCGAACTCCAGAAAAACAGAAGTAAATCTTTATTTGTAAAATCAATAACAAATTGAAAAATGCTCCAATTTCAATGATTCAAATTGCTATGGATTCAGAATCTTGTGCTCTTTCTGTTAGTCACAAAGTTGCAACATGTTTCTGTAATAAATTTTGCACTAAATAATTAAATACAGAAATGGCTATTAAAATTTGAAACTTTGGAAATTCATAACTTGAGTTCTGTTCACCCAAATTGAGCAAACTTGGGCTCTAAAAATTTGTCTTAACAAACTCTACACAGCGGTATTTTATTTGGTCACAATTGAATTAAATTTGAACATGTTTACTTCTGTTTACTAAAAGGGGCAGAATAAAAATGCTTATGAAAAAATGCATAATAAATTCAATAATGGTCCAAAAATAATGTTTAATAGCTCAAAATGTTCATTGAAACATTTTATACATGTTTTCAACCTTTTCAATACAATTTGTTTACTGTTTTTCCTAATTAAAAGTGGTGCAATAATTCAATGCTTTAATTACACCTTTTAAATTGCAAAATTCATAACTTGGGCAATTCAAATCCAATTCCAACATGTAAAATATGTTTTCCATCCCATTTTTCATGAACTTTGCAAATATCAACTTTGTTATCTGTTTTAAATAAGTTAATTTGCTGAAAACAACTAATTGTTCATTCAATGCATTTAAAATTGCTAATTTGATAACTTGCTCATCTAAAATCCAAATTCAACAAATGAAATATGTATTCCATCTAAAATTTTGTGTTCTTTCCAAATATAAATTTTGTTATCTGTTTTGAACATTTAAAATTGGTGAAAACAACAAATGTTTGTTTAAATCATTTAAAATGCCAAAGTTCATAACGTAATAAATAAAATTCCAAACTTGGTAAACAACATATCAAACTGAAGCTATTGTTGTTTTCTTATTGTTTTTCATCATCCATGCATCATTCTAATCAACTTCCACATGATGGTTATTTGTAGATCATTTAATTCAACATTAATTCATGGGCTTTCCCATATGCAATCCAAATTGCATATGGGCCCATTTAAATATGTTTACCATGTCAACTAGTTTATCTTTGATGCATCCTTAAACTTGTCATGCATCCATATCTTGATCATGCTGGATCTTTTGCCGTAGAAGTAATTGTTGCATCCGGTGTTTGTTCTAGTTCGTTGCTTCTTCGCGGATAGGACGTTGAGATGATGTGAGCAACGACAAGTTTGTAACAGCCCAAGTATGAAAACTACCCCATAGAATGTTTGATTTCCTGTTTAATTAAAGTATTGCATTATGTCATCATGTTGTTTGCATTTGTTTCTTAATTGTTGCATTTGTTTTCCACTGTTTTCACAACTCAAATTCAAACCTTACTCAAACAATGTTTTCATACTTGTTCTGTTACAACTTTTGGAATAAAAATAACAAGTGAAAACAACCAAATTGTTCCATTTTATTCCATGTTGATCAACTAATAAAATGGTGCTTTTATTTCAATCAATTAATTCTATTTCAATCCAATTTCAAATCAAATGTATTTCAAATCAGTACCTAATTGAAACCATGAAATTCACCTCAAAATTGTAATCCTTAAACACATTAAATCATAGGGGTTCCCCTATTCAAAGTTTGTTTTATTAAATGATCACTTAATCAAAATGCACCCAAATTTGAATTTCAAACAAACATCAAGCAATTTTAAAGTTTTCCGAAAACAAAACTTGGCTAATGTTTTCTTCTAACCCAACTAGCTTAACTAAATTTTTATAACATTTTTTGCTAACCAAAATCTTTTGTTTTCTTCCTTTTCCAACTTGCTCCAAAAAAAAAGGGAGAAAGCAAAATAAAAAGGAAAGAAACGCAGGGAGAGAGAGAGAGTGCAGCAGCCCAAGCCCATCTATTTTCTTGGCCCGGTACCCTTTCATCCCCAACCTCCGTCCGTACGAGGCACGTCACCATGGACAGCGACCTGCAGCACGTGCTGCTCCACCCCACCCCTACCTCCTATATCTACTCCTCCCCATCCCTAGAAAATCCTAACCCTAGCCGCATCTGCTCCTCCCTCCTATCTCCCCACCACCGCCGCCATCGAGGGGAGATCGCCGCCCTTTTCTTCTGTCACCGGCCGCCGGCCGCCGGAGCACGGCGCCGTCGCCTCCGCCTCCCTCCGACCGCGCAGAGAGCACCCCTGCGAAGAGGGTAACTCCCCCTTTCCATTCCCACACTTCCCCTCTCGTTTCCTCGCTATTTGGGCATCGAATCCTTCCGTGCGTTTGTGCCATGGCTGCTCTGTTTCGTTACAGAGAAGAACAATTCGATTGCAGTTTCAGTTACACCGAGTTATTAGGGTCAAAACCACACCGAACCACTATGCCATCACAACGGACGCAGTAGACCAACTGGTAGCGCACGCTCGCTGCGCAGCAGCAGCTCGCGGGATCAAGTCCCAGCCCCACCCTTTTCATGCTCCTTTTTCGTTTTAATTCAGTTACATCCGCAGGCAACAGCTTATCCACCCCCGAGCCCTTTCTCTATCACAAACACAAGCCAGTCCCACTGGTTCTGTTCCCTTGAGCGCATCAGGAGGTGCAGGGGTCGAATCCCACCCCCTGCACATTAAACCAATCTTTTTATTTTGCAAAGATTTGGTCACAAATATTTCACAGAATCACAACTAGGCCCCTGGCACTTATTTCTAGCCCCTGGAAAATAATTTCTAAGTCCCTAGTGCACTAAAAATGGCAGATTTACCCCAAATTTTGTAAATAGCATAACAAAATCATTTTAACTCCAAATCCAACATTTTTTATATGTTTTCAGTACCAAATTAAATACTCTACCCAAATATAAAATTTGTTTACTGTTTTGAATATTTTAAATTGGTGCAAAATTTGAAAAATTGTCAACTTCACTTAAATTTGCAAAATTCATAACTTGCTCATAAAAATTTCAAATTTCACAAACCAAATATGTTTTCCAATAAACTTTTCATGTACTTTCCAAATATAAATTTTGTTTGCTGTTTTGAATAATTTAAATTGCTGAAAACAACTGTTTCTTGTTTATTGCATTTAAAATTGCCAAAATAATAACTTGCTTGTTTTAAATCCAATTTCAACAAATGAAATATGTTTTCCATGCAAAATTAAACCCTCTTCCCAAATATAAACTTTGTTTTCTGTTTTGAATAATTAAAATTGGTTAAATGATTTAAACCTTGTTTAAATCATTTAATATTGCTAAATTCATAACTTGATCAAGTCAAATTCTTTTGGGACATATAAAATATGTTTTCAAGCCATAAAAGCATAACCTTTTCAAATATAAACTTTGTTATCTATTTTGAACAATTAAAAGTGGTGAAAACAACAAATGCTTGTGTGACACCGTTAAGAAACCAAAATTCCATAACTTAATAAATGAATTTCTAAACTTGTTAAACCTTATTTCTATTTGGTGCTATTGTTGTTATTTTGCTGTTTTCCTCATCCATGCATCATGCTAATCCACTTTCATATGATGATTAGTTGTAAAACAATTAATTCAACCATAATTCATGGGCTTTCCATATGCAATCCAATTGCATATGGGTCCATTTAATCCTGTTTCTATCTTGTCAACTAGTTTATTTTGATGCACCCATTAACTTGACATGCATCATCTTTCATTGTGCACAATGCCATGATAATGATTGTTTATTTCTGCCTTGTTTGTTTGCTTCTTCTCGGATAAACGACGACGTTGAGACCGCCGATACTTACGACACCCCTTCTAAGGAGTTAGCTCAGTACCAGGCTACTGGGTTTGCAGGCAAGTTATCACTCACATGAACCACTGTGTTCCTTTCAACATTGGTTACCGATACTTTCCGTTGTTCTTTTCTGCTAGCCTTAGTAGTAGTTGTTCTGTTACGAACCCATCACATGAATCCCTTAAACCTGATATTGCCTCATCTCCCTTCCTACAACCCATTGTTTGAGCCAGTGTCTTACTAGCATGCTTAGGTTGATTTTGCTCGAGTCTGTTACCCGTTACTTTCTGTTACTATTTCTATTACGTTGTGGGGGCTCGATGTTTAATCAATCAATCATGCTAATGTTACTATTAATAATAAATTTGATGATAAGGCACCGGCAGGAGGCCCATGAGAGGTTTTGGAGCCTGCTAGTGTCGACCCTAATAGGAAAAGGGTCTTGTCTACTGATCCATGATGAGCGCACTACCCGCATTTGGGAAGCGAGTATGGGCGCCCCCCTCAACTTGACCTGATTCGCATCTCGTCCAAATCGCCTCATTTAGTTCGTGTTTTCCATTTGCCGCATGCATGTTTTTGCGAGCCCAGGCCAGGGTGGAACTTTTGTAGTCGGCATATAGGGGGACACGTTCTTAGAGTGCTATGAGGGTCCATTTTCTTCTGGGCTCGATTAGCCGTGCGCCCAAGGTTCTTTGGGCTTGATGCGAAGAATGGTTGGTTGTGTTGAGTGCCCCGCTTGGTGGGAGGCATCCCATCTGGCGGGATATTCATGAGTGTACGGCCAAATTGGTGCAACCCTGCAGGGATAATCTTCTCGAGAAGCCGTGTTTTCCGCGGTTATGGATTACTTGGTGAAAGTACTGGCTAACAAGTACTCAGGACAACTTAAACATAATGATCAAACATGTTACACCCCATGATTAATAATTTGACTAGTAATAGGCTTATTGACACAATAATTTGAGCCATCATTATTACAACTGTGTGAGTTATCCTCGGATTGCTTCTTTGGATAAGGGGCGAGATCCAGGATGGGTTTGTTTGAAGTTATCTTTCAGTTGGTTACAATCCTCGATCTTATCTCCTTTCTGTTAGCCGGAAGTGGTAGAATCTCTGTAGTTGGTTAGCGCAGCCAGTTGCAGCATCTTTTATATCCCCTCTCTTCCGTTGAACCCAAGGCATCTGTGCTTGGTGTTGACGGGTTACACTTTGGTGAACTGTGAGTCTTGCTTGCCAGTACGTTTATGTACTGACCCCTTTGGGGCTGTGGTTTCCGCAGACCTACGTTTCCGAGGATCTACATGGTGGCTACTACGTGGAGTATGACGCGACTGCTGACGAGTAGATAGCGGACCCAGGCAGGATCCGAGACTTCGTGGATGGGCTCCGTCTGTTTGTTTCCGGCCTCTTAGGCCTATTTGGTTCTTGTCTGTACTCAGACATGTTGAATGCTTCCACTGTATTGTAATGATGTATTGTTGGGGCAGGTGCCCTCTGAATGATTGTATTTGCTATCTCTGCTCTAATGAGAGCTATTTGCAACTTATTTCAATCTTTTGTGTCGTAGAGATCTGTTGTGATATCAGTTGTTCAACGCCGTTGACGTACCATGTGTGTATGGTTTGAAGTACGTCGACGGAAGTGCCTTTGATCTCTAGTGGATAGTTTACATCGACGATGGAATAGCAGGGCTTGTGTTGTCGCGCATAAGCGCAGGCCTACCAGGAAGCTGGGACGTGGGAGCAGTTATGCCCCATAATCCAAGCATCTGCTATCCAGTTCGTACGGTGAGTATCCCCTAGAAATCAGGGTGCGACAAATGGTATCAGAGCCTGTCTGCCTGTAGGATCCCTTTTTACTGGTCGCAGTTGAGTCTAGAAACTATTTTGTAGCTATATAGGAAAAATGAAACGCGAGAGTAGGAATTCTGTTCTTTTTCTTCTTTTCCCCACCCACCCTCCCTTTTCTGGTAAGGAAGTGCAACGTTGATTTCTCCCTTCTCATCTAAACTTTCAAGTTAGGATTTCACGTGTTTTGGGTTCTCCATAGTACCTCAGGGTTTTTCTCTCGTTTTCCCGATGTTGCTTCAATATCCTGTTCTTCTAAATAACATTTCGTCCGTTGAAATCTTGTTGTTGTTTTCCACTTCAATTCTTCTACCGGCGTCTAATCAAAGTTTCCCCGTGCATCTGCTAAACTCTATTCCAGCTAAAGTGTTGTTTCATACCGGAGCATCACATTCCTTTGTGTCAACAATCTTTTCCACAACATACAACCCAAATTCTGGTTCCACTAAGGAATCAAAACTCTGTTCACTCCCCGGAATCTCAAATGTTGACTTCCAAGATAAGTAAGAACAATCCAATTCTAATGAGAGGCCACATATTCCTCGTTACTCTCATGTTGATGATTCTGACATTGATGTTATTCTTGGTGTTGCATTGATGTCAATAACTCTTTTCCACCATTCTAGCCAGATAATCTATTCTCCAAATGAATCAAGTTCCATTCAGCTATACACCATTGGTGCAAAATCTCTCCCCTTTACTTGAAAGTGTTCCGGTGGTTTGCAAATTCCCTGACGTCTATCCAATGTGCACGATGTGTTTCACGTGTCACAGCTCAAGTGGATCTTCCCAAGAAGTATCCGGACCTTTTCTTTTCTCAGTAGGAATCTCGGGGCGCGATTCCTTCAAGGGGGGGCGTTTTGTAACAGCCCAAGTATGAAAACTACCCCATAGAATGTTTGATTTCCTGTTTAATTAAAGTATTGCATCATGTCATCATGTTGTTTGCATTTGTTTCTTAATTGTTGCATTTGTTTTCCACTGTTTTCACAACTCAAATTCAAACCTTACTCAAACAATGTTTTCATACTTGTTCTGTTACAACTTTTGGAATAAAAATAACAAGTGAAAACAACCAAATTGTTCCATTTTATTCCATGTTGATCAACTAATAAAATGGTGCTTTTATTTCAATCAATTAATTCTATTTCAATCCAATTTCAAATCAAATGTATTTCAAATCAGTACCTAATTGAAACCATGAAATTCACCTCAAAATTGTAATCCTTAAACACATTAAATCATAGGGGTTCCCCTATTCAAAGTTTGTTTTATTAAATGATCACTTAATTAAAATGCACCCAAATTTGAATTTCAAACAAACATCAAGCAATTTTAAAGTTTTCCGAAAACAAAACTTGGCTAATGTTTTCTTCTAACCCAACTAGCTTAACTAAATTTTTATAACATTTTTTGCTAACCAAAATCTTATGTTTTCTTCCTTTTCCAACTTGCTACAAAAAAAAAAGGGAGACAGCAAAATAAAAAGGAAAGAAACGCAGGGAGAGAGAGAGAGTGCAGCAGCCCAAGCCCATCTATTTTCTTGGCCCGGTACCCTTTCATCCCCAACCTCCGTCCGTACGAGGCACGTCACCATGGACAGCGACCTGCAGCACGTGCTGCTCCACCCCACCCCTACCTCCTATATCTACTCCTCCCCATCCCTAGAAAACCCTAACCCTAGCCGCATCCGCTCCTCCCTCCTATCTCCCCACCACCGCCGCCATCGAGGGGAGATCGCCGCCCTTTTCTTCTGTCACCGGCCGCCGGCCGCCGGAGCACGGCGCCGTCGCCTCCGCCTCCCTCCGACCGCGCAGAGAGCACCCCTGCGAAGAGGGTAACTCCCCCTTTCCATTCCCACACTTCCCCTCTCGTTTCCTCGCTATTTGGGCATCGAATCCTTCCGTGCGTTTGTGCCATGGCTGCTCTGTTTCGTTACAGAGAAGAACAGTTCGATTGCAGTTTCAGTTACACCGAGTTATTAGGGTCAAAACCACACCGAACCACTATGTCATCACAACGGACGCAGTAGACCAACTGGTAGCGCACGCTCGCTGCGCAGCAGCAGCTCGCGGGATCAAGTCCCAGCCCCACCCTTTTCATGCTCCTTTTTCGTTTTAATTCAGTTACATCCGCAGGCAACAGCTTATCCACCCCCGAGCCCTTTCTCTATCACAAACACAAGCCAGTCCCACTGGTTCTGTTCCCTTGAGCGCATCAGGAGGTGCAGGGGTCAAATCCCACCCCCTGCACATTAAACCAATCTTTTTATTTTGCAAAGATTTGGTCACAAATATTTCACAGAATCACAACTAGGCCCCTGGCACTTATTTCTAGCCCCTGGAAAATAATTTCTAAGTCCCTAGTGCACTAAAAATGGCAGATTTACCCCAAATTTTGTAAATAGCATAACAAAATCATTTTAACTCCAAATCCAACATTTTTTATATGTTTTCAGTACCAAATTAAATACTCTACCCAAATATAAATTTTTTTTACTGTTTTGAATATTTTAAATTGGTGCAAAATTTGAAAACTTGTCAACTTCACTTAAATTTGCAAAATTCATAACTTGCTCATAAAAATTTCAAATTTCACAAACCAAATATGTTTTCCAATAAACTTTTCATGTACTTTCCAAATATAAATTTTGTTTGCTGTTTTGAATAATTTAAATTGCTGAAAACAACTGTTTCTTGTTTATTGCATTTAAAATTGCCAAAATAATAACTTGCTTGTTTTAAATCCAATTTCAACAAATGAAATATGTTTTACATGCAAAATTAAACCCTCTTCCCAAATATAAACTTTGTTTTCTGTTTTGAATAATTAAAATTGGTTAAATGATTTAAACCTTGTTTAAATCATTTAATATTGCTAAATTCATAACTTGATCAAGTCAAATTCTTTTGGGACATATAAAATATGTTTTCAAGCCATAAAAGCATAACCTTTTCAAATATAAACTTTGTTATCTATTTTTAACAATTAAAAGTGGTGAAAACAACAAATGCTTGTGTGACACCGTTAAGAAACCAAAATTCCATAACTTAATAAATGAATTTCTAAACTTGTTAAACCTTATTTCTATTTGGTGCTATTGTTGTTATTTTGCTGTTTTCCTCATCCATGCATCATGCTAATCCACTTTCATATGATGATTAGTTGTAAAACAATTAATTCAACCATAATTCATGGGCTTTCCATATGCAATCCAATTGCATATGGGTCCATTTAATCCTGTTTCTATCTTGTCAACTAGTTTATTTTGATGCACCCATTAACTTGACATGCATCATCTTTGATTGTGCACAATGCCATGATAATGATTGTTTATTTCTGCCTTGTTTGTTTGCTTCTTCTCGGATAAACGACGACGTTGAGACCGCCGATACTTACGACACCCCTTCTAAGGAGTTAGCTCAGTACCAGGCTACTGGGTTTGCAGGCAAGTTATCACTCACATGAACCACTGTGTTCCTTTCAACATTGGTTACCGATACTTTCCGTTGTTCTTTTCTGCTAGCCTTAGTAGTAGTTGTTCTGTTACGAACCCATCACATGAATATCTTAAACCTGATATTGCCTCATCTCCCTTCATACAACCCATTGTTTGAGCCAGTGTCTTACTAGCATGCTTAGGTTGCTTTTGCTCGAGTCTGTTACCCGTTACTTTCTGTTACTATTTCTATTACGTTGTGGGGGCTCGATGTTTAATCAATCAATCATGCTAATGTTACTATTAATAATAAATTTGATGATAAGGCACCGGCAGGAGGCCCATGAGAGGTTTTGGAGCCTGCTAGTGTCGACCCTAATAGGAAAAGGGTCTTGTCTACTGATCCATGATGAGCGCACTACCCGCATTTGGGAAGCGAGTATGGGCGCCCCCCTCAACTTGACCTGATTCGCATCTCGTCCAAATCGCCTCATTTAGTTCGTGTTTTCCATTTGCCGCATGCATGTTTTTGCGAGCCCAGGCCAGGGTGGAACTTTTGTAGTCGGCATATAGGGGGACACGTTCTTAGAGTGCTATGAGGGTCCATTTTCTTTTGGGCTCGATTAGCCGTGCGCCCAAGGTTCTTTGGGCTTGATGCGAAGAATGGTTGGTTGTGTTGAGTGCCCCGCTTGGTGGGAGGCATCCCATCTGGCGGGATATTCATGAGTGTACGGCCAAATTGGTGCAACCCTGCAGGGATAATCTTCTCGAGAAGCCGTGTTTTCCGCGGTTATGGATTACTTGGTGAAAGTACTGGCTAACAAGTACTCAGGACAACTTAAACATAATGATCAAACATGTTACACCCCATGATTAATAATTTGACTAGTAATAGGCTTATTGACACAATAATTTGAGCCATCATTATTACAACTGTGTGAGTTATCCTCGGATTGCTTCTTTGGATAAGGGGCGAGATCCAGGATGGGTTTGTTTGAAGTTATCTTTCAGTTGGTTACAATCCTCGATCTTATCTCCTTTCTGTTAGCCGGAAGTGGTAGAATCTCTGTAGTTGGTTAGCGCAGCCAGTTGCAGCATCTTTTATATCCCCTCTCTTCCGTTGAACCCAAGGCATCTGTGCTTGGTGTTGACGGGTTACACTTTGGTGAACTGTGAGTCTTGCTTGCCAGTACGTTTATGTACTGACCCCTTTGGGGCTGTGGTTTCCGCAGACCTACGTTTCCGAGGATCTACATGGTGGCTACTACGTGGAGTATGACGCGACTGCTGACGAGTAGATAGCGGACCCAGGAAGGATCCGAGACTTCGTGGATGGGCTCCGTCTGTTTGTTTCCGGCCTCTTAGGCCTATTTGGTTCTTGTCTGTACTCAGACATGTTGAATGCTTCCGCTGTATTGTAATGATGTATTGTTGGGGCAGGTGCCCTCTGAATGATTGTATTTGCTATCTCTGCTCTAATGAGAGCTATTTGCAACTTATTTCAATCTTTTGTGTCGTAGAGATCTGTTGTGATATCAGTTGTTCAACGCCGTTGACGTACCATGTGTGTATGGTTTGAAGTACGTCGACGGAAGTGCCTTTGATCTCTAGTGGATAGTTTACATCGACGATGGAATAGCAGGGCTTGTGTTGTTGCGCATAAGCGCAGGCCTACCAGGAAGCTGGGACGTGGGAGCAGTTATGCCCCATAATCCAAGCATCTGCTATCCAGTTCGTACGGTGAGTATCCCCTAGAAATCAGGGTGCGACAAAGTTCTACGGATGTACCTCTACTTGCTGGATCTCGGGCAAGTATACCCACTTGCTACCTATGGCTGCCTTTCATCACTTGTTACCGATCCTTCCCGTTGCCTTTATTCTAGCCTTATGATTCGATGCTTGTGTCTCGATCCTATCATATGTTTACCTTGCAACCATGATATAGCCTTCCTTCCACTTCCTATTACCTGTTGCTTGTTTACCTTGTTGGCCCTCGTGTCGTAGTTGCATTCTTAGTGTTGTTTGCGCTCGAGTCTTGTTGTCCTTTTTCATATCACCTGTTTAGTTTGATATTTGGGTTTTCAATTCAATCAACAACATGTTAATGTCTAGGGTAACAATAATTTGATGTTAAGGCACCGGCAGGAGGCCCGGCATGGTTTTTAGGCCTGCTAGTGTGGACCTTAATTAGGAAAAGGGTCTTGTCCTCCTATCCATGATGAGCGCACTGACCGCATGTGGGAAGCGAGTATGGGCGCCCCCCCGCAATTCTGATTCGATTCGCATCTCGTCCAAATCGCCACACTTAGTTCGGGCTTTCCATTTGATGCATGCATATGCAGGTGCGAGCCCTTGGCGCCAGGGTGGAACTTTTGTAGTCGGCATTTAGGGCGGCGTGGTCTTCCAGTGCTACGAGGGTCCCCCTTTTCTTCGTGGGGGCTCGATTAGCCGCACACGCACATCATGTGGTTCTTTGGGATTGATGCGAAGAAGAGTTGGGTTGTGTTGAGTGCCTCGCTTGGTGGAAGGGCCTTTCCATCTGGCGGGTCATTCTTACGTGTACAGCCAAATTGGTGCATCCCTGCAGGGTTAATCTTCTCGAGAAGCCGTGTTGTCCGCGGTTATGGATGACTTGGTGAAAGTGCTGGCTAACAAGTACTCAGACAACTTACACTTAACGATGATAACTTGACTAGTAATATAGATTAACTCCACCATAAAAATGAATGTCACCTTAATCAACAATGTGAGTTTCCTTGGGTTGCTTCCTTAGTAGGGGGTAACATTGGATGGGTATTGTTTGGTGAGTAGTTATAGTTGGTTTTGTCGCGCTATCTTATCCCTTTCTTTTAGCCGGATGTTGTAGCGCGTCTCTGTAGTTAGTTAGTGCAGCCTGCTGCCGCTTCTTTGCAATAATCCCTTCCTTTCCGTTGTACCCCAAAGTATTTGTATCTTGTGATGATTGGTTACGCTGGTATCTTGTGAGTATGGTTTATCCACTTGCCAGTACTTAACCGTACTGACCCACGAATCCATTTCGTGGCTGAATATTCCACATTGCAGTCAACAGGTTTGAAGTCTGACGACGTTAGCTTGGGAATCCCTCCGGCTTGGCCTGGACAGGGATTGGATGCCATCGGTTATCTTCAGGACTCTTAGTCCAATTTGTATCTTGTCCGTAGTCAGACGCTATGTTGTTTCTTCCGCTGTTATTTGGATCTTTGTATTGTATCAGTTGTATCCTTGACTCGTTTGAGTCGTCTTGTATATACCTCCTCTGTTGTTGTTGTGGATTATTCGTGAACTGTTGTAATGTTATCACAAGTGGCAACCTGAAATCGGTTATTATGTGGATTTTGGCGGAAATGCTGAAATCTGCATAGTGCCCGATCTCGGGGCGTCACAATGTTATAAATCATAATACTACTGAAAATAGGATTGCTATAATGTGTCCTATACCTTTTAAGAGTGACCAATTATCTTGTTTTGCTATTGCTAAAAGCGGGGGAAAATAATAGCTGATTTTAAATTTTGATCCCACTGTTTTTGAGCTTGATATGAATTGTGTGCTTTTAGACCATGAAAAACATGCTTTATGTGATAATTATGTTGTTGAGTTTGTTCATGATGGTACTGAAAATTATTACGAGAAAGGAAAATATGGTTGTAGGAATTTTCATGTTATTAAAACACCTCTCTTTGTGTTGAAAGTTTTGAAATTGCTCTTTTTCTACCTTCCCATGATTTGTAGTTTGAGCATCTTCAATTTATTTCTTTACAAGATTCCTATGCATAGGAAGTGGGTTAGACTTAAATTTGTTTTATTATTGCTTCTTGATGCTCTCTTTTACTTCAATTCATACTTCTTATGTGAGAATCTACTTGATTCCACCCTTTTATGCCTAGCTGAAAGGCGTTAAAGAAATGCGTTACCGGGAGACAACCCGTTTTATTTTGCTGTTTTCAACCCATTTTCTTTCGTTTTCTTTGGTGTGCTTTGCACTTGGGTGTTGTATATTTCCTTAGCAGCCCCACTGTATCTTATCTTTTGAGTTTTTTTTAGCCAACTAAAGCCTCTAGTGGAAAGTTGAGACTATATTTAGGATATCTGCGCAGGAAACAGATTTCTGTTGTCCATTGTTAATTCCGTTAAAAATCACAGAAAATTCAAAATGACCTAAGTTTTTTTGTGCTTAATCCTGAGATATATACTCAACTTTTATAAGAATACCACGTTTTTATTTGAGCAACAAAAGTTTTTTTTTTAAAATCGATCTTTACATGTTGTTCTGTTTTAACAGATTTCTGCCATTTATCACATTTGCATCTTAATCTCTTTATTTTGGTGTTATTTTGAGAAAAAAGAGTTTTAAAATAAGTTGTGATAGTAGATAATGTGTTTTTGAGTGTTAGAACCGTGTTGAAACTGAACCATGTGAATTTATTATTTCAATTGCACTAACGTTGCTAATGAAGATAGTGAGAATTTTGGTGTGAAGGAAGTTTTCAAGGGTCAAGAGAAGAGGATGATATGATGTGACCAAGAAGAGTGAAAAGCCTAAGCTTGGAGATGCCCCGGTGGTACATCCCAGAAAATTCCAAGAAGACTCAAGCGTCTAAGCTTGGGGATGCCCAAGGCATCCCCTTCTTCATCAACAAATTATCAGGTCCCTTCTAGTGAAACTATATTTTTATTCGGTCGCATCATATGTGCTTTACTTGGATCGTATTTTATTTTTGTTTTCAGTTTGTTTTTGTTTTTTTGCTTTCAGTTTAATTTTACTTTTTCAATAAGCTTAGTTGGACCCAAGCATTCTTTTATTGGAGAGTGACAAGCTCCACTTTTTCATGAGAATACGTTGTATTCTAATCTCTGTCTGGCTGCTACATTTATTTAGCTCAAGTTTTGCATGCATCTCTTATTAGAGTTGTTAGTTTTAGTAGTGTTATGTGAGTACTCTCATGTTTGATTTCTGTAGCATAAATAATATTTTTGTTAAAGCATGTTTTGTATGGTGCTTGTTGGGAGAAAGAAAACTGCTGCTTGAAGTAGAATTTTTAACAGTGCTAGTAGAAGCTTGCATAGACTGTGGCTAGAACTTTTTCATTCCATGCTAAATGTTAATTTAGTTTTAAAGCCTTGTGTTCATTTAGTAGCATTATTAGCCTCAAATAGCTGAGAGTGTTTAATATGTCTTGAAAGATTCACGAGTTCTTCTTGTCATAGTAAAGCATCAATATATGGTATTCTCTTTCGAATGTTTTATTTGGTTGACTTGGCGCATGCTCACAGCATGTTTATGAATACAGTCACGAATAGCGTCCATGACCAATTAGTTTTTGAATTTGTGATACTGCTTATGTTTTAATTAATGATGCTTATGTCGCTATGCATGATTATGGCTCTTATGCTCTCTTGATTTGTCGCTCCGCCTGTACTGAGTATGAGCTGTACTCGTGCATCCAAACTCCCTTAAACCAAAGTTTTTCCCATTGTGTACACGATACGAAGGTGATGCATATGCTTATGTTCGCGATTGAAGATCTGAAGAAATCAATTGATAAGCTCATCGAGAAGTATTCACCACCACCACCAAAGAATTGATTTGTCATTGGTTTTGGCATCCCCTCGGCTTGTTCCAAGCTTGGGGGGAGTGCCGCGGTATCACATCACTATCTTTCATCTTTTTTATTTTTTTCAGTAGAGTCATATCATGAGTAGAGAAGTTATCATATATGATGGTTTGCAGTATGGAAGTGTCTCTCTCTAGTTGGTTATCATTGTATCCTTTGGTGTGAGATGCCGGTTTGAAATATTAATGAGAAGTTTCATCATTTACTTTATGCACACATTATTTTAGTTTTCAATTTATGTCATATGGTTGAGATTGTTGTTAGTATTTGGTATCACTCTAGAGATCATCAAGTTAATCTAGTTGGTTTTGGCAAACTTAGCTCGGGTCAGTAGAAATAATAATTTGAGATGATAGTATAAGAAAGAGGAATTTTCCTATTATCTCACAAACTTAGTATTCACAAGTTAAGATCGTTTGGTCTTTTAATGAAGATTGCATGATTGGTTTCATCATATGTATATTTGTTTGTTTTCCCTCAACTCTTATGCTTTCTACCCAGCCTTGCTAGCCAAAAACCCTGTACTAAGAGGGAATGCTTCTCGTGCATCCAAACCCTGAACCAAAACCTTGCCATTTGTATCCACCATACCTTCCTACATGTGGTATTTCACCGCCACTCCAAGTAAATTGCTCATGTGCTACCTTTAAAACTTCCAAATTACTCCTGTTTTGTGTTCCTGTTTTAGCTCACGAGGATGCAAATAGAGAATCTTTATCTCACTTGTTGATTGGACTCACACACCTGGACTAGCGGCTTGATTCGCTTATCCGAATGCTACAAGAGCTGGCAGCGGGGTTCCCAGCCCCAAATAATAATACAAATTCTCTTCACTCTTTTTGCCCCTGAGTTATCAGTCAAAGCATAATTGTGTAAACACAAGAGAAATAGGGATGACCTTCTATACCAGTTGCGTCCTTCTATGGGAGCCGCTCTTGTGAGTCTAGTTGGCTTGTGATTTACTGTATTTTCTATTTGCCATTCATTGACATAAAGATACACCTCTAAAAATTACACACTCCTCCAGGGTTTGTGATTGTTGGAAGGCACCCGAGGATTCGGTTAGCCATGGTTTGTGTAAGATGGATGGGAGGTGTGTCATGCATTTTATACCTCTGTTTATTAAAATAAAAGCTCTAGCACATGAGTGGTCAATGCTTCCCTCTATGAAGGGCCTATCTTTTACTTTTATGTTGAGTCAGTAAACCCATTTCCTTCTGTCTCCAGCAAGAATTTGATTTGTTGTGATCACATAATCTATATGTTGATTTATTCAATCATGTTTTCTATCCTTCTTTGTTTAGCACATGCTTTATTATCTGAATGAATATTACTTTGAGATCTATGAATCACTGTAAAAGAGTTGTTAAATTTAAATATGTTAAGCTCTACACTATAAACTTTGTTATAAAGGCTTCACCTAAGATAAGTATGATTTCATTAAATGTTCTCTGACCAAGAACGAAGTTTGCCATCACCAATTGTGATTCTCTCTTTTGCATCTTTGTTTGTGTCTCCCATTACTCGTTTCAAGTTAAGTTATATGATAGGAAGTTGTTGTCTGTAATGATTGGTGCATAGATAAATGTGATGCTTCTTGTTCGTATTTTATTTATCGACTCTTCACCCCAATAAACATGTGGTCATGTTTTCTGAGTTCAGTTTTGCTTGGGGACTAGCGAGGTCTAAGCTTGGAGGGAGTTGATACGTCCATTTTTCATCACTATTTTATATCATAATTTTCTGTTATTCATCGATATATTTCATGTGATGATGCATCACTTATGTTATTTTATCTTATTTTGCATGTTTTATAATTTTTGGAGAATAAACACCGGGACCAGGAATCTAATGGAAAAGCACCATCGGGATACCATATTTGAGAAGATCAGAAGAAGTGGGACACCGGGGGTGTCCTGAAAGTTCAGAGGAGGAACCCTGCCAGAAGGAGAGCCACAGGGGGGCCACCAGGGGCCCACACCATGGGGTGGCACGCCACCCCTTGGCTGCGCCACCTAGGGGTGTCGCCACCCTGGCCCACCTCTGGGGGTATTTTTCGCGTGCTTGGCCCCCAGGAAACCCTAAGCCTCGTACCATCGTCGAAGAATTATTCCGCCGCCGCCTCGGGGCGGAAAACACCAGAGAGAAAAAATCTCTCTGGCAGGGAGAAATCTGCCGAGGAAATTCCTCACCGGAGAGGGGAAATCACCGCCATCGTTGTCGTGGTGTGGAGAAGACAGATTCCATAGGATGGCTAATGTTGGGGCCGATGGACGCTGTAGGTATTCGGGGAGGGATCTCACGTTAAATAGATGCGCTCAGAAACACTACAAACACCACAATTTACCCAGGTTCAGGGCCCTCGTGAGGAGGTAACACCCCTACTCCTGCCTATCTCTCTGTATATAGCTTTGACCGAGTAGCCACAATACAACTTCGGCTCTCTGCCGAGTAGCCAACCTCTAGTTCTCTCTCTGTCTAGTGCTAAGTCTCGCAATAAATGCTCTCAGAGCCAACGTCCCTCGTGCAGGAGGGGGCTGGCCACCTTATATACTGGTAGCCAGCGAGTAAAAAATGCTAAAAAATAGACGAAGTGACAACTTACTGTCTACACGCCGCACGCCTCCGTGTTCCCGCTGACGCCGTGCAGAAAGTCACCGCACCGTCTGCCTGTCAGGCCCAGGCCCTTAGGGTAGGTCGCTGACATGTCCTGTCCCCCTTGTCAGTGACATGACTTGATAGGCGCCTACCCTCACTGTACCCACGGCTCAGCACAGATAATCATGCTCCTAGTAAGTTGAACCGCACGCCTATACGACTGCGGGATATGCGGGATCTCCCACAACGGCTCATTGAGTTTGTGTCCGAGTAGGATAGCTTCACATCTACTCGTAGCACTTGAGTTCTACTCGGTTGATCCAGAACCTCACTTGTATCTCCTCTTGGCCTTCAGTACAGGTTACCGAGTAGCGTCTACCGGATACCGAATACCCGGGTAGCCGCCTACCCGGCAAACCGTACACTTGAATACCGTTTTACCACCAGTCTTTCCCCTACTCGGGGGTAGCCCCCCCGACATTAGTCCCTGAAGCTGGTAGAGTCCAGCGAACTTGTTTGTTGGGCCCTGCCAGCTTAAACCAATTTGCCTCTGTGAAGAAGTGTGGCCGATTGCTCCTCAACTCGGACATCCATAATGTTTACTCGAACTTCTCTAATTACGGTCTTTGGAGAATTCTTCTCGGCACCGAGTAGATCATGCGATCCAGAGTTCTGCCGAGAACTCATACTTAGAGAAAATTTTAACATGCTCCCGCTCGATCCAGAGCGTACCTATCTTCTCGTGTCCAGGGTGGGCACATGTCATGCAACCGCACCCCCGACGCCTTGGTTCTGGCGTTACTGCGTGGCACGCGCCCATCACTGCGCCTGGGGCCCACGGCCCGTTGTGTCACCTCACGCGTGTACTCGAGAGCCCACGACGGATGTCGTGGGATTAACTGTGCCCGTTACCCGCGCATTTCACGCTGTGTGCGTTTCTAAAGGGCAGTTAATCCCCACTTCGCACGACTTCGGCCACGATTGATCCCACTTGGTAACTGCGGCCGCAGCGAGATAAATACCCCCGCGCCGCCCTCTGTGTCTCTTTCCTCGCACTTTCCTCAATCCACGCTCCCCCTTCTCCTTCGCCTCCACTGCAGCAGCCAGCGCCACGCGAGCTCGCAGCGCGCCGCCGTTCTGAGAGCAGAGGGAGAGAGAGAACCTTTTTGCGTGACTCCACCTTCGCCATCGCCCTTATCCTCAACGCGTCCACCTCTTCGCCAAAAGCACTGCAATGGAGATCGATAACCTCGCCGGAGACCAGCACGAGCAGGAGGCGGCGCCAGCACGCGCCGACTGGGAAGGCTCTGACGTCACGGTGGCGGATTGCGAGTGGCTGGTCAATACGCGCCGGGTGCCTCCCGGCGTCATCTGCCGCCCACCCGGAAGGGAGCTTGTGCCTGCTCCCGAATCTGGTGAGTATGTTGTTTTTCTCAGCCACTTCAAACGGGGCTTCGGGTTTCCCACTTCCAAATTCCTCCAGGATTTCTTACGCCATTTTGGCCTTCAACCTCACCACCTTCCCCCCAATGATGTTGCTATGCTTTCCACCCACGCCGCAGTCTGCGAGGCCTTCTTGGGTGTTTATCCCACTATCCATACTTGGGCCAAGTACTTTTCCTCCGCCAGCAGAGTGTTCCAAATCCCTCCAATCCTCTAGCCCCGAGGGTGATGACCCAGATGGGTAGCGCCATGATGTTACAGCGCTCCACCGGGTACCATCCACGGGTACTCGGACTAGAGACCTGCCGCAAGTGGTAGAGGGGTTTTCTCTACATGAAGAATGCCCCTGCCGCAAAAGGAGAAGAAGTCGTGGATAGGATCAAGCTCCCCGAGTTCCAGAATGTTCCTCCCACGGGGCAGAATTAGGGGTACAACCCCAAAAAGACGGTGAATGATGTCATCCAGGTTGACAAACGCCTACAACAGCTGGTGGAGGAAGGACTCCTTCAAGATGACCCGGTGGCCTGCTGGGTGGAGTGCCGAGTACTCCCGCTCCAGCACCGGGTACACAATATGTGTTACATGGGCGGTCCCCGTGACTGCACCCGGACGACTACCTTCGAGCTCTCCAAACTAGAGGTGGCGATCTGGGCCAAATCCATTCTGCGGACCACCCTCACGGACAACTGGTTCTATGGCTTCGTGCCGTATAGCCGCACTAAGCGCATTCCCCAAGTAAGTTTTCCCCTCTGCATACTTGCTGCTCTTCATTCTTTGCTTCTTCAGTGTATACCGAGAAGAAGCTACCTTGGCCATCTTTCCTTGGGCTTATCCCATTATGCTTAATGTTTGCGCTTGATACCTGATAGATCTCCTCTGTAAGGACTTAGCTTAATGTGCTTTATGTTCGCACGCTGTTCAGAGTAGAGCTTTCATCTATGCTCCTGCTTAGGACTTAGCCTAAAAATGCTTTCTGCTCGATTTTTGTACCGAATAGGACCTCTTTGTTAGCACTTAGCTTAATTTGCTTTATGTTTGCACGCTGTTCAAAGTAGATCTCCTCTGTTTACTCTGCTCTTCTAGGACTCTAGCATATTGGTGCTTTATTTTTGCGCGCTAGACCGGGTAGAACCTTCACTCGTTTACCTCTTCGGGTCCTTAGCATTTTGTGCTTTATGTTTGCACGCTAGACCGAGTAGAATATTTACCCGGTTGGGACTAAACATAGTGTGCTTTATGTTGGCACTTTCAGCACATCAATCGCCATAAACTTGAGGATGACGCCGTGTTCGAGAGGAACTGGAAGGCGGACCGGACTGAGGATGACGCGACAGCGTACAACATCCAGGATACACTCTGTATCCCCCGTGCCGGCCAATATGGTAAGTCCCGAGACTACGCCTCTATTCGGGACTGGTCAGACGATGAAGAAGGTGATCGAGTTCACCTGTTTGCTTGCTTGCAACACACTTGGACTTTCTCTTTTCGCATTTTGATCTTTGCTTCTTTCAGCCGCAGAGGAACCGGAACTAGAAGAGGGGGGAGGAACTACTGGACGTGGTTCCGGTTTCCGTGGCCGCCCCCACCGAGACCAGGAAGAGGACGGGTAGCAGGGCACCGGAGCCCCCTGCCAAAAGGATCAAGAAGAAGGGGGTTAAAGAAGACCAATCAGCGCAAGAAGCGCCCTACTGCTGACGGGTAAGTGCCTCCGAGTTGATCTTAGTCCTTCACTGTTTTCTTCCTGGTTTCCCTCTCTGCACACTTTCTGATTTTCTGGTTCCCTTTCTGTTTATCTTCCTTCGGTGAAGCCCTCGATGCTGAGGCCACCAATTAACCAGCTCCCCAGAGGAGGAGAAGCCCGCCCGAGACATCGTGGAGCTCTCCAACGATGAAGGGGACAAAGCACCAGAGGGAAGGATGCAGGCGTCCTCCCCTCCCCGAGAAGAACAAGATCTTGGCGCCACAGGCGCCGAGATGCAGACCGGTCACACCCCCGAGCAGCCGCAGCCCAACACCCAGCACGCTGCTCTGGACTCCACTACCGAGAGACCACCAACACCACCATCCGCCTCCACTGAGGAGACCGCGGACCAGGCCGACGAGCAGCGGCAAGACGACGTCGCTATGGAGCAGCTAGATCCTGCTGCGGAGCAACAGCAAGGCGACACTGCCGTGGAGCGACCAGATCCTGCTGCCGAGCAGCGGGAAGAAAACCCAGCCAAGGAGCGGCCAAGGACCCCGCCTGCAGAGGACCGGGTTGTGGAGCAGCCACAACCTCAAGAGAAGTATAGCCAGATGCTACGCCGGCTAGCCAGCCACAAGCGCCGCCAACAAAGAAGATGCCTTCGCCTTCGCAGCCAGCTCTTGCGCCTGCATCCAAGAAGCAGGCAGCGCCCTCCACTTCAAAGACGGCTCCACAACCGACTAGGGTGCAACCCAAATGGGGCGCAGGACAGACCGCTCCGCAACCAGCCGAGAAGAGGCAGGCCGGACAACAGCAGCTGATCCTTCATTCTTCAGCGCCCCAGCAGCCAGGCACTCAGCCAGGTGGGAAACTCGCACAGCAGCTACCGCCACCCGAGAAGGCCGACTGGCCACTTAACAAGCCTAAGAAATATCCCAATCAAAATACCAAGCTGGTACAGACCAAGGTCAAATTTGGTCCTGCTGAGAAGCAAGCTCCTGGCTCGGGTGCCAACGTTACCAAGGAACCTCCTACCTTCCCAGCTTATTGGATTGAGCTACAGGAGCGGCATAAGATCAAGATGTCGCAAGAGGCCGAGCGGTTGGCCGCTTTGAAGGAGCGAAGGGCCGTGGCCCGCGCCGGAACCAAGGGAAAGAGCGACTCCCTGACCCTCCGAGAACCTGCTCCCCACGCAGAGGGCGAAGAAGAAGAGCTCCCCGAAGAAGACGTAGCGGCCATCCTCGACCGAGTAGGGTTCATTGAGAAGGTCTGGGACAACAAAGTACTCGGCAACAACTCATGGGACGGTGTTGAGCTGAGGAACCTTGATAACTACCGGGTGGCATGGAACAAGGTCGATACTGGTCCTGTTAGCATGGCCGTGGCCTCCTCCAGCAGCACCTTGGCTGGCAAGATGTTTTGCCTGCGCAAAACTATTGAAGACATTGAGCAGACCTACGTGGTAAGAGCCTTTCCTCTTTTGACTTTTCTGAGTTGCCTTCCGAGTTGCCAGCTTTCATTTTTTACTTCCTTTCTTCTATCCACTACCCAGTCCCCGAGATTCGGGCCGAGTAGGTAAAGCTCAATCGAGTTTCCATCTACTCGGGCCAAATCTTTCAAACTTACAAAATTACTTTCTTCTCTGTAGGATAGCATCCAGGCCCGGACCAAGGTTTTCCGCCAGCTCCTGTGGTCGCACCGGTCCGTCAGGGATAGGAACCGGGCGTTGGAAATTGATAAGAGCGAAACGGACGCTCTAGAGAAGAACGCCATGGACACTACCATCAAGCTGTCCACTGTTGAAAGTAAGCCTCTAGCATTTCGGTTTGTGCATTTTTTTACTTACGCCCGTTCTATGCCTTTTCGCTCAATCACTGTCTTCTCTGCAAGTGAGCTCAAGGCGCTCGTTGATAGGCACCAAGACTGCGAGGTCATGGATGCCTCAGCGCAGAGCAAGATTTCCTCTTTGGAAGGTGACCAAATCCTTCTCTTTTCTATACTTGTTTTCTATTGCTTCCTCTCTTTGCTAACTTGTTGTTCTCCTTGCAGAAGAGTACAAAACCTTCCGAGAGAAACACCAGGAGTGCCTCACTCCGGCTGAAGCACACCACCAAGTTCAGGTCCGAGAGGTCGAACTGCAGAAGGAGCTTGACACCGAGAAGGCAGAATTTGATAAACTCCAACTTGAGCTTACTGAAGCGCTCAAGACTGCAATCACTTCCGTGGTCGAGAAGAATGCAGTGGTGAACCAGGCTGCTAAGGCGAAGCAAGAACTCAAGAGGGAGATCAACTCTCTGAAATACAGAAATCAAACTCCCGAGGGCATGGTCAACGATTCCCACCATCTCCAAGACAGGCACATCCGACTTGCAGATGACTGGAAGTCCCGACTAGGGGCCCTCGTCTTGGAACTGAGCTGTAAGTTCTTGCTATCCTTCTTTTTACTCGGTCTTTGCCTTTTTGACTTCCTTTTACCTGGTTTTTCTTCTTCTCGGTTTCCTTCTCTACACGCAAACTAGCTTGCCCTGACCCAGATACCTTCTCGGATCTCCATGAAGCCGCTGAGTCTGCTGTGGAGAAAGCAAGAAGGGCCAGGGCAGCATACGGCCTTGATACTGATCAGACTGCCAGCATCGATGATCACATTCTGAACATCAAGACCCGAGTCACATCCCTCAAAGGTCTGGGCACATCCATGGTAACCACTACCATGAATCTGCACAAATTGTTCTGGCCAGAGCGCCAGGTCCCGGATACCATTAACGTGAAGGGGAACGTAGCATAGAAAACAAAAAAAATTTCCTACACGCGATAAACCCGAATGGCCAAGATCTAATCTATGAGATGAAAGGCAACGGGGAGAAAGGGAGTCTTGAGATAACATACCCTCGAAGACTCAAAGTGGTACGAGAAAAGATCTCGTGGTTGGCGTAGTCGTTCTCACGCCGATCCCGAGCGAGAAGAAGAGCACCGCAATCCGGCGGTGCCTCCGTAATCGGTCACACGTTCAGCTCGATGAAGACTTCCGTTCCCTCGTTCCAGCGGGTTGCGGAAGTAGAGGATCCCTCCGGAATTCCAGCAGCACGACGGCGTGGTGGTGGTGAAGAATCCCACGGTCAGGGCTTCGCCAAGCCGGAGACCATGGAATGGAGCAGCGGGTGGAAGGGAAAATGTGTGGGCAAGTGTGTAGAGAAGAGAGAGCCCTCACCCTCCTTTTATAGGGGAGGGGGAGGCAGCCCAAAGGGGGGGTGCGGCCAGCCATGGGTGCCCCCACCCCTTCCTCTCTTCATGTGAGTGGAAGCTCCACTCAAACCCACTCAAAATTCCTTAATTTCCCACTTGGAAAATCCAAAGGTTTTTCTTTAATAAGTAAATAAAACATTTTTATTTCTTTATTTATATTTGTTAATTCTATTAACAAACATTTGCATGCAGCACCTCGAACCATTTGTTAATTCTATTAACAACCCTTCGACGAAAAACCCCTTGAACTATTTCAATTTTCCCCGAAACAATTCCGGAGCTGCCCAAAATATTCTTCGGTATTCCGTATCCTCTCTAAACGCTTCATCGAACCTTAAGTGTGTCTCCCTACGGTTCGTGAATATTATAGACATGATCGAGACTCCTCTCCGATCAATAATCAACAGCGGGGTCTGGAAAACCATGATGACTCCTATATATTCAACGATGACTCTCGTGATCGTGTGAACCGTTCAACGTCGTAACGATTTCCCTTTGTCTCGCGATATATTACTTGTCCGAGATCCGATCATCGGTATCCACTATACCTTGTTCGATCTCGTTATCCGACAAGTACTCTTTTCTCGTTCCCGTGATATAACATCCTTGTGATCATATCACTTGCTTGCAAGCGGTGTCGATGTAATATCACCGAGAGGGCCCTGAGTATATCTATCCGTCATATTGGATGGACAAATCCCATTCTCGATCCATGAGCTTCAACCAACACTTTCCGAATATCCAATACCACCTTTATAGTCACCCTTTTACGGTGTGACGTTTGATGTCATCAAAGTATTCTTTCCGTATTAGTGATTAACATGATCTCATGGTCTAAGGAATAATGTTACTTCGAATGTAAGATAACAACAAAACTAAATGACTTGATCGTATTGTTATACTTAGTTAGGGTTTAAGTTCATCATGTCATTCTCCTAATGACATGACCCCGTTATTAACAACATCCAATGTTCATGATCAGGAAACCTTGATCATCTGTTTAATCAACGAGCTAGTTAAAAAAGAGGCTTCACTAGGAACGTCGATTTGTTTATTAATCACACATGTATCAACGTTTCCGGTTAATACAATTCTAGCATGAGAAATAAACATCTATCATAAACAAGGAATAATATATAATAAACACTTTATTATTGCCTCTCGGGCATATTCCCTTCAGTCTCCCACTTGCACTAGGGGCAATAATCTATATTACATAGTGATGAATCTAACACCCATTGAGTTCTGGTGTTGATCATGTTTTGCCCTTGAGAGAGTTTTAGTCAACGGATCTGCCACATTCAGATCCGTATGTACTTTGCAAATCTTCACATCCCCATCTGCGACATGCTCACGGATGGAGTGAAAACGGCGCTTGATATGCCTGGAATTCCTGTGAGACCTTGGTTCCTTAGCATTGGCTATGGCACCATTGTTGTCACAAAAGATAACCATTGGATCCAACGCACTCGGAACCACACCTAGTTCGGATATGAACTCCTTCATCCAAACTGCTTCCTGTGTTGCCTCCGAGGCAGCAACATATTCCGCTTCTGTTGATGATCCCGCCACCACGGATTGCTTGGAACTCCTCCAGCTTACAGCTCCTCCATTCATAATAAATACGTACCCGGACTGAGACTTAGAGTCATCCGGATCAGTGTCGAAGCTAGCATCGACGTAACATCTTGCGACGAGCTCTTCTTCACTGCCATATACGAGAAACATATCCTTAGTTCTTCTCAAGTACTTTAGGATATTCTTTACCGCAGTCCAGTGTTCCAAACCTGGATTAGATTGGTACCTACTAGTAAAACTAATAGCATGTGCCACATCCGGTCTTGTACATAGCATAGCATACATGATAGAACCTATGGCTGAAGCATAGGGAGTCTTATTCATCTTTTCTCTATCTTCTGATGTAGCTGGACATTGAGTCTTACTCAACGTCTTGCCTTGCAACATAGGTAGGAACCCTTTCCTACTATCTTCCATTTTGAGCTTCTTCAAAATCTTGTCAAGGTATGTACTTTGCGAAAGTCCAATTAAGCGTCTTGATCTATCCCTGTAGATCTTGATGCCCAATATATAAGCTGCTTCACCGAGGTCTTTCATCAAAAAACTATTGTTCAAATAACCTTTTACGCTTTTTAAAAGTTCTATATCATTTCCAATCAACAATATGTCATCCACATATAGTACCAGAAATGCTAAAGAGCTCCCACTCACTTTCTTGTAAATACAAGCTTCTCCGTATGTTTGGACAAATCCAAAACCTTTGATCACCTTATCAAAAACGGAGGTTCCAACTTCGGGATGCTTGCTTCAGTCCATAAATGGAACGTTGAAGCTTACACACCTTGTCAGCATCCTTAGGATCAACAAAACCTTTGGGTTGCATCATATACAACTCTTCCTCAATGTCACCATTAAGGAACGCCGTTTTGACATCCATCTGCCATATTTCATAATCGAAAAATGCAGCAACTGCTAACATAATCCTAACTGACTTAAGCATTGTAACACCTGGGGTGTTACTTGTTTGTTTGCCTGCATCATATGCATCACATTGCATTGCACCATGTTTGCATCACAACTGAAAATTTCAAAACAATTTAAACTTTCACCCTTGCTCAAAATTTGCAATTTCAAACTTGCAAACTAAACCCCTCTTTTGTTTTCAATAGTTTGAAAATTGTTTTAAACAAATTGCCCGCTAAATAAATTTGTCCCTGTTGTTAACAAACCCTAATGACTAATTCAAAATTCAAATCAAATCATTCATTAACTTGTTGGGTTTAACTCAAACAACTATTTTCAATCAATTAATTAAATCATCTTCATCTTCTAATCAAAATGCCTCAAACATAACCACTTTTGAATTCATAAACTTAACAAGCCAATCAACTAATTTTCAATCAAATTAAAACCTAGGGGTAACCCTATTCCAAAGCATGTTTTTTTTAATGGTTTATTAATATTGAAATCCCTCTATTTTGTTTTCAAATACAAACTATCATTTTAAAAATCAATTTTTGAAATCCAATGCTTGCAATGTGGTTTCTAATTACCTAACAAGCCTAAACTAATTTTTCTGTAATTTTTATTAACTTAAAACCTAGCTTTTTCTCCCAAAAGCAAAACTACAAAAAAAATAGAAACAGAATAATAAAAAGCAGCTAACTAGCGCGCAGCAGCACCTAATCTACCGCAACCCAGCCCACCTAACAGCTAGCAGAGCGCAGCCCAGCCCGCCTAAGCCACTTACCGGTTCGCTTTGCTTCAAGATTCGCGCCAGCTCTTTTCCGCCTTCGTCAATCAGTACGGCGCGCCATCGGAGACGCCACCGCGACAGAATCGCCGCCGGCCGACAGCCCCCGTGTGTTTCCGCGCCTATAAGAGCCCTAGGGCACCTCCCGCACCTACCCTAACCCTAGGCGCCGTCTTTTCCCTCGCCAGCGCCGCCAATCGCCTCCTCCCCGTCAAGCTACCCCTCTCTGTAACCTGTCCCGCCGGCGATCCTCTGAAAACCGTCATGGCGCCGCCCACCTGATCATTCTCCACCACCCGTAGCCACCGAAACGGACTCGCCGTCACTCCCTCTTCCCCTTGGACACCAGAGCACCGCACGGTGAGCCCTTGTTCGACGCCGCCGTCCTCTTCTCTTTTTCCGGCCACCGTGCCATGTTTGCTGAACCCGAGAACCTCGCCGTCGTTGCAGAGCCTCTCGACGACGTTTGAGCACGGGGATCGCCTCGCCTCTTCGTCCTCTACCTATTCGACACCGGAGCCCCGCCAGAGGACCACTAGGAGCTCGCCGCCGTCCTCGACTACCTCATCACTGTCACGCCGTCGTCATCTTTCTGCAGCTCGACGAACCTCGGTGAGCTCTCCGTGCTAGCCATCCCTTCTCTCTCTCTGTGGTGTCACACCCGTGCACATACACATCCTGCACACACCCAGCACCCCACACCTCAAGCACCGCCGTGGATCAACGCCGGCAAGTCCGCTTCTGTCAGTCGAGCAAGAAATTGCTCGTCAGTTTCGTCAGATAGCGGTTGGCGCTGAACCTTAACCTTTCTGCATCGCCCTTGCTGTCAAGCAATCGTTCGCAGCGCAACTGGTTGCACTCTTTCTGAAACTCGCGCAGGTCGCGGGTTCGATTCCGCGCTGCCCCGGGAGAAAATCCCACCTTTTTGTTTTTCTTCGCTGACAGGGAGGGCCCCCTGTCAGCCTCTCTCGCTGCCACGCACACACACAGTGCCACGGGCCCCCCCGGCAGCGTGTGGGTAGACCCACTGCATGGTAACAAAAGTTTCAAAACGTATCTGATTAATTTTTCCAATTCCTTTTACATGAGCAGAATAAACAATAAACTTTGAAATCCAATAACTTTTAATCTGTAAGTCTAATAAATAAAACTTGTATATGTTTTCTGTTCAAAATTTAACAATCTTTCCAAATAACTTATTTGTGTTCTGTTTTGAATTTTCAAAATGCAATTTAAATTCAAATCCAAATAATTCAAATGCCATTTATAATAATTCATACCTTTTCCAAATAAGTCAAATAAAATATGTTTTTCACACCTTTTTGAATATCCTATTCAAATATAAACTTTGTTTTCTGGTTTGAATAATTTAAACTGCCTAAACATTTTAAACCTTGTTTAATTCAATTAAAACTTGTTTAATATTGTTTAATTCATAATTAATTAATCCTAAGTCCAATTTCAAAATGTGAAACATGTAATCCAACTAAAATTTGATGTTCTTTTCGAATATAAAATTTGTAAATTGTTTTACACACTTTAACTTGATGAAAACAATATTTGTTTGTGTGACATGTTTAAGTAACCAAACTTTCCAACCTTAATCAATGATTTCCAAAAAAAAACTTGTTCCAATCCTTTTTCATTTGCATCTAACCTGTTTACTTCTTGTTATCATCATGCATGCATCATGTTTAACTACTTACATTTATTAATCAAAGGTAGATCATTGCTTCAACCTTAACATGTGCATCCATATGCAACTCACCTTGCATAAGGGTCCATTTAAATCTGTTTATCTTGTCAACTAGTTCACCCTGATGCATCTTTAAACCTGTCATGCATCCATACCTTGATCATGCTGGATCTTTTGCCGTAGTAGTAATTGTTGCATCCGGTGTTTGTTCGAGGTTCATTGCTTCTTCCCGGATAGGACGTTGAGATGATGTGAGCAACGACAAGTTCTGCTACCTTGCGGGATCTCAGGCAAGTATACTCACTTGCTGCCATATGGCTGCCTTTCATCACTTGTTACCGATTCTTTCCGTTGATTCTTTTCTGCTAGCCTTAGTGGTAGTTGTTTCTGTTACGAACCCATCACATGAATCCCTTAACCTTGATATTGCCTCACCTCCATACCTAAAACCATTGCTTGTTGCCCGTGTCTTACTATCATGCTTAGGGTTGTTTTGCTCGAGTCTGTTACCCGTTACTTTCTGTTATTACTTCATTATGTTCTGGGGGGCTCGATGTTTAATCAATCAATCAATCATGCTAATGTTACTATTAATAATAAATTTTATGATAAGGCACCGGCAGGAGGCCCTTTGTGGTTTTGAGGCCTGCTAGTGTCGACCCTAATAGGAAAAGGGTCTTGTCTACTGATCCATGATGAGCGCACTACCCGCATGTGGGAAGCGAGTATGGGCGCCCCCCTCAACTTGACCCGATTCGCATCTCGTCCAAATCGCCTCATTTAGTTCGGGTTTTCCATTTGCTGCATGCATGATCTTGCGAGCCCTTGGTACCCGGGTGGAACTTTCGTAGTCGGCATATAGGGGGACACGGTCTTAGAGTGCTACGAGGGTCCATTTTCTTCTGGGCTCGAGTAGCCGTGCGCCCAAGGTGCTTTGGGCTTGATGCGAAGAAGGGTTGGTTGTGTTGAGTGCCCCGCTTGGTGGGAGGCATCCCATCTGGCGGGATATTCATGCGTGTACGGTTACTATGGTGCAACCCTGCAGGGATAATATTCTCGAGAAGCCGTGTTTTCCGCGGTTATGGATTACTTGGTGAAAGTACTGGCTAACAAGTACTCAGGACAACTTAAACCTAATGATCAATCATGTTACACCCAATGATTAACAACTTGACTAGTAATAGGTTTATTCACACAATAACTTGATTCACCTTTAATACAACTGTGTGAGTTATCCTCGGATTGCTTCTTGGGCTAAAGGGGCGAGGTCCAGGATGGGTTTGTTTGGAGTTACTTTCAGTTGGTTACAATCCTCGATCTTATCCCCTTTCTGTTAGTTGGAAGTTGTAGTATTTCTCTCTGTAGTTGGTTAGTGCAGCCTGCTGTCACTTATTTGCAATAACCCCTTCCTTTCCGTTGATCCTAAAGTATTTGTATCTTGTGATGACTGGCTACGCCGGTAACTTGTGAGTATGGGTTTTATCCCCCTTGCCAGTACTTAACCGTACTGACCCACGAATCTCTTTCGTGGCTGCAAATTCCAAATTGCAGTCAACAGGTATGAAGTCTAACGACGTTAGCTTGGGAATCCCTCCGGCTTGGCCTGGGCAGGGATTGGACGCCTTCGGTTATCTTCAGGACTCTTAGTCCAATTTGGAGCTTGTCCGTAGCCGGACGTTTGTTTCTTCCGCTGTTATTTGGATCTTTGTATTGTATCAGTTGTACCCCCCGGCTCGTTTGAGTCATCTTGTATCTATCTGTTTCTGTTGTAATTGTGGATTATTCGTGAACTATTGTAATGTTATCATAAATGGCAACCTGGAATCGGTTACTATGCGGATTTGGCGGGAATGCTGAAATCTGCATAGTGCCCGATCTCGGGGCGTCACAAATGGTATCAGAGCCTTGGTTCTGATTCCCGAGGTTGTTTCGATACGAATGGTTATCGAAGCAACGGGTCCGCAAAGCCTGTAGGATAACCTCGCTAACGGTCGATGTTTCCAGAGTGTCAAAAACTATTTCTGCTAAACTATTTTGGAAAACCTCTCAATAGGATTCTTGTTTTTCTCCTTATCTCTATTCTATTCCCATCCCATCTTATTTGTTTTGGAGTCTCCCCCTCTTGTCTATCTTTCAAAGTGTTAGGATCCTACGTGGGTGGACGTTTTCTGAGCCTTTAACCTAATAGGTTCGATCATCGGAAGATTCCTGGTGGAAGAACATCGTCATCACTCCGAGCAAGAATTCCTTGTTAGTGGTGTCGAGACGCCCTTGTTAGTGGTGTCGAGGAGATCAAACGGAAGCGCGAAGAATCGATAGTCGAACTTCTTCCCCCTCCCGGGTTAGCAGGTGGATTGCGAGGGCGCAATCCCGTGTTAGTGGTGTCGTCTGTAACACCTGGGGTGTTACTTGTTTGTTTGCCTGCATCATATGCATCACATTGCATTGCACCATGTTTGCATCACAACAGAAAATTTCAAAACAATTTAAACTTTCACCCTTGCTCAAAATTTGCAATTTCAAACTTGCAAACTAAACCCCTCTTTTGTTTTCAATAGTTTGAAAATTGTTTTAAACAAATTGCCTGCTAAATAAATTTGTCCCTGTTGTTAACAAACCCTAATGACTAATTCAAAATTCAAATCAAATCATTCATTAACTTGTTGGGTTTAACTCAAACAACTATTTTCAATCAATTAATTAAATCATCTTCATCTTCTAATCAAAATGCCTCAAACATAACCACTTTTGAATTCATAAACTTAACAAGCCAATCAACTAATTTTAAATCAAATTAAACCCTAGGGGTAACCCTATTCCAAAGCATGTTTTTTTTAATGGTTTATTAATATTGAAATCCCTCTATTTTGTTTTCAAATACAAACTATCATTTTAAAAATCAATTTTTGAAATCCGATGCTTGCAATGTGGTTTCTAATTACCTAACAAGCCTAAACTAATTTTTATGTAATTTTTATTAACTTAAAACCTACCTTTTTCTCCCAAAAGCAAAACTACAAAAAAAATAGAAACAGAAAAATAAAAAGCAGCTAACTAGCATGCAGCAGCACCTAATCTACCGCAACCCAGCCCACCTAACAGCTAGCAGAGCGCAGCCCAGCCCGCCTAAGCCACTTACCGGTTCGCTTTGCTTCAAGATTCGCGCCAGCTCTTTTCCGCCTTCGTCAATCAGTACGGCGCGCCATCGGAGACGCCACCGCGACAGAATCGCCGCCGGCCGACAGCCCCCGTGTGTTTCCGCGCCTATAAGAGCCCTAGGGCACCTCCCGCACCTACCCTAACCCTAGGCGCCGTTTTTTCCCTCGCCAGCGCCGCCAATCGCCTCCTCCCCGTCGAGCTACCCCTCTCTGTAACCTGTCCCGCCGGCGATCCTCTGAAAACCGTCATGGCGCCGCCGACCTGATCATTCTCCACCACCCGTAGCCACCGAAACGGACTCGCCGTCACTCCCTCTTCCCCTTGGACACCAGAGCACCGCACGGTGAGCCCTCGTTCGACGCCGCCGTCCTCTTCTCTTTTTCCGGCCACCGTGCCATGTTTGCTGAACCCGAGAACCTCGCCGTCGTTGCAGAGCCTCTCGACGACGTTTGAGCACGGGGATCGCCTCGCCTCTTCGTCCTCTACCTGTTCGACACCGGAGCCCCGCCAGAGGACCACCAGGAGCTCGCCGCCGTCCTCGACTACCTCATCACTGTCACGCCGTCGTCATCTTTCTGCAGCTCGACGAACCTCGGTGAGCTCTCCGTGCTAGCCATCCCTTCTCTCTCTCTGTGGTGTCACACCCGTGCACATACACATCCTGCACACACCCAGCACCCCACACCTCAAGCACCGCCGTGGATCAACGCCGGCAAGTCCGCTTCTGTCAGTCGAGCAAGAAATTGCTCGTCAATTTCGTCAGATAGCGGTTGGCGCTGAACCTTAACCTTTCTGCATCGCCCTTGCTGTCAAGCAATCGTTCGCAGCGCAACTGGTTGCACTCTTTCTGAAACTCGCGCAGGTCGCGGGTTCGATTCCGCGCTGCCCCGGGAGAAAATCCCACCTTTTTGTTTTTCTTCGCTGACAGGGAGGGCCCCCTGTCAGCCTCTCTCGCTGCCACGCACACACACAGTGCCACGGGCCCCCCGGCAGCGTGTGGGTAGACCCACTGCACGGTAACAAAAGTTTCAAAACGTATCTGATTAATTTTTCCAATTCCTTTTACATCAGCAGAATAAACAATAAACTTTGAAATCCAATAACTTTTAATCTGAAAGTCTAATAAATAAAACTTGTATATGTTTTCTGTTCAAAATTTAACAATCTTTCCAAATAACTTATTTGTGTTCCGTTTTGAATTTTCAAAATGCAATTTAAATTCAAATCCAAATAATTCAAATGCCATTTATAATAATTCATAAATAATTCATACCTTTTCCAAATAAGTCAAATAAAATATGTTTTTCACACCTTTTTGAATATCCTATTCAAATATAAACTTTGTTTTCTGGTTTGAATAATTTAAACTGCCTAAACATTTTAAACCTTGTTTAATTCAATTAAAACTTGTTTAATATTGTTTAATTCATAATTAATTAATCCTAAGTCCAATTTCAAAATGTGAAACATGTAATCCAACTAAAATTTGATGTTCTTTTCGAATATAAAATTTGTAAATTGTTTTACACACTTTAACTTGATGAAAACAATATTTGTTTGTGTGACATGTTTAAGTAACCAAACTTTCCAACCTTAATCAATGATTTCCAAAAAAAAAACTTGTTCCAATCCTTTTTCATTTGCATCTAACCTGTTTACTTCTTGTTATCATCATGCATGCATCATGTTTAACTACTTACATTTATTAATCAAAGGTAGATCATTGCTTCAACCTTAACATGTGCATCCATATGCAACTCACCTTGCATAAGGGTCCATTTAAATCTGTTTATCTTGTCAACTAGTTCACCCTGATGCATCTTTAAACCTGTCATGCATCCATACCTTGATCATGCTGGATCTTTTGCCGTAGTAGTAATTGTTGCATCCGGTGTTTGTTCGAGGTTCATTGCTTCTTCCCGGATAGGACGTTGAGATGATGTGAGCAACGACAAGTTCTGCTACCTTGCGGGATCTCAGGCAAGTATACTCACTTGCTGCCATATGGCTGCCTTTCATCACTTGTTACCGATTCTTTCCGTTGATTCTTTTCTGCTAGCCTTAGTGGTAGTTGTTTCTGTTACGAACCCATCACATGAATCCCTTAACCTTGATATTGCCTCACCTCCATACCTAAAACCATTGCTTGTTGCCCGTGTCTTACTATCATGCTTAGGGTTGTTTTGCTCGAGTCTGTTACCCGTTACTTTCTGTTATTACTTCATTATGTTCTGGGGGGCTCGATGTTTAATCAATCAATCAATCATGCTAATGTTACTATTAATAATAAATTTGATGATAAGGCACCGGCAGGAGGCCCTTTGTGGTTTTGAGGCCTGCTAGTGTCGACCCTAATAGGAAAAGGGTCTTGTCTACTGATCCATGATGAGCGCACTACCCGCATGTGGGAAGCGAGTATGGGCGCCCCCCTCAACTTGACCCGATTCGCATCTCGTCCAAATCGCCTCATTTAGTTCGGGTTTTCCATTTGCTGCATGCATGATCTTGCGAGCCCTTGGTACCCGGGTGGAACTTTCGTAGTCGGCATATAGGGGGACACGGTCTTAGAGTGCTACGAGGGTCCATTTTCTTCTGGGCTCGAGTAGCCGTGCGCCCAAGGTGCTTTGGGCTTGATGCGAAGAAGGGTTGGTTGTGTTGAGTGCCCCGCTTGGTGGGAGGCATCCCATCTGGCGGGATATTCATGCGTGTACGGTTACTATGGTGCAACCCTGCAGGGATAATCTTCTCGAGAAGCCGTGTTTTCCGCGGTTATGGATTACTTGGTGAAAGTACTGGCTAACAAGTACTCAGGACAACTTAAACCTAATGATCAATCATGTTACACCCAATGATTAACAACTTGACTAGTAATAGGTTTATTCACACAATAACTTGATTCACCTTTAATACAACTGTGTGAGTTATCCTCGGATTGCTTCTTGGGCTAAAGGGGCGAGGTCCAGGATGGGTTTGTTTGGACTTACTTTCAGTTGGTTACAATCCTCGATCTTATCCCCTTTCTGTTAGTTGGAAGTTGTAGTATTTCTCTCTGTAGTTGGTTAGTGCAGCCTGCTGTCACTTATTTGCAATAACCCCTTCCTTTCCGTTGATCCTAAAGTATTTGTATCTTGTGATGACTGGCTACGCCGGTAACTTGTGAGTATGGGTTTTATCCCCCTTGCCAGTACTTAACCGTACTGACCCACGAATCTCTTTCGTGGCTGCAAATTCCAAATTGCAGTCAACAGGTATGAAGTCTGACGACGTTAGCTTGGGAATCCCTCCGGCTTGGCCTGGGCAGGGATTGGACGCCTTCGGTTATCTTCAGGACTCTTAGTCCAATTTGGAGCTTGTCCGTAGCCGGACGTTTGTTTCTTCCGCTGTTATTTGGATCTTTGTATTGTATCAGTTGTACCCCCCGGCTCGTTTGAGTCATCTTGTATCTATCTGTTTCTGTTGTAATTGTGGATTATCCGTGAACTATTGTAATGTTATCATAAATGGCAACCTGGAATCGGTTACTATGCGGATTTGGCGGGAATGCTGAAATCTGCATAGTGCCCGATCTCGGGGCGTCACAAGCATCGCTACTGGTGAGAAAGTCTCATCATAGTCAACTCCTTGAATTTGTCGGAAACCTTTTGCGACAAGTCGAGCTTTATAGACGGTCACATTACCATCAGCGTCAGTTTTCTTTTCAAAGATCCATTTGTTCTCAACGGCCTTGCGGTCATTGGGTAAATCCACCAAAGTCCAAACTTGGTTTTCGTACATGGATCCTATTTCGGATTTCATGGCTTCAAGCCATTTGTTGGAATCTGGGCTCATCATCGCTTCCTCATATGTCGCAGGGTCATCACCTCCATCTACCATGAAGTTTAATACGGGATCTCCGTACAGTTCAGAAGCTCTACGCTCCCTAGTTGACCTGCGAGGTGCGGTAGTTTCCTCTATTGGAGTTTCATGATCTTGATCATTATCTCTCTCTTCAACTGACGGGGTCGGCTCCAGAACAACTTCCGGCGCTGCGCTACTCGCCATTCCAAGAATAGAAGGTTCAATAACCTCGTCGAGTTCTACCTTCCTACTATTCACACCCTTCGAGAGAAACTCCTTCTCCAAAAAGGATCCATTCTTGGCAACGAAAATCTTGCCTTCGGATCTGTGATAGAAGGTGTACCCTATTGTTTTTTAGGGTATCCTATGAAGACGCATTTTTCCGCTTTGGGTTCGAGTTTATCAGGTTGAAGCTTCTTCACATAAACATCGCATCCCCAAACTTTTAGAAATGACAGCTTAGGTTTGTTTCCAAACCATAATTCATACGGTGTCGTTTCAACGGATTTAGATGGAGCCCTATTTAAAGTGAATGCAGTGGTCTCTAGTGCATAACCCCAAAACGATAGTGGCAAATCTGTAAGAGACATCATAGATCGAACCATATCTAATAAAGTACGATTACGACGTTCGAAAACACCATTACATTGTGGTGTACCGGCAGGTGTGAGTTGTGAAACTATTCCACATTGTTTCATATGCATGCCAAACTCGTAACTTAGATATTCACCTCCACGATCAGACCGCAGAAATTTAATCTTTCTGTTATGATGATTTTCAACTTCACACTAAAATTCTTTGAACTTTTCAAACGTTTCAGATTTGTGTTTCATTAAGTAAATATACCCATATCTACTCAAATCATCTGTGAAAGTGACAAAATAACGATATCCACCGCGCGCCGATACACTCATTGGTCCACATACATCAGTATGTATGATTTCCAACAAGTCTGTCGCCTGTTCCATAGATCCAGAAAACGGGGTTCTAGTCATCTTACCCATAAGGCATGGTTCACATGTTTCAAATGATTCATAATCAAGTGATTCTAAGAGTCCATCAGAATGGAGCTTCTTCATGCGTTTAACACCAATATGACCTAAGCGGCAATGCCACATATAAGTAGCAATATCATCATTTAACTTAATTCTTTTGGCATTCACATTATGAATATGTGTATCAACATTATCAAGATTCAAAAGAAATAAACCATTCTTCTCAGGTGCATGACCATAAAAGATATTATTCATATAAATCGAACAACCATTGTTCTCGGACTTAAAGGAATAACCATCCCGCATTAAGCAAGATCCAGAAACGATATTCATGCTTAATGCGGGCACCAAATAACATTTATTGAGGTTTATAACTAATCCCGATGGTAGACGTAGAGGTAGCGTCCCGACGGCGATCACGTCAACTCTTGATCCATTGTCGACACGCATCGTCACCTCATCCTTTGCTAGTGGTCGCTTATTCTGCAGCTCCTGTTTCGAGTTACATATGTGAGCAACCGAACCAGTATCAAATACCTAGGTGCTACTGCGAGTACTAGTAAGGTACACATCAATAACAAGTATATAATATATACCTTTGTTCACTTTGCCGGCCTTCTTATCTGCCAGATACTTGGGGCAATTGCGCTTCCAGTGGCTAGTACCCTTGCAATAGAAACACTCAGTCTCAGGCTTAGGGCCATGCCTGGTTTTCTTCTCAGCAGTAGCAACAGATTTGCCACCCTTCTTGAAGTTTACCCTTGGCTTGCCTTTCTTGCCTTTCTTGAAACTAGTGGTCTTATTGATCATCAACACTTGATGTTCTTTCTTGATCTCCACTTCAGCAGTTTTAAGCATCGAGAGAAGCTCAGGAAGAGACTTCTTCATGCTCTGCATATTATAGTTCATCACGAAGTTCTTGTAACTAGGTGGCAGAGATTGGAGAACACGATGTATCCCTAGCTCAATGGGAATCGATATTCCCAAGGCTATGAGCTTATCAGCGTACGCAGACATTTTGAGTACGTGCTCACTAACGGAGCTGTTATCTTCCATCATGCAGCTAAAGAACTTTTCTGAAGCGTCATAACTCTCAACTGCGGCATGGGTATCGAAAATCATTTTCAATTCTCCCATTGTGGCATAAGCAGTGCTGTTCTCGAAACATTTTCGCAGCTCTGGCCCTAATCCATAGAGGATGCCGCAGTGAACTATACTGTGGTCTTCTTGTTGAGTCAGATAAACATTTTTATCCTCATCAGAAGCATCATCAGCGGGCTGGTCACCTAGAGGTGCATCAAGCACATAGAGCTTCTTGCAAGCGGTGAGGAGAATCCTCAGGTTAAGTGCCCAGTTGGTAAAGTTGCTTCCATTGTTCGCTAATTTCTCTTTCTCCATGAACATATTAAAATTGAAGGTAGGTGGTGCCATGATCTACAACATATTTGCAAAGACTATTTAGACTATGTTTATGATAAATTAAGTTAAAGTTAATTCTAAAATTATCCCATGAACTCCCACTCAAAAACAACATCCCTCTTAGTTGTCTTTAGTGATTACACGAACCAAATTCACTACACCGAAACCGATCATCACGTGAGACGGTGCAGTTGCAAAGGCGAACATCAACATGTTCATCATATCATTCATATGACTCATGCTTTACCTTTCGGTTACGTGTTCCGAGGCCATGTCTGTACATGCTAGGCTCGCCAAGTAGAACCGTTGTATTGCATGTGTTTCAAGGCCATGTCTGTACATGCTAGGCTTGAAAACACCCGTTGTATGCGAACGTTGAGTCTATCACACCCGATCATCACGTGGTGTCTCGAAACGACGAACTTTCTTAACGGTGCATACTTAAGGAAGAACACATTATTATCTTGATATTAAGTGAGAGGGATCATCTTATAATGCTACCGTCGCGATCTAAGCAAAATAAGATGCATAAAAGGATAAACATCACATGCATGGATAATGTGATATGATATGGTCCTTCTTGCACTTGATCTCCATCTTGTGCATCATGGTATGATCTCCATCATTCCACCGGCGTGGCACCAAGGTCCGTGGCACCTCCATCTTGATTGTCCATTACAACATATCACATGGATATGACATACATCACGCAGGCCATAAAATAAGACAACCATATGGCTCCAGCCGGTATGTCAATAATTTACAAAAGATATCATCTCATACATAACGTTTGTAACATTGACCATATCACATCACATGCCCTGCAAAAACAAGTTAGACGCCTCTAATTTATTTTTTGCATATTTTACGTGGCTTTGGGCTTACGAGGATAGAACCGTTCATACCTACGTACAAGGACCACAACGTTGATAAAACATATTTTTTGTCAACCCTTTGTAGATTAGATCTTAACTATAGTAGGAGAAACGGACACCCCCTTAGTCACACGTGAGACAATTCTCGCGTACGGAGTACACGTAAACTTAGTCCGGGGCAGCTTCATCCTACTATGCCACTAAGATCATAAAATACTCAAAGAGACAAAAACATGATCATCAACGCCCACATACTCCTATGTGTTCTACCCGTACAATTCATCTACGCATAGATCCGGCTCTGATACCACTGAAGGGGAACGTAGCATAGAAAACAAAATTTTTCCTACACGCGATAAACCCGAATGGCCAAGATCTAATCTATGAGATGAAAGGCAACGGGGAGAAAGGGAGTCTTGAGATAACATACCCTCGAAGACTCAAAGTGGTACGAGAAAAGATCTCGTGGTTGGCGTAGTCGTTCTCACGCCGATCCCGAGCGAGAAGAAGAGCACCGCAATCCGGCGGTGCCTCCGTAATCGGTCACACGTTCAGCTCGATGAAGACTTCCGTTCCCTCGTTCCAGCGGGTTGCGGAAGTAGAGGATCCCTCCGGAATTCCAGCAGCACGACGGCGTGGTGGTGGTGAAGAATCCCACGGTCAGGGCTTCGTGTAGCATCCCAACTTTTAATAAAGATGGAATACCTGTGTTATTGTGCTAGTCCCTGGATCAATTGCTAGCACCACAGTACAAAATGAAATATCATGCAAATGCATCAAATTCTATTACATCGCATGATCCAGTCTTTACAAAATAGTATTACAATTTGCATAGTCTTAGAAGACTAGCAGAAAAACAAAGAAATACAGCGGAAAACATGGTACAACATTGAGCCCATCTTCTTCATGTGCCACAGGCAAAACATGTTGGCGATAGTCTCGAGATCCTAAACGAAATCCTCACTCGTCTTCAGAAATATCTGCAATATGGAATATGCAGCCACAAGGGAGTCAATACAATTTAATGTATTGGCAAGTAACACTATGGTGGATATAAATGGCAAGACTAATACTACATGCTTATTTGGCTGAGTGGAGTTTAGGCTAAGTTTGCATAAAGCCAGTTTTCTCCTATCACTTTTGTAAAACAAACTTCTCTTTTCAAAGGGGGTGGCAACATTGGATTAAGATCCAAGCACCACAATACTGTTCACTTGGTCAAAATTTTACTTATTGAAATTGATGATGAGATTCTTCCGTCAATCCTTGTCCAGCTGCTCATAATTGTCCATAACCGGGGACACGGCTAAGATCTTAGTTTGTTGACTCTGCAGAGGTTGTGCACTTTCACCCTTTGTCTTCAATTAGCCCAAACATCCTATACACCCGGAGTGCATCATGGAAAGGAGAGAATTGAGAAGAGATCTTTCAGAAGAAGAAGTCCAAACCCACCGGCAAGACCCGTTCCACCTATAATTTTGCTACATCTGCTTGTCAAGCCTGGGTTGAACCCTCACAACTTAATTGATCAAGACAGAGCCCATATTGTCAAAAGGCTGCACGGGAAGCTACTAAACTTAGAAGGACATAGTAATCTCTTTGTTCCTGGGTGGCCATCCGCAAGTGACAACCTCAAGTGGAATAACCCTTAAACAAGGGCCCTGAGGAAACACTCAACATAAACCAGTCATACCACTTCCACCCAGGTGGTTCATTCATTAGTTATACTTAGGATTTTTCCTCAACATCTAGTAAAACAATTTGTAACATTGCATAGCCCCTAATAAATTCTAGGGCTATCAAAATAACAAGGTAAAAGGGATGGCTACACACTACTAGGATAATATCATAGCATAATATAACTTAGTAAAATTTCCTATCATGCATACTACTCAAAATCAACTAATGCATATAGAAAATAATGGGTAGTTGATGGTGTGTTACTTGCCTTGTTGAAGTTGGTGAAGATATCACACTCTCTTCACAAAAGATCGTTGCTCTCCGTACAATCTATTCATTGACAACACAAAACCAAATAAACAAGCATCCTAACAAACAAACATACAAGTGTAGAAAACATACATAGCAACTAACATATCAAAAGGGGCTTAACCAAGTTGGTTAGGGCAAGGTCTAGGTTTGAGTTGAAATATTCATTCTCTAATGGTCTCATACTTGTTAAGGAAATTCCAATGGTTTACTTGGGAAGGACTAGGTGGATTTTGTAGTGATCAAACTTTATTATAACCATACTTGTCGAGGAAGTTCCAAGAGTTCACTAAGAATAAACATATTACTTCTTCAACTAAAGTAATACATGCAAACACTTGGTCATATTCACCTTCAAAAATATTTGAGTGACTATGCTAGTATTTTCCCATTGTGGTTAGGGTAGGTCTACTAACTTCATCATCAAAGGGAAAATATTACTAAGTCTTTGGTTTTCCATTTGGGTCAATGGTTGGACAAAAACAACTTGTTATTCTTCAACTTGTGTGGATTTGCTTCTAGTCCTCATGTGATTGCCTTCTTGAAGATCATCATCATGCCATCTAAGTTGTTTCCTTCCTTGGTGTGGTGCTTCTCTTGGTCTTGATAGTCTTCATGGTTTTCACTTCACTAATTGGTTTGGGTATGGGATGGGCACAAATACCACTAAGTCAAATTGGAAAGAAAATAAGAAGAAGGATAGGAAGAGAGGGGGAGATGTTTTCTTCTAAATTTCTTCACACTTGTACTTCTTGAGTTTTCTTCTAGGTGTGGAGTACAAGTCTTTTCTTCAAAACTTCTTCATTGATCTTCCTTGTAGCTCTTCATGTTGCCACTAAGTTGGAGATGAAGTTTTGTTCTTGTGCTTGAGTCTTGATCTCCAATTTGCTAGCTTGATGATTTCTTGAAGCATGAAAGGGGAGTGGAGAATTAGATAGAAAACTAAGTTTCACTACTTGGTACTATATGTGATTGACACATTCCAAGGACTTGGCTTGGCTCCAGATAGACATAACATCAAGGAAAAACAGTTGAAAACAATTCCTAAGACATGGTAAAGATGGATGAAACACTATGTTGGGTTTTTGTTCAAAAACACATGGTAATGGTCCAAGGGTGTCCAAAATGGTTGGGCAATGGTGTCTCTGGTTTAAGCCTACCAAAAGGATCAACTTTTCCTAAGAAAACAATTTCTAATTATTTATAGAATTAAATCTATGTCCAAAATACTCAAATGGCCATCTAAAATCTAAAACACTTCAAAAATAATTCAAATAGGATTTTGGGCAGTGGGTGCTGTTAGTACACATTCTAAGTAACCCAAAGAAATTTGGTTTGCTTAAATTGGATTTACAGAATTTGAATTATGTCAAATTTTATCAAACAAGCATATTTGAATTTGACCAATTTTTAAATGGTCAATTTTAAATTTGGCCAGTGCCAAAAGTTGCTACATGTTGTGCCGATTCCAAAAAGTCCAAGTTAGCTAAATTTGGGCTTATGGATCAAAAGTTATGATGTTTCTAATAACTAGGGGCTTTTCTGCAAAATTTCAAATTTGATTTATTCGGAAATTAATTCCAGAGGCAGGCTGGGCCGAAAACAGCTTATCTGTTGCGCAGGGCGATGGATAGGAATTGGGCTTGGGCCGTTTACGCGCTACGCTGAGCGATGGATAAGAGAATAACGCGCGCCGACTTGGCGAGCTCCGATTGGCTGATACCCCTACGGTAAGTGATCCAATCGGAGCTCGCCAAGTCGGCGCGCGTTATTCTCTTATCCATCGCTCAGCGTAGCGCGTAAACGGCCCAAGCCCAATTCCTATCCATCGCCCTGCGCAACAGATAAGCTGTTTTCGGCCCAGCCTGCCTCTGGAATTAATTTCCGAATAAAATAGATTTGTAATTTTGCAGAAAAGCCCCTGGTTATTAGAAACATCATAACTTTTGATCCATAAGCCCAAATTTAGCTAACTTGGACTTTTTGGAATCGGCACAACATGTAGCAACTTTTGGCACTGGCCAAATTTAAAATTGACCATTTAAAAATTGGTCAAATTCAAATATGCTTGTTTGATAAAATTTGACATAATTCAAATTCTGTAAATCCAATTTAAGCAAACCAAATTTCTTTGGGTTACTTAGAATGTGTACTAACAGCACCCACTGCCCAAAATCCTATTTGAATTATTTTTGAAGTGTTTTAGATTTTAGATGGCCATTTGAGTATTTTGGACATAGATTTAATTCTATAAATAATTAGAAATTGTTTTCTTAGGAAAAGTTGATCCTTTTGGTAGGCTTAAACCAGAGACACCATTGCCCAACCATTTTCGACACCCTTGGACCATTACCATGTGTTTTTGAACAAAAACCCAACATAGTGTTTCATCCATCTTTACCATGTCTTAGGAATTGTTTTCAACTGTTTTTCCTTGATGTTATGTCTATCTGGAGCCAAGCCAAGTCCTTGGAATGTGTCAATCACATATAGTACCAAGTAGTGAAACTTAGTTTTCTATCTACTTCTCCACTCCCCTTTCATGCTTCAAGAAATCATCAAGCTAGCAAATTGGAGATCAAGACTCAAGCACAAGAACAAAACTTCATCTCCAACTTAGTGGCAACATGAAGAGCTACAAGGAAGATCAATGAAGAAGTTTTGAAGAAAAGACTTGTACTCCACACCTAGAAGAAAACTCAAGAAGTACAAGTGTGAAGAAATTTAGAAGAAAACATCTCCCCCTCTCTTCCTATCCTTCTTCTTATTTTCTTTCCAATTTGACTTAGTGGTATTTGTGCCCATCCCATACCCAAACCAATTAGTGAAGTGAAAACCATGAAGACTATCAAGACCAAGAGAAGCACCACACCAAGGAAGGAAACAACTTAGATGGCATGATGATGATCTTCAAGAAGGCAATCACATGAGGACTAGAAGCAAATCCACACAAGTTGAAGAATAACAAGTTGTTTTTGTCCAACCATTGACCCAAATGGAAAACCAAAGACTTAGTAATATTTTCCCTTTGATGATGAAGTTAGTAGACCTACCCTAACCACAATGGGAAAATACTAGCATAGTCACTCAAATATTTTTGAAGGTGAATATGACCAAGTGTTTGCATGTATTACTTTAGTTGAAGAAGTAATATGTTTATTCTTAGTGAACTCTTGGAACTTCCTCGACAAGTATGGTTATAATAAATTTTGATCACTACAAAATCCACCTAGTCCTTCCCAAGTAAACCATTGGAATTTCCTTAACAAGTATGAGACCATTAGAGAATGAATATTTCAACTCAAACCTAGACCTTGCCCTAACCAACTTGGTTAAGCCCCTTTTGATATGTTAGTTGCTATGTATGTTTTATACACTTGTATGTTTGTTTGTTAGGATGCTTGTTTATTTGGTTTTGTGTTGTCAATGAATAGATTGTACGGAGAGCAACGATCTTTTGTGAAGAGAGTGTGATATCTTCACCAACTTCAACAAGGCAAGTAACACACCATCAACTACCCATTATTTTCTATATGCATTAGTTGATTTTGAGTAGTATGCATGATAGGAAATTTTACTAAGTTATACTATGCTATGCTATTATCCTAGTAGTGTGTAGCCATCCCTTTTACCTTGTTATTTTGATAGCCCTAGAATTTATTAGGTGCTATGCAATGTTACAAATTGTTTTACTAGATGTTGAGGAAAAATCCTAAGTATAACTAATGAATGAACCACCTGGGTGGAAGTGGTATGACTGGTTTATGTTGAGTGTTTCCTCAGGGCCCTTGTTTAAGGGTTATTCCACTTGAGGTTGTCACTTGCGGATGGCCACCCAGGAACAAAGAGATTACTATGTCCTTCTAAGTTTAGTAGCTTCCCGTGCAGCCTTTTGACAATATGGGCTCTGTCTTGATCAATTAAGTTGTGAGGGTTCAGCCCAGGCTTGACAAGCAGATGTAGCAAAATTATAGGTGGAACGGGTCTTGCCGGTGGGTTTGGACTTCTTCTTCTGAAAGATCTCGTCTCAATTCTCTCCTTTCCATGATGCACTCTGGGTGTATAGGATGTTTGGGCTAATTGAAGACAAAGGGTGAAAGTGCACAACCTCTGCAGAGTCAACAAACTAAGATCTTAGCCGTGTCCCCGGTTATGGACAATTATGAGCAGCTGGACAAGGATTGACGGAAGAATCTCATCATCAATTTCAATAAGTAAAATTTTGACCAAGTGAACAGTATTGTGGTGCTTGGATCTTAATCCAATGTTGCCACCCCCTTTGAAAAGAAAAGTTTGTTTTACAAAAGTGATAGGAGAAAACTGGCTTTATGCAAACTTAGCCTAAACTCCACTCAGCCAAATAAGCATGTAGTATTAGTCTTGCCATTTATATCCACCATAGTGTTACTTGCCAATACATTAAATTGTATTGACTCCCTTGTGGCTGCATATTCCATATTGCAGATATTTCTGAAGACGAGTGAGGATTTCGTTTAGGATCTCGAGACTATCGCCAACATGTTTTGCCTGTGGCACATGAAGAAGATGGGCTCAATGTTGTACTATGTTTTCCGCTGTATTTCTTTGTTTTTCTGCTAGTCTTCTAAGACTATGCAAATTGTAATACTATTTTGTAAAGACTGGATCATGCGATGTAATAGAATTTGATGCATTTGCATGATATTTCATTTTGTACTGTGGTGCTAGCAATTGATCCAGGGACTAGCACAATAACACAGGTATTCCATCTTTATTAAAAGTTGGGATGCTACACTTCGCCAAGCCGGAGACCATGGAATGGAGCAGCGGGTGGAAGGGAAAATGTGTGGGCAAGTGTGTAGAGAAGAGAGAGCCCTCACCCTCCTTTTATAGGGGAGGGGGAGGAAGCCCAAAGGGGGGGGTGCGGCCAGCCATGGGTGCCCCCACCCCCTTCCTCTCTTCTTGTGAGTGGAAGCTCCACTCAAACCCACTCAAAATTCCTTAATTTCCCACTTGGAAAATCCAAAGGTTTTTCTTTAATAAATAAATAAAACATTTTTATTTCTTTATTTATATTTGTTAATTATATTAACAAACATTTTCATGCAGCACCTCGAACCATTTGTTAATTCTATTAACAACCGTTCGACGAAAAACCCCTTGAACTATTTCAATTTTCCCCGAAACAATTCCGGAGCTGCCCAAAATATTTTTCGGTATTCCGCTAAACGCTTCATCGAACCTTAAGTGTGTCTCCCTACGGTTCGTGAATATTATAGACATGATCGAGACTCCTCTCCGATCAATAATAAACAGCAGGGTCTGGAAAACCGTGATGACTCCTATATATTCAACGATGACTCCCGTGATCGTGTGAACCTTTCAACGTCGTAACGATTTCCCTTTGTCTCGCGATATATTACTTGTCCGAGATCCGATCATCGGTATCCACTATACCTTGTTCGATCTCGTTATCCGACAAGTACTCTTTTCATGTTCCCGTGATATAACATCCTTGTGATCATATCACTTGCTTGCAAGCGGTGTCGATGTAATATCACCGAGAGGGCCCTGAGTATATCTATCCGTCATATTGGATGGACAAATCCCATTCTCGATCCATGAGCTTCAACCAACACTTTCCGAATATCCAATACCACCTTTATAGTCACCCTTTTACGGTGTGACGTTTGATGTCATCAAAGTATTCTTTCCGTATTAGTGATTAACATGATCTCATGGTCTAAGGAATAATGTTACTTCGAATGTAAGATAACAACAAAACTAAATGACTTGATCGTATTGTTATACTTAGTTAGGGTTTAAGTTCATCATGTCATTCTCCTAATGACATGACCCCGTTATTAACAACATCCAATGTTCATGATCAGGAAACCTTGATCATCTGTTTAATCAACGAGCTAGTTAAAAAAGAGGCTTCACTAGGAACGTCGGTTTGTTTATTAATCACACATGTATCAACGTTTCCGGTTAATACAATTCTAGCATGAGAAATAAACATCTATCATAAACAAGGAATAATATATAATAAACACTTTATTATTGCCTCTCAGGCATATTCCCTTCATAATGAGATGGCTGCCAACCTCAACCACGTCAAGGAAGAGCTGAAAAAATGGCGCGCCTTCGCAGCCCGGGCTGGTGCGGACGAGGCCCTCCACTTCATCCTTTCCTGGTACGAAAACCTTGACCGGATTGGCTCCCTCAGGAACGGCTCCAAGTGGACTGAACGGGAAGCGTGTGTCCTGCGCCGAAAGGAGGTGGCCTACGAGCTTGCCTCATATGCTAAAACCAACCAATATATCGCCGGCCCCACCGAGCCAGATAATGATATTGAAGAAAATGACGAGGAGGAAGAAGAAGCCGAGTTCGAGGAAGACGCTGGTGAAGACAGCCATTTGGGCGATGAGGAGGTGGAGCACGAGGAGGCAGAGCACTAAGAGGCAGAACACGAAGAGGCTGAAGACGAAGGGACCGAGCAGCGCATCACCACGGAGGAGTCCGGGATGTAGGCTGACCCGGAAATCGTCAAGCCAGCAACTGGCTCAGATGAGGCCTGAGTTGAGTCACAGCCCGCCGCTCAGGAGGAGGTGGTTGTCACCACCGAGATGGTGATCGACGACCCAGCCCCTGAGTTGGGAGCGACTGAGGCCTCAACCAAGAACTTCACCCTCGAGCTCTACCCTCTACCCAGCGCTTCCGCTACTCAAGCCACAACCTCAGCATCTGAGCCGGCCTCTGCTACTCCAACTTAGACTACACCAGATCCGGCTTCCACAACTCCTACAAGCGAGCCCGTGGCGCCCACTAGCACCGAGACAGACAACACCTCGTCAACTATTGTTTAAATTCCTGCAGCTTTATCCTCAAACACTTATTAGATCCCCAGAATGCCGGCTGCAGATGTAACAAATACGTTTATTGTTCCTCTCGCTACTCAGTTTTAAATATTTGTTTTAGCAAGACTGGCTCAATGCCGGATTGCGTTACAATGCAATTCCCCGAGTTTCTTTTTTCATTCACTTAGTTCTTTTGTCTTTGCTCTTACCTGCCACTTGTGGCTTTTTTGGTAGTCGAGTCACATGATTTCAAAAACCAAGTTTCAGATACTTAACCACTTAGAAAATTGCATGTTAACACTTCCCACCACTTAGCCGAAAGGAAAACAAAGAAGCAAAAACACCCTACTCGGTTGTGGCACTCTTCTTTCCTTAGTAGTTTTTTCATGCGTTCATTGACCTTTGACTTGTTCTCTTGCTTGCCATGAAGCCGGGTTGCGGACAGCAGCATAGTCGAAGAGTTGGCCCTTGGGTTTAAACACACTACTTAACGTATGCGTGAAATTTTGAGTAGAAGAACCGAGTAGGCAAAGGAAATAAAGTAAATGACACAAAGCAAGTTTTGGCACAGGCAGTCCCCGAGTTCGAATTCGGAGTGCCGACTTGAATTTAACTCGGTTGAGGAAATACATACAATGTTTGCTCATGAATGAAAACGGCGGAGTAGAGCTACATTCCAAGGACGCTTGGATTCCTCTCCGGCTCTATCCAGCCTGTTCTTCTACGGTGCTTGTATGTCGACGAGATAATAGGCATCATTGTGCAGAGCCTTGCTCACAATGAAAGGCCCTTCCCATGGAAGGGATAGCTTATGCATCCCGGCTGTGCGCTGCACGAGCCTAAGGACCATGTATCCTTCTCGGAAAACCCTTTGGTTTACTTTCCGGCCATGATAGCGCCTCAGGCTTTGCTGATATATGGCTGAATGTGACAGAGTTAACTCTCTTGCTTCTTCTAGCAGGTTAACGTCATTTTCTCGAGCTTCTCTTGCCTCTGCCTCAGTATAGAGGGTTATTCTGGGTGAGTCATGCTCAAAGTCAGTGGGCAACACGGCCTCAGCTCCATATACCAGGAAGAATGGTGTGTATCCGGTTGATCGGTTAGGGGTAGTCCTTAGACTCCACAACACCGCCGGCAACTCGTCCAGCCAACAACCAGGGGTTCGCTGTAATGGCTCAATTAGCCTTGGCTTTATCCCGGATAGGACCATGCCATTTGCTCTTTCAACTTTACCATTAGATGCCGGTGCGCGACTGACGCAATGTCTAGCCGGATCCGCTTCTCCTTGCAGAACCTTGCGAATGCTCCCTCAGCAAAGTTTGTTCCATTATTTGTGATGATGCTGTGCGGGTAGCCGTATCTAAGAATGATGTCCTTCAGCAAGCTCATAGCTGTGACTCCATCGCACTTCCGGATAGGCTTGACCTCAATCCACCTGGTGAACTTATCAACCATGACCAAGATGTGAGTCATGTTGCCTCTAGATGGCTTGAAAGGGCCTACCATATCCAAGCACCAGACAGCAAATGGCCAAGTAATGGGTAAGGTCTTCAACTCGGATGATGGCATATGTATCTTGCTTGCAAACCTCTGGCATCCATTGCATTTTCTCACTAGATCTTCAGCTTGTCGCAAGGCAGTGAGCCAAAAGAAACCATGCCGAAAAGCCTTGTTGACTAGAGCCCGAGAAGAGGCATGGTGCCCGCATTCTCCTTGGTGTATCTCCCCGAGGATCTCTTCTCGTTCTTATGGCTCGACGCAGCATTGCAGCACGCCAGTAGGACTTCTTCTGTGCAACTCCTTGTTGATGATGGTGTAGCCCTTGGATCTTCTCTATATTTTCCTGGCCGTGACCTCGTCACTCGGTAATGTGCCATCCGTTAGAAAGGATAATATGGGCAGAGCCCAACTCGGTGTCTTCCGGATGGGAAACACTGGTTCATCCACTTCCATTGGATCGGTTGCCATGACTTGCTCCGAGTTGGAGACGAGTCCCTGATTCCCCGAGTACTGAGAAATGATCCCCTCGATGAATGCGACAGTCCCCGAGTCAGGAGGGGCATTCCCCGAGTTGCAGACGACAGTCCCCGGTTTCTCTTTTGCACTTTCCCAATCAATTTCCATGGGAACAACCTCTGATACGGCAGTGATGGAATGAAGATGGATTCCGAGTTGGGAGATGGCTTGATGGATGGCTTGCTCAAATGCTCCAAGGCAGTCCCAGGTGGGATAAACTGCCGAGAAGATCCCAACTTGGACATGGTATCGGCTGCATCATTTTCAGCTCGGTGTATGTGATGAAATTCACACCCATCAAATAAACCGGTCATGCTTTGCACCAGAAACCGGTAGGACGCCATGTTGGCATCCAAGGCATCCCAATTGCGGGAAACTTGCTGAACCTTGGATCCAAGTCCGAGTCGCCATAGCACACAATGCGCCAGAGTCCAATCTCCTTGGATACCCTCAGGCCATGTACCAGTGCCTCATACTCGGCCACATTGTTGGATGCCGAGAAATGGATCTGCAACACATACTTGATTTGATCTCGCTTGGGGGAAGTGAGCACCACACCAGCACCAAGCCCTTCTTTTACTTTGGAGCCATCAAAATGCATCTTCCAGAATTTGCTTTCCGGCAAGGGTGGCTCGTACTGCATCTCGGCCCAATCCACCAAGAAATCCGCCAGGGTCCATGACTTGATTGCTTCTCTTCTCGCGTACAGAGGGGTGTACGCGGCTAGCTCAATTGCCCACTTTGCAACTCGGCCCCTTGCATCCTTGTTGCCAATGATCTCCGAGATGGGAGCAGTGCTCACCACTGTGATGGGATGCTCCTGGAAATAATGCTTGAGCTTCTTGGCACGCAGGTATACGCCATATGTCATCTTCTGGTAGTGCGGGTAGTTTTGCTTGGACCTAGATAGCACCTCAGTGAGATAATACACTGGCCGCTACACAGTTTTGCCTTCCTCTTCTCTTTCTACTACCACCAGAACACTCACTACTCGGTTGGTGGCTGCAATGTAAAGCAGCATTGAATCCTTGGGCTGGGGACTCGCCAGGATGGGAGCGCTACCCAGCATGGTCTTGAGTTCCTTGAAGGACACATCATCTTGTGGTGTCCAGACGAAGTTGTAACTTTTCTTCATGAGCTGATAAAGAGGCAAAGCCTTCTCACCCATTCTTCCCAGAAAGCGGCTAAGGGAAGCCAAGCACCCAGTGAATTTTTGCACATCCTTCAGTGATCTCGGCAAAAACATGCTCTCTATAGCTTTTATCTTTGAAGGATTGGCCTCAATGCCCCGACGGGATACCAAGAAACCGAGTAACTTGCCAGCCGGGACGCCAAATGTGCACTTAGTCGGATTCAATTTCATCCTGTATTTGCGCAAACTGGCAAATGTTTCCTCAATATCACTCAGCAGAGTATGTGTTTCTTTCTTTTTGATGACAACGTCATCTACGTACACCCGCACATTTTTGCCTATCTGGTCATGCAAGCATTTCTGCATGCACCTTTGATAAGTAGCCCCAGCATTTCTCAACCGAAAGCACATAACACAATAGCAATAAGCAACGTACGGGGTAATAAAGGCAGTCTTTATTTGATCAGCCGGGTTAATAGGTATCTGATGAAAACTAGAATAGGCATCAATGAAAGAAAAAAGGTCGCACCCGACAGTGGAATCGATCACCTGATCTATGCGGGGTAGCGGGAACGGGTCCTTGGGGCATGCCTTGTTCAATTCGGTGTAGTAAACACACATGCGCCATGCCACCGTGGCCTTGGGGTCCTCCTTCTTCTCCACCATGACCGGGTTGGCCATCCAATCCGGATGCAGTACCTCCATGATGAATCCACTTATCAGTAGCTTCGTGATCTCGTCACCAATAGATTTCCTTCTCCCAGCCGCAAAGCGGCACATAGCCTGCTTAACCGGCTTGGCGTCAGGGCGCACATGCAGTGAGTGCTCAACCAACTCCCTCGGGACACCCGGCAAGTCCTCATTGGACCATGCAAAGACATCCCGATTCTCACGGAGGAAGTGGATGAGCTCACTTTCCTATTTCTCGCCCAATCCGGCGCCAATGATGGCAACACGCTCCGGGAACTCTGGGTCAACCTGCACCTTCTTGGTTTCTTGG